>WHUY01000034.1:0-609822 GCA_015179035.1 Tirmania nivea
GACTGAGAAACTCCGGGAGGCTAAAATCGAACGGATAGAAAAAATTTTCAGGGTTTTGAACCTAGGAAGAAGAGAAAAAGCAATGCAAGCTATGCCATTTATGTAAAATATAGCAACAGACCCACTCCCAACACCAATATATAGGTAGGTCACCACTAATACCACCATCACTACTGGAGGATAAAGGAAAACATACAGATATACAAACTATACAAGACGCAGTGACTGATCCACCCCCACCCCCACTCCCATCTGAGGGAGCAGCGAACTAGACAGTGGGTATAGAAGCAGAGAAACAGCCCCTAGTAAGGTTAGTAGGAACAGGCAAAAGAAAAAGGGGCCAGCGGGTATACTCCACTAGCAAATATCAGTGGGAGAGTAAAGGAAAGGAGATTGCGAAGACACAGGAGTGCGGTATCTGTGGCAGATAAATATTAAAGAAAGAGGATATCTGTGAGTGTCAGGACTATGAGATAGTTCGAAGTGCAACACTATCACCGCCTTGCAATATCCAAGGTAGATTGAGGAGGATAATAAAGGTGTAATGATTTTAGGAATAAGGTGGTGCTGAAGGGGGACCGATGAGGAAGGATGGCATCCTCACTGGTTTTCTACATAAAGAACCTGGTAGAGGTTGCACCATTGTAGATGGGTAAGAGGCTCTTCCGCACCACATGTTATTCTGGAACCGTTGATTGGAAGAGGGTTGACTGGGTATTCACCACTCACCCGTTGGATGAATTTCTACAGCGGGATTTGGGTAACATCTTTGCGGGGTTATTTACTTGAGCGGGATTATAACCGCTTCTACCCGCATGATGCTTTTGTGATTCCCTTTTCCTCTAGGGGGGTATCTGGTCATGTATGTAGATACGGGGCAGAGAGCGGCCCAGGAGTTGGATATTCTCCCAGGCGTCCCCTTAGATGATGCGCTGCCCTGCCATAAGCGAAAAACTTCGATGCGAGTACTAATTCACCAAAAAAACGTTGGAGGTACATGCTGTATAAATCTTTTGTCAACGAACGCACAACAAAAAGAACAGAAAGGGTCTTGAGTGAATTGTTATCAGATACAAAGCAATACTCTCTTGAGAATAACGCTACCCACCTAATAGCTTTACAGACGAATAATGGTCTGATGTGCCTTGAATTACTACATATGAGTTTGGTAGAGCAAGTCTCTGATTTTCATACTTCCATAAAACGTGATGACCCAGAGTACCAGCAGCCATGCCTGTCCTTTTCACTGAATGTGGTTGATAACTTGATGTTATTGACAACAGACTCCTTAGCCCCATGCTTATAGGTCTCTGCCAAACTTGAAATCCCTCAAGCCTTAGGTCGAGTGTGGCTAATACCCAATGATCTGTCTTCTACGTGAAGCCCCGTTATGGATTCAACTAAACTGGCAATGAATGTTCTCTTTTACCACCTGGTTTAAGTTTTTTCATGAGGCCCGAGTACCACGAGGCCAAAAGGACATCTACGATAGTGTAGTATTTGTTAAAGAAGTGCCCGTGGGCTTATGTGCAAGATTAACCCCAGGTAACTATTTATACATCCTGGGGGATATCAATGTGCGCTGTCATAGACGATGCCTATGAACTTTAATATACTGCATATTTGGAAAGTAAGATCCCCTGTCGAAGAGCTGTCGACTTCGAGACATGGTGATCAGTTCTCGCTGCTCCCACGTTCAGCTTAATCCACAAATTTCTTGTTTGACTTCTCTTACCTTATACTTTGCCTTGTATGGTTGCCATGCCCTCTTGTGCTCAACAAGGGTCCTATTTCCAATTTTTTGCGGTAAGTACCGGGTAGTACCCGTTCCGCGTCGTGCACTGCGGAGATCTGTATATGGAAGCACTTATCAGAGTCATCTTCATAGTACATTTCATGTGGCGCATCTAGCTGATTATTTTATAGTATTGAGCGGTCTCCCCATCTGAGCATTTCCCGATTCCGCTAGCAAAATCTAACCAAAGCAAGGTCACAACTTTTGTAAGTTGTAACAACAGGTTATTTTTGGTGCGCAATTTTGCTGATCAGCCAATCGAACATATCGCTTTGGATGTCTTGTAACTAGCTATTGTAGCGTTAAAAATACTACAAGTGAGAGCCAAAAATAAGCGCTCGCACTTGCCGTTGGTGCAACATGATTAACCTAGTTCAATTCTGGATCTTGTGATGCATGTCTTGTATTGCCCAAAACCTTGCGATAAGAGATAATCCGCAAAAGGATTAATTGAGATCTCTTTCCTATGGAGAATTTTCAGCGCATTTTAAAGGATCGCATCAGTAGACTACATAGGCTGGTGGAAGCTCGGCCGCAATCTGTTGATGAGGTGACAATTTTGCAGGCGCAGAGTGGGAGGCATTTTGTTTTTTAAATCAATACTCGCATGCAGCATAAGGCCACAAGATAGAGTAGGAGACATGATTAAGAGCACGGCCTAAGTGGGTGTATTTCTGCTGAATGAGTAAATCCAAAGAGCGATTAATTCATCTTACTTTTAACCCAATTATCACTGCCCGCACACGATTGTATACATTTATATTCCCGTGTCATTAATCTTCGCTCTTCGACCAGTTCAAAAGCTATCTTTCGAGCTTGATTTGTAGCCTTTCATAGTCAATATCTTTTACCCAGATATCAGCAGAATTTATAACGTTAAGTTGGCTTTTGATACTCCACCGAAAAGTGGCACTTTTGGAGTATAAAGGCTCTCGTAGAGCTTGTTATAGGCACTTTATAAACTGAATGAACCCGCACTTTGAGTTTTACGGTAAGCTTCTGTACCACAACATCTGGCTGTGTCGACGGTAGAGGCAGATTTGCCCTTCAGATGTGCACATAGATACTCTAGGTTAAGGAAGCTTCGTATCTCATTACGTTGAGGAAAAGACTAGCCATCTAAGCCCTGAAAAATCGAGACCCACTAACAATAACACCCCCAGCCATTAACATCCTAACCTGTCTCATCGGCTACACGCTATGATATGTGTGTGCTTTGCTGTGCATATGCATGTGAGCCACAACCGGCATGCATGCCTGCCAGCCGGAACTCACATCTACTTGCTGGCCATCCCAGGGTGAGCTTCATCAACGCAGATCCTCCTGAGGAACAAACAGGCCGGAATATGCGAAAAATTGTTAAGGCTGGAATTCCTAAGATAGATCCCGTGGATCATCATAAGATAAGTACTTAACTAGGTATATAGTCATCATTGGGTTCCCTCGTGTATATGTGATCCTCTCACCTCAGACTTCTGTAGGCATATCTGCACAAGGGGTATTTGTTGAGAACTGGTTCTTTTCCTTTCCTAATTCCCACATTGCTGGGTCCCTTTTTTACATACGCTTTTAGCATCTAATAATATTTCACTTACTCCAGAAGAGGTTTCCTTCATACCCAAATTCAAACAGGAGTTCAAGTTTTTTCTTTGTAGTGCAAGCCACTTTGATTTCTCTTCGTTCTGCATATTGCGCTTTTGGTGCAACATGTTATTTTCGGCATCTATCATGCGTATGGTTTTCTTGGTCGTTCTCCTGTTTATCGCCGTTACTGGTGCTCGTCCGGTTGCAATCAGTTTTTCCTCTCCTCGAGTACAGATGATTATTGCACGTAAAGTCGATCTACCGCCTTGCCCATCGGAACTTACACCACCGGCACAGGCCCATAAGCCGCAGCGAATTGTCCGACGAGAAACGATTACCATGTCGCCGACGAAGGGGTCAGAAATTCCATCAGAAGTGCCATCATCATCTCTTAGCACAGCCTCGATCGACGACACAAGAACCCCCGAGGGCACCGTCACTCAAATGGAAAACCGACCTGATGCGCCCATGGCAGGTCTAACGACACCACAGCTTGCAGGGATAATTGCGGCGGGGTTCGTCGCCTTTACCCTCGCAATATCACTTCTTGCTTTTTGCCTTCTCCGCCGGCGTAGAGTTGTTACAGTCGAGAAGAAGGACATTGAGGGTGAGATAGAGAGAACAAAAAGCTTGGAGATCATTACCCTCAACTTGGAAGCCAGCAACAACCGATGCAACTCATCTCCGATTGACGTAGTGAAAACTCCGCAATTTCCGTCGCTTGAGGGAAAGAACCAAAGCCCGATAACAACCCCAAAGCTACCCGCATTTAAAACCGAGCTCGAGGTCAGCGGGGGTATTCTAGATTTTGGCGCCGCACGCACCAATATTACGGGAGCGCCAATTGTTCCCGCTTCAACCCTTACATCAGTGATTGAGAGCCCTGCATCCTTTAAGCCGGCTACACAACATAGGAAATCGTCTATCAGTCAGGCTGTCAGGAAGATGAGTGCCACTTTCGCGTCAATTGTCACATCATCCCCTAATACAGAACATGTTGGCAATAAGGACCACAGTGAGATGAGCGGCACCTTCGGGGCGAGGAACACACCATCCCCCTGGGCATGGGGAAACTCAATAAATGGGCGAGAACCAGTCACGCCAGTAGACTATCTTGGTCCTAATAGATGGGACACGGAAATTGATCCTTTGTCGAAAGAGATCGAGGTCGGCATCGCAATTACCGACGGGGAACGTCCAGCCCGTCCGGGGGTCGTCACCAATGACATACCACCTCCACCGAACCCAGCTCCAACCTCAGCTCTTCCTATTCCACCGAAGTCTCTTTCTACTGCGGTACCTTCAAAGTCGATGGCAAAGGAGAGAAGACGACCTCTGCCGACTATGACCATCCCGGTTCCATCTGCCACCGCAACTGCGACAGCCAATCTGGCAACATTCACACTTCTTCATCAGTCGCTCTGCCACGCCAGCACCATCTACACCTCAGAAGCCGAAGGTTGTAGCCCAACGACTATCTCACCTGCGAGCAGTACGCGGTACACTTATTGCGAAGGAATGTCACCGACATCACCAGCCAGTTACTTCTGCGGAACTAACCACTCTAGTTGCATTTGGAGCTGCTCTTCCTCCGGTGGCACCCCACGGAGCTCAAGGCATACGCTAAGCCTATATTCCGTTCCTTCAACACCGCACCGCAGTTCGCGGGTCCCAAATATACAGTGTTCTTCGCATTCTCCTCCCGGATATTTCACTGCTTCAGCTAGTGAAGCTCCGCCCCTTCCGACGTCGGTTCCCATGAACCTTAATAAGGGCCGTGGGATGCGCCCAGGCCCATTAAATCTCTCACAGAAAAAGAAGAAGCCTCAACGAGACCATCTTGCTGGGGAATTAGTAGAGCTTCCGCCAAGTCCACGTCGGCTGCCAGAGGAGATTGTGCGGGTCACAAGGGAGATGCGGGAAAGACAGCAGGATGAGGTCCTGCGGAGGCTCTTTGGCGATGTTCCTGCGACAGCAGGGCTTGTTCCAAATGGAATTACTGGTGTAGCAGGAATGTCTACTGGAAATCGTGCAAGGAGTGGAAGTGTAGCAACAAGCTTGAGTAGGAAGGGAAGCGAGAGTGCCGGATTCGGAGTATACGGTGGTAATTGGCCAGATAGAATCTGAGGAGGCATTACATATACCCACTGGATGGAAGACGAGCAGTGCCCGTGGAGATTTCGGATTCCTAGCCGGTGGCAGGTCCGATCCACTCTCCTTGCATTCATTATCATCCACCAAAGCTGCGCTTTGATGGGAATTACTAAAACTGCTACATAATATCATCCCGTGAATACGGGATGTGCTAATATAATATCAGCCCTGCGCGAGCGCACTGCGTTCAGACACTTTCGCTAATTCACGACAGCCCTGACGCTCAGGGGGTAATGTCTAATGACGTTTTCATGGGCCAGGAGCGGATACTGGCTATTTCCTTTCATTATCGCGATTGGGTTGGGACACTTGTGCCGTGATACACGCTCTGTTTATTGCACTATTCTGCTCTCAATTACTGGATTTGGAATTTATAATGGAGTTTGGAGGTTTCTTGTACTTGATATAGATTGGGGATCGGTGTTGATTTCGTACATTCATTGGGTAAATCCAGGTTTCTTTTCTTCTCAGGGTTTTTTTAATAACATGACACTATGGGCAAGATCCCAATTGGTTATTGGTATGGGAGGAATTTGTATATACGGGCTTCGTGCTCTGACGAATGGTACGTATCATTAGTGATGCGGATATACTGGTGGCTATTAGGAAATTAATGAATCAATTAACATAGCTTTGTATCCTTACTGAGCATTGGCACGGAGTTCTCTTTGTTCGGTAAGAGTAGTACCGACACCGTCTATGTGAGTGTTGTATGTAGTTCTCCCTTAGTGCACTCAGTTCCGTTCTTAAGTACTATGTATGTACAAACTACACTTGTAAGGACTGCATCACTCAGCCTAAACATGGCATTGCTGTATTTAGTTGTCAAATGAATTATGTACCTACTCTTTCACTACATTGCTATGCTATTGAAATACAAATATAAAACATGCGTTTTGAGGGATAAATCAGACCGTAGTTGAATCCGAGTGAGTTTAGTAGTAATATTTGTGAAAACAAAGCGAGTCTACCCAACGTCATCCTACAAGACGCCAGTCTATATTTTTCAAAACCGCGCTTACCTATGCCTTCACAGTCTCTGAGTTTCTACTGCTTTTGATCGTAAAAATATGGTATTCTTAATTTATTTTATAGGCTCTCATAACTTTTTGATCAGCACACGGGTCGACCTGCTCTCTGAGAACTCCCCTACCCAACCTACTTTTGAGATTTTGTAATCCCTACCTATCTTATTGCCGAGCCTTTGGCTTCCCTTTGCTGAAGGACCGATCTCCATATTAAGACCAAGACACGGGGGACATCCCAATGAAATGTCAGCACGATATTCGTATCCGAAACTCCTCCGGATATGCCTTGTTCAGTTGAGTAATCAATCCTGCAAAATTGCCGGACTGGAAGTCTGGCTTGTAGGAGAGATAGCGCCCAAAATCTCTATAGAAAATCTTCTAGGCATTAGTCCTGACACCATAGCCTAATTCGGGATGGTAGGTATGCCCTTAGGCACTAGCATGCCGCTATCAGCATCATACATAGGATTCTTCTGTACTACAGTATCGAATGGCAACAAGTCTATAAGTACAGGATACTGCCAGCCTTCCATAACAGAACCTTACTTACTTCATTAACTACGCAAGCCACCCAACTCTTTGAATGGAAATAAGGACATGCATGGCAATGAGAATGTCATGACTTTCGTTAATACACGGGAAAGGGAATATGCAGGGTATACATGGCAGAATATAGAGGAAGCATCCAAACGACCCAAATGAGGAAGGAGAGAAGCGAAAAGAGAAAACTGCAATGCAAGAAGCAAATAGTGAAATACCGAGCACCATGACATGAAATGAATGATAAACGTATAACAGGAAATCCTCTTGTTAAAACGAATGTCCCCTCTTCCAGAAATAATGTTCTGCCTTTTGCCTAGCCAGACTCCCACCACATCTTTCACTGATTCACTTTTATCCACAAAGCCACCCAGACTACCTCCAAATCTTGTTAAATCGATCCTCCCCAAATTCCCTATAATCCTTTGATTCCTTACCGCCCATTTCCATGCCCACCGCTTCAGCCTACTCCACTTGGTTCTTTTCGTTCCAATGCATTCCTACTTTTTCTGCCTGACCTGTGTCTGCAGCGCCCTCAGTGTTATCAAGGCCTTGGCAGTCCCACTCAGCATGTCCCGGTTCCCATTGGACGTTGAGGGTCGCAAACTAGAGAAAGACCCTCGCCGTGGCAGCACCTCTGCTCCATCTTCAGGTGCCTCCAAGTTTGAAGCCGTAGGAGCGTTGACCCCGTTACTGCTGGTCGAAGCACGCAACAACTTTTTCGCAAGCCATCCCCCGCTCCCGAAGGGCCTGACCTCCCCTGGCTTATTATCTTCCATATCCCCTAGAGCCGTCCCGGGGCGAGATATAGGAAGCAGTACAATATCCTCAGTTAGACCAATCGAGGTTATGCCGGGGGTATTGGCTATTGTAGTGGCAGTCGTTGGCGGAGCCCAGGTAGATGCTCGTCGGAGGCTCGGAGAAAAGAGCAAGGACGCGGACGAGCGAAGGCGAGGGGTGGTGGGTGTCGAATTATTGGCCAGAGTCGTGCTGGTGCTCAATGTGGTGTGAGTGGAGGAGCTGGGAGATGAGCTGAGGTTGGTCGTGACATGAATGGCATCGATATCTGGCGATCCAGAATCCATCGAGCCTAGCTTTTCAGCTGTCGGGACCACAATTGGAGACGGAGGAGGAAAGGCTGTTTCGGATGAGGATGGGAGCTGGCAGTGTGGCTCTCCAGCTTCGAAGGTTGAGGGAGCGGCTATCCCTAGTGCAGCCAACGGTTCTGTCAACCCCACGGGAGCCTTCTTCTCCCTCTCTTGGTCTATGTTGATAACATCGTAGCCCTCATCCATGTCCGCGCTGCCCTCATCTGGACCCCCACTAGCTGCTACAGGTGGGTGCATCTGTATCAAGTTACCGTGCTTTGTGACGTCGGAATCCACGAGTACATCTACTTCTGACCCCTGCATACCGAGAGCTATGGATCGGGATTGTGTCTCATGTTCGTTGAGAAGTGGCGCTGATACCGTGTTGGAGGCAGGGTCTGACTGAATGCACCCCGAATTCTCCGGATCCCTAGGCATTATAACAATATACCCCCCTGAGGCAATTAGCACCCCGTCCTCATGGCCAGTTACTATGTAGCCACCGGGAGCAAGAATTCGTGGCATGCTTGCCAGGACTGCAGCCTCCTTCTGAACTGGCTGTTGTGGTACAGTCAGTAATGGGGCGTCGGCGATTTCATCTGAGATGAGTGTAGCAATCTCCACTTCTCCCTTCATCTCCGCCACAAGATACCCCCCTGGAGCAAAAGCTCCTTCCTCCTTCAATTTTGTCTCCGAAGCCAAATACCCTCCCGGTAACACCATTCCCGCTTGCTCGGCCGCGATAACGAAATATCCCCCGGAGGTGACCTCCTTTTGCTCTTCTGGGAACTCCACAACTAAATACCCCCCAGGCGCAATTGAACACCCTTCTTCAAGGTCTTCCAGCACTAAATATCCGCCAGGAGCAAGGTTTCCCGAATACGCTTCAAGAGCAGGTGCTTCGGAAATTGCCGTGGTGCTCTTAGATTCAGGCTCTTCAGCAGCCACAAAAGTAAAATCCAACCCTAATAAGTCCCGTTCGGCATCTGACATAGCCCTTGCCCTGTGTAGCAGTTCTATAGTTTGTCTTGTAACTTCTTCTCCTTGCGAGACGTCAGTATTTTCTTCCTCTAAATCAGCTAGTTTGACGAGGACTGCTTCCAGGTTGACTAGAACGAGAGTTTCATCATCTTCTTCGGGAATGGGACTCAATAATTTGAATTCCGACTCTTCAATAAACTGGGTTTCCGAGTGAAATTCTGCTGGGGTAGGTGAGATAGGGGGCATGGAATTCTTTGAATGAATTGCAGGGGAAGCATCTGCGATGGGCATGGACTCTACCAGACTGAGGGTGGCAGAGGAGAGGGAGAGGAACTCTGGTTCATCGTCGATAAGGTTTGGTGGTGGGGGTGACCGTGGCGGAGTTGATATCATGGTCAAATTTGTAGCATGGTAAGGGGCATCAGGACCTGTTTCTGTCATTGGCATTATGAGATTTGGGACCTCCACGAACGTCAGCTGGGGCTCCACTGCAACCCCTTCTACCGAGGGTTGCACGAGCTTCACTCCTTCCTCTTCGTCCTCACTCATTGCGGTAGTATCATGGGATTGCAATTTAGTCTCTGTGATCACCGTTTCTGCCTCTAAGCCTACACCAAGGCTCCCCTGGGCCGGGGCCTTTGTCAACCCTTCCGGAGCTGTACCGGTCGTAGGGTTTCCGTGTTCGCTTTCGATCGTAAGGGATGTTCCGCCACCATCGGAGCTGCTCGCGTTCGAGAAGGAGGAGGTCTGAGGTTCAAGCTTGGGCTTTCCTCGCTTCAAATTACGTTTGCCTTTCGCTCTCGCCCGTCCCCGTGGCCTTTCCCTTCCTAGAACTTCCTCGTCACTCCCGCGAATTACCCATTTCTCCACCTCAGTTCTCAACTCTTGCTCCACTACCTCTCGCATTTCATCTAATAAACGGCCATATTCCGCGCCCCCCACTGAACGCAGCCTCCAATATGGATCCAACACCCGCTTAACCCTTATGCCTGATTTTTCCCCTTCCAGCCCCCCAAGCATATACCTCGCTGGGTGGCGGTCCACGAACATTTGACAGAGGTAGCAAGGCTTCTTGCTCATACCAATATACCGCACTTGACGCTCCCTTAGGTCGGTGCTGCCAGAGATGGGACGTCTATTGCGGTTTTCTTCGTAAAATTCGACGAGACGAATTTCAGCGTGACCAGTACATGGAGCCACACGTGAAGCCCAGGCTGTAGCAAATTGCTCCTCTGATATAGTTGGAAGGAGTGCTTGCACACCTTCCTCCGTCACCGCTTCCGCAGCTGCAATATCATCTCTCTGGATAATCTCGGTCACAGTCCTGCGTATTTCCATTTCCCGGGTCGGTCGAGGTAGTAGGTTAAAGTTCGGCACGACATCATCCTCAACCTCTGGAACGCCCTCCACTTTCATACCTACAAACAATTCTGGCCATTTTTGACAAGCATGGATTAATGTTCTACATGCCGCCTTGTACCGACCCAGCTTTACCATATGCACCCCAACAACCTGACATCCAACACTCTTGCATAATGTCTCCAAATGCCCAAATACTGGCGAGCGGCGAACCTGATATGCAGCACTCACTGCAGTAATCGGTATCTGCTTCTCGCCGGCTTCCTCCGCCGCTACCACCTGGGCAATGAACGACCGTAGCCATGTTTGGAGTTTCTTAATTTCCGAGGCTGTTAAGACCGATAATGCCAAGATCCTCCGTGGATCCTCCTCTCCAGCGGAGAGATGCTGTACCAACGCCTCTTGTACATGAGTGATAGGCTCTCGTATCTCGGAAAGGTGGTAGAGGACTTTAGAAAGGTGAAGGGAAATTATTGCGCTATAGACCTGGGCGTCTGTTTGATGATATAGACTCGCTGCAGATGACACAGTGGGGCTTGAGCTTGGAGCTTAAAGTTGCGGACAATACTGTTAATCATGAATTTACAAAGTAGAGGTTGGGAATTGTCCGTAGGAGAAATGGAGGAACCCTGTGGTTTCTTTCATCGGTTGCAATGATAGGGAAGGGACTCGGAGACATTCATTACCAGGGCAGAGTAATATAAACACAACTTACATCCGTCCGCGAATGCCTCTAACAACTTGATGATATCTCGCACGCCCTGTAACACCTCTTCACCGACCCAGCCATTCTTGGCTATACGCAGAGTATACTCTCCAAGCTCGGTGGCGAGATCCTCATCACATGCATGTGCACCCTCTACCTCACGTGTGATGGCTTCTTCAATGCAAACAGCCGCTCCGCTATCCCCCTCCCTCTCCGTTGCACAGATGAATGCAAGAGCATCAATTAGCCTTCTCTTGAGCTTCTCACTCGAGTGATTGTCTTCGTTGCTGCGGCCAGCACCAGAAAAGTTCACCGGAGGTGGAGACGGTGGTGTGTATATTCGAACCGGCTCGATGAGATGAAGGAGAAAAGTACAGGAGTTCAGGAGGTTGTGGGTGGTATCGAATTGTGGAGGGGATGGGATAAATGAAGACGTGGAAATACTTTGTGGGTCCATAACGTCTTGGGCAGTCTGTGCTGTGTATCCTTCGCGGCACTCTATCGCTTCGGTATATTACGGTACCTATCAGACTCTGTAAACCTGAAGTATAAGCTCCTCGTCCGGTAATATAAAGCGGTCTATGTCGCACCTGACTTAAAAGTCTTCACCTGCTCCGTCATAAAAACCCGAGAGTCGTTTAGATGTTGATCTCCGTTGAGTTTTGTTATTAAAGAAGGCAAGGTGGATGCTGATTTGATTATAACGCCTAGTTTCATCCAACCCCACCAGCAGATTCATCCGCCAATATCAATACAGCCTCGCATAACGCGTGGTGTGAAAACTTGCGTTATCCAATATCTTTACTTCGATCCTTCTGTGCAATATTGTCCACCTTTCGGCCGGTTGGAATTTTTTGCCTTCTGATCGAGGATGAGTTGTCCACTAGCTCGGCAGGTGCATGAGGATTGTTCGTCTTCATCGCCACGTCGCGATCTACCAAAGCTAGAAATCCTAAGATATTATTGGTGCTTTGGGACAAGGGCGCTGCAGCGATAATGTTGTCCTTCCTAGACTAGTACTGCTTCCGGGCTAGATATCGCACGATGTATCACCATATCGATAAGATATTGACCGATACTGATATTAGGTATACTGCGCAGGGGTGGGCACAGTCTGTGGGAGGGGTCTGCAAGCTAAGAGGGCGCGGGGGTTTCCGTTGTATTTTACATGTTTGATCGTTTGTTTATTTTCATTGGGTTTTGAATTGAGCATGTGAAAGTTATGCCAAATCACGTTCTACACCTATCCGCAGCGATTACATAACTGAATTACATGTAGGTTACTAAAACCCAGCTATTGGCTGAATCCCCAATTGTGTCTCAGTGCTCTTGTTGTCATATCACAAGACCAATTCCCCGAAAGTGCGGACTCACTAAAAATTGGTGACATGAAACAGTAATGAAACAGTATATCGTGAAACTGGCGAACAAGAGTCCTTGTCATCAAGCGAAACATCAACTGTGGAATTAAATCAAAATTCGAGCGCAGGCTGCATAGCAACGCGGCTACTACGAAAGGACAGGATCAAAATTTTCGACCAAGACTTTTGTTTGCGGTATTTCTACTTATAAGTAGTAACCCTATGTAGCCACACAAAGGCCCCATGGACACAATAAAGGGTGCGAGAGTCGCACTTGGAGAAGTAAGGGAAAAGCTTCAGCGCTGTTGGAATTACCTCACGAGAACATGAATAGTTGCGTATATACAGTCAACCCTTGCTATGCCGGACCTCGCTATAGCGGATCCCTTGTTATACCAGACGGACCAGCAAATTGCCTCTCGCTATACCGGACTGCCATACAACAACCGGACCGGACAGGTGCTAGAGGAGTGCAGGGGTCTTATTATCCCTGTCCCCATACATTTCTCCCTCGCTATACCGGACGAGGCATGTCTGATTGCTGAATAATCTACTCTGTTAGGCTAAATATGACTTGAAATACCCTTATGGAGGGCAAAACGGGAGTTCTCAGAACCCACGTGACTAGTCAGCCCCCTGTCTGAGGGCTAGCGCCATTTTCTATAGCGGAACCCTTGCTATACTGGACAGCAAGCTCTGGATTTCTGCCGTCCGTTATAGCAAGGGTTGAACGCAGCTAGGTATCCTTAAATCAAGGTGTATAAAGTGCTTACATAAGTTCAAGAGTGAAAAGGTTACTTGAAGAGACATTAGGGATCGTTGTAATGGGTTATTGTAATATGCAAACACATCTGAACTGCATACTGCTGCCACTTGTCCTCTCACAGTTAGGTTGGCTCCTACAAAGGAAAATTTCTTGTTATAGATATACTTTTTCTATATGTATCGCCTTATGCCAGTGTATGTCAAGTTACGCAAAGGTACCTTTCACGAAGTATCTTCCCCAAGCAGCGGTGTGTGGGAGAGTTTGGAAACGGAGAAATGTATATGTAACCCGTCATCAAGCAAAATTTTGGGAAGATAGTGTTACAGATACAGGATATTTTAGATTGCCTTTGATGTAGATGGTGTTCACTCACAAGACCTCCCAGTCCTTTCAGTATTCATAGGTCCTACTATTACATCAGTGTCTCTTTTTCCTTGTCTAGGGTGCTCTGGTAGCTCCTCGAGAGAGTATATCAGCTTTCGCCGTGGAGGTAAACTAGCACGTGGGTACCAGCTCGACCAAGTGCTGCCTCGTGAAGTAATCGGAAAGATATCTTGTAGTGGAGAGCCTGTTGTCTCTGGATTTTCTTCATCCCATCGCTGGGGTTTCCATTGAAGGCTAAGTCGATACCGACGATGTCTTGGAAGGGCAAAGTCAGTCACCTGCGGGGTGTATCGCCGGGGAGGTGTTGTTGGCAAGCCAGTGGCACATTTTGCCCTATTAGGAGTTTGCGAGATCGGACTCTCGATCGCTGGTGGGGTTTGTCGTTGAGCAGAGAGCAACGCAGAAGGGATACTCGTTGTGGGGACAGGAGATTTGGGGTCGAAAATACTCGGGGAAGCCCACACTCGTGACATGTCACCAGTGGTTTTCACTCTAAAACGTGGAACGGCCACCTCTTCTACCGTGGGCTGTCGAACCTTCTGCATTTGCGGTGTAAGGAAGAGATGTGGTTGGGCCTGACGTGGGTATTTAAGGAAGCGAGCTCGAGATCCAGCTGGCAATCTAACGCCCGGCTGTTTGGAGGTGCGACGGAAGCAGAAAGGCAGTGATTTTCTAGGTTCAGGTCTACTAGTCATGCTGAGTATTTGTATTTGTGGTCTTTGTAACCTAGTCCTAGGCGTTATGGTCTATATGTGCAAGCTGAGTAATGGAACTGGTGATATGATGCTACTTTATATATAGTATCGAGTTAGAATAGCGCTCCTCGACTTCCTTAATCATCAAACGTGTGCGCTGGCCATTTCCTTGGTCATGATATGTTGTAACTAATTGTATGGGCGAAAATGGTTAACGTGTCATCGTTATGAAACCTCGGTACACATGGCCAAGCCTAAGCTGGCTTTGAACATTCAACTTCAGATATCGAGAGTGCGCATTACGTAAATTGACCCTTAACGCCACCTACTCTTTCAACCGGCCCATATTTATCTCTAAATATGTTTCTTGGCCTTCCAGCTAATGTCTAGCAATTTGTACTCTGAGTGCAGATAGTTTGCTTTACCGTGAAGAGCTAAGTGGGATTCATAGCCCCCTAAATCTTGTTCATGGCACGCATAGTTACCCGAGTATCAAGTACAAATATAGATATACATCTACTCCCTCAAGGTGATATTTATTCGCTAGTTATGAGGATAGGATAGGAGGAGCCGTGAGTCCGAGTCGAACAGCGCGGGGCATTGTGGAGTTTTCACTGAAATTGCTGATATTTTGAGTTTTCCGTGACTTTTTTGATAATTGCTAGAAAATATGTAGGGTATGCCGAGAGGTACTACTTACATTTCTCCAAAGCCCTGCTGTGGTCAGTAGAAAGGCTCTAACATAGAGCTACAGGCAAAAAGCTTGTAAATGACTAATATCTTAGTTACAAATTTGTCAAGTTTGAAAATATAAAAGATAAGCTGCCAAATGGTAAGACAGGTATTTCAACTGCATTAATTAGAAGTACTATTGGTATTTAGGTGTATTTACAAATGTATGTTAAATAGACAATTTGAATATAAACCATGGTCCATAAGTCTTTGCAGACTTCATTCGACCAGGATACCATCATCACAATATATACAGTCCCCTGCATCGACTTTTTTTTAAAAATAAAAAACCCCTGCATGCAACAGGTCTTGACGAAACAGCCGCCAGGTAGCCAGTTCATATATTAGCCTAAATAGCAGCAATATACACTAGCCAAACAAGAGCATTGTAGGAACTGGGAGTTAGCACACAGCTCCTCCGTAGCAGTGAGAACCTATCACCACACTCTATGTTGCTTGGGGTTGAGGAGCGATTATGCTTATATACTCCGCTGCATTCTGCTACGCTTAAGGCACCTGGCGGTTGTTTCGCCAAGGGAGCTGTACTGTATACATAGATATGTAAGTCTATTCCTGATTAAGTGTAGCTCCTGGTAATTATTACCTTACATATGTATATAAGCGTTCGCGTATGGATATTACTAGTCTGGGATATGCATGCTTTACAGTGTACTAGTCTTCACTGCAACCGTATCTGGATAATCTGTTCTGTACATCCATGTAAGTAGGATATATATGATTAATTATAAAACAGTATAAGTGTTAGGTTAGTCTGGTTGCATGACCTCTAGTGTTAGGTATAGATTGAAAAAAGAAATGTACCTAATCGTTTTGGGGGGCACGTGCATGCGCTTGATTAGAACCATGCGCCGCACCCGCCGCACCCGCCGCTTGTATCACTAAAATTAATCTGGGTTAAGTTAGTCTGGTTAAGTATGGTGTACCCGAGAACACTGGTGAATAAGACGCCTTGTCTGTATCTTTGCTCTTTCCTTTTTGTAGTAGGGCCGTTACTAGTTGTGGGCAGATTAGCGTCCTTGACTCGGATTTTGGGAGTTTGATTCAGATACAGACAAGGAGTCTTATTCACCAGTGTTCCCGGGTACTTCCTATCTAGGTATTTAAGCTTCGGCTGCAAAGTAGAGTGCTAACTAACCTCAATTCGCCTAACCTGTCATATTTCGTGAGAGTGTAACCGATAAAACATAGTCTACACCACATCTCGTAGAGACATAGAGAAATTTTGCACCTCTGCACGCTACTTAGATAGTTTTTATCCCTGCCTGTCTTAAACACAAACCTTTATGTAAAGTGGCATACCCCCTGCTGTTGTTTTTTGAAGCGCTTTCCACTTTGTGGAACCCAAGGGTTCCTAGCAACTTTTGACCGGCTGCTACCTTTAGTCTACATGTAGATGATACAGTAACTGCACGTGCAGAGAGTTCGAATATATAGTATATACACCCGTCTCGAGCATCATTCGGTTTTTTGGCAGAAAATATACCACTTGGGACATTTCGTAGCTTCAACTCACAACACCAGATTTCGAGCACTGCTGAACTGCATATTGCATCGCAATCAAAAAATCGGATTATTCACGATGCCCACTATCAAGGCTCTCGCCCTTGCAAGCTTAGCTTGTTTTCCCAGTTTGGCTTATGGCCACAAAGATGCTGTGAAACTCTTTCCAAGGGGCCAAACTCATGGGACTACACTCGTTCCCTATTTTACCTCCTGGTTACCGGTCAGGAGAGATCAGGTCCGAATAGGGGGGACGGTGAATTGCATTGAACTTCCAGAGCCGGGACAAAGCGTCGGGTTATTGTATGGGGAAGGTATATTTTGCCAACAGTTTAATCATAAATCTAGTTATCTAGTTGTTTCCAGCACTGACGCATACATAAATTGTTATAAGACCTAGGACAAGTTCCATCAACAACGGATCCATTCGTCACGATGATTGAGTTTTTGCCGGCGCCGAACCGTGCTATTCTCATACTGGAAGAATATATTGTGCACCCTTGGCAGGATGGTGGCATTTTACATGAGGTCAAGTGTGAGGGATCTTTGTCCAAACGGGACCGTATAATACTGGATATGGCGAAAAATGAGCAGAAGGTACAAATATTTAACCGCTGGCTTACCAGGGTTTCGAACCAGGAAGAGCTTGTGGTAGTCACCTCCGACTTGATGCGCAATTGTGGAAGTAAAGAAAGGAAGGCATTCCTGTGAGTACTCAGCCTCATTCAAGCTTCAATTTAAGTAAACCTGATCTAACTTTTCTCAACTTTTATCTGCCTAGGGTTAATTCTGTCACTGTTGAGGGTACTCTAACTACTTTGGATGTAACGCCGATTGAGTGGTCTATAATTTCCCTGAAAATGTCAGTGGAATTTGGAAGGCTTTCCTCACTTAAGAAGCGCCTTGACCCTACCCTGGTGTTTCGACGAGATGCAACACCCACTGCCACTGCCACGGGGAAATCCAGTTCGACACCGAAACGGGGCAACGATGATGATGGCGTAGAAAATGAAGGGTTGATCAACATTCAACCTGACATTAAGCGGCGCCTTCCGCTCTTTCCCCTTCCCAATATCATGCCCACGATTGACATGGACCTTCCCTTTGACATACCGTTTCTTCCACAGGAGGACGGCCAGAATACCGAAACCAAACAGGATCCAGGCCTTACTGTCACATGTGTGGATTGCACTCTCAAGGGCGTAATGGGCTATTACGGGAAGCTGGACGTAGCCCTCGCATTCACAAGCGGCCCCAAGCTTGACCAGGCGTTTATTGTTGTGAATGTAACTGAGGACCTGAAAGCAACGGTGAATCTCGAGGTTGCAACTGGTGAACAACCTTTCCAATTTTCTTTCCAGCAGAGCATTTTTCCAGCGCTCGGTTCTGAAGCAGGAATTATCCTCGCTTCTTTCGGTATCACCGGTGTCATCGAAATCAGACCTTATTTCGATTACGCCATCGGAGGTAGCATTGAAGTCGGAGCGCCGAAGACCAATGTGACGTTCGGCGGGGAGCTGCGTGTAAAGAAGGGTGCAACTTTGCGATGGGATTTAGTACAGGAATCGAGTTTACAGAGTGGATGGGATGTTGAGGTGACCACTTTCCCCATGAAGATCAGCGAAGCAGATAAGGGCAACTTCTCGCTCGGCCTCAACATTTCATCCATCCCTTCTGTTTTGATGAACCTCGAGATCGGTTCTGGGCTTGGTGAGGCTCAAATCCAAGTGGGTGCAAAGCTTGCAATGATTCTGCCCCGGTTATACACAAAATCTACACTGGTACGGGCAGTGACGGAATTGTGTGCATCACCGGGGCCGAATGACTTCACGTACTTTCCCTATGGTATTGCATTTGAGTCTGGCCTTTACACGGCCTTGATCGGAGAGCTTTTTGCCACCGTCGACTTCGACTTAGGTACTGGGAACGTGACATTGGGTGCGAATGCCGCCTATGAATACACCATCTGGAAAAACACGCTTCCATTTAAGGATGCTTGCTTCCTCTTTGGGGACTCGAAAACTGGGCAAGGTATACTCCGCAACGCTAATTTACCCGATGCTGCGGGAGAGCGGGTGTTTGATGTCCAGAAGATTGAAACAAAATTTAAACAGTCGGGAGAGATCCCCGCGGGTATTGACACGAAGAAATTGTCTGAGGTGCAGGGGCTGCCAGAGGACCTGAAGGCTGCCTTGGTGAAGCAGGACGCCAAAAATAATACACTGAATACGGACTCGCCGCAAGATAATGACGGGTTGAAGTTGGAAGGGAGTATTTGGACACTTGCAATAGTTGCGTTTGGGAGTGCGTTCTTTTGATATTGTGCAAATACAGAGGGTCATGCCATACACTCCAGGGGCTGCGGTGGATTGGGGGCATACGTGGGATATATTTTTGACTGCCTATTTTTGGAAGGATTCAGGATGGATTTCTAGGACGGTTTTCTTTCATTTACACCCACTTGGGTTGGTGATAGACATGTGAAATGGAGGGAAGGAAAAATTTTTGGCTCATCTAAGATAGATTTTGGTAAACAGATGAACAAATCACGCAAGCTGAAAAGCCCAAGACCCAATTTACTATTGTATGCATTCATCTCGCACGGATATCAGAATGCTACCACAACGCTGGGGAGAGAATAAATGAGTAAAACAATAACATAAAATTAGAGATAGAGAAAAAGGGAGGAAGGCACTCGGAAGTTTACATATCCGCGCTAGCAAATCATATCGAACTTCCTCTCATTTGCATCAAGTCTCAACACACCCCAATTCTGCTCCGCTCCTCCAACACCTCCCATATCGGGCTTATTAGGCTCATCAATCCCCTCAAACCACACCCAAGGTATCCTCTCTCTGTGCATCCAACATCCAACATCTTTCCAGTACTTCTCAGCGTTTGGTACATCACCGAGCGAAGCTCCATGGACTCCCATACTAGGCCACCCTGTCTCCCCAAATGCAATCACCTTATCGGGATCATCGGCTAGGAGCCGGCGCAATTTGCCTAGAACTTGCGTCATCTGCACTTGTGCATCGTTAACATGGACTTGAGACCAGAATGGATAGGAATTGACATTGACGTGGTCAGCGGCCTGGAGAACCTGTTGATTGCAAGGGAGAGCAAGAGCACAGTCGGTATCAGCACAACCGACGGGAATTCCCGTGAACGCTAATTCATGTTGAACCATGTGCTTAATATCGCATATCTGGGATGTGATTTCCCATGCACTCATCTCCCCGCGGTGTAAGTGCTCGCTGCCAACACTGATCCCCGCGAGCCAGGTATTGGCATTTGGGAATGCTTGGACAGCCTGGCGAAGGGCTTCTTTCTCCTGTTCGTAACGACCACTACGACCTGTCCAGAGCTTGGCCCAGACCTTTGTGTTGGTGTGGATTGCTGCGGGAATGGCTTTGAAGAAGCCCCCACAGTCATTGGTGGAGAAAAGCTTGAAGACTACTTGTGGGAGCTCTAGGGGGGCGACTATGGCTACCAATTGCTCGAACTCACGCTGCCATTGGTGAGGAAGTTTGCAGCTCCCGTCAGGCTGGGCAAATATATGAGAATTTAGCAACAGGCACTGTGGAAACAAGGGTGTGCACGGGACCGGTGACGGGAGTTACAGATATGTCGACATGATCCAAGCGTACCGGTTGAAATGAATGGATTGGACCTACATTATGAAGCCCCATATTGAAACCACCATAATACCGTAGTTGTGTCCCTGGATTAAAAATATCATTTGGACAGGTGCTGCGGCCCTCGACCAGAGTGGATTGGGAAAGCAAAACACCCGCGACTGTAGCAGGGGCAGGGAATTTTATGGAAAACTTCATATCGAAAAGTGAATGCTAATGACTAGAGAGAATCAATAGGGTAGAATTTGTGCGAAGAAACGAGCTAGGGGAGATGAGTTGGCTATTAAACTCCGTAAAGCCATGTTGGTCTTTCAATGTTCTGTCTCAGAAATTTTGCTGGCGGAAAAGCCTATATTACCCTCAAGTTTAATTTCACGCTTTGAGCTATCTAGAGTTCGTCCGTCGTCACAACGTTTAATTAACCATAGCATGATCATGAACTTGCAAAAAAATTTTCGAAAGAAGGCGTAACTACATTGATCTCAGTCATCAGGCAGGAATACCCTGTGAAATAATAATTATAAATGCCCATTCCGATCTAAGTCATGACTTAGACAAGCGCCTACCTATCTATTCCGCGCGGCAACAAGTATGGAGATATCGACAAGAACTTATATGTAAGCTACTCCTGTTTGTCAAGAACCGTCCCAGTCTGACTTAGTTGTGCAGGAGTACCAATACTAGAGCGGGCCGTTAGGTTAGCTTATTGTTAAGGCCGTAGGGGTCACTAGGTCGCTTGCTTAGCAGCGTCACATGCAAGCCAAGAGCTCAATGATTACCCTGAAGCCACACACCTGAAATTACATTCATTGATCGTCAAGGGCACTTATTTCTGCGCATTACGATTCATTATTAGATGGACCGACTATTCCATTAATCAACTACCCCTAGGGCTCCTTTCTGCAATATAAGTGACGTCATGTCCTTTAAGCTAGTACAATTCTGCTACGCATTCATTAGTGGGCATCTTTTGGGATTGATTTTATAGCATCTAAGCTTTTGAAAGGAAACATGATTACAAATCAACTAAACTAATGCCTACCGGGCACCACCTCTCGCAGCACTTACCTCAATTCCTATGTAGGTAAAAATTGAAAGACACGCATAGAGGATGGCGCTAAAGTGCTAATACTAATTTTGAATGGAATTCTTAAAAAATGCATTGACAGGGCATAATTCACCTTGCAGCGGCGACTTAAGCTAGCAGTTCAAAGTTGTGGATTCTGCAATAGGAAGCTCGTTGACTGCTGGTCAAATAGCATTTCAAGTTGCTCTGCCGCGGTGCGTAAGCTTATATTAGTTTGGAATGATTAAGAACAAGTAAACAAGTAAACCCTTAAAATGGAAAACGCATTTATGAGCAGAACCTCCAAGAAATGAGATCCTAACCATGCTCCGGAAATATATAATACCCTATCCTCTGCAATGAGATCCGCAGCCATCACGCCATAAAAAATTATTAGAATCCCTTATTCACCTCTTCTATCTCGAACTTCATTAGCTGCCATGCGATTCTCGTCATCTCCGTCTTCATCGTCACTCCCAGCCAGTACGATTCCCTCTTCATCGTTCGGAACTCCTCGGTGCTGCCACAAAGTTGTCGTATCGTCATCCTCATCATCACTGTCTCCACCTACAAGCACTCGACCTTCCTCTGTACTATCCCATCGCACACCAGCACGAGAACTCCCACGTCCGGTTTCCGCATTCACATACCCTGCTTCTTCGTCATTGTATCTTCCTCCCCTGGGCCCTCTCGCTAACATCCCCCCAATACCGTCTTCATCTGCACTAACACTCACACCACCTCTTCCTCCGTGTCGTCGCTCTCCGCGGGATGCTCCAAATCGATCTCTTGCCCAGTCCCTCCAGCTTCCTCCAGTGATCCCCTTGGATGCACTCTCGCCTTCATGTGAACCGAAAACCCATCTTAGTAATAGCCCACCAGTAACCCAATCCTCGTGGTCAAGAACACCCCCAGACCGGAGCTTAACTCGCTGTCGTCGCCAGTAGACCCACGCAAATTCGAGATACATATATGTTTGGACAACTGCAGCGAAGGCAGGTAGGGGGTCGAACCATCCAGTTTGAATTCGCCGTTCAATCCAGTTGAGGATGTAGAGGAAACGGTAACTACCGAGAGCGAGGAGGTAGTAAGAGTTGATTGCTGTAGGGGTGGAGATGTGGGAGAGGAGGGAAAGTTGCGGAAGGAGGTGAAGAGCTTCTATCGGATAGGAAATATTCCAGAGAATCTAAACTAGGTTAGCAGAATTAAATTGTCATGGATTATTGAGGGATGGCACCGTTGTAAATCCAAATCCCCTCATTCGCCCTGCTGAACCCCAGTCTTTCTTGTAGACGATCAACCCGCCAAAGAACCCCACCACCACCCCAATAGCGAGAATCCACCCCGTCACCCTCCACTCCTTCTCCCCTTCTCGACTCCTGGAAAACTTCTTCAACATGATATATATTGTGTACAAACTCGTAAGAATGTATAGTATTTTGAAAGTTGTGTTGTACCAGTCATATGTGAATGTCCAGAAGATATCAAGGTACCTGAGGCAGAAGACGAGGAGATAGAGGAGTTGTGTGAGGAATGAGATACCCTCAGCAGATCGTAGTTGGTGGATAGTGGTGATGAGGATGAGCTTGGATGCAAGATGGGTAAAGTCCGCAGCGATGCGGAAGAAGTTCTTGTTGTCGAAGACCTCCATGCTGAGCTCGAGGGAGGAGTCGGTCTAGATCTGCTGCGGTGTGTACGTATAGGGTTATCGAAATGAAGGGACAAGAGGAAGGACACAGATGACCTGGGGGAGTTTCCTGCTCCCTGTCGTCCAAGAATGGAGTAGAATATTGGCGATTGGGCGTTGGTGGAGATGTTTCTTACTTGCCTACGTACGTCAGTTGATGCTCTGAGCAGGGATACATAAGTGCTTAGGTAAGTGTTAGTCGCCAGCTTGGCGTTTGAGCTCTAGTCCAACCTAACTCCCTTTCCCGAACCCAGTGTTCTCCCCTCCAGTTACAGACAAGGGTTCGAAGCAAAGTTACTTACTCGCTGCCATAGGTTCTCGCAATATGAATACGACTCCAGTCGAGCCTGGCGGCCATCAGTAACTGCGGCTTACGATTATGCTAGGCCCATAGCAAAACCAGCTTCCCATGCTACTTAGTGCCACTTGAGGAATGTCTTACTGAGTTCACCCCAGAGTTAATTAATGGAAGTCTTTGTGGCTGTGTAGCTTGTTAAGCCTTGTGCAACTAATGTTATAAGCAACTAATGCTAACTCAAGTGCTTAGACAACCGCAGTGCAGGTTGGATTACAGGCAAACCTGGCTATAATGAAGTGCAGAAATCCGGCCAATCTGTTCACTATAGCCAGGTTTCACTATAGAGAAGGATCACGTGAGGTAATTTAGAAAAGGCGGGGTGAGAAAAAGATTGATTTTGCATTCCGTACATACCTTTCCAGCGGTCGCCCTGAGTCCTAATCTCGTGTTCTGATGTTTCTGATCTTGCAAAATCATTGTCTAATACCCATCGATCTCTTAATCAGTATCTAGAAACACAGAAGAAGCAATCTAGTCTTGATAGCTGGCTTCATCGGTCTTATTTCTTTTGTTTTTTCAAGTTCTGTATCTATATTGTTGTGCCGATGCTATGTACTTCATTATATCAAGTATACTTTAGGTGTAGCGGAATTAATAAATCACTGAAAGGCCTTCACTATCACTATAGTGCTTATTTCACTATAGCCAGGGCGGAATACGTGTGTGCAGAAACACTCCGGCGGATTTCTTCACTATAGCCAATTTTTCACTACTGCAAGGTTCATTATAGCCAGGTTTGCCTGTATCTGTCTTCTGCTGAGTTGTGTGATTTGGCGACCAGCTGCAGCTGCAGCTTGGTTCCTAGTCTGGTTGCACAACCTCTCGTAGCTTGGCCCCTAGATTTGACAAGTGCCTGAGTTTTGCGGTAGTTTTGTTTCTCATAGATAGGGTAGGACTGTACAAGGATCACATCCGTGGACCACGACCCGAGAGGTGATTGGGACAGAAACACCCGATGAAAAGAGACTCTTCCAGCGCCTCGTTCTTATACAAAGGCCAGTTGCATTTATTGCATTGTGCCCTTATACTAAAACAAGCCTTTTACTAATTTAAACATAAGTAGCTAAAGCTGGAATGCATCCTTATGTAAATCTTATTTTCGTGACCTTGTAGCTATCTATACTTCTATTGACTAGGCTAACGAGACTCGAAAGAAGTAGATGCATCAGAACGCCGGGAGTAAAAACATCATATATCTTCAATAAACAATCAAAAGGTAAATTTCAGGTACTCTGGAATAAGGCAAGGACATATGCACGGGTATCTGCTATATGCTACATCTCACAGAGTATAATAAAATACTACTGGAGTAACCTCTCAGGCTATATCAACCCAGCCTCCTTGCTCTTCACCTCTTGCTCCTCATCACGATCACTCTCCGTTGCCCTCGACAGCTGACTCATTCTCAGCCCTCCTGCATCACCGCTTTCCCCACCATCACGTCTTCGCACAGCTCTGGCTTTCTTCACCTTCCTACCCTCCCGCCATTCTATCCACCCCCCCGCCATGGCTACCAAACAGGCCGCCGCAACTGCCGCCCCCGTCCCCGCAGCCGGTCGATTAGATTTCGTCATTCCCCACATCAACCCCGCTAATACTGCTTGAAAGTACGTATTGAAGCAATACAGATGCACCACAAGGTCCACCTTCCAAGGCTTCCCATGCCATGTGTTCCATGTATGGTGCACTCCGCGTAGCTTCTCCCACGCCGGAGTGTCCCCGCGGATGCGATATCGCATCAATAGGTAGAGATCCCTGAATCGCCAGGGGATGAGTCCGAATCCAGGTATGCAGAAGAGAGCATTGAGAATCTGTGAGTCGATTTCGACCCATATTCGTCGAGAGGAGCTGATGTCATTACATGAGGGATGGCACATTGCGGGGGCGGCGTTGATGAGGAGGAGGAATAGCATTCCACCCCAGGCTACAATGTTGAGGGAATATATTGTGATGAGAATGCCCTATTCAAGAAGTATTAGATGTATAACTAGAGATCCGAGACAGTACGCACCTTCCAAGTGAGGACCCAGGCAAATAATTTCCGCCGTTTTCCTCGGGAATCTGCCGTGTCAGTATCGAGACCACTGACATCTCCCGTTTCCCATGCGAGATTCCTATCCCCGGTAATAGCCTCCATTCCCCGATTTCTATTAACATTAACAGTAATATTATGATTAATACCATCCCTTGCCTGGCCCCTTGCAGGAACCATCCCACATCCTACATCCTTGGTCTCTGCTTCCCTTACCATTTCCGTAACTGCCTCCGCCCTCTCCTCCCATTCCCTCTGCTCCTTCTGGCAATCCCCCATAACTCTACTATCCCGACTACTGCTCGGTGCACTCCCCCTCCCTCTCCCCGTCGTACTTAAGCTTCTCAAGCTCTCTCCACTCAGCGGTACCCTCATTCTCCGCACACTCATCCTTCGCACTTCTGCCTCCTGCGCTGGTATCTCCTCCAGCTCCTCGAAGAAGATTGAGTTGAGCTCTTGTCGCGCACGGGAGCGACGGCTATCGTGGTCGGGGGTTCTAGTGCTGGCGCTGGGACGGGGGGAGACAGTAATAATGTCTGGTTCACTGCTGGCGTAGGAGAATGTGGGGGAGGATCGTGAGTTTGTGGGGAGGTTTGCGCCTGAACTGGCAGGCGTTGAAGGGAGTGGACTCGAAAGTGCTGGGGGGGTGGGATGGTGAGGTCGGTGGGCAATTGGCTCTGGAGGATCCATTAAATTCATGGATACGTGCGGTAGTACTATGGTGATGTCTACGTAGCGATCTGCGATAATTTTCCCCTTGTTTCTGGAACGGACAAATGACGCGGTGCAACGAAGGTGAAGTGCGACGTTGTGAAAATAGTTGCTGGAATCAGGATGCTCGCGGAGGTCATGTACAAGAACAAACACTAGATGTCGAAACCGTCGAATAACCGGTATATACCCCCAACTGCGTCTAATGTCTCCTCCACGGCCACACCCAGGTTCAGTTTTTTGAAGTCCCGTCAGTTGTTGTGCGATTGCTAAAGAAACTTTTCTGAATTATACCTTGTATCCTGTCCGAGTCCCCCGGGCCCAGATACCGGAATACACCCACTCTCACGGTTCCGAGACTACACTCACACGTCCTTCGTTATTTCAACGACGTCACTCCAGATCTCCGCCGCTGTCGTAACTGTAATCGAGCGGTCGAACGCGTGGGTTCGGACAATAAGTACTTTGCTGTGAAGTTGCAATTGCACCTGGCGCGAGATATCTCCCCGCACTAGCTCTTGAGCTGTCGGTCGGTGGCGACGTTAGGATAGTGTTGGCGTACCGGTGGCGTCTGGTGGTGCGGTGCTGCGCTATAGTTATGGTGATACCGTAGCTCGAGTTTCGTTTGTCCGTCGTCGCTTGTTGTGATGCATAAAGTGTATTTACACTGATGAAGGTCCTCCCAAATCACAAAGTCACAATCCTGTAGCGCATGGACACACAAAAGAGCTCTCGCAGCGAGTGACGGCAACGCAAGAAATTTCAAGAGCGAGTGACGAAAAGCTTGTTTTTGTCTTAATCCGTGAAGTGATCTCGTTATGAGTATTTCCCGGCGCGGGTGCACGTTAGATCTTCATCTCGATTTTTGAGCGAAAAACAGGAAAGCAGAGGGAAAGCAGGAACGAGAGCGAAGGCCAGAGTATGGCGGGCTCGCTAAGTAACGCTCCGTTCACCTTTTTTATTTTGGTTGTGACAAATCTGATCAGGTACATGCATGCAACCTGCGCATCGATGTTGAAGTTGACGCCTTCAGGGAAGAGTAAGTACGGTTACGGAGAATAAAGTATAATTAGAGCGCTCAGCACCCCGTGCCCGCAAAACAAAGCCGTCTGTCATCCATCGCTTAAGTGCATACATCAATGGGATGTGTGTCGATCACCATGCTCGTCATGCCAAGCGTTACGTAGGTCACGCTTCACGTAGGAACTGCTGCCCTACTTACACTGAGGCTGAAAAGAGACTGAAAAAAAGAAGGTTGCCCGGGCGGGCGATCTTCTTATGTTGCTAGCCTTCTGTAGATCCCTAAATACGACATCTATCTGTACTCTTAGGGTAGATATAAATGAAGAGAAAACCTTTAAAATGCCCTCCGGGTAACACGGACTACAGCAAAATTCCCTTCGCTTAGTGGAACATGTTTAAGATACAACACTATACCACTCTCTCTACTAGCACAACACCCACGCTGCTTGGCATGACTATATGCAAAGGCCCCTTTATTATGCCAGACTAACATGCGTCCTATCATGTAGTTCGGCGTTACCCAGCATACCCAGCATCCAGCATAGTATACCCAGCATAACCTGTATAACCGGCACCAGCATACCCACCCCCATACCATACTCGTGCCTATACCCAGCAAACTACTCCGTACGCAGCATACTCAAATTACCCAGCATATCGCGCGCATAGCATACGCAGCATAGCCGGCATATCCCCGGCATACTCTACATACTCCGTTTTCTCTACGCGATGTAATATCTCTCAGTGCTTCTGTAGTATCGGAGGGGTCCGCTAAATCTATTCACGTTCCTATGCTTTATATTACGCGCTCCTATAGCTATACCGTACCTAGACTTCATGCGTTTCCCTAGACCTGTTTCTATAGCCAATATACATACCATGTATGATTGTTCTCTTACTCTATACACTCCTATACCTAGGGAGGCATGCTTTAAATTACGCGCTGCTATAGCTATCCGTTGGTTTGACACGCTTTGTAGCTACAGTCCTAATTCAGGGTAACCTCGTGTTCCCTATTTCATGCGGCTACTCCTATGGCATTTGGTATCTTTAATTATGATATCTAAACTACTGTAATTTATATTTTCGTATAGTTTGTGGGTGTAGGGTGTTAGCGTAAACCTATACATAGTGTTGAATGAACTTCATAGTGATATCTTACCATAATACCATACCCTGTAAATAAACATCACTAGAAATACAAGTTGAGTTAATACTAACATAGAGAGCACATACATAATCATTAGCCGAAAGAGAAAGTACTTAGAATAATCATCTCCAGATATTTTATGATTACACATCTATATATTTTGGTGCTTTGTACAGAGTATATTCTACTATAATAGGTAATCTATCCCGGGGAACACAACTACCTACCGGCAGCGCATGCCTGGTCATAAGCTAAGAGCTACAAGCACAGACCTGAGTGAAGATTACCCCGAAGCGCGATTGTAGCTATAGCAGCGCGTAATTTAAAGCATGCCTCCCTAGGTATAGGAGTGTATAGAGTAAGAGAACAATCATACATGGTATGTATATTGGCTATAGAAACAGGTCTAGGGAAGCGCATGAAGTCTAGGTACGGTATAGCTATAGGAGCGCGTAATATAAAGCATAGGGGCGTGAATAGATTTAGCGGACCCCCCCAATACTACAGGAGCACTGAGAGATATTACATCGCGTAGAGAAAACGGAGTATGTAGAGTATGCCGGGGGTATACTGGGTATACTGCGTATGCTATGTGCGCGATATGCTGGGTAATTTGAGTATACTGCGTACGGAGTAGTTTGCTGGGTATAGGCACGAGTATACTGCTGGGTATGGGGGCGGATATGCTGGTGCCGGTTATACAGGTTATGCTGGGTATACTATGCTGGATGCTAGGTATGCTGGGTAGGGTATGCCGAACTGTATGATAGGACGCATGTTAGTCTGGCATAAAAAAGGGGCCTTTGCATATAGTCATACCAAGGTATTGTGCTAGTAGAGAGAGTGGTATAGTGTTGTATCTTAAACATGTTCCACTAAGCGAAGGGCATTTAGCATTTTAAAGGTTTTGTATACATATAAATGAAGCAATCAAAATTAAAGAACCCGTCTTGGCATGAGACTAAAGACAACTAAGAACGCCGTCTAAAACTACTGGTATATAGTAATCACCGTAAGTCCCCGGCGTTACATCTGATGTATCTGAGCATTTAGGATACAATATAAATACTGTAGCCGGTGCCCGCCAGACTAGTACTGTAGATCTTCAGAGGTCGTTGTGCCAACCAGATTATACTGTAGATAGGTCCTGTGCTATTATTTTCCGTGTGACCTCCGCTCTCGGAATGCACTTTACCTAGATCTACGGAAGGCCTAAAAATATATGAACATCAGCACAATGGCCATGTTGCGATTGAGTGCACGTGGAATTGTACTACCTAACTACTATCTCGGAGAAAACCAGGGTCTAATCAGAGAGAGGAGCTCACGGTCTTGATATGAGACTACCGTCCCAAGATCTAGAGTTCACATGTATAGACTTATATACATGCGTGTTGGATGATCCATAATTGTCTTCAGCTCAGTCTTGATACGGTTATCTTCGCATATTTCAAGAAATTTACAGATGCGCGGCTAATGTGGCTGATCAGGCCTCCCATCTCTCAATGATCAGTTGCGTACCTTCACCCAGTTGCCTACCTTTACCCAGTTGCCAGCACATGCACGCTTATGATTTTCGGTATACAAATACCGCTTTGGACGGCAAACTTCTTGGATTGTTATCAAAACGAATTCCCTCCCACGGCAGATATCAGAGTACACCAACATAACAAACTTAAGGACAATAACAACAGCTTCTTGAACGAACGGATCTGAGCTTGAATACAGTAGTAAGTGGCAAGGACTAACCCTGCTAACCAAATTGAAAACTTCTAATACCCAATTTACAAGTAAATACATACATACTGACAGGTAGTGCAACTGTAGCCTCGTGCCGTGCGACTTCAGTCTACTGAACTTCGACTGGGAATTTTTCAATTGTGAAAGCCTGGTTGGTGATTGTGACTGGTAAGTGGCAAGAAGGAAGTCTAGTGATGCAAGATAGCTGTTCTGGGATAGTCAACAAACACTGAAACCTATCAGGCTTTATATTGCATTATCATACTCACCTGATTCATTACTGTAAATGTTGCACACCGGAAGTGTCAGCGATCCTTCGATCGATAATTTAGTATTTCGCTATTCCACACTCTCCTTTGGGCCTACTCCTTCACGAGAACATCCTTTTGACATTTCGGAGCAATCTGCACTCGAAAGGCAAACAGGGAACTGTCTCGCCCTGTTTGCCCAAAGTCAAATTCAAGAAGGTATCATTTCTGCATTACTCTGGTGGACCTATGGCGTCCCGTTGACATGGTGATTCCAGGACTGGAACAAGAGATAATGAATCACATTATCGACCACGTCTTCCTACCGACGAAGCTTCCGCAAGACGGGAAAATAAATGAACATGAAAAGGATAGTGCTATGCTCGCTTTTTTTGGTGAGACTATCAAGAAATTTTGTACTAGCACCCTGACAAAATATATCCCTTTGGGGCCTGCTGTTCAGAAGATGGCTATGAATATCGTCAACTTGCATGGAAAGGGATACCTAGATCATCAAGTACTGACCGCTACATTCAATCACATGTCTGAGGGTGGTAAGTCCAGCTGCTATGTGAAACTACGGTGGTGTATAAACGTGCTGCCTGGGGCTTGCAATTCGGGCTAACTTAACTTTTACATGTAGACATTGTTCCTTTGTATATCGAGGCACAAAACGCGGGACTTATTCTTCGACATAAAGGGAAGGAAATTATATTTGAAACCTTTGAGGTTTCGGCACAGAATGAGTCTATTCTCAAGTGCAAGGGTCGGCTTCTCTGTTCGTACCCGGGACCGTCCATTGCACTTCCGACGGCGACATTTCGGGACAAGCAGTTCCTTGCCGAGTTCACCACATGCCTAATAGCCATGAATGAAGAGCTGCCAACAGACCTTCCGAGTCCGAAAGCATCCAAAGCTGGCATCAAAATTTCAGAGATTCGAGACACAGTTAGCCCAATGTATATTACGGAGTTCCTCACCGGCGTTTTGCGTGGCTTAGGCCGGGCAGCGGATACCACTAGGATTTGCAAGCGAATTGCCGATGAGGTCTTGTGGGACAATGCGAGAATTCCGTGGCGTCGATCGCCCCTCTGGCTCGTATTTCGAGTGTCATTGCACACGACACTTTTCCAACCAGCCCGCGATCCTGGGGATCAAAGCACAGAATACAAAATCCTTATGCTATACTTGATGGCAGCAGCAATGGAAGGAGCAGCAAGTCTAGAGGGCACGTCTAGTGAGAAGCTGGCGCACATGTGCCGGAAGTTGGGTCGCAGGGCAGCAAAACTTGACGGGAAACTCCCAGAGGAACTCCTTCAAATCGTCAGCCAAGCAGTGCATAACGGGTTAGCAGTCCTGAGAAGGAGATTTGAATATATAAGAGCACGTACTGTACTTAGGCTTGAATGGTTTCCGCACAGATTTAATGTTCAGGATGAGACAAACCTCACCATGAAGAACAGTCGCGACTATATTAGGCGTGCCCTGCATCGCTACAACAATCCGTCTCCTCTAATGACGTCGAGTGCCGCGAAATTAGGGCATTCACGGCGTGTCCGTCACAATGCCCCATCAAATCTCCCGGAAACATCTTTGTTAAGTGAACTTGGGCCGGAGAGACGAATCGCTCTGCTTGATATGGAACTTTGGGTTGAAAATTCATTGGCAGGATTCGTCTCTTCAAACATTCACCGCGAAGTGGCTTGTCAAGAACTCTTTGAGTTTCTAGAAGCTTATACTAAATGTGCAGCCATTGAGTATACAGGAAACCCAGTTGATATATCACTCATGTTTCTGACAGCCATGGAAATATGGGTCGCTTTAGACCAAATCGCGACAGCAACTTGCCCACTGCTCACAGAGCACGGTTGCGAGGTGGAAGCGGGAATGTTGTCAAAACTAGTCCTTCCTACAGAGTCACTACTCCGAAGACTAAGCCAGGTTGAGCAATACATCAAATCACGGGAAGATAACGCCATCGACAGCGAGAGCATTTTTGAAGACTGCTCTCGATTGTCACACAGAAGCTTCGCAGTCAAGTACTATAACCAGTCACAAACGCACCAAGAATTGCTTGCCCAGATCACGAAGAAGGCTCATGAGAGTAGAGCAGAGAAGATAGCCGAGTACAGCAGGTTGAAAGCACAGTATGATGAGCTCATGGAACGCTCGAACAGGCTATCTTGCGAGTGCATACTTCGTACTAAGTGGGAGGGGGATTGCCAGCAATGTAGCCAACGTAAAGCTGCAAATAAACTGCAGATAACGGTAGATGAATGGCCTCTGCCGGCCGGGACCTTCCAGAGTCAAGCGCTGGTTGTTGAGCTATGTTTGCCGGTGGCGTTTCGAGTGTGGAGGGATGCGACATATTGCCTTCTAGTGGACATCTTCCATCCATCTTTGGAGGAGAACTGGGTCGATTCAAAGCACGTTTTGCAGAATTACCAAGCGCTCTCTACCTACTTTAGCAGCCCGGGCCAGTCGCCACGTGTGTCTTGGGCCTCAGAAGCAAAATCGTTCAAAGAGAGGTCGCATTACAAAACGCGGAATATCCACTTAGTGAAAAGCGAAGGCGAATATCTTTTGCCAAATGGGCTAGTATATCAATTATCGATCGGGGAAGTGGGCCGAAGTCTTTGGGTTCCAGAGGTGATACGTTTATCACGAGATGGGAGAATGAAAGATCTGACATACTTGTGCACCTTTCAATTACCCAGTGCCTACTCACACTTGCAATATGCACTTAATTCTACGGATCACACACCAAACTTCTCGATTGCTAATCAAGCACAATGTCCGCGAGCATGGTCCCTGCATGAATATGATGCTTTTACAACCTTACGATCAGGATTTAGGATTCAATGGCTTAACATCCTCCGTGAAATCCGTGCTGGTAATATCAACCTCAATCGATATGAGGTACACCTACTGTTAATGCAAACCGCATGGCAGGCAGGGCCCAATGGCGTTTCAGGTTCACGTTCTACACGGGAAAGTCATTTGAAGCTGCAGGAGGAAGGATTCTGCAACCTGATGGTTGATGCATTGCACAGTTCATTGCAAGTTATAAAGGAGAATTGGGCGGAACAGGTTTCGATGCAGACCATTATATCTCTCGGTAGTCGAGTTTTATCGACGACCCATTTCCAACGGGTCAAAAGCAGAATTGCATCGTTTCTGAGGGAGTGTAGGACGGTTTGCATGGACTGGATGCGTGATATGGTCACGAAAATTCGCGAGGCAGAAACTGATGATAGCTTACAGAAGTGGCAACAGCTTGCCCTCTTCGCGGCTGCGACCTGTAGACACACCTTTAATGTTGACTTAACCGACCTAAATAAGCTCTTTTGTTCTGCTGCAGATGTTGCTGATTATATAGAATGTGCAGTATGTGTCCACGATAATACTCCACCACAGCTTAAATCACAACAACTCGGCATGACTATCGCGCGAGATGGCAGGCTGGCGCATCTGCTCGAGTCTCGCCTTTGTGCTCTTGTTCTCAAAAACGAGGAGTGGCTTGATGCTGCAATATCTCGAGTTTGGCCAACATATAAACCCAACGGCCGAACTGCTTGGGCACTACAAAACGATAGATGGGTCATGACGCAAACCGGAAAAAGTCATAGCGAGATATCGATGACAGTGCACTACAACCTTCTCGAAGGTACTCTACTAGTTAATGGGACGCCATTTGGCCGCCTGCCAAAAAGCTATACCAGTAGTCCCACTTACCACCGGGTGTTGGGCAATGTGAGTTTTTCCTTGATCTTCCCTTATATTCTTATTACTGACGTCCTATAAGAGAATTATTTCGGTAACAAAGGCGGACCTTAAGGGAATGGAGTATCAGATGGTGCACCCAGTGTATACAGATGCAACTGATGCAACTGATGAAACTGATGAAACCTCGAAGGTACTCCTGCCCCTGTCTATTCTCCGAGTCTACCACGTCTAATGTATTCTAGACCGAGATATATCTTTACTTTGCCATGCAAGATAACGAATTGATCATACGGGCAAAGACAGGGAAGGAAGGCACCGACATGCACGAGCTCATAGCACATGACAAACTCTCAGGCGACTTTCCGAGTACAATATTGAATTCCTGTGCTCATTGGCTTGACCTCCGGAGCAACGTTGTAGAATTCAGGCCATTACAGGACAGTAAATCGCTATGGCTTCCTTCTAGCGCGAATTGGGTAGTCTCAATACTCCCCCCTACGTCTACACTTTCATGGAGAGCTGAAGGCGTCTGCGAGTTAACAGCCGGGCGCCTGAAAATGATTGATTATCATGGTTCGATTTCTGAAGCAGTTGGCAGGATCTTCCGGTCTATTGAAGCCCCGCATTTCATTGAGATTACACTCTCTAGTGACACTGTGAATATCAGTCTACCGCGATATCAACTGGATTTTGCATTTTCCGCTAGCCTGAAAGACCCAAGCGCAAGTGCGAGAGGTATCATTACTTCCCGCAACTTCCCCGGGATGGCAATTGATACAGTCAAACAGGACCTCGGGACGTTATATGGGTTGAAGAACTACCTTGTTTTGTGTGAGCAGGCCGATGGATTGATGATATCTGGTGCCCGCAATGTTATCATACCTCATGGTGCAGTCTGCGTAACCTATGATGGAGAATGCCAACATCCAGCAGTAGTTATAGACACGGACAATCTCCCAACAGTAAAATATCATCTCTATGGGATCGACCCTTTGCTCGGGAGCCTTACGTCAAACGGCAGTTTCAAAAGCAAGCTCTTCAAGATCTACCTACATGCTCTCACAGCGTACTGCTTGCCGGACCCATTGACTGGATTGACAGGAACGGAACAAGCTCTGGAAGATGTGCGCTCGTCAGCTGCGTGGTCATTTCAGAAGCTGGATTCCGATGCTACGCTGGGTCCTAGCGAGGTTAACCTCCTGGGCTTGATAGCAAGATTGACTCCACAAAGGCAATTCTATCCACGCCACCTGATGTCTATGCAGCAGATAGAGTGGTCCTGTCTCCCATCATATATACAGCATGAGGGCTTTTACACTACAGTGCAATCCATTCTGGAATATGCAGAGGATATCGCTACAATTCAACCCGCGCCTTCAAAAATTCAGCTCAATAATTGCAAGAACAACGATCATTTGCATGCACGAGCTTCCCTACGGGTCGCAGCGTATCTCCCTTCTCATTACGGGGGGAGTATTATTTCCCGGGAATCTGATATGCACTATGAGACCAGAGAATGTAGAAGTACCCATTTGGAGGCGAGAGTTTGTCGAGTCTCTAGCTTAGTCAAAAACTGGACATCTCGCTTACAGCCAGTGACGAATCTGGCAACCATCTTGGAGTCTTGGAACAGCATATCAACTTCTTCAAGGGAATTGAAAGGCTTTGGGTACAGGCATCGGTGGCATGAAGAACATTTGGGTGAGGATTGGTATTCATTATACAATTTCTTCCGCAAGTCCACTCAGACCCGTGATCGGTACAAGATTCTCTTTATACTTGCTTCATTCGCGTATCAGGGGGAGGAGGCCATTTCGTTACGTATTATAGAATCATTGCTTTCTTTTGCTACGAATCCGACCTTCGGCACAATCAATCCTCCAGGTATCTCGGACAGAAGCGCGACTCGTAGTTATATCTACTACCTCACCATGGGCACACAGCCGTCAGCTGAGAAGATACGCTCCATTCTTATGCAATATACAGTACAATTAGTCAGTAGCCCTCAATGGAACTTACCTCAATACTATTCCGAGAATCCTATAGAATACTCGAACCGGCGGAGGGGTGCGTATAACGACAGTCTACGAAGAGACATTGAATACGCAGTCAATTATTACCAGAACAAGTGGGTGTGTTCGACTGTAGACAGTTTACCAGCAAACAGCTGTCCACTTCTTACTTCAGGAGCGCTCGCTCCCTTAAATGAAAGCTTTGGTAATTGGTATCACAACAGATTCTACATGCAGCACATTGCAAGGGTACAAGAAGAGCTCGACAGAACGAGAAGCCTGGGGGTACACTCAGCCACTACCTTGCCCTGTATCAATGTGACATGCTATTCACCTCAGCCAGCGACAAGATGTGAACTTAACATGCAAGACCTTCTAGAAGCCAAAGGAATAGAAAAATTCCCGAATCTCCTGTGGCGACTCAATGTTCGTTCTACCGCCGTTACGAAAGACCATAATACAACTCTATTGGTGAACCCCCTCGAAGTGCTCGTAGAGAAGATAAAAAGCAAGGCTGGTGGGTTTCGAATACGGTACATCAAGGACCTTGAAAGAAGCTTGCAGGCATTGAAGGCGTCCAATGATGCTTCCACGACCAGTGATGCGCAACCCATCCTTCCAGGTATTCAAGAAACTGGCAAGAATATTGTCCGTTGTCAAACATTTATGGAGATACTTGAGGATGAAATCATGTACACTTTAAGTCCGGCAGAAGGAACCACAGCGGAATTGCTACAAAGGACTGGATTGGGGCCTCGACTGACCACAAAAACCCTACTCCGCCAACTCGCTTGTTGCAAGCTTTCCGCGGATACCCATCTCCGGCGATGGCAGAATATCTTTATTTCCTTCGCGAAAGCTATCGCAGCCTATCAACAGGCTTTGCGCTTGCACCACCACGCCTGCCGTCAGGACCTCGACGCATTTATGAAGGAGTGGGTGAATAGAGGGCGCAAAGGATGGGATCCTTCCAGATACCCTGAATGGCTCCTCTTTGAAATAGAAAATAATCTTCTTATAAGGCAGGTTCAGGCAGAAATTGCATTCGAGATGTTGGAACCCCATTCGGGCTGCAATACCGTCATGCAGCTCAATATGGGAGAAGGTAAATCATCAGTCATCGTACCAATTGTTGCGGCAGCTCTCGCGGACAAAAACAAACTGGTCCGGGTAGTGGTGCTCAAGGCGCTGTCAGGCCAAATGTTCCACTTACTCGTCCAGAAGCTGAGTGGTTTGCTCAATCGACGGATCTACTATTTACCTTTCTCGAGGCAAGTCAAGCTCGACCCTACAAAGGTTGTGCTAATAAAGAAGCTGTATGAGGAATGTATGGAGAAGGGTGGAATACTATTAAGCCAACCAGAACATATCCTCTCTTTCAAATTGGTGGGGCTCGAAAATTTATTCAATGGGTCTAGCATGGCACCTACCTTGCTTAATACACAGCATTGGCTTGACCAACATTGCAGAGACATTCTAGATGAAAGCGATGAGGTCCTGCATGTCCGCTACCAACTCATTTATACCATGGGAAAGCAACGCGCACCGGACCTGAGCCCTGACCGCTGGTGCATGATTCAGGAGATTTTCACCCTTATCGCCACCCACATGCCAGCGCTTAAGGCGCGCTACCCTGATGAGGTGGAGTTCATAATGCAAGAGCTTAGGAATGAAGAGGTCACAAGCGGGAGTAATTCCAATACTCCTGTAGAATATCCGGGAAGTTTTCGATTAACACGTCTACTGAAGAACGCGCATGCTGAGGCGGACTTAGTGCGAAAATTAGCGGAGGATATAATCATGCGTGGCTTACTAGGCGCTGTCTCAACAAGGTGGTTCACGACAAGAAAGAGCGAATTGGCATTGAAGTTCATCACTTTAAAAGGCTGCAGGGAAGATGAGCTTCGGGAGCTGGGTGAGGTACCCCCACAGTGGCTCTTGCTTAGAGGGCTGGTTGCACATGGCATTCTTGGGTTTGTCCTGCGTGAGAAAAGATGGAGGGTTGACTATGGACTTGCCCCATCCCGATCCATGCTAGCCGTCCCTTTTCGAGCGAAGGACAGCCCCGCACCCAGGTCAGAATTTGGTCACCCTGATGTGACCATTGCTCTAACATGCTTAAGTTATTATTATCAGGGTCTCGAAGAGGAACAGCTTCGGACATGCTTCGAGCGTTTGAAGAAGCTGGATAATCCCGGACAGGAATACCTGATTTGGATCCGCGACTGTGGAAACGAGTTCCTTGGGGCTTTGAAGCAGTTGAATGGGATTAACTTGGAGGATGAGGTGCAATGGAAAACCAAAATATACCCATTGTTGAGGCTCAACAAACGCGTTATCGATTTCTACCTTGGAAGCACAGTCTTCCCAAAGGAATGCAAAGAGTTTCCAAAAAAGCTCACAACCACCGGATGGGATTTAGTGGAGCAGAAGACATTTCCTACAACAGGATTCAGTGGGACAAATGATAATAGGTATCTGCTCCCTGTTTCGGTAGAGCAACTCGATCTCCCAAAGCACAGACACACCAATGCAAAGGTTTTAAGCTTCCTCTTGCAACCGGAAAATAGTTCTTACACATGGCGACTCAGAGTAGATGAGCTCCTTCATCTACTATCAGAGAGCCTGGAGCCAATTCAAGTACTTCTTGATGTAGGAGCGCAAGTCCTCGAGATGACAAATCAACAGGTTGCAGAGTACTGGTTGGGATTGGCGACAAGGCGCAACAGGCCTTGGACGGCAGCGGTATATTTCGATGACGACGATGAGCTTATGGTCATTAGCAAAGACGGGAGTATTCAGCCTTATATGATATCCCCGTATGTCAAAAATATGGAGCAATGCTTAGTGTATTTGGACGAGAGTCATACCCGAGGAACCGACATGAAACTTCCGCAGAGGAGTATTGGCGCGGTCACCCTAGGGCCTAAATTAACGAAGGATAGGCTTGTTCAAGGTGAATCATTCTCGTGCCAAATATTCTCAAGGCTGGTGAAGGCTAATTCCTGACATAATAGCATGTATGAGAATGCGGCAGTTAGGTTATGGTCAGTCTGTGAGATTTTTTGCTCCCCCGGAGGTCCACCACAGGATCCTGGAACACACCGGAAAGGAGGGCGGGGGTAATATCGGAACTAACGATATTATTGAATGGGTAATTCATGAGACGTGTTCACAAACGGAAAAGAGTATTCCACTCTGGGCAGATCAGGGCATAAGCCACCAAGCTCGTCAGAGCGCCTGGGATCGGTATTTTGAGTCCAACGACCCTTCCACCCTCTCAGAAGCGTGGCAGCAACCAGAGTCGCATACGCTGCAAGAGATGTATGGGGTGTCAGACAGACAGAAGCATTCTATTGTCAGGGTGATTGATGAACAACTTTCGTGTTCAGGTCTTAGAAACCGCCATGCACAGCTCCAAATTATACGGCAACGGTGTAAGGAATTTAAAGTTACCTCACTACAGGAGGTTTCTATTCAAGAAGAGCAAGAACGAGAGGTTTCACATGAAGTCGAGAGGGAGCAGCAAGTGGAACATCCACAACCTGCCACGCCAGCACAGCACCAAGTTCACAATGCGCTCATCGCCTTCATTAAGACCGGGCGTGTGAGACACATTAATATCGGGTATGCGAGGGGAATCAAGATTGACAATAGAAGTACTGCATTCATGCCCATGATGGATGCACTCCAGGGCGTCTCATTCTATGACAAACTGGAGCATAGCCCCTGGGCAACAACTCTTCTAGCCACTGTGGATTTTATCCACACGGTGGAGCCTCGAACGCATGTGGGCAATGACGATTACCTGAGACCGGTTTCTTGGATTGTCTCCAGTTCCAGAGTACCAGGACAAAAACCATTCTTTGCCTTTTAAGCCCATACGAGGTGAATGAACTTCTTCCACTTATTCAAGATTCCAAATGGATGAATTTACACATGTATTCACCAAAGGTCCAACGACAAACTCCAACTTTTGAAGATCTGAATTATGCCACAATACCTGCACTCCCATGTAACTATTCTTTCCCTGGCCAAGATTACTTGATGATGCAGCTCAATTTGTTTTCCGGACAACTCTTCTTCAAGAGTTACGAGTCATACGCAGCGGCATGCAGCTTCCTGGGAATATATCTAAGGCAAGCGAGCCATGAAGAGCTTCCTGTAGGGGTTGCGGTGGATGGATTCTTGCCAGGTTGGAGGAGAGACGACATCAGTTCCAATATTGGAATAACGGGTGCGGCGTTTCAAAGGAGTCCTATAGGGTTTTTAAAGCACCTGATCGCCGTCCGGAGGAAAAGGATGAAGTACGAATCAACGCATATGGGCTTGCTTGTTCACGCAAAGGAACTCGGAAAGGAGGAATTTCAGTAGAGGAACGAAGATCTTGTATTTGCACGGTTTATATGAGTGGTGGTGGTCTATAATCTTGGTTGCTGGTTGTGATTAATTTGCATATTTTTCCGATTTTTTTTTTAAAAAAATTTATGTTTGGTGAATTAGGGTGTACAAATGGGGGTCGGAATTTTGAGATGTTTGCTCATCACCAGTAAGATTGAGACTATATTCAAGGGGCTCTAATTTCTCTCAGCTATGCCTACTTCTCTTCGAGAACCCGTACGCGTAACTTACAAAATCAATATTTAGTCGGAGACAGACCAACATCATACTTCAGTGTAAGAACTTAGGGGACAGAATTCCTACAGGGTATAAGACCACACTTGAGTTAAGCTCCCAGGATCTCCTCAGCACAGCTGTCGTGTACCTTACCTAAAAGGGTGCGATCGATAGAATGCATATAGTCTGGTTGGCACAAGCCGCTTGTAGGGGCTGCCAACCAGACTAGAATGTATAGAGTAGTCTGGTTGCCTAGAGTGGAATAGTCGACTACCACAAGCGGTAGAATTAAAGGCATTTTTTCAACTAGGCTAGTTTCGGTTTAGCCTGGCTCTGAGAGCGGAAGACGTTGGGCTACTCATTCATGCATGAAATATTTAAGTAGCGTACTGGTATCGTAAAATCACGAATCAAATCTAATAGCGTCGTTGTGGCTGTTTCTTTGAGAGTTAACTAGAGTTAAAGTACAATAGAGTACACAGCCCATCTAGAACGTTTCGAGAGAAATTAATTGTGCACATGGTGCGTGAGAAAGGATTCGTATTATGTCACTCGATTAGCCTCTGTCATAGTGGGGTTGGCTACGAGCACCAACCGTCAACTGCCTTGGGTAGGCTGCACTCTGTTGTCTACAATTGGAAATTTCTTCTGTCTTGATCTGGCCGTTGATATCAAATTGTAAATTTATGAGTTCACGGTCGAGCTTGAAAACATGTTTCAGCGACACAAGAGTTCTCACTATAATATGTATGTATACATCTATATGTCAGGAGAAAGGCCCAAAAGGTCAGATCAGAAGACAAAATTGCCTTAATGGCCGTTAACTAAAGAACGCTGGTCTTGGTGATGGACACTCGACTTTTATAGTCTCGGCACGGTTTTTATTGAGCGAGACAGCTTTCTGTTTAAAACTGGGTATCCAGACTTATGACTTTGACTCCGGCCCAAGAACATCGTGAGAATTCCACTGTCCGTTACAGCTAGGTGGCAAAATCCTCGTACCCTACATAAGAGCTCTGATCAGAGCATCAAATCGCGGCTTTTATACATTTGGTGAATGTCTTACTTCTCCTGAGTATATGGTAATAATACCAGGGGTTTTCATTCACAATTAAAATACAAACAAGAAGCAGTTCTTGACTTGATGGAAGGGGATTGTTCCATAGCCAAGATGGCACTTTATGCAAATTCTACAGTTGAATAATATTTACTCATGAACTCTAGGTCACACGCTCTGAGGAAAGGGGATTCGGAAGTGGATAGCACGAAAACGACCAAAGCTCCTACCATGACATGCAAGTGCAAGATTAGCATGGGCACTTGAAAAGAAAAAACTGGATTCTCAACCAATGGAGAAAATTCATTTGGTCAGATGAGTGCAGACGTATGAAACGGGGGAGCTTAGTGGGTTTGGAAGAAGGAGGGAAATGATCGTTTTACAGCCGAGGCAGTAGTAGTATTCAAGTTCACCTATCTAAAATACCCTCTGATAACTTCGGCCTAATATAGGATATCCAATGATATATCTGTTATGGTATGGGGGTTCTATGGATCAACTTTAGGATACTTATGGATAGTCGCTCTTGACGAGTCTCTATACCTCTATGCCTCGCCATGTAGCAGTTGTCATTAGGGCAGAGGGTTGGTATATAAAGTACTAGATCCACGGAATCAAGTTTTCATTGTGTTTAACCCCCCACAATCGAGCCCCCTCCTTTGTGACTTCCTGTATTAAGTACTCCCCACAGACCTAGTGCTGGGTCTCGCTTTCATTCTATTCAACTTCATGAATTCAATTATCATGAGTTTTTGGAAGCCTCACGCTGATTCTTAGAAATAGCAAAAGGTTTAAGCGCTTTTTACTCACTTTACGTTTACGGCTTATATAGCAATTGCGATATGCACTGGCAAGCTTTACTATACACTTGTTGTCCTCTCTGATTTTATTACAAAGTGAAGTCAAAGCTACGACTTGGGTACTCCCAATCTAGATATACTCTCGGTATGAGTGCAGAAGCATACGCTCCGCCAGATTAGTCTCCGCTGGGTGTACGTTGCATTGCAACACCTATCGGGCGCTCCCGAGATTGTACCCTAGTGTGACTCGCCTGAGTCTGTCTGAAGTCTCAGGCGGGCCCAGGATCCCGATTGCTATTGATGGTGGGATTTCTTTGATCATCAAAGGTGTGACTTTCCGATTAGGAAGTGAGCTATCCCACTATACTGTAAAACCATGGTAGACCTTCCAGGAGGGATTATTGAGTCCTGTCAGGGGGAATGTTATGGGATGATACTAGGATCAACACATTTCAGAAGATACGCAATACTTGTAGAGGGTCACAATGTTAATGTCTTTTGGTATCATTGGCTCTCTAAAAAGAGCTTAAACTTAATACCATTTTAAGGTCTCTTGCATAAAATATTCAGATTTGACTAGAGTTATATACATATGTATGTAGGCCGCCAAACCAATCTTAACCAATTTTACTATCCAAGGAATTAAGCTCAGCATAGAGATGCAACTTAAGTTTGAACCAAATACAATGTAGCATAGGTATGCATCGGCTATGATTCTACCCAAGACAGGTTCTGCGCCAAAACGTTCGCTAGCGCTTCCCGACCAATAGCTTGTTGTTCGTTTCCTTTGTTCTGATTTTCTCCTATACGTCATTTCTTTCCAACCTTTCCACCAATTGCAACCATTCAGTTAGCCATTGTTGTCCATGAGCAATATTTGAATAGAAATACCAATAGAGCAACTAAAATTATATTCTATACCCCTTAATATGCAGCTGCATTCAAGTTAACTTCATAAGTAATAGAGATTCTCTTGTACTGGACAGAGGGTGATCAAATGAGCATGGAGGCTTTAGGCATCAGTTTAAATTTCAATTTATTGTGGTTGAAATCACTACTATAGTCCACCTATACAAATTAGAGTTAGGATCTAATAAACCTTAGGGCATATATAAATTAACATATACGAGGTCAAGTGACCTGAGTTAACCAGAATTTAATTTCCCTTTCTACGAAAGTCAAGAATATATGTTACGCTTAATAAGAAGATTTAATCACATATCTTGGATAATTTTGTGTCTTGGAAAAGTGTGTAAATCCAGGGTAAGCGTTCTTAGAACCTGGAACCACGTTTGCTATTCCTGATTGACGATATAAATACAAAGCAGTAATAAAACATATTAGGTATACACTGGAAATGGTTTTTGGTGTTGTAATAGCCGATTTGCAAGCCACGGGCGCGGCACAGTTCAGGCATAATTCTAGATCTGCAAGACATTTCAGTGCCCACAAATTCCTTTTGGGGCCCCAGGGCAAGGAGGGATTTATGGGCTATGCATGTAGGCGGGAGTGCACATTTTAGAGCTCAGTTGGCTTGATAGCAAGAAAATTTAATGAGCCTACATACCTCATATTCTATCCCATGATGTCAATTTTTATTACTCAATTAACTCCTGTATAGTTGTCTACTATGTAGAGTGGATAAACGCCTTTTGTGTAAGACTCTCATCTACGCTGCAACACTGGGCCCCGGAGGTATGCATAAAACAAAGTATGCATATAACAAATTATGATTATATTCTATAATCCAAAGTTATGATAACGAAGATAATGTCTGTACTTCAAGTGCTGGTGCTTTACTTCTAATATGTTATAATTAGTTCTTCTTTACCTTAGCCAATCCGGTAATTCCTCCCCTGTGGAATTTTAGCTCATTTTGGTACGAGAAGTCTATGTGGGGAAAGGGACAGAGAGTAGGAGGGTTCGCAGAGAGTACAGAGATATCCTCGCTTGTCTGTTGCATAGTATGCAAATAATTGCTCTATAATGTCGTTTGACATATGAAAAGAAGTGAATGGTGCCGTAGTTCGTAATTGAATGTCATGAGGTGTAATTATGCTGGCTAGTTTGCGTTCAATTCTCTTTAATATCACTTCTTTTAGCCACACTAGCCTACATATACATGCAAGGACATTTACATCAAAATGGCCAGAATTCTGTTTTCGAAGAACATAGCGTAGCAGCCCGCGAACAAGATTAGGTCTAAAGGATGGGCCGTAGTAGGTCGACCCTCTGGCTCCTAGGATCTTATACTAGAATCTTATACTAGAAGGTAGTTTGCTTGGTGAGATATAAGAATACTAGATTTCCGTGATAGTAGCCAGAGACACTCTGTTCTAGGATTCTATACTCAAGTATGGTTTAGTAGTCGAGTGTGTCGATGTTTTGTTCGGCGGGTTTAAAGTGTGCTTTCATTCGGAGCCCTCATTTCTGGGGTACAGTGTTCACCTATTTACGAGACACTGCCAGAAGTATTCTCATTTTGAGAGGACTGTGGTACTTCTGAAACGCTATATCAAAGTGTCTTCTTAATAAGAATACCTAACTAGAGTGCACTTCCAGTGTCCTATGGGAGAACCTACTTAGGTCTTGTGAATATATTATTTAATGTCAAATATTCTAGCAATGGCAATTATTCTACTTTACATGTGAGGATGCTTCTGAAAATGTTCCTAGCATTACAGCACTGCGTGCATCAAGTTGCCTAATTAGCTCGTGCGGGGTCTGCAGCCCACGTACCTAGTATTCATCATATACAAGTATCTCCAACACTTTTCCGAACTAATGATTCCCCAACCAACAAGACTACCTCAGAGCTTCCTTGAATTTCTTGAACCATCAGCACATCATGGCTCCCAACAAACATTCAAATAAAAGAAACACACCTGCTTGGTTAAATGCACTCAAAAACAAATATTGTCAAGCAATAACTAGGAACAATAAACGGTGTATCTCGATTGCAACTAATGTAACGGGGAAAACAACGTTCTGCGTGGAGCACGCGAGCGAGTATCGGATTTTTTACTCGTAAGTGTACTGTAGTCCACAACTTCAGTTCCGATAAGCATGCCTACCTTCTCCACCTACTTCCCTAATTGTACAGTTAGATACTTAGTTATGAGGTGTATAGAAGATACAAGGAACTCCAGTCAGAGCTGGAAGGGCTAAAGTTTCCCGAGATACCCTCAGTTGGCGGGACGGGTCGGATCATGAAGACACCCGCGATTCTGTCCTGTAAGGATAAGACTATTCTGGATTTGTTGAAACAGTATTACCGAAGACGAAAGTACTTACTCAAGCGAAATATCGACGCGCGAAAATGGTTCATGAATCATTTTCATTCTGCGGACCAGGATCGGGGTACGTATCATCACAGTTGCGCATGGAATTAACCTGGGATTGAAGGACGTCCGACGTAGAAACCAAGAGCTAACTCTCATTACGCACTGGCGCTACGGCGACCGGTGGCCCACCGAGTGGTAATTGAAGGACATAAGAGGGCAGTCGAAAGCCTCCAGGAGGAGCGCGCACATATTACAGAGATATTATTCGCTATCGAAATGCAGTTACACAGTCTTCGTCTTCCAGAACGAATACAGGAACATCTAAGAAAGTGGCAAAGTTCAGTCAAGGATCAGGTCATACAACGCGTGCTAGATATGACGAAGGACAGCAATTGCATGCAGCGGGCAAAGGGTATCAGACCTATGGAAAATATCACGATGAATATCGCTCCTCCAGAAGCAGAGGCAGACCCTCTAGAAGCTGAGCAGACTGCACGTAGACACGGGCTTCTAGAAGATTTCAAGTACTTTTTGAGATATCGGTTTGACGCAGATCGAGAATCATTCCTAGATCTTATTGGGGTATCCGGTATGTATAGTCCGTTCGTAAGAGGAATTTCTCAGTGCTAATGCAGGCGCCTTTAAACTTAGAGTGCATTTTCCGGCGAATATTGCTTGCCACTCCAGGAGCATTGGAATTAGCCCTCTCACATTCAACAATCCGGAGCTTTCTTGAAGATGACACAATTAACATTGACATCTTGCAGGAACTTTGGGATCTCATGATGCAACCTCCAACGAAGCTTGTGTGGGATGCCATCAGCGACTACCGGACGTTTGTCAATGTCCAATTTGAACAATATAGGGACGTCCCGGAAGATGAAAAAATCTTCCTCGTGGGGGGATATATCAACTTACCGGGATTCACAGATGTTCCGTCTGAATCACCACAAATTTCCTGGTATTATCTATATTTATTATCCTCATCTTGCGTTGTTGGGGAATTTTGGGCTCTTTCGCGTAGCTTCAAAGAGGCCATGGTGCTTTACCAACTACTCGAAACGGTGCAGATGAAAGAATGGGAAGAGTTCTGGACCATGGTTCACGAGTCGAGCGGTCGCGACCGGCGCAACATTTGTGCAGCATGCGCTTTGTACGACATCTTAGTGAGGCTAGATCATGGCCCACCATATTCTGATATCAGATATGGCATTAATTCGGAAACAAATTTTCCAACATGGTCAGAGTACCAGGCACGACCCCTCGTTTTTTTCCAAATGGGAATTGATGACCCTCACGCTTTGCTCTTGATAGAGGAATTTAAAGTATCACGACATGCGCATAGGATTTGGGCCAAAAATGCTAAAACAGGTGAAATCGTGTGCGCCCCTGAGAACCCTCAAGAGTGGACAAATCGCGCACGGCGGGCACTGCGGAGGGAGAGCCTAGAAAGAACGCCGTTTACTGTGCTCGCAACACTGGCCGACTCTCTTTCCTGGGCGGAGGAACGAGCTGCCAGCGCCACCGGGGGAGCCAACTTAGCAAATAAGTCGAGCCCATACCGTGACCACTACGACGTGTTGGTCGTGGGCACAAGAGAGGATTACAATATAAGGAGTTTGTTGTTGGATATTTGGAGGAAGGCCGCGGTTCTTCGTGGATATTGGGCTCTTATGCCCCAGGAGGATACAACCAACGATAGACTAGTGCAATTGTTTGAATCCCATCCATTCATATCTCTTAGCTGGCCCAAAAGTTCTGAAGCCCGTACCACCTCTGAGACCAAATCCTGGCAAGTAGACAATAGCGTCCCGTCTCTTGCCCGTCGTACGAGGTGGCCTAAGGAGGCAGATGAATACCTGGCCTGCTGCGAGGCCTTAAGCCAGAAGGAGCAGGTAGACTCAGATTCGTTCTCCGCTACTGGAATCAATTGGAGCCGAAGTATTCGTCATTCCGAATTTTTGATTCGCATGCTGGAGGAACAGGGTATTTTCGAGTTAGACAACACCTACCCAGTCGACATGAAAGTACCAGTCGGGGCTGCTTTCGCACTCCCGGAGCAATCCGGGCTATACATTGACGTTACAGGCCGGTTGATATTTCTCCTTGACGGTTCCTTTATCAGGCCTTGGAAGTCCGAGTTCCCCCCGGATGATGCCCTTCTACACAGAGCGGCATCCTACCTTACCGATAACCCCACAGCCTCGTTTACTCTATTTATTCTCAGTTCTGGGGCAGTTCATTGGCCTTTCAAGTTCCATACCGCCATGCCCTACTGGTTCAGTGGTGGAGCAGACACCACAAGGATTTACACGTCGCGATACATGCTTAAGGACCCACCAGGGTCGGAAGCTGCTGTTCATGGCTACATGAGTTTTACGTTTAGTGAAGTGCTTCGAGATTGTACTGTTTGGAGAGATATGATAGTATGCATGAGACCGACTCGGGAAGAGAAAATTACATTGAGACCAGGGCTAGAGCCGCGCATTCAAGGAAGTTTGGAACTAGCTCAAGACTTGGTAGGTATTGGTGAAGAGTCCGATAGACTGTGGAATGAATCGGAGAGTCGTAATCTACCAGGGTATGATAAGCGGAAGTTTAAAAGTATGTTAAAATTTGAGGTGCATGGGCCATTGGACTTCAAGGGTTTGAAGGAGTTGTTAGATGTGGCGATGACAAGGCTGTGGGAGTGATGAAGTTAGTATATAGTCACGTGTACACGGCGAATCAGAGCTACTTAAGTAGTTAATATACATTTGAACTTTAGCAAGCTCTGGCACGTAAAAAAGTTATAAATTTGTTTCATGTTAAGGTATTAGCTCATTATAGATCGTGAACACCCTAGGCATTTATAAGGGCCAAAGGTGCTGGTTGCCAAGTATTTTCAAGTTATTTAACTCATCCATATTGACGTTGTTTTCCTTTTATAACTACCAAGCCCATGCCTATCCAGCTCCCAAATACGTATACGCTAATATATCCGTACACGGAGCCAAAAAGATATCTCAGCTGCCATATATTCAAGTCGCCGAAGATTGTATGGATAGCCAATCCATTGCACAGTCTCAATTAAATTAAGATATATCAGTATGTATGCAATTAGTGGAAGGAGATACACGTTCTTTAGGATAGGAAAATTTTCGCTACATGTGCATTATATAAGGCTATTTTTATCTCAGGGATTGTCTCTTCCCTGAGGGCCCGTGAATGTTGTGCCCAAATGTGAGTACAGTTCGATGAAAAACAGAAGCCTCGGGTGGAACCTTCTCGCTGTACCAATCCCCTAAAACTCCACAACGTCCAGCTAACCTTTGCAGTTCCCGACCATTAGGCTTCGGTCAGATCCACTGCCTCAATTGCCATCCAGTTCCTGCGGAATTTTTACTGTAAGATGTTTTGGTGTAAGGCGCGAAGCTAGCACTGATTATGCATGGCCGAGCTCAGGGTAACAGGGCACGACTTGTGAACCAGTTGGGAACGCCACATTCCGGAATTCATACCTGATCCCACCCCCCAAAAATGGCTAAATTTCATTCCAAAGTAATTCCAGACTTATTCGACAAGTAGTCCATAATTGCGTACTAAATTAGGCAGTTGACAATCCAGGAAGATACTACCTATTTAGGACATCCCACATAATAACAACTGCTGGTCGGTTGTCGCCAACTTGCGTATTAGCAACTGGATGTTGCCTTGCCGCCAACACCCAATAATCAGGTCCACTGGAAGACCATGAACCGCACACAGCGATGCTTACCCTGGCACAGCTGCAGGCATGAACTCCTGTGGGTACTTTACCTGAATCGTCTAATTTCGTTGACCAAAATTATCGATGGTCAGGTTTCCAAGAACTGTAGGTATTCGCTTCCTATGAGCTTAATTTCAACTAGGGCAATCGCCCACATTCAGCTGAAAGTCTTTTAATTGTATTCATGAAGGCGGCTCAGGGTAATGGTAATGCAACTATCATGCGAAAGGAGAACTAAAGCTATTGTAAGGTAGGCAGAATGGGGATGCTAGTGGAGCAATGTTCAAATAATTGCGGAATAATACTGGAATGATTGCCAAATAAAGGAGGCGCTCTAGACCTGATGCAAATATCACGACTGAAATTGACGTTGTAGAAGCTACTGTGAAGTGAATGGGCGATCGCGGAAGAGAGATTGTAGGAATCTCTACCTTTCACTACCGTCAGATCTATACGTAGATAATCTTCGGAATAGTTGCGTACAGTAGTCTGGTTGTGCCAACCTTTAAAGTTTAAAATAGAAGACCGGGTCTCCAGCCAGAAGACAAGTGAACTGAAACTCAGTAGCACTATACGCACGCTAATCGAATCAGGCCCTTGACCGTTGTACGGTAGGCGTTCGTAAGGTTATTAAGGGAACACTGCTGAATCAGCAGCAAAGGTAGCGATTGATTCCAGACCGGCCACTCTCTATGTACATCCTCACATTCCTTTATCTACATACTCACTTGAAGCCTGCAGCCCTTACTCCAGTCCTTTATTCTATTCCTCGGTTGATACACTTGTTGTACACTTTCGCATCTGTGTTTTAAACTCTGCATGCCCGCTGTGCAGCCTCGAGCTCGATTATATGCTCTCGCAATAACTGATATTTAGCTATGGATTCCGAGGAGCTGCCTCTGCGTGTTGAGTATGCGATGTCAGTCTGACTGAATTTGAATATTTCTAGATTTGGTGTGTGGTACATATACAGCCAAGCGCTCCCGGCCATTCTGAACCATGTAACTGGAAATTTCCTGTCCATGCAGGGTTAGCCTGAGTTGACATGGACATAGATACCCTAACGTCATCACTCATCAATATGACGGGAAGCAGGCTTGGTAAGATGGAACGCAAGCACACCTTGCGTATATTCAGATGCAAGCTGCAGCCGGAAGAGCATCAGAAAAGAAATAACAGTTGACACTATATTCCAGTAAATGTGAGATACATTTATCCCGTAAAATATCTAACATAGGTTCTTATTTTGTACAACAAAGCGCTTTGCACTATGAATGTTAATTGCTATTGCTTGAACGGCGTTGCGAATTTTTTGATAGCACAAACACTCCTGCATAAATACCTTGTACGTACACTGCCAGTAGTTACAAAGGCCGCCAAGAACCCGTACTTAAGGAAGCGGGGCGAACGACAATTTGAAGGTTTTTCTGGACAGTCAATTCCCAAAGGATGTCTGGATCCACCACTCCTCTTTCTGAGTATTCTGGGTTTGATAACTATGCAGTGGAGACAGGAATCTCGAGTCTGCCCGTGATAACTTATCCCGACGATTGGGATTGCGAGAAAGAGCCCCTCGTGGATATTGAAGATATTTATCCTGACGGTGACCTTATTGTGAATGTCAAATGTATCAAGACCAGCAGTATACCAAACTGGCGAGATATCCCTCCATTACTCCGAGCAAAAGTTTCATCCACAGTACTGTCGGTTGCAAGCGCTTCATTTGCGTCTACCCTTAGAGAGGTGCGTAAACTCAACGCCAACAGCGATCAATATATCCAGCAAACCCGGGGTGTGCGCTGGTATCTAGATACTATGGAACCAGTGATGGTGGTGGACCTGGTTTGTATTGTCGAAAACCATAATACCGTCTGGACAGGGACATCGATGGGCTTCACAATACTCCTCAAGGTATTACACCTAATGAACCCAGATCTGGACTCGATTGATGATTCCGAATCCCGGCGTAACTGCTTGGGAATGATCTCAGAGATCGCTTGGGTGTTTGGTTGTGAATTAGCAATTGAGTCCTGGGTTCGGTTACGTCAGCATGAATATCATGCTACACACCGGCAGGATGAGTGGATTACTTCAGACACGGCTGGGGCAGTTCAGCTGTCTTTTGTGTGGAAAGATGCATCACTGTTCTGGCAAAGTACACGGGAATGCGTCATAAGTTTGGAGTGGACTTCTCCGGCATCTCGCTCAAATGAAGTCAAGGAAATGGGAATTTTTGCCTTGATTCAAGGTGCGTAACTGACAGCAAGCTGCCTGAGACTCCCCTGTTAACTTATAATTTGATTGCGTATAAGAGGATCTGCACAACGCGCGAAATCAGATGGTGGCAGCACTTTTCAGCATCGTCAATTCCACTTATACCAGACTGCGTATTCCACGTAAAGAATCTCCAAAGAGAACGTCAAGAGTAGCCCTGTATCTGCTCCTGGGGACATTCGTCGAAGCGATAGGCACCAGTCCAATAGGAAAAACGGAATTTCCGATAAATCCAATGGGCTGGCAAGAGTCGCCGTTGAGTTTGATGAGCATTCTAGTCGAGGTCCACCAAATGCTCCAAGCAACATGGTCAGCCGTGCAGGAAGCGGAACATATGGGGTTAACAGAAATTGAAGGACGGTATGGTTCTCAATCAGGGGCGATGCCAGATGTAAGGCTAGGTTCTTCTGGATCTCGAGGGCTGGGGAAAGCATTGGACAGGTTCAAGGAACGGATGGTAACTATATACCAAGGAGGGGGACTAAATTTATCTGATTTCCGACCAGTCCCTACTCGAAGCCCACCAATTTAATATACTCTTGCTGCCTCTTGGGCATGGCAAATGGATCCTGTTCATATTGAGGCTCTGCCTTTAGTTAATTCTGGTGAAAGCGAAGCAGTTAGTGGTCTTGGGTTCGGGCAGTATGGGATGGTGGCTAACACGACGTTGTTGTCAATACTTTTCTTGAATTGTTGTCTTTATAGTTTAAGAAATTAATATACAGAGGTTTAAGTTTATATTGAAGAATATAATATTAAATATAAGTTTTGATTTAAGGATTTGAGTTTGCTAACTTTTATACTTTTCCAAGTACAATTTTATATTTAATTTTATTAATATTTATTTTAGTTTTTTAAAAATTTATTAATAAATTTAACTATATATTATAATATAAAGTTTTAAATATTTAGAAGGAAAAAAAACTATATTAGATTTATAATTTATTAAAATCTATTTTTATAATATATATATATATTAAACTATAGTAGATATTAAAATTATAAATTTTTATATTATTAAGTAAGTATAAAATATAAGATTAGGTATAATATATTTCTACTAATATATCTAAAGAATACTTAAACTAGTTATAAATATTAATATATAATAGTTTTTTTTTTTTTTAAAAAAAAATTTAATACTTATATTATCCTCTATGTATGTATCTTATTGGGGTTTTGGTTTGGTTCTTTGGTCTGTGTATTAGATAATATTTGTTTCTCCAATCCATATTCTACATGGGTAAAAGCTCTCGGTTGCCCGATAGCTGTAGGCAACTTCGCTATCTAGTGTATCTAGGCCATGAAGCCTTGGTGAAACAGAAGGAGCTCAATTTCTTGCATTGATATCCATCCTTCACGTGGCCGGGGTATCAAGGTGGTAAGAAACACGAGGGTAAGGAGGAAAAAATAGGAGATTCTTTGGGTCTAGGCCCCAATTTGCGAAGCTTCCGGCCATGATCTTTCCCATTGTGACTCGCAATGATGGAGATGATGTTGCATATAAATGAACACTGCAAAGGGGCCGTTGAAAGTATGGCTTAGTAATATGTGTAGTTAGGAAATCTGACTGTATAAAACCTGTGGCGGTAACATAACGAGTGGCGACATATTCTCTTGTTGATTGATTAAGAGCGGAGCGTCTCACACTCCTTCTAGGTACTATATAGGAGACAACAAATAAGCCTAGAGCACGTTTCCCTTGCATCTTCTGCTCATATGTATGTACTATCATATCACAAATGATAGCCGTCCAACCGTGGCGAGATGTCAATGGATCTCGGAATTGGAGCTCGGTCAATTGAGGTTTCCTTGGAAGTAATGTCATATACCAGAAACCTCGTTGCTACTGGTATCCTCTTGCCCAGTCAGAAGGTAATGCAAATAGGTTCAAAATGGCCAGCCGCGGGGGAGGGGTTGGATGGCTGGATCGAGATGAACACTCTGGAGCAAAATGATTCTTGAGAGAAATTAGCGGTTTATTTTAGATAATTTGAGACATGAGGGAAAATGATTCTGTATATTCTCCACATACATGTACTGCATATCCTTACCTGTACTGCATACGGCTTTTTGGTTCAACATTCTACTGCATAATACAATCTTTCCTGCATGTTTGCCCCACCACACTTTACCCCCCCACCCCAATACCAAAACAAAAATGAGCCCCTCTCCGCCTTCTCCACACCCCTCCACCCCCTCCTCGGTCCCAACCGTCGCCCCCGCTCTCTCCACGCACGAAGACCCCTCTTTCTTCAACCACCGCCCCCCACCGCCCCCCTCCTCCGCTCCCAAAACCGACGCCGAGCTCCGCAGTTTCTTCGAGATCGACCGCACAATCGCCGAGTTACGCACAGGAGGATGGAGCCGGATCGCATTACAATTCCCCGACGAACTACTCCAGCTCGGCGCAACTCAGGTGTATGAGCTACTCCGCGACGAATTAAGCGCCCCAACAGCAGGGCAGTCAGGGAAAGAAAATAGCGACAAGACTACTCCGGGGGAGGAGAAAAAACTCTATATCCTAGCAGACACCAGCTACGGCTCCTGTTGCGTCGATGACATCGCCGCGGAACACGTCTCCGCAGATGTACTAGTCCATTACGGCCGGGCGTGTCTCTCCCCGACAGCTCGCTTGCCTGTGATATACGTTTTTACACACCCTCCCCTTGTACACCAAAATGTTCTCGACACATTTTCGAAATTATTCCCGGATAGAGCGGAGAAGGTAGTGGTCATGGCGGATGTGATGTATACCTCCCATCTCCACCCAATAGTCAAGAAGCTAAGAGAAGAATGTGGGTATACGCATCTCTGGGAAGCGGAGGTGGTTCATGACCCATCTGCGCTATTGCCAAATCGGACCCTGCCCCCGGAGTGTGTGCCTGGTGAAGGTGACTCTGACGAGGAGAAGCTTGAGAAGGCGAGGATACTTAGGGAGGAATGGACACTGTTCCATATAAGCACTCCTATGGCGAGCTTACTTCTTGTCCTTGCCTCAAGAGTCGGAAAGGTGCATATCTTCCCCACAGATCAAACTCCGAGCATCTCAGCAACAGTCACCGCCCCGCTGGCGACGATGCCGCTCCTCCGTCGCCGGTATGCGCTATTGACACATTTCCGCACTGCGTCAATAATCGGGATCCTCGTCTCCACCCTCTCTGTAAAAAACTACCTCCCACTAATATCCCTCCTGCAACGACTCATCCGGAGTAAAGGCAAAAAGAGCTATATGGTCGTTGTGGGTAAGGTGAATCCAGAGAAGCTGGCGAATTTTTGTGAGATAGAGGGGTGGGTGGGGGTGGGGTGTTGGGAGCAGGGGGTTGTAGGAGGCGCACTAGAGAGGGGGGATGGTGGCAGGGGGTTTTGGAGGGGTGTGGTGACGCCGTGGGAGTGTGGGGTTGCGTTGGGAGGAATGGGGGATGGTGAGGGTGCGGATGAGGGGGATGAGAAGAGGAGGGGAAAGGCCAGAAGGTGGGAGTGGAATGGGGAGTGGATTACGGATTTTGACACGCTGTTGAAGCGGGATCCGACTGGTGGTGAACCCGATAGTGCGGAGAGTCCTGTATATGAACCAGTAGAGAAACAAGAAGATGAAGAAGACGATAACTTAGCTTCGAACCCCGCTACACATACCGCCACCAACGACGACGACAACGACGACATCGATGCCTCCAACCCACTCTCGCACCTCCCCGAGTCCCTTCCCCCCGACTTCGACCTCCGCACAGGAAGATACTCATCCACATCCCGCCCCCTTGCACATCTCCCTATCACATCTCGCCCTCCCACATCGTCCATCACTACAACCACAACAGCAAATCCCAGCTCTTCCGCCCTAACTGAAACAAATAAATCAACACACCTACTTGCCCCTACAGGCGGGGTAATCAGTCCCGCTGCTGAGTATCTAAAGGAGAAACGGACTTGGAGGGGGTTGGTCATTGGGTATGAAGATGACGACGGGAATGGGGTTGATGGGAATAGAGAAGGTGCCCAGATGGAAGTAGGCAGAAGTGGTGTTGCCAGGGGATATAACCTGGGTTGGGAAGGTGAGAGGCGGTGAGGGCAGTCTCGCACTTGATGAGGATGTAAATGGTACATAATTTTTGTATAATAAACAACAGGTAGGCTAAAAAATATATACACCATTGGCTTTCCTTAATTGAAGAATGTAATTCCCATAGATAGCTAGCGCTCACCCTTCATCTCTCACTTCCCAACCCCCTTAACCACAACCACCAATTCCCCGCCCGGCACATCCATCTTCCCTTTCCATGCCCTCCCATCCCCCGTTGCCTCCCGCTCATCGTGAATCCACACCCCTTCCTCCCCCCTTCCACCAAACACCCCCGGTACTTGAATCCCCTTTCTCATCTTCCCCATCTCATAGCTGACCTCATCTCCACCCAACTCCTTCTCACGAATCAATTTCCGCTCTTCCTCAAGAGGATCGACAGCGAGCGACCGAGTGTCTTTATGGATGCAGCCTAGGATCAAGGATTGTTCGGCTGTGGAGGCGGAGGGCGGGGGGAGGGCAGTTGGGTCAGCGAGGAAGAACTGGATTGTGGAATTGGTGGAGAGGATGGTATGGTGGTCGTTCTCATCTCTTTGCCCAGAAGCAAAGCCTTCTTCGGCTGGCCCACGAACATCCCTAATATCATCTTTTGCACCAAAAAACCTCCTCTCAAATTCCCGTTTAAACCTCCCTTCCTGCCCGTCATCTCCAGCAGCGGCATCATCATCGTAATGCAACCTCGCATACTCCTCATCACTAAGTGCATAAGTCAGCCCTTGCGGATCTATACTCAATAACCCCATTTTCTTTCCCCACCCCCCTCCCCCACTTAGCACCCTTCTAAGTTTCTGGCCTGACCGTAAATTCCAAGGATTAATCCCTTCCGCTCCTACGGCAGCTTTGCGGCCAGGAGGTGTGATAAGCGCAAATATATCTAACTTCTTCCCTGGCAGAATCTGCGGGTTCTCCTTGAGGTACCTATCCACCGCAGACTCCAGTTCCCTCGACGCAGGGATCCCAATATTGGGATTCTCAAGGGAGGATAAACCTCGGAGAATATTTCCCGCGTAGTGCAAGACCAGGCGGGGGGAAGTTAGGGGGATAAGTGGGAGCCTGGAGGTGTATTTATAATCTCCTTCACCCTCGCCCTCCCCCATACTCGGGCGGGGAATCTCGATCCGGTATACTCGGTTGACGGTATCCCACCCTTCCCCTACTCCATGGACCCCGCTAGATGAGCCCAGCATGATAAATCCCCCCTCTAGCCCTTTTCGTACAGAAACCCGTCCGAGGGTAGCGAGGCGGCCAGTTTGGAATAATGTGTTTGCTAAGGCGATGGCGACGAAAGTTCCATTAGGGAAAGAGAAGATTAAAGGGATGGGGAGCTCGTGGCCCCAATTTGCTTGGCGGCCGGTTGACTTCGTGACGGGGCGGCCGTGGAAGTTGATATTCCCCTCCGTAGAGGAGGTAGTGGGATTTTGTGTAGTGGCTGAGGATCCCGCTGGGGAAGGGGACAGTGTATGATTAATAAGCCCCTCGTCATCTGTAATAAGCCAGCTCCACCCCTCATTCCGTTTATGCGTCAGGATAGAGGATGTGCCTGGGGGGTTGTATGTTGGGTTGGAGCGGAAGGATGGGAGGTCGTCGACGACAGCGGCGAGGATGTCAATTGTACTGTGGTTGTCGGGCGGCAGGAGGGTAGTGAGGTGGGAGGCGAGTAGGGACGAGGACGTGGTGGTCAGGAGGGGTGCGTAAAGGGGGGTGAGGAGGAGGACGATGCTTTTTGGAGGAGTGGGGAGGGGAGGGAGGGAGGGGGGAAGACGGGGGAGGCTCTATTGGGTGGATGAGGGAGGTTAGTTATTGAGGAGATGGATGGGTCGGAGGGGAGGGGGAAGGCATACGTGCTCTGGGTTGTAGGTCGTGTGGAGAATCATGTAGCTCCGAGCATGGCTAACACTGATATGTCTGTAGATACCAGAGCTGGAGACGCTGCCGGCAATGGGACTCCGGCGGAGAGCCGCTCTGGCAGCCCCTCGTTGGGCGAATGCCTGTAGCATCGTGAGGGTCTCGGAGCACGCTCAAAGATGTGACTCCTCAGTGGCTGCATTGTAGGAGAGATAATATTTATGCCAAGAGTTGCAAGTCCAAATGGTCGAGACATGACGTACAATATGTATTGCGATTGGTAGATCAATATTGGGGCTGTAGGACTGGACATGAGATGGACAGAGCTGCGGGACCACCTTACATAGGCCCCGGCCTGATGCGGACAAGTCTCTCGCAGGTCGCTAATCCATTACGATAATACTGTAAAGCACATAATAAATATCTGTTTCACCAGCATCCTCGTCCATATACACCACTCACGCCTCCCCCGACGGGTCCCTGATCATCGCCTCAACCTTCCCCTTCCCTCCAACCCCCTTCCCTCCAACTCCCTTCCCTCCAACCCCCTTCCCTTTAATCCCCTTCCCTCCAACCCCCTTCCCTTTAATCCCCTTCCAATATTTCGTAGGCACAAACGGCATCCTCACCACCTTCGCCTCCCGTACGTTTCCTCTAACATCCACACCCAACACCGTCCCCACCTGACCATACTCCCTCCTCACATACCCCATCGCAATATTCTTCATCCCCAAGCTAATCGCCGGCCCCCCACTCGTCACATGGCCCACCACCTCCGTTTCCCCCTTCTCCCCAAGCTTTACAATGTTCATCCCCTCCCTCGCCGGAGCCCCCCCACTGCCAAGATCAAGCCCTATCCTCTTCTTCTCTGGCGGGGTCCCGTCTTTCGCTAGCTGTGCCTGAATTACACTTCCCCCGGGGAACAGCCCATCCGCTCGTCGGCGTTTATGCACGATCCAGCCCAGAGAGGCTTCGACGGGGGTAATATCCTCATTCAAATCATGACCATAGAGACACATCCCCGCCTCCAACCTCAAACTATCCCTCGCCGCCAACCCCGCCATCATTATCCTCTCCTTCCCGCCAATCCGCAGGAGCATGTTAGTGATATACGTAGTGGGATTAAGTACGGGAACAGTGCTACTCGCTGCAGCGGGGAGTGAGCTCTTTGGATGGGGGATTTGGGACTCGGTGGTTGTTGGGCCTGGGGGGATGGAGATCTCGAACCCGTCTTCTCCTGTGTATCCCCCCCGCGCGATATGTACTGTGACTCTCTCGCCGACCTTTTCACTCGCGGGGACGGAGGCTTCAAAGCTCGTCCCAAACTTCACTTCATCTAAATTAAACTCCACTTGCGGGGGAAGGGCATGCGCGAGGTATTCCGCAAGGACATCCTTTGCCTCAGGGCCTTGCAGGGCGATAAGTCCCCAGTCCTCGAGAACTTCATGGACAACCTCTCCCTTTTCCTTGAATGTGGGTGATTCTTTCCATTTCCGCAGCGCTTCCCTGAAGTAAAGTAAATCCTTCTCTCTGCATCCCGCATTCGTGACAACGTAAAACCGCTCCTGCGACGCCTGCATAGTAATAATCGTATCGTCAATAATGCCCCCTGTGGGATGTGCCAGCAACACCGACAGAGTACTCTTAAACGGCCCCTGTGCACTCAGGTCTGTCGGGGTCAAGGATTCGAGAAATGCAAGTGCACCAGGGCCAGAGAAGATATGCTGTACCATATGCGAAACGTCGAAAATGGATGCGTGTTCTCGGGTCCAATTGTGCTCGGAGATGTGCGTCTGCGGGGGATACAAGAGCGGCATGGAGTATCCTGCGAAGGGGACCATTTTTGCGCCTTGGGAGAGGTGGAGGGAGTTGAGCGGGGTGGTGGAGGGGATGGCTTTAGTAATGGGGGGGGCGGTGTCGGCCGCGGTAGTAGTTACGCTGGATGAGGGTGTGCGCTCTGCGGTGATGGGGGTGTCGATGCTGGAGTGCTCCAAGAGGTGAGGGGTGGTACGAAGGGCCCTGACCACTCCCTGGCGGGAGGAGGCCCATGTCCCCGGAGCGACCTTCAGCACGGCGATGAATGCTCTCCCGCTCACCACAGCCCCGAGGGCTGATGCGGCAAAAGCAGCACGGGGAACACGGCTGAGGAACATCGTGGGGAGGGTGATGGCTCAGGACCAGATGTATTGCCGTGTTGAGAGGAATTTGAAAATTGTTGTTAGGGGACTTATGACGTTTATTGTTGGGATTGGCCAATCGATGGCTACTATACCTAACTGCGTAAAGCGCGATTATTAATGCACGCTGTCTCAGGCCTCCGCTCACTTCAACGTTGCAACGGCATTATTGACTGCAACGATGCCACCAAAGACGTCCCAAAAGATTAAGCAGCTCCAGCTCGAGCTTCAGCTCCATGACAAGCAGCTAGCACGAGCCGTGGACTATGCGCGGAAGTTCAAGGGCAAAGATAGCAAAGGCTTATGGGATAAATGCTAGTACCCTCCGGAGGAGATGCAGGGGCATCACCCAACCAAGAACTAAAGCCCGCCAAACACAACAAACTACTTAGCACTGGTGAGGAGGAAGCAATGGTTGACTGGTGTAGGAGGATGAGCGACTTCTTTTTCCCAGTTACTATGTTAATGCTTGTATCAATAGCTGTTGCTATCCTACGGACTCGAAGCTCTCAAGTTATCCCAGGCATCCACTGGGGGCGCTGCTTTCTCTCCCGACATCCTAGTATCAAGCTCAAATATTGTCAGTATCTAGAAAAGGCACGAGCAAAGGTTACTGCAACAATTGAAGAACAGCAGTGGTGGTATCACACCTTAAGAACCCTTATGCGACAGTACAAGATCATCCCCGAGAATCTATGGAATTGCGATGAAAAGGGCATTATTATGGGTCTAGCAGTTGGTCGTCAAAAAGCTATAGTTCGAGCAAATGCACAATCTAAAGTAGCCAGAACAGATGGCAATCGTGAGTTCTGTTCAGTGCTAGAAACCATCAATGTGACTGGTCACGTGATTCCACCATTTATTGTATGGGCGAATAAAGTACATTGCGTTGGATTTTATGGGACTGACTCAAGGCCTGCAATATTTAGCCGATCACCTAGTGGCTATATGGGTGATGAGCTAGGATTGGACTATATTATGAAGCACTTCGATAAATATACAACCTCGAATACCGCTTCCGACTTACCTGACACCCCCGCCTGGCGAATGCTTATTGTTGATGGGCATAGCTCGTATGTTGCTTGGCCAGTAGTTGAATATGCACTCGACTACCGAATTGTTCCTTATTGTCTTCCACCGCACTCTACCCACCTAATGCAACCACTTGATATAGCTTGTTTTGGACCTTTAGGACAAGCCTCTTCAAGACTTTATATATGAGCACCCTGGGCAATCATTTGGAAAGCAAGAGTTCTGGGACTGTCTTTGCATTGCTCGTGATCAAGCATTAACTAAGACTAATATTCTGAATGGATTTGAGGTGTCAGGAATATGGCCATATTGTCCGGAAAAGGTAGTGGATTGACATCAGAATATTACCGAGGAAACCCAACCTAGTCCTTCTACTCCATTTAAGATAGACCACTTTTGAGCAGAAGCTCTGGGCTATAATATCACTCCTTACTCTCGTGAAAAGCTTCAAAAATCCCTTGGATATATGGAAAGCAAGATTATTCAGTACCGAGTCATTGATCCTAACTCTTTAGGGGTCAAAGAGCTTCATTCAAATAAGCGAATAAAACCTCGTTCAACAAAGCAGCTACAAGGTCCTCATACACTTGATCGAGCCTATGTTGAAGAAGAGAAAGCTCGTATTGCAGCTGCTGTAGCCCTAGCAGCTAAGAAGGCTGTAGAGCGGGAGGTACAGAGGCTGGATAAAGAACAAAAGGCAAAAGAGGCTCGAGAGCATGCTGAAGCATCTAAAAAGTTAAGAGGGAATACTAAGGCTACTCGAGGATGTGATGGGACCAAAATAGCTCGATCAAGAACCTCAAAACAAGCAAAATATGAGGCCGAGGGGGCTGATTTACGGAGGTTAGAAATAGCAATGTCTTGAGCTGAATACAGAGGAGGTGGCAGCGTGGTCGGATGGGTCACGGCAGGAGGGAGTGACGGCAGCAGCGGCGGTCAAAGGGGGGGCGGGAGGGAGTTGGGAGGACGGAGTATATCTAGGCTCTCTTACCACGGTGATGGGCGCTGAGATGTTGGGAGTAATCAGGGCATGGCAGGCGGGAAGGTCGGTAGTGGCACTCGACAGCCAGGGCGCCATTGGTCGGCTTCGGAACCTACGCTTCGAGCAACCACGATCGTGGATAGAAGAGCTAGCGGCAGAGGAGATGGGGAAAGGCGGCAAGACGGTGATGTCGGGGAAGGGGCATAGTGGAGTGGAAGGCAATGAGAGGGCAGACAGGAAGGCGAAGGAGGTGGCGTGGGTAGGCAGGAGGAAGCTAACGACCTGACGTTATCACACCGGCAGGCATCTGACAGGCCTTCCCCATGGGACGACCCTCCAGGCAGAGTAAGTGGAACAGGGAGGCTCTGCGGGGGTTGACGTACATAGTTACTGACCGCGGACCGCAGCGCTGGTGGCTGCATAAGGTGGGCAGGGTGGAAGATCCGCTGTGCGGATTGCGCGAGGGGGGGTAGCACAGAATGCCGTACACCTGCTGAGCTGTCCTGGGATAGCGGACGGTAAAGGGCGGGGGTGGGAGCAGATATGAGAGGATCCGGAGTGGTGTGAGAAGCTGGCGGGGGCAGTCAGGGGGTGATTTCATATGTTATCGGTTGGGGGTTGCAGGACGTGGCTATGGTGATTAGATTTGGGGGTATCTGGTCGTGTACGTAGATACGGGGCAGGGAGCGGCCCAGTGGTTGGATGATCCCGTCAGGATTAACCTGGGGATGCGCTGCCTCGCCATAAGCGAGATGCTTCAATGCGAGGAATGATTTACCAAAAAAAAACCCGGTTAGGAAATGTGATTAGTCAGCGACTTCAGGGTAATGAGTTCTTTTTCGTACTACCTAGTTGTTGTCTGCCAAGCCTTCCAGTATTAATTCTAGTATTAATCGCTACATATTTTGCCGCTCGGTGTCTGTGTCTCCGCTGTTCTTGTCTCTACTACTTTGGTGGTCGGAGGTGTGGTCCGGCGTTGGACTCGTCCCGTATATCCTGTGACTCGATCGACCATGCGGGGAAAATCGCTCCAAGGAGCGGACGTAGTATAACCATGGTTCCATGTCGTTGTTTGTAGCTGCTCTGGTTGTTGAGTTCCGACCAAGATAAGGTGGTTGTAACACTGTTTAGGCGTTATTGACAATGGGTTGGTTTATTCAATGATCCATGGAGTGCGCGAAAGTGCCTGGCATCTGCGGTACTACCGAAGTCCGCAAGCTCCTTGACTGCCTCAAGACACCACCAATTGCGAATGACGCATACACAAACAAGTCAGTGGCCAACGGGAGTGATCGATCATGCAATTTCTCTGGACCGAAAGTCCGACGGTTTACCCCGCCAATCGATACCACCTTCGCTATTTTTATTCGCGAGTGCTCATGCCTAGGTGCCTGACTCCTTGAAAGTGGCCAAATCACTGCTCAAGTCGCTTGCCCCCTAGAAGAAATATTAGCTATGCCTGCCGCCTTTTGTTCCCATACCGGTACTCTGAGAGAACCAACCTCGTTAGATCCAGGAGTACCTTGGAGAGTCATTAGCTATGTCCGTAGGATGAACTAGACATAGGCAGCTAATCTCACCACAGTCCTCTGTCGGACTGCTGTATAGGAGAGAACTAGACGCAGTTGGATCCAGGAGTGCCTAGGGGGGCCATTAGCTATGCCATTGATACCACCAGGCATAGGGAAGTTGATCTCACCACCATCCTCTATCTGATTGTTGCCTAAGAGAACTCAACATCCTTGGGTCCAGGAGTACCTGGGAGAGCCATCAGCTATGCCTATAGAAACACCTAGACATAGGGCACTAACCTGCTGCCCGAGAGCCAGATTGACAATGTGGCCCCACCCCTCCACATTTTGCAAGGGTCTCTAAAGCTCCCCTCGCCCTGTTTTTGTTTTTTTTAATATTTTTATTGGCTTAGATGGCCCTTCATCTACCCCCCGGTCGGGTAATCAAGTATGCGAATAATGACAAAGCAAATACCAGGACAACTCCCAGCACAATGATTGCTATCACCGCTACGGCTGCCAAGTCGCCCTTATTTCCTGTTAGCAGCTTTACGCAAAGCCTGAATACCTTGTAAATGAACAATGAAACACTCACATTGAGGATATAGTTGTCAGGTAAATTGTAAGTAATATAATCAAAGCAATAGATAATAATCCGGGGAGGAGAAAAGGAAAAGAAGAAGAAGAAGGAGGAGAAGCAGAAGAAGATATATCTGGATAGACGGCAGAATATTCTGGTGGTGACTGTCTTTCCAATTCGATATCTCTATGATCACTGCGAGATTGAACTGTCGGAATAGGTAGTCTAGACATCACTCAGTCTTGTATAATTAATTATATACTTGATCCAGTAGTTCGATCTGCGCAATCGAGAGTTCCATGTGTAGTTAGTTCTATTGGACACGGAGCGGGCTTGGTCTTAGCCTCGTACCCAGGTGAATATTGTTCGTGAGATCATTTGTACGTGACAACGCCAAGTAACTCCCCCAAGAGACAACAGACTAGTTCCGAGGCTAGCTTGGTCTGGTGGACACAGGAACGGACTCACTTCTTATATTCTGCTACTAGTAAGTATATACGTAATCTTTACCAGTTAAACCATGTCAGGTGGGATTCGCTACTGAGATAGAGTTTGGGAATTCTGAGTATCAAGTCGAAACTCTGAAATGATAATCTTCACAATAACACATTCTATGCCCCCTGTTGCTACGGATCATCTGGTACAAGCTTGTGCAGCACCCATCACACAATTGATACTCTCACATGACAGCCCCTAATCTCTCCTCAGGCGACATTAGGCTCAACGCATCCTCATCCTACAAGTCGCCCAGTATATATTGTTAGGGGCGAGCTGGTGATCAAGGCAATATTGTCGGAATATAGGGATTTGGGGCGAGCGAGGTCATGATCACTTAACTCGGGCCTAACTAACTGCACGTAAGGGTGCGGGTTGAACTTAGAACATTGCTCGAAGAGCCAAAAGCTAGATACAGGATGTGCGTATATATATAAGAAACGGGGTTCTTCAGGCCTCCAATCCATCAAATTGCAACATAACACGAGTACCCCCCACCCCAATTAGAATTTCGCCGTAACATATATAAGCTCTGGTGCTAACTTTAGTGCTTCCTTCAGCTTACTGAGAAATCTTCACTTGATTACCTTTTTGGGAAGTGACACTAGAGAGTCCCAATTTGGCCCCTACCTTTTCTGGTCTTGCGACTACCATTTTGGGAATCGTGCTAGTCCTCTTTTGGCACATTACACCAGTACTCTGCAACTGCCAGCCTAGTCTGCAGCCTCTACATTAACTTTGAAGGGCTTGCTTTATCTCAAGATACCTTAGGATATGACAGATCAGGGTTTTTCAGCTAAGCCCATATATTGTACGGTCATTCCCTCCTTTTTGAAGCATCAATCTCTGTAGTCCCTCCAGTCATTACTGACAGACTTCAGGAAATATAAATTACAGTCACACTGTCATTTGTCTCCTCCTATGGTCTACTACTTTTTTTCCGGCTTCTCCGCTAAACCTTCAAAGTATAGCCATTTACTTCCTTTGTAAACTACCATTGTCTGTAATTACCTCGCCATGGTCATGCCGCATGCGAGTATTGATTTAAAAAAAAAAAAAAAATTGTCTGTAATTCTTCTGCAGTCCTCAGGAAGCATCCATCCTCATTGAACCAGTATTGTCTATACTTCCAACATCAATCTTTCAACATTAATTCTTCAATATCAATCCGAAACCAAATCTGTAAGCATTATGGCCATAAATAACAACTCCTTCAATGCCCTTACGCAAGCCTGACAGGAGTACAGCTCATTACCGGACGCTTCAGACCTCGTTAACAACAGAAGTTACCTCCATCCCAAAAAAGCCTTATCAAAAAGGCACATCGTGTAAGTTTGACCAAACTGAACAAAAGTTCATGAAATTCTGTAAAGATACCTTAGGCGTGCTAGAGGTAAAATACAGTACTGATACAGTAATTCATACCTTTAGTCATTACATGATAATAACAAGCATTATTTAACGATCAACATGGAATAGATGAAACTGCAAATGATCTCTAACATCTGACATGAGCGTGAATGTGGAATCTATAACAGTGCCGAAGCCTACAAGTTCTTTGGCCATATTAAGGCGAAACCAATTATGAATGATACATACAAGACCAAGTCGGTGGCCAACGGGGATGACCTGAAATCTATAATCTAATTTCTTTAGACGGAGGCCCCAACTGTCTACGCTGCGAATCGATACCACATTCAACTTACACTATTTTTATTAATGGCAAGTTTTATGGCATAGAAGCCTAGAGCTATGTCCGAAAGTAGCAACTACCAAAGCAGTAATGAATTACTAGAATATGGTGAAACAAAGCTACTCCTGGAGGAAGATGAGGAAACAGGTATGCTTGGATGGGTGTTGCTTATGTATTTCCACAAGCGCAAAAACCAGAGAGAAAATGAGGAAGCTTGCTTTCGGCTCAGGGGCATTGGTGAAGATCCTTTTACCTGGCCAGTTACATTAATGATTGCCCTAGTATGTCATGATGGCACCTTTGAAGTCAATGAGTTGACTCTCAGCTCCCAGCTACGATAAAGGTATGTACAGGCTTATCAAATATATAAACCATTGCTCAAAGCTCCATCCCTCCATTCAAACGAGCCATTGCTAATCCCACGATTATCCTCCAGGAAGTGCAAGAGGAAACGAGCAAGGCAAGAACAGAACAGATTAGCACGGTAAGGGAAAACACATTCCAAAGAACTCGGCTTTTCAATAAAACGACCATGCCTTCAACTTGTGTTCAATATTCAGTCCTGTAGCTCCTTAGTCCTGTAGCTCCTTCTGATAAAAACACATATTTTGCCTCTGAAACCTCCTCCCTGGACTCCTTCATGCGTACATGAGTCCCCCTTACGGTGGACTGCAATGCCGGTTTTTTCATAAGAAACTGCACTACCTTCCTGGATTTCCATTCTAAGACTTCGCTTGGAGTCATTACGTCGAAAACCTGGCGCATGTCTGCCACATCGCTTTCTGGCAAGATCGTCATCCAATCGATCTTGGGCCTCTCCAATACCTTCACTTGGCGTTGTAGTCTCATGTACATCATTGTCTTGCTCAATTGCATATCGGAATTTGCATTGGTTCTGGTAAGGGAGGTGCGAGGAGGCGGAAGCGAGTGTAGCAGGTATGCTGGTCGTAGAAGACTTGAACTCATTGGTGAGCAAGTCAAGAAAGGCGATACCCCCGGGCAGATCAAACTGACAGGAGGCAATAATGCCCTTCTGGAACCAAAAGTAGCGCCAAATACTCCCTAAATCGGTAAGAAACATAATAACTGGATACTCAGAGGAATATCTGCGAGAACTAGTTCCACAGCCGCTTGCATATCGTTCCTGGGTTCTACATTCTTCTTGACCTCGATTCCCATGAACACGCCACCGGAGGGATACCCGCATCTTTCGTACCTCGCTGCCACAATCGCTAGGTCTAGTGTTCCGTTGAAATTAAATTTGGTACTCGCACTGGTTGAGGACAGAAGATTGGAGTCTTTAGACGCGTTATAGAGTGTTGCATAGCTCGGAATAGTCTCATTCTCTGTGATCCATTTCTTGTACTCACTGGCATGGGCATCCTCTTTCCTATCGCCCCAAACAAAGGGGGGTATCAATGCGCTTCTTGGTCGGGGGCACGTCAATTTCCACCACCCTTCTTTGCAAGCTAATTTCATCGAGAAAGCTATTGTACGTTGTTTGGGTGATTCTGGAAATCGCAATTGTCTCCTTCTTGTAATCACGCAAAGCTAAGAACAATTAGACAAAATTGCGGTTACAAGGATTCAATAGGGTTTCTTACAATCGAACGGTTGCATGACTTCTTTATGTTTATCAGTCACAAAGCTTTCGAAGCTTCTCTATGACACTTCTAATGAAATAACAGAAGAAACTAGCACAGTTAGCCAAATCGGAAGGGGAGTAACGGCAGGAACAGCTAGGTGGAAGGATGACGAAGAAGCTAATAATCTTAGTGGAAGGCCCAACCGGGGAAGGTATTTGTGAGAGTACAGCATACCATCGGTGTTTAGGCGAACCTAGCACCCAGCAATCACGTTTTGTCCTAGCGGTTACACTCTCCAACAGAACTCGCTCGGGAACTGTCTTGAGCTTAGTCCTAGGATCGAGCTTCAGGGTCTGTGCCGTCATTGTATGTCGCCTTGATGGTGAAGCTGGCAGGAGCATAGCCGTTCAATTCAGGTTCCATTTTCTTCTTGATTGCTTCCTTGAGGTCGTCCACATTTTCGATCTCTTCCAGCGATACTCTGGTCCACTCCCATTTGGGGTCGGCGATTGTGACCCAGGCCTGGATTTCCATATTTGCTTTAGCGAATGGGGTGCACGGAGTTTAAACAGAAACGCGGAGGAGAGGAGGAAGACGAAAAACAAGGAGGAGGATGGAGGTGACACGGTGTGAGGATGTTAGCTTCCTTTGATGAGGTCACTGAAGGTTCCCTTTTATTATGCTATGTAGCTTATGATATGTATGTATGTATGATGATGATAAAAAGAGACCCTTAAGCTTTACCGCTAGTACTGTGGTGTGTGACCAGTCCTCACTCCCTTGTTCCTCCTCACTCCCCACTCCCCTCTTCCTCCCCACTCCCTTCTTCCTCCCCACTCCCTTCTTCCTCCCCACTCCCTTCTTCCTCCCCACTCCCTTCTTCCTTCTTCCTTCCACTAATCGAGATCAACTATCTTCCTTCTTTCTTGTCACAAAAGAAAGGTTCTACTTGTTCTCGTGCCCGTTCTACTCTTTTAATCTGACAAGACTTACCTCGGTCACAACGTCCACTCCTGTTCTCCTTGTTTACGACCAACCGTTTGCTAGAGTCTTTGATGTTGAGATTAGAAAAAGGGAAACCTGTCTCAGCTCTCAAGCGGCTCATCAAGGCAGCGAAACAGAATGAATTTGACCACATAGACGCCAACATTCTCGATCTCTATCAAGTAGAGATCCCGATCACAGATGACGAAACCCCTCAAAATCCCGATCTCGGCAAGAAGACCAAGCTGCAAGTAGGAGAGAAAGTCAGCACCGTCTTCAGGTAGACCCTCGGGAGGACGTTGTTCACATAACCATCAAGGTTTCTGGTAAGTGAGGCTCGCATATTCGCATCTAATCTAATTTATAGGCTCATCTACCTCTATAGTTGCTACTACTGGTAAGTAGTTCTCACGCTTGTACTTTTGCTGATATATTTCTTTTCTTCAATGTAGAGAATCCTCTCCGAACCGCAACGAAGCGTATGAGGGATGAAGGGCTAGGTATCTTAAATCGGAGGTGGAGCAAGAAACCAGCTATGGAGATCTCTGTCAGCAAGTCTTTTGCAGACCGGAAAGGTAATGATTATTTATAGACAAATTGCTCCTTGTCATTCACCCACTTACTTTCTACTATTCGCAGAGGCTGCACGGTTCGCCTATAATGTACAGAGCTATGGGCAAATTCTTCTGGAAGACCTTTTTTTGTCTCACACTTGAAATTGTTCCGGGATCCACCGAGCCATTGCCTTTTCCTATGTCGACCAAAACGCCATGGAAAGACACTGCTGTGCTCTCTGGCACAATCCTTCTATGATATAATGAACAAACTTCATTTCGATAAAATATTTCCTAGGGTGGATGCCAAAGATTTTACCCCGGATCTGGTTCTTTCCATGAGTTTTGAGGGACTTCAACCCAGTGACCTTACATCTTGCGAATGCGGCCCTGAATTCGAGCGGAATTTTCAAAACAATCTCACGAGGTCTTTGCTGGGTTTCTATAAAAGTATGAACTGGATATTCCTGCGCCACTACCGCAAGATACCCTTGATTTCTTTCAGGACTTAGTACAATTGGTAGAATATCTTAAAATCCGGGTAAGCGTTGAATATATCGGTATGAGAAATGCAAATTAACGACTACGAAACAGATGATGATCATTGTTGATGAGTATGACTCTTCAGTCAACTCTGCCCTGTTATCCCCGAATGCAGACTGTTTCCGAAAATACCTTAAAGCTCGAAGCTGTAGGTACTTCCGCTTTTTCACACTCCTAAAGCAAGCCCTTCGGGTTGTCCACAATCATGCGCTGGTTGTAGGGGTTACTCCTTTGGCTGTTTCCGACTTCACTAGTGGATTCAATATTAGCTTTGATATGACATGGGATTCCGGGTTCCAGGATGTGTGTGGTATTGCTATCGATGACATAGAGCCTGTTTTCATTAACATTGGACGGAAATACCGATGGGATGTCAAGACAAAAGGAACAATTTAACAAGAAGCTCATTGAATTTTATGATGGTTACCATTTCGGTGGTGACATGAGAATCTTCAATGCTGGACAAGTGGTGAATTGTTTGCAGCATATCTACCACCATGGTGAATTTCCGAATCCACTGGTTGACGTCAATACCAACCTGTCAGAGAGTGTGCTGGAATTCATATCGCAGTGTACTAACAAACAATTTATCCAATTCTCATGGAACTTCTCACCGACAACGTCGAATTTCGGCTATTGGCATGCCTTTCCATTGACACAGTGAGGAACGAGCTGAATGCTGGCGACACCAATACGCTACTCTCTTTGATGGTGTATTATGGGGCATTAACGGTAGTCATTATTGGGTGGGGTAAGTACTGTACAGTGAACTCTCGATATAAGAATATTTGATATAAGAATATACTTGATATAAGAATATACCCCCCCCGCCCCCATACAAAATAAGAATATATTTTATAGAAGAATATTCTTATTTTCTCGAGGTTGTTTACTAAGGTATTCTTATAGCAAGAGTACCTGATTGGGTAATATATAAACAGCCTAGCTGGAATAGGAAGGCTTATCGGTAAGAAATTACCCCGCAACCAACAATACCGCCAAACACAATACCGCAACACACAATACTGTGATACACATTGTTACACCTACAATACCACCTCCGAACCCTCAAACTAATTCGATATGATTATCGTGAACGCCAGCGCATTGAGGCTGCACAACTGGCAGACAAAAGGAAAGGCAAGCAAACAGTCATTACTGCCTTCTTCACTTCATCCGGCGCTGTTCCTGGTTCTTCTGTACCTAGTTCTTCCTCTACCTCACGTTAATTCTCTTTTTTGATGTATACATTTAGTAGTTACCCTGAAATTTGATATAAGAATATATTTGATATAAGAATACTACCCCCCCCGCCAGACGATATTCTTATATCGAGAGTTCACTGTATGTATTTGTCATAATGTTTGTTGTCCTAACGCAACCTTTATTTTGCAGAGAACGTATGCCAAAATCCCCAACAATGTGGCTCGTGAAGTGTTTGTTACTCGACTACTGGAGAACCTGCAGCTCAATCTTGATTCAGAAAGCAAAGAACACCTCTTTACTGCGGTAAAGGAGTTTCTTAGGGAATTTAACCCCACTCCTCTCATCAGCCTCTTGCATGGCTCACTGCTTCCTATAGAGGAGTATAGCGATGTTGTTCATTCCCTGGAGTCAACCTTCAAAACTCGTTTTCAAGTTCTTATTTTGGCTGGCCTTCCCATAAACGAGAGAAGTCGACTAACAAATGAATTCTGCTTTCCTCAAGGTCAAGCAGACACTGTGGTGTTTCCTTCAAATTATAAAAACGACCAAGACCCTTTGATATTAATTGAGTTCAAAAACACACCAATTCGTGATCTGGCCAGTACGCCAAAAAAATGGGAGGATCAAATCAAGTTGTCTCAAAAATTTATTACTTACGATGATGACCAAATGAGACAACTTGAATTAAGGCCATCTGGTTATCATAACTTCAAGACCGTTTCGGCTCGGTTAGACGATGCAATGAGGCAATTATAAGTCAATGCACAGAAGCTCCAAAGTGATTTTCCAGGTCGGGAAATTATTGGATTTGTGATGTACCGTGTGGGGCTTCACCGAGTGATATATAAGCGAGTGGAATTCCCGGCAAGCTAGAGCAAATGTTTGAAATGCCTGGTTGGACTTGGTTCTGTACGCAGAAACGGATAGAAACCCATTCTTCTTGTTATGCATCATGATAGTTATATGTTTGCTCTCTTGTGTACAAGCGAGTTTGATGGAACAACTAGTCCCCATTCAAGCGGCGCCTCGTTGGGGAATGCGTTATAACTTGTTTTCATATTTGCTCCAGGGTCAATATATTTTTTGCTCTGTTAGTCCTAACACACGGAACACTTGTGATAAGCCACGTATTGTCCTTCAGACATGTGTGCTTTGTGTAGCGTAGGCCCCCTTCTCGTGTCTTGTCGCTGGAAGCTCCAGCCCAAAGGGGGGATAGTGTCACAACCTATTGTTCCTGCCGATCCTCGTCTTTAGCGCTGAGCTCGCTAGCAACCTTATTCCTCTTGTCTTTGCCGACCTCGTTGTCCTATTCAGCTTATCCTATTCAGCTTGTCCTATTGATTATTGCCTTGTTCCTGTCGGCCTTAGCAGCCATCCTTGGCCCTCGAGGCCTTTCTGTATATAAGGCCCCTTGCCCGCGCTCTCCCTTTGTTCTACAACGTCTTGTATATACTTATATAGTGCTTGGTTCATCCACGTCTAAGGTCCACTTCATAGTGCACCTCCCTAGGCCTGGCCCTTGCCTCGCCTGACCTTGCCTCGCCTTGCCTTGCCCTGCCTCGCTTTAGTCTGGTCCCCGCGTCCTTGCCCCTTAGTCCTCGCCCGGGGTCTTACTGCCTTGCCCGGCGTACCCCTTGGTCGCCCAGTCCCCTCGAGCCCTGTTACAATAGAAACATGTATAGTTAAATGAACATATATATATTCGGATAAGGGAGAGAAGTCATATATTTTTATATCTTTATTTATAGTAAATTCTTTATAATTTACTAAATAAATTGTCCCCTATATACATCCGAACTCTCTAAACATCCCAATATCCCCTCCAAACACCAGATACACCCTAAACATCACCTATGCACTTCTCCAATGTCCTTTGCCTTTGCCGACCTCTTTCTGCTATTTGTACACTCACAATTCGACATCGTTCTCTGTAGAATAACTGTTGTTGGGTTGAATCCATGGTTCCAGCTTGGAGTTTATATAGTGTAAGAGTTTCTAATGCTTCCAATGCAGCTGTATGTATGATGCAGGGCAGAGGAGGAGGCTTAGATTCCGGCCCTGAGATCTTCATTCCCAACAGGCTGGTAGGCATCGATAATTTGGGCCTCTAGATCATCTACTACAACCTCACCCTGTGGCTCCAAAAGGTTTTGAGATTAATGTTATTAGCTTGCCTCGGATATAAGAGTCATATATCTGTTCTTCCATACCTTCCATAGTATGAGCCTTTCCATTTTTGACATCAGAACCCCAAGAGATATCAGCACTGCATCATCAGTTCCTAGTACTAACTAAATAACTCCGGCTAGTGCTTAAATACCCGTACTAGTATCCATTTTTACAAGAATATAATGGAAAATCTAAGGATATACATAAATTTATTCTTGTAACAGAAATGCTTGTAACAAAAAGTTCTACTATAAATTATTCCACTCACTTATTCCACTCGTTGAGCCTATAAATCTCATTGAGTCTATAAACCTCTTATGCCGCTCACCCAAGCTATTCTTGCTCCCTCAGCTATACTGGCTTACTCAAGCTATTCTGGCTCGATCAAGCTGTTCTTGCTTGCTAAAGGTATTCTTGCTCACTCAAGCTATTTTTGCTCGCTAAACGTATTATTGCTCGCTAAACGTATTATTGCTCGCTAAACGTATTATTGCTCGCTTGCTCGCTCAAGCTATTCTGGCTTGCTAAATGTATTCTTGCTTGCTGAACTAAAGTAAGCTCTTGTCCTACTTAAAAGGCCGGAGGCTGCAATATAGCAGATTGGAATGGTTTTGACTAAGGCCACCAACTTGAATAAAATATGTAATTCCAGAAGGTGTTATTGTATTAGTAAGACCCACCATATCATGCTATCATACTTCGTCAGAGTAGTCCCAATACCGCCAGCAAGGTCTTGGAGACCTCCATCCTGCAAATAATAAGAAGTGTGGATACAAACTACCCAATTTTGGGAATCTGAAGATTATCTAATAAACAGGGACGGATTCAGTAGGCGCTGTCGTGGGTAGTTACCCGAAACTATGCAATATGCAGCTCGGTAGAACAAGGCACATGAAGTGCTTCCACCATTTCAAGAGCGAAAAGACTGCTCTAAGGCACATTAGGGATTATGTAGAGTACAACTATTTAGGGGAAGCCTAAATGCTGTATGTAATGGGTTATTGTAAGATGCAAACTTGGCTGGTTCACCTCACCTTTTGCTACGGATTTTCGCAGGCTTTTGGCCGCTCAGCAGTGTGACCCGAGCGTTTTGAACACACATATAGGAGTGAACGATCAAGCAGGGCGCAAAGTATGTACAGTATATGAACGATAGTCTGGTTGGGTGGCGAGGAAGGATGTTTAATATGTGTGATATTGAAAGTGGGACTGTGATTCTGTGTTATGTATGCATAAACCCATTTCTGCTATGCCAAACAGACTCAGTTTTTGCGGTAGTGATGCACTTCCACGTGCCTCCGCCATTGTCCCGGTGGCTATAGTGTGGCGATGAAGCGGTGTTCTCGTGGTAATCTAGTTGGTTCATGTTTTGATGCACTGCTACAAACACCTTCAAGTGGCGATTACAGTTTATGAGAGATAACGGAAAATAAAGCTCTTCACTCTTGTAGCACGTTGGAGACCTGGGTACTTTGGTGATTTGCAGTCTCACAGTGCACTTATTCTCGGAACTGACCTTTCCATTCTGCTCGACATCCCCCGATGTATTCACCCTTGATCTCCGCGAGAAACTCACCGAGTCATGTCCGGATCTCGTGGAAGGATCAAACTATCCCTTGGGGTAGTCTCGTATATCTCGGTCTTGGGGACGTTTCTACACCACGGGAGATGATACTTTCGGTGAAAAAGTACATATACTAGGTTACGTGCCGGTGCACCTCACAATGTCAGAGAGCATCATGTAAGTACCCCATTAGGTAAACTTTCATGTCTTAGGTGCCCAGCTGCGTTTTAGATGTTATCCCATCACTATATATTGAAGAGTATTGATCCTAGCCAGTATATACACGGAGTCTGGCTAGGAATGAGGGCATCTGAATGGTTATTCAATATACAAAGACTCAACGAGACAGTGAATACTCAGTACTCCTGTACCGACAGTACGCATATGGCCGTTCAAGGCAACTTAACAATATTATGCCGACGAGAAAATAACCACCAATGGAAGGCAGTCCTATTAACGTAGATTTGGTTGTGGAAATTGGTTTTCGGGAATTTAATTCCAATTCACACTGCCCGGGTCCAGCTTCAGTTCAGGGTAATGGGCCGGGTGTGCCTTCTCTAGGTTGACGCAGGTAAGATAAGTGTTATTTCTGAGTGCGGAAGAACTGCTCTAAGCAACACCAGGACACGATGCCTCTAGACGAGCTACAATTGGTATTCTTTCAAGAAATTCAGGGTCTATTTAATTGCAATATCACTAAAGCAAGCTACCATTGGCTACCTAATGTTGCACGTGCATGGTAGGATGCACGCTGTAAAATATCCCTGTCTCACAGCTTTCTCCTCAATACCAACGGGAGCTACACTCCACCAAGTCATCAACCGGCCTACCTACCTATATCAGTTGAATCACTAAGATCACGAGATTATCCAGCACTTATTTGTTCAAGCATGGGCAAGTCCGATTATGAGAAAAACCTTCGGAAAGCAATACAGTATGCTCGCCAAGCGCTAGGGATACCCCTTGCCAGATTTGCAGCTCTATACGGGGCAAATGCATGGACTCTATGGCGGAGAATCGCTGGAACTACACAAGATAATGCCACAGCCTCTAGGGAAAAACAATTGTTTACTGTTGGTGAAGAGAATGCAATTGGAGAGTATGTTGGTTTTATGGCTGACTGTGGATTTCTACTAAATCATGCACTTATGCAACAAATTGTACAAGATATGATTAATGAGAGGCAAACCCCACCCCATGGCTACGGAGGGGGTATTCGAGGTTCCAGAGTATCTACGGCCAATCCTCGAAATCGTCAAGAGAAGCAATTAGTCCAACAAGGGGCCATAATCTCTTCTTCAAGCTCTGACCTAACCACTCATATCATTGGCCAACACTGGGTAGATCGCTTTCTTGAGTGCAATTCAGGGTTCAAAAAAATTTATATCCGCTACCAGGAGAGAGCTCGAGCAGCAGCAACCAACAATATTGAGCTTCAGGCAGATTTTCTTCGAAAACTTGCAAATCTTGTGCGGCGGAAGCAGATAACTCAGGGAAACATTTGGAACTGTGATGAAAAGGGTATAACCATGGGGTGCAATAGCACTCGAAACATGGCTATTGTGCGTGTTGGGGGTAGAAGCACTGCTATAACTGAGGGATCACCTTCTCCAACTCCTCGATGTAGGTTGCTTCGGAATCCTACAAACCACATATGAGCGAAACCTCAGTGCATGGTTACGGAAGAACCCTCTTTTGGCAATATCTAAGGTGTGCTTTTTGGAGATTTCTGCAGCAGACAAGAAAGCAGGTATATATACCCTTGAGTGTGTGGTAGGCACATGGAGAGCAGCTCATTGCTGGCCAATCGAGCGACAGTGGTCTCATGCCTCTGAAGATAATTTCAGCCAAGACCAAGGCCGCACGTGATAAGACCGATTTATGCACCTTGAAAACCCCAGCTCGTTTCGGACATTTCTCTCGTGATCTTGCGGTTAGGATAGGTTCAAAACTGGAGTTAGATGAGAGGAGTATGTTGAATGACCTAATTGACCTAGGGATGGAAAAAATCATCAAACATAGAGATATCCTTCCACGTGCAGAGACATTGAGCAAGCTTCGGGATGGTAAGGTATTTAAGGAAAAGAAGGGCTCACGGCATTTTGGTGGTGGAGCTCGAGTTTTAACAACCAAGTATATTACCGATGGACTTAAGGCCCTTGCTGATAAAGCGGCCAAGAAGCTTGAAAAAGAGCGAGTTATAGAAGAAAAAAAGAAGGCAGTAGAAGCGAAGAAGAAAATGAAAGAGACCGTTGACAAGCGGTGGAGGGCTGATCTTCACCATTATGAGGAGATTGACATACCTGCTTAGAAGGCTGCTTGTACTGAGATCGATCTTGATTGGGCTGCCGCTAAGCAACTGAGTGGGAAGTGCTCTGGTAGGAAGCCACCATACCCCCCTCGACCGAAACGACCTCTTAAGCCCAAACCTCAAGGCAGGGGTGTTGGGACCATTGATGATCCGCTGGTAGTTGAGATTGAAGCAGTTGAGCCAGATGGGGAGGATGCAGAGAATGCGGAGGATGCGGAAGAAAAGGAATTAATTGATTCGATGAGAATGCTTGAAATCGCTCGTTTTGCGAAGGTTAGTGCCATTCGTTTTGAACCTCCCGTTTTGCCAGTTCTCACTCTCCTGCGCTTATACTCATTTGAAATGTGTATAGTCCCTCAACTGAGCTCTGTTTCATCCTAGAGGCTTGTCAGCATGATATTCAATGTATAGAGGAGGTTGAAGGGGGGGGTGGGGGTTCATTGGGGGGGTCGTATTAGATTGGGATGTTGATGAATATTGGGTCGATTTGGTAGGATATACGGGTAGCCAGCTTGTAGAGCAGAGTTTGTTGTATAGACTTCGATTTAGGCAGAATGGCTAGTCATCCCAGTACTTATGTGATATCACGGGATCTCTCCTTCGAGGGGTCTGAACAGGGATATTTGCAGGGGTGCATCCTACCGTGCATGTGCAACATTAGGTAGCCAATGGTACTAGTCGAGCCAGATGATAACCTTTTCCAGACTCTTTCAAACATTTTGTCAAACCCCACGAACTTTAATGGGTCAATCTTGGATTTTTACAGGCACTATTATTCATATCAGCGCTGAAATAAGTAGGCACAATGCAGGACCTGTCCCCCTTAGTAATAAAAGTGGAAGCTCGGCAAAAGAAAATCACTAGTCTGGTGGAAATGACATGTGGGGTCACTCGGGTATCTGACGTAGCAGCTCAAGCCTTGTACTAATAAGGCTGAACACGCGGCTGACGATCTAAAGGTTTAAAACCCTAGCCCAGAATACCAGCCTCAAGGTACTCATTCTTTTGTTAACAAAATCGCGAGACTGACGAGGAGACATCCTCGGCCGAAATCGTGAACATCCAATTGCAAAACATAAATCAGTCTGATAAGTCGTTCTATGGATGTTGGAGGAAATACTCATTCCAGAAATTTGGCTTCGGAACTACACCTAGAAGTCCAACGCTTGAATACAACTACCCCCAAAATTTTGATCACTACTATTTCAAGGTAAGGACAAAATAAAAATGTAAGCCAGACTAAAGCTCGATCAATATTAGGGTTTTCTATGGCTGAAGTTTTATTCTTGCCAGTGTGGGCTATAAATAAGTCACCGATATCATTTTATGTCAAATGTCAGAAACATCGAGAGAAGCTCTTGCTTTGCAATTGGTCACAACCCGTTAAAAACCTAGTCGCTTAGAAACTGGATATTACAGAAAAGGCTAACTACTCTTCAAGACCTTTCCTTCAGTGACGTTAGTGCGGATGTCGGAAAGTCATTATGTATATCACTTCATGAAAATTTGCTCCTCATCAATCTTCTCGAAGATCTCACAGGCCAAACATTGATTACATGCATTCTGCGTGGGCATACACTGAGTATATCTTGTTGGTGACCAGACATTTATAAGGAGAGCCCTATCCCAATGAATAATTCCGCCGCTGTGTCTACTTCCTTTATACCTTTTTCTCTCGCATTTGTAAACACTCCTCCGCAAGAACATATCTCTTTAACATCTATTTCTCTTACTTCTTACTTAACATCTCACACTATATCTTCTAAGTGTTGATTTAATTCCAGAGATCTCTATTCGGATCCTCTAGAATATCCTTTCTCGTTGTGTTTGGAAAGTCTCGTAGATACCTCTTCTAAGCTGCTGAAGTGCTCGAAAGAAATACACCTGCTCTCAATTTTGATCTGACCTTACTAGTACGGAAGGATCAACTAAACAAAACAAACTGCTTCACCTGTAAACACAGTGAAGAATTCGATCATGGCTTGCCCACGCCTGCGAAACGCGCATGAGAGATTGCAGGAGGCTCTCCATGTCACCCAACTGCTACCTGGTGCTTCATTCAGTAACCCTCCCCGAGCACAGCCTCCAATGGCATACGCCGCTCTCGCTTCAGAGAGACTAGAACCCCAAGAGAATCACACAATGGACTCTTTCTTGGAGGTGCGAGCAGGGGCCTGGCGCCTGCAGCAGATAGCGTACCAGATGTATCTGATCAGAACCTCTTATCCCTTATCTGACAATCCCTATGCTCAGCACACCGCCCAGTGGGTCAGGGCCCGAGCTCACCACGCAAGGCTGCTTCGTGAACTGGAACAAGGGCTCGCAAACTATCACGTGTATGGACTATGCCAGGTTCAATACCTAGACATTGAGACTGCAACAAATCCCTTGAGCGATGAGCATGAGATACGTGTACAGGAAGGAGTGAGAACGTATCAAGTTTATTCTAGCCATATTTTACTTCACTACAGGAAGCTTCTAAAATTTCATTTTGTGGATACACTGCACCTGGGGCCAGAGAATCCCAAGCTTTATCTCGATCCTCAATTTCATTCAATGGGTACTACCCATTCTGGCAATAGTTGGTTGGGGCGAGACGACAAATTCCATCCGGAGGCGCGTTCCTCCCGGCCACCTACGCCAAACCTCCACCCGCAAATGATGTCCATGCTTGGAAGTCCCCTTGTTGCCTCGCCGGTCCAGCCTCTAAGACCGGCGAGGCTGCGAGGCGCGCCGTTTCGCCCTATACTGGAGAGCAACAAGATTGAGGAACAAAGTAGCGACGAGTATGGGGAGAGTGGAAACGACGCTGACAATGAGGATGACGGTTCGGGTGACAGCGAGAATGGCTATGACGAGTACTATGAGGAGTATCTCGAGAATGACACCTCTGGGGACGAATCCGAAAGCGACGAGGAAGCGTTCCATGGTTTCTCCCGGATTCATATTTCGACAGCCGGAATCAACTATCTATACCGAGCGAATATTCACGCGACATTGCAAGTTGCATCCGGTGTGCATGCGGTAGTCAATAGCGACGACCGCTCGTACCCAGTACAGCTACCTGTTGGTGATTATACTGACTATAGATCGTCGAGTGGTGGATTGGGGAGTGAAAGTGAGGGTGGATGCCCGCTAAATTGGGAGGAGGATGTTCATGATGAGAATCCAGGAGAAGCCATTATCACGAGTCCTGATAATCCTGATAGGTCTCTATATACGGAGAGTGTGACTACTTTGGGAGGTGTTGTGCCGCCAGGCGTTGGCATTAGTGAAGATGAGTCTGAAGGAGGAGTTCCTTTATACGATTTCGACACCGTGGGCATCGATCGAAGCTTGCTCGAGGAGAATAATACGACAAAGCGGGATTTATTAGAACAAATATGCATGAGGCTGCCTAGAAGCGAGCAAAGTCAAGACGAAGATGTAAACGAAGAGGATATAGAACAATTCGGGCAGGTGTCAGAGCAAGAGGCAGTGCACTATTCATCTACCATCAGCCACGGGACGTCAATTTCACCCTCACTATCGCCCAATCCTGTGAGTGTCCACGGGCTTGCAGTACCACGTGAGGCCCGGTCGGCCATTGTCAACAACGAGTTTCCCTCAATATACACACCTCCTTACACCCCTCAGGCGTGGAATATCCCGCTTGCAGAATCCAGAGAATTACAGCCTCTTATTGCAGCTCCTCCTAATTGGTATGTGAAAAGGAGTCAATCTCGGTTTTCCCCCCTGGCAGAACCCACAGTAGCTCCCACTGCGTCCCTATCAGTGTATGCTGATGCAACTGAAGGTGAACTGGGAGGCCCAGCAATGCAAAGGAGCATGGAAGAACGCGTACGCGCAATGTTGACAAGGCATATGCAGGGCAATATGGAAGAACGAGTACGGGCAATGTTGACGGGGCAGAGCATGAGCCCCGTCGGGCCGCCGCCGGGGCTGACACCACCAGGCCCGTGTTTAATTCCAGCCCTCCTTGATAAGCCCCGGCTAGCCCACGAGTTCATACCGCCCCCTGCTTACTCGCCCCCGTCACCACCAGCATATTTCAGCAGTATAGAACGGCATGCACCAGTGACTATAGAGGCACCACGACAGTTGGAGCCCAGGCTTCGATTGTCATCATCGCCAGCAGATCTTTTGGGATTTGAAATAGCATCATACATCGGAAGTATTAGCATCGTGGGCCGCCCGGGGCCGACATGGTGTTACCAAGTTGGGGAGGACTTCCTGATGTTGCATGGCGATGGCAGAGGCAATGTGGAGCCGGAATGGCGTTGTGGAGTCTATGCGAACAGGAGCCCTGGGCTTCAGTAAAGATTTTCCAGGCTGTGACTTGTGCTTGACTGGATGCTTAATGGCAGTTTCTTTAGGCCAGCATGGAGTTTTTCAATATGAAGAGATCTTGAACGCGCGGGTTTGTTACTGAGTAATATGTACTAGAGGCTCGAAGACAAAAAAAGCGGTGAAAATTAGAGGGCCTGTGAATTATGCACCTTCGAAAACATGTCCGAGTTGTTAGTGAAGAATCCTAGGTTAAAATGTTTAGTAGTCTCGGCAGGTTTGAATATTCACACTTGTAGTTTTTTTGTGTTTTATTCTCACAATGCATAACTTATTTTAGCTCCATGGAAACAGTTCAAACCATGAGCGCAATGTTTTTCTATCATCCTAGAAAAATGGGGCTCAAGGCAGGTGGGTTACATGAAAATTAATGTTGGTATAAAGCATAATTTACGGTAGTACTTAGGAGTTGAGAAATATCACGCTGAATTTGGAGTTTGGCGAGATAGACAATTGGAACAAATATTGGCTGCGGCTGCGGAGTATCAATGACTGGTTACGAGGTTACGAACTAGTTACTGGTAGACTAGTGTTGGATTGGCAGTTTTGCGCTTTAGGGTTTTTGGATGCTTAAGTAGTAGTGTAGACTTCAGGTATTTGTGAAGTCCAGTAGGTAGTCTCTTGTACAAGCATACCAGATATAGATTACAAGCATACCTTTGCCTGTCCCACATATTTCTATTACAAGAATATTCTTTTTTTTTTTTTGCTTAGTCACTATAAATATGCTTGTAATGAGAGAAGCAATTAGGTATGCTTATCGATATGAAGAAATTCTTGAGTGTATTCGACTAGGTCTCCAGCTTTCTCACTTCAAGTGAAACCTTAGCCAATGTCATCGAGCTACAAACTGTCCTAAGGCATGAGAGGAAACGAATTGGGACTCTGGTAATTCAGCGCAGGTATCATCATATTCAGCGCAGGATTACTGACTTTCTGGGTCCTTCCGGAACCACTTCTCCTCTCCCTGATATTCCCCTGCGTGAACTGTATCTACTCTTGTCTGGCTATTTGGTATTCGCATGCATGTATGCTTTAGCCTGTCTTACTCCTGCACTCGCTTAATTCTATTCTTTCCTATTTCCCCTTGATATAAGAATATATTGGTTACAAGCATATTTCCTCTGGTCCCGAGGGTATGCTTGTAACGAGAGTCATCTGTATGTTCTGGCCCATTCAGCAATCATGGCGATTTGTCAATCGGTCGACCCATTGACAAAAGAGGCGCTATTTACAGTTGGGGCGCACCGCTCAGCAATGGTGATCCATTCATCAATTGAGCCCTGTGAAATCGTTCAACTGCATAATCTAGCATTTTTGGGTACATGCAACTGCATAATATAAGCCGATTCAACAGCAGAATTTAGCATGAACTGACGGTAGGCATGGAGCAGTGGTAAGTACTTTACTTTACGGTCATGGTTACTTCGGAAGCAGCTTATATGAGCCATTGGAACAGGCTTATATGAATTGCTTGGAAGCAGCGTATATGAGCCAATATGAGCCATTGGAACAGACTTATATGAATTGCTCGGAAGCAGCTTATACAAGCTATTTGGAGCGGGCTTATATAAATTGTCAACCAGACTAATAAATAATATCTCCTATATGAGACATCCGCAATGAACGAGCAAGATTCAGGCCTTTCGGTCAGCAAGTGTTCATCCATACATATACCGATGGAAAATTAACAGATCGAGCAACTAAGGCACGAGCTGTAGGATTCACACCCTCCTTCGGCATCTACAAGGTTATGATCATTAGTACGAGATAAGTTACTACAGCGAAGAATCATGTTCGGATGGCTCTTTCAGCGACAGTATTAGTCTCGCTATGGTGTGGTACGGACCGTACGGTAGGTTTAAGTTCGGTTCCCCTCTTCTTCATCCAGCTGAGGAAGTCTTTAGAATTAAACTCTCCTCCCCAATCTGTTCTTAATGCACCGACTGTACACCTTGTAAGGGACCCAAAAGCAGGGATTATTTCTTGTAGTATTGCTGCTACTTCACTCTTATCTCTGATTGCTCGTGTCATGATGAATTTGAAGAAATTATCTACTAACACTAGCATGTACCTTTTTTGTGTATATCTTCTATAGGGAGTGGTCCACATAGGTCTGCGTGAAGTAGCTCTCCAATCCTCGTGCTGCGTATTCCATGGAAGTGAGAGATCGGCTTAGTCATTTTGCCTTTTATGCAGGTTTCGCACTGTTTTTTCGAGTTGCGCAGAGAGTGGGGAGCTTCTGGTATATGGGAAAAGGCTCGGAAGGGGAGATGTCCGTACCTTTCATGCCATTCCATCTCTGTTAAGTTTACTTCTACTATCTTGAGCTTGTAGATGTTTCCTTCTTCAGTGAACTCAAAGCACTCATTTTGTCAAGTTAGTTTGCTTCCTTGACTTCCGAGTGATAGTGTCCATCCATTCTTTACAAGACGTCCTGTGTTAATGATTTTCTTGGGAAACACTGGTATGCATAAGGTATTAGGTAATAAGAGGTTGTGAGTAGTAACTATTCCTTTGTGAGTCAAGTAAACGATTTCTCCTCCTATCTTAACTTCTTGTCTCCAAGGTTCTAGAGTAATTAGGTCGTTAATATCATTTGTAATGTGTACAGTGGAGCATGAGTCCATCCACCATCCGGAGTTGTCGATTTGTTGGTTTGTTGTACTAGTGGCATAATTTAGAGCTGACCAGTCGTCGGCTAGCTGTATTGATACAGTTGTATCGGTAGTGATAAAAAATTGACCAGAGGATTTGTTTTGATCCCTTTTCTTAGTTCGACATTCTGACTCGTTATGTGATGTCCCTAGCTATCCTTTAGCTTTACAATATCCACAGAATTTGGTGGTGGTGGTTGCGAAGGCTGATGGGAGGTCTCTGAGACGAAGAACTGTTGATGAGTAAGTAATATCATCTGACTTTGAGGTAATATTGTCGATAATATTTTGATATATAGCGATCTTAGGTAGTGTAGATAGGAGCATTGTTGCCCTCGGAATTGGTGAAGTGTTTGATTGCTCCAGCTAGTGTAGTTACATCAGCAGTGGCTGACGATGCGTTCATTTTGAGGATGTTCCATTTTCCTTCAAAAGTGGCGATGTGATCGCTTATTGACGTTCTTCGGTCGTCAAATCGTAGATTGGTAATGTTCAATAGAAGCGCCGACATGTGTGTCCTGGTTCACCCTTCGTAATGTTCTTTGAGTATTTTCCATGCTCCAGCGGCAGTTGCATATCCTTCGATGAGTAGCTGTGCTTCCTACTTTAGCGACGATAGAAACGAGGGTTCTGTCACTCTTATTTTGCCAGGCTTCTACTTCAGCTTCGACGGTTGGCTGTGTAGTGGCTGTTCCTGTGACGACGGTAGCCAGCTTAGCGAGACGGAGTATGACCTCCATGCTGGTGATAGTTGTCCTGGTCTTTAAGAGGACGGGCTGCCTTGGGTGGCTTGAAGACAGTGTCGCTCATGTCTGTACGTGACCGTTGGTGCGTCGGGTGGAGATAGGGTGATTGATGGAGGATTGCTCATTTACCCAATCGTGGGTGTTGCTACCATGTAGAAGTTCGCTTCTACGTCGCACACTCTTCGGAGTGAGAATGGCTTGCTTGCTAGCTAAAGGGATAAATAGGGGTATTCAATTCTAGTTTTGAACGCCGTTCAAACCGTTCCTTGAACGATTTTTTTTTCCGACCGTTCAAGTGGTTGCGCGGTTTGCGCGTACTAAATTTTAAGGTCACGCTTAAAGTGGGGTTTAAACGGCCGTTCAAGACCTTTTTTGAACGAAACGCTAAACGAACCCTAAATTCTGATCTAGCCCAATGTCGTTAGGGAGTAATTAGCCAAATATGGCTAAGTGTCTTCTACCCTGAGCTTCAGCCTCATATGCCCCCACGCAACGTGACTTACCCCCAGCCGACTACACCGTGACACCCCTACCCTTATACTGCGTCTCGGAATATGCCTCGGATTAGCCAACGGAAAGCACTTATCGAATGGTTCCTAGGGGGGATCGAGAGACACCAAGCTCACCTAGATCAGGAGAGATTCCAGGATTTCTTAAGGCGGATGATGCGACAGTTACAGCAGGGTCTAGACAAAGCAATGAACATGGTTGAGCCCAGCGGAGATGACGACTCAAGCGTGACCTGCACTGTCACCGTCACCGTCACGATAAGCGAAAGTGATAAATCGGACAGCATGAGTTCTCTTCTAAGCAGCGAATGGGATGATGATGACGAGGTGGATCATGAGATGGAAATGCAGCATAAGTTGAGGGGCTTGCAGGCTGTTTTAGCTAAGAGATACCTGCGGGAGAGAGGGGGATTCATCTATATCTGTCCTAGCGTATGAGCCTCATCAAGGAAATTAATTTAGAATCTAGCCCAATTCAGCCTAGACGATTGGCGCCTTGGCTCTGAACCGACCCAAAAACCAACGAGCGAAATCGGGCGTTTAATCCGCCATTTTGCGCGGTTGCAAAATGGGGTACTCAAACCAAGAACGTCGAAACCGCGCAAGAACCCCGATTAAAAAAAAACCGTTCAAAACTAGGATTGAATACCCCTATTATAATAGGAATAATAACAGAAATACAGCGTGGATATCCTAGTGCCTTAAATACCCATTTCTTCTTTTTTTTTTTTTTTTTTTATTCAATACTCGCGTATAGGTATTCCCATGGCGAGGTATTTCTTCTTAATTGTCATCGTGCGATTGCTCCCTCCATCGACCGATGTCAAGCTTCACTGAATCATGTCTCCCTGTCCTGCTCATATCAATCGACCGATTATCTCGATTCAACATATTTCCGTCCTGTTAAGTTTTGGTCCATACATAGTTGAATTCCCATCATTTGTTCCTTCCACCTCATAGAAATGCCGCAAGTGTGTATATCATATTCTGGTGGTCCCATTAGTCTAATGCTACCGAGCCCAAAGCCATGTTTGTCTTATCACAGCACTCAAGTATGTGTATAATTATACTATGCTGTAGCATGATTGTTTTGTGTCGCATTTACCACTATGGATTTGATTATGGGCCCCCACATTCCTCCGCTCGCCACATGCAGCTCTGCATCAACCCAAAAATGGGTTAGGGAGGTGGGACTGCCCAAATAGGGTTTATTGCCACATTTGGAGACTGCCAACCACCTAATTTCATCAACCCACACTTTGCCAATGGGAGTACCTATTACCCTCTACATGAAGTACCTATTACCCTCTACATGACCGAAACAATGGCTTTCTCAACCCGTCACCGCGATTTTCGGAGCGGCGTGTGGGCTGACCCGGCCTGCGACGAGAAAATATTCAGTAGCTATTGTAAAAAGAGATAAAACTTGTGCCTTTCTTTGCCTACGAGATATTTTACTCCGAGGATCAGATACTGAATTACCCTCAAGTCTTGAAGTCATAGCTCGTCTTGGCACGCCCCGTCTTTTATCGATAAGCAAAATTACTGTATGGGTGACTCTATTCCAGCATGCCTGCTGGTTGCACTGCAATGAGCTCCAGATCACTCCGCATATACCTCACCCACCGGTTGTCATCTTCATACCGACCTTTCTCCTCTTCTCAATCCAGACGGAAAATACTTTCGATATATGACCTTCCCGACCGAGTTCCACCGCAGTACTCCTGTGAGTTCCAGCATTCTCTAGATGTTTATAGCGAGTCTATGCTTGGTGATACCAAGATGCAATGTTTCAACGAGAAATCGCTAATCTCTGGTGCTCTAGCTGGATCCGGGGAGTCTAAGTTATTAAATCTATCATGGCGGAGGTCAGAGTTGCCGAGGAACGTGCTCTTGATAAAGAAGCCGGAGGTGAAATCCGTCAAGGCGGCATTGATTGAGTTTGCTACGTAGGTAGCTTTATTTATTTCTCTGCCTTCTTTTCATTGATTCCGTGATGAGAAGCGGCATTCAGGTTGGGTGCTAACCTCCTATATTCAGATACATCAAAGCAACCTACCCCAACACCAATATCATCCTCGAACCCTCCGTGGCCTCCAGTATCGCCTCCTCCCTTCCTTTCCCAATATATACCCTCCCCCCACCCCCTACCCGCTCCCCTTTCCCCTACACAATTGAAACCTTTCCCCGGACACCTCAAGCATCATCCTCAACCGCCACGTCATCACCCTCATCGACCTCACCAATATCACCAACATCCACTCTCTCCTACAACCCCGTCATCACCGATACCCTCCCCGGGAACGAACTCCATGACCTACCCTCCCCCAACCACCCCTACCACCGCAAAGTCGACTTCGTAGTTACCTTCGGCGGGGACGGGACAATCCTTCATGCTGCCTCTCTCTTCGCCACTACAGGGTTCGTCCCGCCCTTACTAGCATTCAGTATGGGGACGCTCGGGTTCCTTGGGGAATGGAAATGGCGCGATCACGAGGCTGCATTACATGCCGTGATGGAAAAGGGATGCAAGATCCTCAGACGAGGTCGGCTAAAGGTTGGACTATACAATGTAAAAGACTCGACACGAAGTGTGGATGAGAATGGAGACCCAAGAACCAGCTGGCATGCAATGAATGAAGTTGTGCTGCATAGGGGTCTACAGGCGCATTTGGTGAATTTATCTGTGTATATTAACCGAAGGTTGCTTACGATGGCTGTTGCCGATGGGCTGATTTTGTCGACGCCGACGGGTTCAACGGCGTACTCGCTTTCATCTGGGGGGCCGGTACTACATCCGAGTGTTAATGCGCTGTTACTGACGCCGATCTGTCCGAGAAGTTTGAGTTTCAGGCCGCTGGTGGTGCCGCATGATGAGGACGTTGCACTGCGAGTGGGAGATGGGAAAATGCTTGAGGTGAGTGTTGATGGGCGGAGATGGGGGGCACTTGACGGAGGAGGGGAGACGGAGGTTCGGGTGAGAGGGGAGGTATTGCAGGCAGAAGAGGGGGATTGGAAAGGGGGGATACCCTGTGTTAAGGGACCTGGCAAGGGGAAGGTGACACATGAGGAGGGGGATGATGGAGAGGAGGATGGGTGGGTTGGTGGCCTGAAGGGGGTGTTGAAGTTTAACTATGCGTTTGGTGAGGAGGATTGAGCGGATGGTAACGACCCTGCCCACGGCCCGAAGACCTCACAAGTTCGCCTTACAGCACCATTTATTTCCAAGACCAAGATTTTGCCCTACTCCGGCTAAGCTACCGTAGATCCTTTGGCAAATGGGGATAAGCATGCTTTGTCCTAGTTCTAGGAGAGGCCTTGGGATAGCGATCATGATAAGCAAACTTTGGCACCCTGGTGGGCGTTGTCAGTTCAAAACTCCCTCTAAAATAGAGGCCTTCCACGCCAACATGCAGATAGCTTTCGTAATCTCCAAGGTACGGGATACAATTGTGCTTTAAAAATCATTCTCAGTATGACACGGTCAAGCAACAGACAATCTCTTCATGCTCCGCAAACACCAGGACCTTTGACGTCTGCGGCCTACTTCCCTTTTAAGCTCTCATTCTCCTCGATGAGATGTAGCAGAAGTTCTGATACATGTGAGGTCAACGTTCGATCTGATTTGTAATCTTTCATTCACATGTAATTACGAGGTATTTCAAAGCAAAAATACTGCACAATGATAAATTCTCACCAACTTACTCTAGTAATTTTCGCAGACCATGGCGACAGAGTACCCCCCCACTCTCACCCCCGAACAGCACAACTTTCTCCTCACGTCACTCACAGACTGGTCGCTGTGCCACGGACTGACAGTCCGTCCTCAGCCGGTGTTTGTCCGAGAAAACCCGAATAATGCCCTGGCAACACATGCGCCTGTTGCGTGTTTCCCGTCGGTGTTTCCCAGAGAGCCGTTTGTGAGGGCGAGGGACATTCAGGTGGCGTATAATGAGCTGTATGCGGGGATTGCTTCGGCGGGGAGGGAGGAGTGGTTGGGGGGGATTATTGAAGAGTAAGTTCCTTTGTTTCTGGATGTGAGTTTTGGAAGGTGGGAGGGAGGGAGGGAGAGAGAAGTTGATGTGGATGAGGACTGACTGTGTGGGGGGAGTTGAAGGATTGCGAGTGTGGATGAGTTTATTGCGCAGCTGTGGAAGGTTTATAAGGAAGTCAAGGCAGAAGGGTTCGTCCAGGTTGGAAGGCAATTATGCAATTTTCATTTCTTTCAGATCGCCAAGGGGAGGAGGGGTTCGTTGTGGAGGGTGCTTACTCGTATTGTGCTGGGAATAGAATCTGTCCCTAGGGCTGTTCCGCTCAGATTATATGGTCCATGTGGACCCGAATAACGCAAACGCTGCGCCGGAGGTGCATCAGGTCGAGTTCAATACTATCGCCTCGTCGTTTGGAGGGCTTGCGACGAGAGTCTCGCAGATGCATAAGTGAGTGTGCCCTGTTGACCATGTGCGAGGATATGTTACTGACTTTGTGGTGATTGGCTATGTAGGCATCTTTACAGGATAGGTGCCTACGGGGACGCACCGTACATCAATGAAGCCTCGCTTCCGGATAACCCAGCTACGAGTGGGCTTGCGGACGGCCTTGCCAAAGGGCACAATGCATACGGGGAGGGCGTAGTCTCGAAAGAGACAGCTATCCTATTCCTCGTTCAAGACGGGGAACGAAACGCCTTTGACCAGCGGTGGCTAGAGTACTCCCTTCTCGAGAGGTACCACCATACCCCCCTTGCTGGATACCCACAACAGCCTCGCTGACCTCTCTCTAACCGCAGGCACGGCATTAAATCCTACCGTATCACTTTCTCCGAGATCCCCCTCCTTACCACCCTCCACGCCGACACCCGCTCGCTCCTCTACCACCCCCCCCAACGGCCGTCCACCTCCCTCCCCATCGAAATCACCACCGTCTACTTCCGCGCCGGCTACGGCCCCTCTGACTACCCTACTCCTCAATCCTGGGTCTCTCGAGCACACATCGAGCGTTCTCGCGCGATAAAGTGCCCCACAATCCTCACGCAACTCGCCGGGTCCAAAAAAGTCCAACAAGTCCTTGCCGCCCCCACCCCACCACCCTCCTCCTCTGGCGCATCCTCTCCCCCATCCATCCTATCAACCTTTCTCCCCCACGCATCCCCGGAGACGCTCGCGAAGCTGGAGAGTACGTTTGCGAGGATTTACCCGCTGGATACGTCGCCGCTTGGCCTGCAGGCGCGGAAGATCGCGCTGGACCCGGAGCGCGCGAAGGGATATGTCCTCAAGCCCCAGCGCGAGGGTGGTGGCAACAATATCTACAAATCAAAGATCCCCGAATTCCTAAAAGGTATCCCTGAGGAACACTGGAGCGGCTACATCTTGATGGAGTTGATTGTCACGCCGGGGGGGGTGAGGAATATGGTGCTTAAGAATGGGCAGGTCATGGAGGGGGAGGTGGTGGGGGAGTTGGGGGTTTATGGCGTGTGTTTGTGGGATGCGGCAGCGCGCAAGGACGGGAAGGAGCCGTGGGTAAAGGTTAATAAGGAGGTCGGGTGGCTGTTGAGGACGAAGGGAAGTGCGAGTGAGGAGGGGGGCGTGGCGGCGGGATTTGGCTGTGTGGATAGTGTGGTTTTGGTGGATTGAGGGGGGAGAGAGTGCGAGGCGAGAGGGAGAGGGAGAATTGTTTTTTTTGGAAGAGGGCAGATGGTGAGTGAAGTGGGGGATATTTTTTATCACTAAGTTACATTTAAAAAAAAATTAGAGCTTATGTTATGTACCAGAGCGGATGAGAGCATGTTTTGTTGTTATTGTTGGCTATCATTTGTCTGCTGTGATTATTATGTACATGTATGTACATACCTAGGTTATTATAGACTCGGGCAATAAGTAAGACTGAAGCTCCACAACACCTGAGGTTACCATATCCTGGGGCGGCTCATTTGGAATTTTGGCTAGGAATGCAGATGACTACCGACAGGGGCTGTATAGACGGTGCCAACCAGACTAGTATAGACGGGCTCACTTGCAGCGGGAATAGTAGAGTTGAAGGCCACAGCTAAGTTGCCCCGCGCTCGCAGAATTGACCCATCAGATAGGCCAAGTCGTGCGAGCACCCCTTGCCATATCAAGGTCAGCTACCCTGATTCAAGCATCTGCTTCAACTGATATGGTTAAAGATTATGATTTGAATGCACATTTAACTCCTGGGTCTGAAATAGTTTGCATTAATCCTCTTACAAGTAACGGTTTTCCTACAGAGTTATAAGTTTCACGGATCCCATCAAGCAGCTAATATATCCTTAACGGCAAAATCCTTGGCAACATATTCAGAGCAACAACCTACTAGAGACTCCTGTGGGATTGAGAATGGATGTATGGAAGAGGTCATGTACAAGAGTGCTGGATATAACTACTGACAGCGAGGCTATTTGACTATATTATTACCCCTTTTTTTAAAGACTTCTTTGAAAAGAAGTTTGGTTCTTTAAGCACACCAAATAAATCGGTCTGGGCACGAGAACAGTTCGGGTCAGGGTAGTTTGCTCTTCAACGCTGTTGGTGTGGCCTAAAGTATTGGGCAATTGGTAACGGCCGTGGCCTATCTAATGGTCAATTCTGCGAGAACGGGGCTCCTAATCAATGGTCAAATCTGTTCTCGTGCCCAGACTGGTTTATTTGTGTGATTCGATAAATCGGTCTGGGCGCGAGAACAGGTCAAATCTAGCCGTGGCCTATTTAATGGTCAATTCTGCGAGCGCAGGCTCCTAATCTGTTGCAACATCCATCATGACATTCCCCCAAAGAACGAAAACGAGAAAAAATGAAAATAAAAATAAAAATAAAAATAATTTACAATTCATAATCTAATGACACACGGCCAGCATGGCCACCCCGGGGTCATGGTCACTCACCACGTCGTTCCTGCTCGCCCACGAATTCACATGGACATGCTCGAAGCTCGGCTTTCCGTGGTTCTTTAGCGCGTGGCTCACAAGCATGTGGTCGAGCGTCTGGCTGTTCATGTCAAACAAATAGCTATACCGCTCCTCGACCTTCGTGCCCACGACCTCGTCCAGGTCCCACATCACCCCGTGAAACACCTTCATTGGCGCGACGACGCTGAACTCGTTGAAGTCGCCCGCGGTGATGACTAGCGCGGAGGGGTCCTCGGCGAGGAGGTCATTGATGAAGTCGCGGACGAGGGTGGCTTGCGCGAGGCGGTTGAGCACGCCGGCGTTGACGGGGGGCCGGGGGGACCCGTGGAGGGAGGTGCTACCGCCTTTAGACTGGAAGTGCACGTTGATGGCGTAGATTGGGGAGGGGGTAGATTTAGAGGAGGAGTTGGTGGGGAGGAACGCGGCGACGAGGGGTTTCCTGGAGTTTGTGAATGCGGGGTTTAGGGGGTCGATGCGACCGGGGTTGTGGGAGAGGATACCGCCAGGGAGGACACGGAGGGCGGTGGTGCTGGTTGAAGGGGTGATGGGGGTGGGGTTCAGGAGGGTGAGAGTGGAGGGGTTGTACAAGTATGCGGTCCGGATGTTGCCGCCGGGTTGCCCGCCGTCTAGGTTATTGACTGGGGGGATGTCGACGTGGGAGTAGTGGAGGCCGGTGAGGGAGAAAATTTCGTCGGTGAGGGATTCGAGGGTGATGGAGGCGGAGACGGTGCCGGAGTCGGTGGGGCCATCGTTGTCTTGGATTTCTTGTAGGAAGACGAGGTCCGGGGTGCGGAGGTAGTCGGCGATGTGCTCTGCGACTGCGGCTAGGTGGGAGGAGTTGGGGGCGAGGTTCTCGACGTTGTAGGACCCAAAGGTGAGGTTGCATTCTCCGTTGGAGGTGAACTGAGTTGGGGGCGCGGAGGCGGGGGTCACGGGCTTTTTGATTGTGACGGCAGTGGTGGGGAGGATTCTGAAGAAGCCGAAAGCATATGTAATTACACCAGTGACGTCTGTGAGGGAGTCGCCGAGGCGGATGTTCATGTCGTTTTTGGTGCCGTCGAGGGGCTCGCCGATGATGATGGCTTCGGGGTTGGCGTCGGCGCCGCGACCGTGTTTCCCGGGAATGATGGTGAGTCCACCACGGCGATTCTGGGAGGTGACTTTCCAGTCACCGCCGCGGACCCAAATCTCGCCGTAGTTGTTGGGTCTGTTAAGCGCGGTGGGGTACTTGACAGTTACGAGTTCTCCCTCGAGGGACTCCCAGAAATCGAGGCCGTAGAGCTTTGGCTCGAGAGTAAGGCCGGAGGTTTCTACCAGGCTGGCATTGTTAGGGACGGCAAAGACATCTCCGTTAGTGTCGAGCTTGGAGAAGAGCTCTGTTGGGGGAGCAAGCTTTCGGTTGAGCAGGACCGGCTTTGGGACGACGATGGGCTTTTTGGCTTTGCGGAGGTTCTTGGGGCCGGTGATTTCAGTGAGGAAAAGGTAGCTCTTGTTACGCCTGTACTCTTCGACCTTTCCGTCAATGGTGACGGTTTCTCCGACAATGACGTTATGGCGAATTGAGGTAGCAGAGGCGCCGGTGTAGACGTAGATGCTCTCGGAGGTGCGAATGTCCCTGTCGGGAATGAGGTTGCGGAGCCAGAATCCCGCGGGCCCAATGGCAGTCACGATACCGGTTACATTGGTGACGGCCTGGTTGATGTACGGCGAATTGAAGCTCGGGCCCTGGATCTCGGGGATGGTGATAGTAAAGGCAGGGATAGAGAGGAGGAGAACAGCACTCAGGACGGAGCTGACCATGAGGGGGATTGGGGAGCGCATCGTGAGAGGATCTGGATGGGTATCAGACGGGTTTGGGGGGGGGATCGGGTACTTGAGCGCACGGTGCTGGAAGGAAAGATCAAAGAGGAGGACATTGTTATATAGACGTCAGACGGGTGTTTGCCCAACAACTATCGTGGATACCTACATGCTCTGCCGCACCGACGCGAGGGTGAAGCCTTGTGCGTAATCTCCTCCGGGAAGTTCGCATGACACTTCAACCAACCAATATCCGCATGTGATATGAGGGCCGGTAATTGAGGCTGCAGAAGGGAATCTAATGCCGACGAGATTTATGTGCATGTGTAACCCCAATGTTCAGCTCGCCACTGTTGTCACCGTCTGAATGATGGTTTACAGATGCTCGGGCATACAGATGCTCGGGCATACAGATGCTCGGGCATACAGATGCTCGGGCATACAGATGCTCGGGCATACAGATGCTCGGGCATACAGATGCTCGGGCATACAGAGTCTTGGGTATATAGAGTCTTGGGTATATTGAGTCTTGGGTATATAGTCTTGGGTATACAGAGTCTTGGTATATAGAGTCTCAAAGTTTCGGAAGGCGATTATGCTGCCCCCTTACACCTGCGACACCGACAGGAATGCGTATGATAATTGACATATATCAGCTCAACCTCAGCCTGCCGATAGCCTCCAGTGGCTAGTACCGAACTTTGTGTTTCGGCCAGATGCGATGCGCATAGCGGTGCAGGGCATGACTGGACCGTTCGCCAATTGCGCGCAGGATACACAATACGAACCTATCCACGGACGTCGCGATACCACGCGCACATGAGGCCTGCTTCAATAAGGCTTGGCGCAGGACATAAGGTGAATGTTGCATCGCGCGGGTGAGATGTTCGCTGTGCAGGGTATGAGACTGGGAAGGGTCTTCAGCGCCGGGTGCCTGCACGGGGCGAAACGACAGGTTGTGCTTTTGGGGGCGGGCGTGAACATGAAACGATTGCACCTGAACAAAGTGACACGGTGCAAAATCTGATAAACTCGCCGGCGACGGCAAACTGTCTCCTGCGGTACTTTGCAGATCTGATAAACGCGTGTGCTGGAGATCTTATCTTATCATACAACTATCAGATCGCAGTGCGATCGGCGACTTCTGATAACAGCAGAGCTATCTGATTCTCCGCCCAATCGTTGTCCCGCGGACCACTGGCCCGAGCCACTCTGCGCGTCGCCCCGGGCCATGCCACGCGCGAAACTCCACTCGCGCCCGCAGCATCACATGTGACTCCCACCACGCAGCAATGGCACCCCCGCGCTCGCGCAAGCCAAAACCCCGACAGACGGCACTATCGTTCCCTCTCCAGCCTGCCGGCACCTCGAATTCCTCATCCCAACCGACCTCCCGAAGGCAACCCGCGGAGGGGAATCGACCCCGGAAAAAACCGAATGCGAGCATATTGAATTTCTTCCAAAAGGTCCCCCGCGGGGCAAGGAGCGTGGGGGATGGATTGTTTGTGGAAGGGGAATACAACGATGATGATCTCTACTCGGGTGGCCCCGTTGTGGAGGAGAGGGATGAGATGGCTGATGAGGAGTTGATGGGGCTGTTTGAGGAGGAGACAGCGGTCGTGGCTGTGGTGGATGAAGGTGCGGATCAGGGGAGGGGTAGAAGAGGGGGGTCGGTGATGTTTCCGACACCGGTAAAGCCGGAGGAGAAGAAGCCTGGTAAGGGGCCGTTTATGATGGATGATGAGGATGAGAGTAGTGACGAGGGGAATACGCCGACAAAGCCTACGAATGTGGTGAAGCGGGAGACAGTGTGCTCCCAGCCATCCCCGCCGCCGCCAATGCTAAAGAAGAGGAAAATGCCGTTTGAGCTTGAGGAGGACGAAGACGAGGAGGACATGCAAGGACTCGAGGCTCAAATGCGAGGTTAAATAAGTACGAAACGAATCTATCACCGCCAGTCCTAACCAATGGTGCAGGCAGTAGCACGCTCAATGACACAACAGCAGCATCATTCATCGATGATGAATTTATTGACGACGAAACGCTCAATAATGACGACGACGAGGAAGGCATAGATAGCCTGAATGGAGACGGTTGGGAAGAGCGAGAAGAGGGGCGGTATCTGGAGATGTTGCAGGAGCAGGAGAGTGCCAGAATGCAATGAGAATGATACCCCGCAATGCCCGATATGCTCTGAGAGCTTGGAGGGGATGAAGGAAGATGTGAGTTGTACTCGCTGCCGACCACCCAAATGACGGATGTTGCGAAAAGGAGCGAGAGTTTGGATCTTTCTGCACTGCTGCAAGTCTGGTTTTATCCTGTGAAGTAATACACATTGTGCTAAACTCCGTGGGGTTGCGGAAGCAACGAGACATGTAAATCACTGTCTCGATGGTGGTGTTGAGACGCCCCTAACCCCCAGTCTAAGCGCATACAAATATACCATACCGCTCTCTCCCGTACCCGCATTTACACCCTCCAAACCCTCTGCCTTCACGCACCTCATGACCTCCCTCACTGAGTCTCGCCTCTGGGTCACCGCCACCGCCTCCGAAGCTCTCCGCAACTCTACCCGCCAGTGCCGCTCTTCCCTCACTCGCGCTCTCGAACCCACCACCACCACCATAACCGCCAAATACGACTCCGACACCTTTCAGCCCCAACCCCTATCCAGCTCACGTCGCCCCTGCCCCTTCTACAAACTCATCTTCCCGCACCCTGTCTCCGTCGCCATGGATGCATTCAAATACGGTGCAATCTCCGGCGTAGATGCATACTTCCTCTCCCACTTCCACAGTGACCACTACAGGGGTTTAACGTCCACCTGGAGCCACGGGTTGATCTGGTACACAAAGGTAACTGCGAATTTGGTCCGGCAGAAGCTGGGGGTGGATGGGCGCTGGGTAAGGGAAGTGGAGTGGGGTGTTGCTACGTATGTGGGGGGGTGTAGTGGTAATGGAAGTGGCGGGGAGACACCGTGGGTGCATGCAATCCCAGCAAACCACTGTCCTGGTTCAGCGATTTTTTGTTTGAGCGATGGAGGGGCAGTGAGGGGGGTAAAAAGATCCTAGAACGAGTCCTCCACACAGGCGACTTCTGCGCCACACCATGGATGTTATGCCATCCGCTCCTATCTCCCTACATTGACATTATCGACCCCCAAACGGGGAAGAAGTAGAGGAAGGAACAGTGGATAGATATGATATACCTCGACACGACGTATCTCAATCCCTGATACACGTTTCCGCGACAATCTACCGTCGTCAACCTCTGTGCGGAGATGTGCGTTGGGATTGACTCTGGTGATGAGAACTGGTTGATGCGCGGGAAGGCTTATCCGAGAAAAAGACTCTTTTCTGCGAAATCCCGCAAAGTTGCCACTATAGAACAAGTTTCCTCCTCTTCTTCTTCTCCCCTTTCTTCTCCACACCTCCTAGGTACGCTCCTGGTGGTGATTGGAACATACTCCATCGGCAAAGAACGCCTGTGCATCTCCATCGCCCTCGCACTAGACAGCAAAATCTACGCGCTGAGAAATAAACTCACCCACCTATCGACCTGCCCCGAGTCCCCTCTCCTCACATCCCTGCTAACCTCAGACCCGCTCGCCGCCCAAGTGCACATGGTCCCGCTCATGGAGATCCGTCCGGATGTATTCAGCGAATACCTCACACCGCTCAGGCCCGCGGCAGGAGGGCAGTTCACACGCATGATTGGATTCCGGCCCGCAGGATGGACGTACAAACCCGCCAAGGGCACCGTGATCCCGACGCCCATCTCCGCGGGGAGGCGGAGGGCGGACGCAGGCGCAGGGGTGGGATAGGCTCTGCCCCCGGAGCCCCCATTTACGCCCGTGGACCTGGCCCCCGCGAGAGGCAGCACAGATGTTTCTGCGTGCTATGCCGTGCCATATAGCGAGCATAGCTCGTTCAGGGAGCTGGTGTGCTTTGTCTGCGGGGTGAATGCCACGAGGGTCATCCCGACCGTTAACGTCGCGCGCGAGGCGGGAAGGAAGGCCATGGGGAGGTGGGTTGAGCGGTGGAAGAGGGTGGCGGAGCGGCGGCGGACGCTGGGGTGTGAGGAAGACGTGAGGGTTCGAGAAATGGAGAGCGGGTGGGAGTGGGAGGAGAAAGAGGGCGAGGGGGGCGAGGAGGGTATGTTCATGGGAGAGGGGGGCGGGAGAACCGTGTTCATGGGGCAGAAGGGTTGGGTCGGTGACCATGCGCCAAACTACTCCATCCCAAGCCACAGCACGTAAAGTGAACGGAGAGGCAAAGCTTGCACGAAAAATGGCTGTGTCTGCTGGAATCATGCGGCGCTCCTACCATCCATACGTTTGTTACTATCCATACTTGTTACTTGCTCTATGTAATATAAGCTATCATCATCATCACCATAGTTTCATTCATATTAAATATTTACCATAAACATCATAACCACGATGCAGACCATGCTCAGGAGAAAAGAGGCAAAACCTTTTTGCCTTTTTTTTTGGAGGGGGAGAATGTGTGCGTATGTGTATATGCACGACATAGTCTCCTCCCCGGCACTGACCAGTGTTGCGTTACTGTTGTCTTTTCAGTATATCTCCCCCCTATTTCCCTCACCTCTCCAGCCTCCGCCCTTCCTTCAATACTTCCTAACTGTCCCCTCCACCACCTTACTAACCCCCACAAACTCCTCCATTGCCGCCCACGCCCTCCCACTCTCCACGCCCCTCCTGACCATCTCCACCCCCTTTCTCCACTTCCTCCCCACCGCGTACCCGCCTTCATCAACCTCCTCCTCGTCAACCCACCTGCTCCCTTTGTGCGCCGTGCTCGGCACCACCCCCGCCACGACGCATAATGCGGCGGTGTTGAGGATTACAAAGTCTAGGATTGCCGTTTCATCGGAGGGCCCCATGGAGGGGATTTTCCCGCGGAGCAGGCGTGTGAGGATAGCTGCGTTTGTCTGCGGGGAGTGGCCGCCTGCGACGGAGGTGAGCGGGTGCATGAAGAGGCCAAAGGTGATGGTGGGGTGGATTTTGAATTCCTCAATGACGACACTTGTGGTGGATTTTAATTTTCGGAGTTTCCACACGTGCGTGAATACTGCGGGGGAGACCTCATCGAGATTTTCAAAGCCGCAAATGACCATTGTGCGGGTGATGCCGAGGTAGACTAGTATTTCAGCAAAGATGCAACCAAATCAGTGTTAGCCGACACCAATTATCCATGACTCGAAGCCTTGCAGGAGAGAGTAATCGATTAGGTTGACCAGCAGGCCAAGGAGGCTGAAGATTGTCCTGTAGGGGAGGGATTTGCGAATGGGAGCGACGTGTTTCATGGAGAGATGGAATGTGGGCGAGAAAAGGAAGCAGAATGTACCCGTGTGCTCTGTCCCCTGTTGCAGCGCCTCCTTCTTCTCCTCCTTCCTCTGGGGGGAGAGGAATAGATTTCGGACTTTGTCGGGGGTGACGTTTGATAGATCAGCGCCTAGTGCGGCAAGGATGTCAGCGGAGCCAGAAATCGAGGTTGAGGCTTTATTTCCGTGCTTGCAGACCTGTATTCTACAGGTGGTGGCGAGGATGGAGGAGGTGGTGGAGACGTTGAAGGTGCCATAGCCATCGCCGCCGGTGCCAATGATATCTACCAACCCCCCCCAGTATCTCCCATCATCAACATCAGGAAAAGAAAAAGAAGAGAGAGAAGAGGGGGGAGAAAAAAACACAATTTATATATAAATTGTTAACGCTACATCTGTTAAGGGGGGGGGGAATTCCTTATTATCCTCTAGCCCATCCTCTTCCCCATGGGGGGAGGTGGGAATCGGGACTCCAGGCTGGAGATCTTGACACCGGCATCCCGCATGCCCTGCGTGGCGGCGGCGATGAGCTCCGGGTGGGAGTCGAGCCCAGTGTAGTGCAGCGCGGCGAGGAATACGGTGGTCTGGATGGGAGAGAGCTCGTTGTTGAAGATGTGCGTGATGGTGAGGTTGACCTCCTGCAGGGTGATGCTGACGTGGGGCTGGAAGAGCGCTTTGAGGAGGGTACTGATGTTAGTGATGGTGCTGGGAGGTGGCTGCGGGCAGGAAGAGGAGTCCGCCATGGTGGTGCGGTTTGGGAGGGGGAAGGAAGGAGGACTGCGTAACCTCGATTGCCGGGCGTTGACCCGTGACTTTGCCAGTGCCAAGATTTTGCCGCGCAAAACTCCCGCCCGTAGGTACGCTTCGAGTTCACGGGCATAGAAGCGCCGGTGTGAGTGCGCAGCTCGCTATATATTGTATATTGGCCCTGGAGGGGTGAGAGGCCGCCCCTGAGGACGACGCAGGGTAGTGAGCAGCACCGAGGCTGCGGGGAAATTTGACGAAGCAGTGCAGGCAGGGTGCGTCGTTGAGGCAGATGCGTGCGGATATTGCAGGTACCCGGGGACGGGTACAGTTGCATGTGGTGTACATATAGTACTTGCATGTACCCACGTATTGCAGCATATTTGCAGTTCATGCAATTCTGTCTCTATGCACGTACCCTCAAAGCATGTATATGCATCAACCTGTTCATGCAGTATCACTATGCAGCGTATCCGCTATACGTCACTTGCCCTTAGTACCAGCGTACATCGTCTACCCAACACCCACGAGCATCATCCCCGAGACACAGCGCCGCAGACGCCTTCGCGCCCTCTAACTACCCTGCCATGCCTGTCCCCGTGATGACCGAGATCTTCTACAATAGGCTGCACTCCGTCCCATAAGCAGCCATAGCCCTCATGGTTGTGCCATACACTGCAGCTCTGTACGTCCTTTGATGGTACTTCTTCAGAGCGAGAAACCCGCACAAGAGGATCACGAATTCCAAGGTCGTCATGATTACTGTATATTCCCTTCTCCTACCCCTCTCACACGCCCAGCCACTTACCACCCATCGCAGAGAGGCACCTCCGGCATTGGCGAATCCCTCGTCTACTCCTTCGCCACCCGCGGCGCGCAAATCATCCTGCTGGTCAAAGATATCAGCGACCCCTTCCTCATCGAGCACATCAACTTCCTGCATACCCACACCAAACCATCTCATCTACGCCGAGCAATGCGATCTCTCCAGCCTATACTCAATTCGCCTTTTTGTGACAAAATAGATCAATAATGCCTTCCCCCGGCGGCTCGACCTAATTCTCCTCTGTGCATCCCACTTCCCCCTACCATTCGCCCTACAGCAATTCACGCACAATAGTGCCGATAAAGTATGGGGAATCAACTACCTCACAAACTTCCACCTGCTGATCCTCCTCGCTCTAGCAATCTGAAACCAACCTCCGGATAGGGACGTGAGGGTTATCGCTGTCACATGCGGGAGTTACATGCTCTCTCCTCCGCTCGTACAGCACTTCTCCGACGCTGGCTTCATCTCCTGGGGTAGATTCTCGGTAGGCAAACCCTGGCAGGCTACTGGCATGGCAAAACTTGCACTCATGACTTCCCTCCTCTCTTTTAAGGCGCAAACCCGTGCGTACGTCAGAAAAGACAAAGAACCTGTCAATGTACGCACATTCATAGTTGACCCTGGCTTCACCCGCATACCCAGCACATGCGCCTTTATTACCCTTGGCTCACTGTGGGGGCTGCTAGTTTACTTTTTTACATACCCTCTTTGGTGGCTCGTACTCAAGTCACCTCAGCAGGCAGGGGAGTCATTCCTATTTGCAGTGATAAGTATCGAGGGGGCGCAGGGGGAGGGGGGGTTAGTGTATCGGGAGTGTAGGGAGGGGGAGGTGAGGAGGGAAGAGGTGTATAATGCTGACTTTGCTAAAACACTATGGGAGGTGACGGAGAAAGAGATAGCAGAGTTGGAAAAGAAAGGGGCCTTGAAAAGGAAGAGGAGGAAGATGGAGAAGGAAAGGGAGGTGAAGAAGAACGGGAAAAAGAATGTGTAGGATAGGGGAGATAAGGAGAAGGGAGTGGGCGTGGGAGTGGGAGTGGAGATTTCTGATTCGGGGAAGAGGATCGAGGAGATTATCGAGGAGGTGGAGAAGGCAAAATCCGAGGCTATTGCGAGTGGGTCAGAAGATCCGAAAATGAAGTAGAAGTCTACTAGATCAAGAAAGAGATAAAATGCTGGAGTTTTTTTTTTTTTCCCCACCCTGTATAGAAAGGCCTTATATACCTTAGAAAATTCGGTATATCTATTTTTGCTTTTATGCATCTTTTTATTTTTTTTCATTAGTTTTAGGTGCACTGGGTTACGATCATGAAAATCATTATCAAATCTAGATCCTCCTTGCAGGCTGGCAAGGATGCTTTAAGGACTATTGTCTGAGGATCAATAAGAATAATAAGTACATGTATGTACAGTCTGCATGGGATGAGTTGAGATGCACAGAAATACATAGCACATGGCTTTTAGCAGTCGGTTGCAGATATAATGAGCACCACCCCAACCCCAAGAACCCAAATAAAATATACAAATGAAAAATAGAAGACGAGAAGTTTCTCCTAGTACCTGAGGCTACTACTAAGGGCGCCATGATGCTGGCGAAACCTATAAGACAATCGCAGAGTCCATCGTAGCAACAGCAAAGCGCAGGTGAAGTACAAGTCAGGTGCCCAGAGCCAGACGACAAAAAAACAAGTACATAGGCCGATAGATTAAGGTACTTGGGAGACGTTTAGGGAATCTGTAGATAATAAATTAGGGGGGAGGGGTATACAGAAGGACACTGCAGTGCTTCTCGAGACGTGGGCAACGGAAATCCAACACCACCGTAGTCCCGTCCCGCTTGAGTATGTTTGCAACATCACAAAAATAGCGAGCGGCTTAGCGACCACTATTCGCCTGAAAAAATCGGCACAAGGGAGTGTATCAATCCCCCTCCAAAAAAAAAAAAAATTGGGAGCTGTTACACAGATGGTAGTATGCAGCGTGGGGGGAGAAAGGGGCCTATGTTGATCGATCCTGAGAGGGGGTTATCGGGAGGGCCTACCTTAACGTTCCCCAGGATTGCCTCCCAGAATTCCTCCAAGGCGATTGCATATCCATGCAAGACAATGCCCCCCCCATCCAGCCTGTTAAGGAGTGGTTCGAAACAACAGGCATATAGTTATGGAATGGCCACCCTACTCGGCTGATATGAACCCCACCGAGCATCGAGCATGCTTCGAGTCACCTCCAAGAGAGAGCCTCCACAAATACTCTCCTGAATTCGCCAGATGATGTGAAAACTATTAACCCAAGCTGGCTATCCACTATTGGGGGCTCTTAGACCCCTGAATATTTGAGACTGGCCTTTGTTTGTATTATATCTAGTCTAGGCTCATGTATATAGCCTCCTGATCGCCATCCCCAATTTGTATTCCATAACTATGAGTGGTGGTTGTGCAATTGATATTTTACATTACTCGGGGTAGGACGCTAATAGCATAGAACTATACATGCAGTTGCTCAAAGAAAAAAAACGGGAGGGTTACCCTGAGCCATGTGCCTAGGTAACTCACGGTTCAGCAGCACAGTAATTATAGCCTTCCCACACGTTTCCAGGTGCCTGTTTATGATGTTGGTATGTATATACTTGCGACATGGCAGCCCTAGTTGATACATATATATAATAGTTATTTGCACAACAGGCATGGACTCAAGTGAAAGGCGTAATTGGGTCCCTCCCCCTTCCCCAATGATATCCATCATTGAGGTACCCCCTGATCCGCTCAACTGTGCCCACCTGCTGTCACTCGTCACTCGCCCATCTGTCACCCCTCTCGCTCCTCTTATGCAGCTTGTCCCTCTCATCCGTCTCTGCCTGGTCTGAGGAACCGTAAGAAAACCGGTATGGGCTACGGATATCTCCTCTTGTATGTATACTATGAGCAGCAAATAACCCAGACAATAGCTCACATGGCGCAGATATTTACCACCCAAGAAACATGCCTAGCTGAAAAGTTCGAGGTTCCGTAGTAAGCATACAGATACTGATTTGGCTAGCACCATAAGATTCAGAAGCCTCATAACTTGGATCTGCGTTTCTCTTTCCTCATCTTCATCAGAGCTATCTTTCTTTCGTCGTCATTAGGAAAAAAGAATTCCTCCTCCCCAATAATGACCTTGTCCCATTCTGTCGCATCCGCTTTTACGAAATCATAGTCATCATCATCTAAATCTGGCACAATGACTGTCTCCGCGGCTGTTGAGATTTCGCCGTCGTCCCCGAACATCCCTCCTCTCCTAGGCCTGACTAGAGATAGCCTTTTGAAGTGGTACCGGGTGACTTTTCAAGCTCTATTTTACCCGCGTCTGCTTGCTTAAAGATGCGGAAAGCCGTTGGCACTGAATCGCGTAGGCCATCTCTCCCACTGCCTCAAAACTCCGCTGCTGATTCCCCTGCGATTTGTCGTGAATCGATGCCTCGAGCCCTTCGGTACCTGGTGTTGAAAATAATCATTTCCTTACGATATAGTTAAGTTCTGTCCATGTATTACATCGTTATTTCTTACGATTATTTCCTAATCATGCTGATACCCGTTATGGACACTTGCTACCCGTATAAGGATTTCTGTATTATTTCTTTCACATGTTCTTATTACGTTACTTACTAGACTTTACCCTGAACTCGTACCTTTTATATACGAGCTTCATACTCATGTATCTAGTTCTACACGCTTCTCGATTAGACTCAATAGACCGTCTACAATCGACATAGTTAATCCATCTGCTCACTCGCACTTCTCGCTCGCACTTCTCTTTGCTTAATTGCACTACTTAGTCCACCGCTGTAACCTCCGTTTTACTACCACGATACCTCCGCTCATAGTAACTTCTTAATACCTGGCAACGCCCCTTCACCAGTGCTTTCGAGAGTGTGCACATAGTTAGAACTGTCTTTGTATTGGGGATCGGTAATGATATATATTGCGACAATGAGGTATATGTCGTCGTTGTAAACTGTGACTGTTTTGTTAATCCAGTTGCATGTTGTTTCACAAGTACGGATGGCCTTCCAATACTCACGTGGGTTATCGAGTATCTGCTAGCAGGCAGTTTTCCCATGAATGTCGACTCGGCTATCAATTGATCCAGTTAAAACCCCACCAAGGGCCTTTACCAACTCACCACGTAGCTTCAATGCCTTGTCTGAAGTAATTAATTAGTGGAAGTTAATGTGTGGGAGTTCAGTGATAGGCCAGTCAGTGTCCGGGTTGTGATAGTTGAGGTTTGGTTGTCGGAGGTTGGTAATCAGCTGACCCACAGTAATAGCTGGTGCTGGGATAAGGCCATGCTCAAAGAGGAACACCTTCTTCACCATGATGGTGGGGATAGGGCTGGAGAGTGCTGACCAAAACTGAGCAGTACTGGCAAACGGAAACTCTTACGCCGGGAGCAAGTTACTTGTATATATCCGTTATATAGTTGCTGCTTACTAGGAAGATCAAAAACAGAGTGTTCGGGGCAAGGAATACTTAGTAGGTACTTGGATTCTATATATATAGACCTGCTCCAATCAATCGAGGTGTGTATGTACTATTATATCACTGCTGCAAAGATATCTACCATAAACTAGCTGGGCATAACTCCTAAATTTGAGACCTACGTGGAGCGGCCAAACATATGGAGCCAGTGGGTGATAGAGGGGAAGAACGTCTGGGACATTGCTCGGGTCTCACGCAACCCCTTCAATATCAAGCCCAGGTGTGGAGACATCACTGCGGAGGACGGCAGTATCGCCAGGACTCCGGACGAAAAGCTGGTGGAATTTAGCAAGCATAACTTGATCGATGAGGGAAGAGAAGAACTGGCAGTTTCTAGGAATGGTGGTATCAAGGTAGAGGTAACAGCACGGATGGAAGTGGGATCACGGATACAGGAGCGGGTAAGGAGGGCATTGAGAAAACGAAGAATGGCAGCGCACCAAGACCAGATAGGATCTCGTGGCGCCTCTTAAAGAAGATAGAAGGTACGAGCTTGGGTAGGGAGGTACTGAAGGATGTAGCTCAGTGTGCTTCCATGGAGCTCAACTCAGTTCAGCTGGCGGAGTGGAGGGAAATGAAGATGGTGATGATCCCAAAACCTGGAAAGGATCACTCCAAAGTTAAGGGTTGGAGGCCAATAGTTTTAGCAAATACAGTCAGTAAGCTGGCAGAGAAAATCATTGCGGAGGAGCTGCAAGAGATACCAGAACTATGGTATGAACTGGCCTTTGCTGGGAGGAAGGGACGGGGAGCAATAGATAGCGTCATGCTAATGGACAAGATAGTTCAGGGTGCCCCCGAGTGGGCCGAAAGCCTGGAGGGAGGCGAAGGCAAGGGCAAAGGGGAAAGGAAGGGAGGTGGTCGGAAAGGTCCTTCCTCCGCTCGGACCCAGATCCGAGGCAAAGGCGGTTACACAAAGGAACGGGAGAGAAGCAGGAGCAGCTATACAGGGGAAAGGGAAGGCGGTGGGAGGTAAAGTGATGGCTAATAAAGGCGGGGTGGTATACGGACAGAAACTATGTGGAGAGTTTGGGGCAGGAGCGAAGAGACTCGAGTTGAAGGGGAATGGCCGAAAGAGGATGCCAGAGGCTGGTGAAGTGTGGGTAGAGGTTTTAAACGCGAACCGGCCTCCATCTGGGAGGGATGACCGATGGAAGCAGCAGCTGGTACGCAACTTCAATGCTTTTGCGGAGCAAAAAGGGATCAGGGTAAGGGCTATAAAGGTGGAGTATGATGGCAGGTACCCGCAGGAGAGGAGAATCCAGCTGGAGCCCCAGGAGGGTCTCACCTTCGCGTCGGTGGTAGAAAGGGCAAGGGTGGTCCTGAGACGGGCGTTCGGATACACATCGACTCTCGCGCTGGACACACAAGAGATAGTAGTGCCAGGCCTCCCCGGGGCACAAGGGGAGAAGGCAGTCGACAGGGCGAGGGCGATATGCCAGGACTCGGGTCTCTCGCTTGCGGCGAGGACGCCAAAGTGGTTAACCGGGGGGCGAGGGGACACATACCAAGGACACAACTTGACGCTGCGTTTCACGGTGCACAATGGCGGATACGATATAGAACCGGACCCTCTACCAGAAACAGTGAAGGACGGTGGAATTGTGAGACGGTGTTATTTGTACTGCCGAAAGGGGGACATGGCCTGGTACCAGGACGTCTTGGGCGAAACGATTAACGAGGGACGACCATCACAATGGCGACCACAACAGTGGGCTCCGCGCAAGCCAGACAATAGAGATGCGAAGGGGTGCTGGAACTGTGGCGTGTTCGGACATTGGTCGACGAAGTGTAAGAGGGACCCGGGTTGTCCATCTTGTGATCGTTGCTTCCAGTTGGGGCACTGGTGGGAGCATTGCTGGATGACGAGGAGGGAAAAGGAGGACAAGAATAGGAGGATGCCAGATGACACCCCACCGCCGCGGGTAACTCGGGAGGACCCCGATTGGGAGCTCTATGCTTAAAGTCGCCTATCTGAATTCGAGGAAGGGGAGGATTATAGGGGACGTGGGATTACAGGAAGGGAGTGATGTAGGGGCGGACGTCATAGTGCTAGCGGAACCGGTGGAGCAAATGGATAGAAGGCAGACGCATCCCAGCTACAAAGTGGCATATCGTTCGAAGGAGTTGACGGTATATGTATCCAAGGAGATAGAGGTGTCGGTAAAGGGGAATGGCGAGTGGGTGCTGATTGGGGACAGAGTTGCAGCGGCCTATATCCACCCTCAACGTACAGCAGCAGAGGTGGTACGAAAGATGAATGTGATGGCTGGGAGGGCGGAGGTTATCATTGGTGATTTGAATTGCTGTGGGAGGAGGAAAGCAAGCGTACTAGAGGGGTGGATAGAGGAGAAGGAGTGGATGGATATTGGGGTGGAGGAATATACGCATCAATGGGGGGAGCATAAGTGCACAATCGACCGAGTGCTGACAGGAGGAGCTGGGAGGCCCTGGAAGATTCGAAATGCCTGGAATCCGAACAGTGACCACTGTATGATTGGGGTCAGGGTGGAGGTGGAACGGGAGGAAATCAGGAGGAAGGAGACAGACTGGGTGAAAGTGGAACAGTACGTTTTGGAACAGGAGGAGAGACCTACGAAAGTAGTATTCACGTTCTTTGGGGACGCCTACAAGGAGCTCCGAAGGAAGCTGGCGGACGAGTGGACCAGGGAGGTGCGCCTATGTGGAAAGAGTAAGAGGTGGTGGAAGAGAGAATGGAAGGAGCTACGCAGGAGAGGAAGGAGGTCTAGAGAGGCGAGGAAGGAGTTGGGACGAAGAATCAAGGAAGCGAAGGCGGAGATGTGGAGCCAGTGGGTGACAGAGGGGAAGAACGTCTGGGACATTGCTCGAGTCTCACGTAACCCCTTCAACATCAAGCCCAGGTGTGGTGACATCACTGCGGAGGATGGCAGCATTGCCAGGACTCCAGATGAGAAGCTGGTGGCATTTAGCAAGCACAACCTGATCGATGAAGGAGGAGAAGAGCTGGCAGTTCTCAGGGATGGTGGTATCGAGGCAGAGGTAATGGCGCGGATGGAAGTGGGATCGCGGATGCAGGAGCGAGTAAGGAGGGCATTGAGGAAAACGAAGAATGGTAGTGCACCAGGGCCGGATGGGATCTCATGGCGCCTCTTAAAGAAGATACAAGGGACGAGCTTGGGTAGGGAGGTACTGAAGGATGTAGCTCAGTGTGCGTCCGTGGAACTGAACTCGGTCCAGCCGGCAGAGTGGAGGGAAATGAAGATGGTGATGATCCCAAAGCCCGGAAAGGATCACTCCAAAGTTAAGGGTTGGAGGCCAATAGTTTTGGCGAATACAGTCGGCAAGCTGGCAGAGAAGATCATTGCGGAGGAGCTGCAAGAGATACCAGAACTATGGCACGAACTGGCCTTTGCTGGGAGGAAGGGACGGGGAGCAATAGACAGCGTAATGCTAATGGATAAGATAGTTCGGGATAATCCCGGGGGAATATTATATGGTCGAGATATCAAGTCCGCCTTCAACCACCTACGACGGGGAAAGATGGTGGAAATGCTAGGGGGATATCCACAGTTGAAGAAGTGGGTGGATGCCTTCTTGCAGCCACGAGCTTTTGGGATAGAGGTGGATGGCAGAGATATCGGGAGGGCCAGGATGACATCTGGGACGCCACAGGGCTCACCGTTGAGTCCCTCCCTTTTTACCATATACATGTCCGGAATGATCAGAGAGGCGGAAAGGAGGGAGAGGGAGGTAGGTAGGGCTGGGCTACGAGAGCGGAGGAGGGGTGGAACATTTGTGCCCCTTTCGTATGTCGACGACGTTAATTCTGTGTACGTTGGAGGTGAGTGGAGGTTGGACAACTTCCTGAAAGCAGCGGCGGAGGAATACGGATTAGAATGGGATGATAGCAAGAGGTGGAAAGAGGCGGAGGCACCACATCTGGGCGTCAACATGAGGTCGCGGAGGAAGCATCAAGCATATCGGACAGCAAAGGGGAAGGCTGCATGGGAGCTAGTACGGCGACTCACCAAGTTACCGCCCAAGGGGAAAAAGCAGATAGTGTGCGGACAGCTGCTTCCGATACTGACATATGGTGCCGAGCTGCATACCGATCCTTCAGAGGTGATGGAGAGGTTGAGCGCAGAGTGGGGAAGGTGGATATGCGGGGGGTGGAGGGGCAGTGCGAGGACAAAGATCGAGGATATCACTGGAATCCCAGATCTGAAAACATGGATGTGGACGAAGAGAATCCGGTGGGCAGCGTCGGTTTATGGGAGGGCACTGCCAGCGCTGAGGGAGACCGCGAAAGGGATACTGGAGGGAGTGTTGGAACCGGACGCAGTGCTCCACTGGATGTCTGGAGGGGGCGAAACTGCGGGGAGGGAAGTGGATATTGCGGAGCTGGATGCAGGAGAAGTGACAGCATGGTCGGACGGGTCACGACAGGAAGGGGTGGCGGCGGCAGCAGCAGTGGGAGGGGAGGCGGGAGAGGAGTGGGAGGAGGGGATATACTTGGGTTCTCTTGCCACGGTGATGGACGCTGAGATGTTGGGAGTGGTACGAGCATGGCAGGCGGGAAGGTCGACAGTGGCACTTGATAGCCAGGGCGCCATCAGGCGACTGCAGAATCTACGCTTCGAACAGCCACGGTCGTGGATAGAGGAGTTGGCAGTGGGGGAGATGGCGAAGGGCCACAAGACGGTGATGTGGGTACGAGGACATAGTGGAGTGGAAGGCAATGAGAGGGCAGACAGGAAGGCGAAGGAGGTGGCATGGGTGGGCAGGAGGATGCTACGACCTGACGTTATCACAGCGGCAGGCATCCGACAGGCTTTTCCCATGGGGCGGCCGTCCAAACAGACAAAGTGGAACCGGGAGGCCCTACGGGGGTTGACATACATGGTTACCGACCGCGGACCGCAGCGTTGGTGGCTACATAAGGTGGGCAGGGCGGATGACTCGTCGTGCGGGTTGTGTGGGGAGGGGTTGGCACAAAATGCCGCACACCTACTGCGCTGTCCTGGGGTGGCGGATGGCAAAGGGCGGGAATGGGAGCAGATATGGGAAGATCCGGAGTGGTGCGAGAAGCTGGCGGAGGCAGTCCGGGGGTGATTGAGGCGGTGATAGCGGGGTTGTGGTAGCTGAATTTTGCATGTACGTAGATATGGGGCAGGGAGCGGCCCAGTGGTTGGATAATCCCGTCAGGCTTAACCTGGGGGATGCGCTGCCTTGCCATAAGCGAGATGCTTCAATGCAAGTACTGATTTACCAAAAAAAAAAAAAAGATAGTTCAGGGTAATCCAGGGGGAACATTATATGGTCGAGACATCAAGTCTACCTTCAACCACCTACGACGGGAAAAGATGGTGGAAATGCTACAAGGACACCCACAGTTGCAGAAGTGGGTGGATGCCTTCTTGCAGCCGCGAGTTTTTGGGTTGGGCTCCGAGAGCGAAGGAGGGGTGGATCGTTTAAACCCCTTTCGTATGTCGATGATGTTAATTCTGTGTACGTCGGGAGTGAGCGGAGGTTAGACAACTTCCTGAAAGCAGCGGCGGAGGAGTACGGGTTAGAGTGGGATGATAGCAAGAGGTGGAAAGAGGCAGAGGCACCACATCTGGGTGTCAATATGAGGTCGTGGAGGAAGCACCAAGTGTATTGGATAGCAAAGGGGAAGGCTGCATGGGAGCTAGTACGGCGACTCACCAAGTTACCACCCAAGGGGAAAAAGCAGATAGTGTGTGGACAGCTGCTTCCGATATTGACATATGGTGCCGAACTGCATACCGAATCCTCAGAGGTGATGGAGAGGTTGAGCGCAGAGTGGGGAAGGTGGATATGCGGAGGGTGGAGGGGTAGTGCGAGGACGAAGATCGAGGATATCACTGGAATCCCAGATCTGAAAATATGGATGCAGACGAAAAGGATTCGGTAGGCGGCATCGGTATATGGGAGAGCGCTACCGGCGCTAAGGGAGACCGCGGAAGGTATACTGGCGGAGGTGGTAGAACCAGATGCAGTACTCCACTGGATGTCTGGAAGCGGTGGGACCATGGGAAGAGAGATCAATGTCGCGGAGCTGGATGGAGGGGAGGTGACAGCATGGTCGGATGGATCAAGACAAGAGGAGGTGGCAGCAGCAGCGGTGGTTGGAGGGGAAGCGGGAGAGGGATGGGAGGAGGGGGTGTACTTAGGCTCCTTTGCCATGGTGATGGACGCTGAGATGTTGGGAGTGATGCGAGCATAGAAGGCGGGGAGATCGGTAGTGGCTCTTGACAGCCAGGGCGCCATAAGCCGGCTACGGAATCTGCGCTTTGAGCAACCACGGTCATGGATAGAGGAACTGGCAGTGGAAGAGATGAGGAGCGGTAGCAAGACGGTGATGTGGGTAAAGGGACATAGTGGGGTAGAAGGGAATGAGAGGGCGGATAGGAAGGCGAAGGAGGTGGCATGGGTGGGTAAGAGGATGCTAAGACCTGACATCATTACACCGGCAGGCATCCGACAGACCTTCCCCATGGAACGACCTTCTAAGCAGACGAAATGGAACCGAGAAGCGCTACGGGGGTTGACGTATGTAGTGACTGATCGTGGACCACAGCGCTGGTGGCTGCAGGGCGGATGACCCGTGGTGTGGGCTGTGTGAAGCGAGGGTGGCTCAGAACGCCGCGCACCTGTTGAGCTGTCCTGGAGTGGCGGATAGGAAGGGGCGGAAGTGGGAGCAGATCTGGGAAGACCCGGAGTGGTGTGAGAAACTGGCGGGAGCAGTTAGGGGGTGATTGTGGCGACTCTCTTTTGTTTTGCTTTCTTTTGGGGTGCGAATATCTTCGACGGGGGGTTATCTGGTCACGTGTACGTAGATACGGGGCAGGGAGCGGCCCAGTGGTAGGACAATCCCGTCAGGCTTAACCTGAGGGGATGCGCTGCCTCGTCATATCATAAGCGAGAGCTTCAATACGAGTACTGATTTACCAAAAAAAAAAAAAAGCAAGTGCAGATCGCCCTATCATTATATTTCTTGGGTTGGTACGGAGGTCCACACCAAAAGTCTTTTCCTCCTTCCTATTTGGGAAAGGCCGCATATTCTTGTATATGCATGGATATGTACATTAACTACCTGGCATATGCATGTGTATGCACACATAACTACTTGGCATATGCACAAAAATATTATTGGCTATCTATGCGTACAATACCTTTTTCCCACCCTGTGACGGCGGGACAAGGGAGCAAGGCGACCAAGGGGCACAAGGCGGGGCGATATCCACGGGGCTGTCATGGAGGACTGTCACGGAGGACTGTCACGGAGGACTGTTACGGAGGGGGGCGAACCAGTTGGTAGAGGAGACTAGGTATACAAGGGAGGAGTCAATGTTAAGGGGGTACCAGGCTGCCACCCCCTTTTCTGCGCTTCATTGTGGAGATTCCGGATATGTCGAGGGGTAATTCCAGTTTGCTGTTGAATAACAGTAATTACCTCTCCAAGAGATCGCAAGATCACTGCTTGAGCACGAGCTACGATATCGAACATAGCGTAAGGAAGATTGAGTGAAGGGAATAGCTGGAGAATAATAGCTAGACAGTGAACCGGAGGCATAGCTAGAGATATATAGAGTTGAGCAGGTAGAGACCTAGCCAACCTGACTGGCCTGACTGGCCTGGCAGGCCTGGCAGCCCCTGATGCAGGAACGATGTGCATATGCAAAGCGAATATGAATATATGCAATATATATGCGCATATGCTGCCAAGACCCTATTCCTAAATAGGAAGGTGGAAAAGACTTTTGTGGTGCACCTCCGTACATCACCAAAGTCATTTCCACCTTCCTATTTGGGAATAATAGGCTTGGCAGCATATGCACATGCTTTATTGCATATATGTATATTTACTTTGCATATGCATGGCATTCCTGCATCAAAGGCCAGCCAGGCCAGTCTAGTCTGGTTAGGCCAGTTACACCAGGCCTGCCAAAAGAGATAAGGAGCAATCCATCATCAGCGGCTGCTCCAAATTAAGGAGACTGGAAAAATCCATAACAAGGCATAGTCGCTCTTCCAATGCTTCACCGCTGGCTTGCCAGCAAAGTACCTACGTTGCACACCTCAAATCTCCATTGGCATTCGCGAGGTTACTGATTTGGACAAACTTAACCCAGAAGAATGGGCACACATACCGGAGACCGATCAAATTGTCAGTGTTGATCCGATTGATATTGCGATCTCAGGTTCTAGGAGGAGCTCAAGTAGAAGGGCTTCAAGAGATGGTGTTTGTAAGCACGGGAGAAAACTGGGGCCTCCAGCATATAAGGTGCGGTTTGTACTATAATAAGGGGGTTGTGAGATGGGAAGGGGGTGTGAGATGGGAGGGGGTTGTGAGGTGGGAGGGAGATATGAGTTGGGGTGTTGTGTATAGATAGCCAGCCAAAATATTGCTGTGCATATGCCAAGTAGTTATGTATGCATATCCATGCATATGCAGTAATATGCGGCCTTTCCCAAATAGGAAGGTGGAAAAGACTTTTGTGATGTACCTCCGTACATGCAATTGCATAATATAAGCCAATTCTGCAGAATTTAGCATGAACTGACGGTAGGTATAGCGTAGTGATAAGTATTTTACTGTACGATTATGATTACTTATTGAAGGCCTAAGTTCGAATCCTAGTGGAGGCAAAAAGTTAATTGTCTTTCTTTCGAAGGAAAGAATTCGGAAGTGGAAAGCTAGAAGTGGTAGTCTGGTTGGCACAACTTAAAAGACTTTCGCAATTGCAAGCAAGGGAAGCCTTGATCTCTAAGACAGAACAAGATCCCTTAAACACTTGTTAATCTATTCCCCACATAGGAAATAGGTACTAATACTTAATCGAATCCCATGAATTGGTAAAATCCGACCGTTTCCAAATCAGAAGGATTAACATCAAAAACAAGAACTCAGTTCGGATGTGCTATCCTCTCATGATGTCTAAAAAGCAAAGTGAACTCATAGCACCTTCATTCATAGCACCTTCATTTACCAACAGCATTTTTGGCACTGTCCATTCCATTCTTCATTTTAGAGACTGCTCTTGACAACCGCTCCATACGTGGTAAGGAACGAAAATCATGCTAAGTAAGGATGAATAATTAGAAAGAATTCGATAGTCAAGTTATAGTGCATGAGTTACTCCTTCAATGCCCCTATGTAGATCTAGTACGCTTCACTTGGTGTCCCACTTTCGGAACTGGCAAGCATACAACCTTCTGGAATTCTGGCACCACACCCAACATATAATACCGTATAGTTTGTAGTCTCATGCCAACTTAGTTCGTGGTTGCACTAAATGCCTGTGCACCTGGCACATCGATGAATTATTACACTGAATGCAGCTCGCATTGTATTGCAGTGGGTGGTCAATCCTTTGGAGCCGTCACACGTCTAAAAACTCCTGCGACTAAGATTTGACATTAACGAACTTTACCAAACATCAACATGATACCAAACATCAACAACGTGTACCAGTGCAACACAATATTTAGACAATTGTACCAGTATTTGCAAATACCAAGACATAAAATTTCGGAGGATGACCCAAGATATAAATGCGCAGAAACCCGAGGTAAGAAATATAGATACCATTCCAGAACTCTTACCTATTGTTGAGTAATACAACCGCACTTTAGCGTACTGATTCGCAAAGGAAACCAAGTTTTTCATTCTCAGGTTTGCAGTAGTATTGCGGGGAGGGGAGTAGGTGGTGTAGTTGGGAGCCACCTTGGTGCATGTTAATGCGTTCGTAGGTTCGAATCCAGCCTCACCTTCAAAGATTTCCTATCAACGAAGAGCAATCTCCTGATTCCTGATGGGGACGTGCAGGGGTGTGTCGCCGCCACTATCAGCAGCCGCGATATCAGCCCCTCCTCTCTCGATAAGCAGCTTGGCGACCTCCTGGTGGCCGCTCCGAATGGCGTGGTGCAAGGGTGTGTCGCCGTCTCTACCAGCAGCCGCGATATCAGCCCCTCTCTCGATAAGCAGCTTGGCGATCTCCTGGTGTCCGTACTCAGAGGCGTAGTGCAAGGGTGTGTAGCCGTCTCCACCAGCAGCCGCGATATCAGCCCCTCTCTCGATAAGCAGCTTGGCGATCTCCTGGTGGCCGCTCCAAGAGGCGCAGTGCAAGGGTGTGTTGCCGCCTCTACCAGCAGCCGCGATATCAGCCCCTCTCTCGATAAGCAGCTTGGCGATCTCCTGGTGTCCGTTCCCAGAGGCGCAGTGCAAGGGTGTGTAGCCGTGTCCACCAGCAGCCGCGATATCAGCCCCTCTCTCGATAAGCAGCTTGGCGATCTCCTGGTGGCCGCTCCAAGAGGCGCAGTGCAAGGGTGTGTTGCCGCCTCTACCAGCAGCCGCGATATCAGCCCCTCTCTCGATAAGCAGCTTGGCGATCTCCTGGTGGCCGTTCCCAGAGGCGCAGTGCAAGGGTGTGTCGCCGTCTCCACCAGCAGCCGCGATATCAGCCCCTCTCTCGATAAGCAGCTTGGCGATCTCCTGGTGGCCGTACTCAGAGGCGCAGTGCAAGGGTGTGTAGCCGTCTCCACCAGCAGCCGCGATATCAGCCCCTCTCTCGATAAGCAGCTTGGCGAACTCCTGGTGTCCGTACTCAGAGGCGCAGTGCAAGGGTGTGTAGCCGTCTCCACCAGCAGCCGCGATATCAGCCCCTCTCTCGATAAGCAGCTTGGCGATCTCCTGGTGGCCGTACTCAGAGGCGCAGTGCAAGGGTGTGTAGCCGCCTCCACCAGCAGCCGCGATATCAGCCCCTCTCTCGATAAGCAGCTTGGCGATCTCCTGGTGGCCGTACTCAGAGGCGCAGTGCAAGGGTGTGTCGCCGGTTCTAGCTGACAAATCTGTTCCTCCTACCTGGGCGAGTAGTCTTTCAATCTCCAGTTCTCCCAGCCCAGACACGTGCGCTAGCGAATCCTGTACCTCCCACTCCAAAATAGGCAAGAAAACTCGATACAGTCCAAATATGCATACCAAAAAGAGACGGGTGTAGCCTTTTTCCTGCATAGTTCTAAGTCCCCTCCAGAAACCATCTTCCGACCACTCATTAAAAATAACACATTGACGGTGATACCAGAACCATCGCTGATAGATATTCTGGGTTATTAGCTTATTCCACAGGCCACTTAAGGCTGAATCACGGTTAAACTCTCCACAACTAGCGAAGTGCCATGGCCAAAACACTGCCGAATACAGAAGCAAATGCCGATCTTCATAAGCCCCTTTGCTTGTTCTTTTTCCTTGGTCATACGCATTCCAAGCAGGATGACTGCACAACAAGGAAAAGCAGACCCTTGAGAGTTCTAGATGAGAATCAAGCTTTGAGAGCTTGGTCTCTAGGTATTCATCTACCGATAGATGGGCAAATCGAAAAGTATTCAGCTTTTCGTCTAAAATAATGAGGTTGCGGCAAATTGTCAATAATTGCTTCACACTTGCTGGCCCGGTCTGAAAAAACTCTCCTGTGCTATCAACTTTAACCATTACTGCATCAAGCAGAGTTTGGGACGATAGTGGTTCTTTAGAACATTGGATCCACCGGAAAGCATTGAGTGCAATTCGAGGAGCACTTCCCTTCTGCGTAAGAATTCCATTATAGATTTCATTATATATATCTGTTAGGGTATCGGGAAGAGTAGTCAGATTTTGCTTGACATCGAATTCACACTGCATTTCGCAGAGAAAATTAACTTGAAGAGCAGCAAGCTGGAAACTATTTTAATATCTCATTAGTCTTATACTCATCTACAATTCAAGTATATATGTATAAAGACAAGTAACATACTTTCCTTTGGATCGCTGACAGAGGACATTGCATATCTCTTCTTTGACCTCATTTGATACATCCCCCTGCAGAAGTTTGTAATTTTTAATCGAGCTTTGTACCTTTGTAAGTACAAACTTATTGATGTCGCCAACATTGTCATCAGGCTGAAGCTCAATCCTAGGAAAATTCTCAAACTGGCTGAGAATGTCCACGTCCATTCGAGTTGTCACAAATATCTTAACAACATTCTTCGATGTTCGAATGATATGGTTCAGGCAATTTAGCAGATCTATTCGTGTATCATTATCGACTTCGTCCATTGCATCAATGCAAATCGTTATCTGAGGATAAACATCTGTGATCTGAACAAGCAAGTCTCGAGCTTCTGCCAGGCTGAGTTGAGCAGACTTTTGTCCTTTCTCTTCTCGTTTTTTATAGATATCCACAACATGCGTTAGTAATCCAGTACCCTCTCTCGAGTCTGTTTGAGCAAACTGCTGAATAAGAGTGCATAGGATTTTTCTAGGGACTCGGCGACTTGGCTCGGCTCGATTACAGTAGAAGTATGCAAGCTTCTCAGGTGTGGTGAGGAATGAATCGATGACGCTTGATCTGTGACAGAAAGTATTAGACATTTGTAGTCAGCAGCAAGAGATCGGTATTACTTACGCAATATATGTTTTACCCGCTCCAGCTATGTTGATATAAAGTGCTGATTAGTAAGATAGAAACCCAGATGCAAACCGATTTTAATGTAGAGTTAGCTAGACTTACGGGTCCCCCGCAACAGTAATAGCTTCGAGGCACTAGTCGCTCGCCAATTCCGGTACTCCTCTCTTTTAAGAAGCCAGTCAGTAGTGCCATCCAGACGACTCTCGCTAATATGACTATGGTGTTCTGTGTATGGGATCTCGGAAATCCACTGTAGAATCTCGGACTTTCTATCTCCTGCCTGGTATTAATAGATTTCTCGGAGCTTTAGATGGGGCATCGCACTTTCAAGCTTTTGCTCTATAGGTCCAAAGGGTGATACTGCCAAGTGGACATCCTCCAGGAGCTTTTGGAGTCTTTGAAATCCCGTGCGTGTAGCTACAATATAGGTCATTACAGGCTTGAACATTTATGAGTGAATCCTACATTGGGCTTCTGTAACATCAGCATCAAGTGCAACAGTCCTCCCTAAGTCTTCAATTTTCCGGAGGTCATCGGAGATATCTTCGGTCGTGAAAACTGCTTTGATACGATTTTCTGTGAAACAATTAGCGCTATTAGTAGCACAGAGCTGTGAAACGAGATTTCCTACCGTTCAACCTCTGGATAGCTTGGGCCAGAAATTTCAAAATTTTGATGTAAAGGAGGAGTATCGATTTCTCTAGATTTTGTGATGCTCTCCCTCTTCCCCCTTCTCTTGTATTATCGACATGGAGATAAAAAAACTCGTATAGCATGCATCGTTCAATCAGAGGTGCAATCTTTTCAAGCCCAATCAAGATTGTATCCACCGTTTCCTGTTTAGCTAAACAAATCTATGGTTATGATTGTCAGCTCGGTATTCAGTCTCAGTGTTGGTGGAGCGTGAGCTCAACCTTAAGAAGAAATCGGAATCCTGCCCAGGGTAGCGCAGCATGGCCAGGATCGAATTGCACAATGATGTCCCCAATCTCCTTGAATCTATTCACCCAATGAAGAATTTTCAACCCAACATGACATAGTACAATATCGTCACCCAAGAACTTAATCTTCCATTCCTTTCCCTTTTTCTTGTTCACGATGTCTTGCACATCCGTCTCCAAGTCTGACGAGATCTTGATGATGTTGGTATCAATTCCAATCTTTTTAAGTGCTTCGAGCTCTTGCGAGGACAGGCTGGGGTCATTGGCAGCTTTGTTCCACAATGATGGAATTGTTGTGATGTTTGTGGCTGGTGAAAGCGTTGGCTCACATTCGACTTCAACTGCAAGCGGGGTGTCACTATCTTTCGCCGTGGCGGCTTTTTGTTCAGACAGATCCGAGCTGGGTAATTCGGTTCCGCTTTGCGGCAGCGTTTTCACGTGTTGCGTTGGGCTTGTGATTGTGATGGTAGGCGGTGCTTCTGGTTTATCTGCACCATTCACCCCTGGAGGCAATGAGGCGCTGGATGGATTGGCAGCGGAAATTGGTGCAAAATCCTCCGTCCCAGCCATTTGTTCAGCTGCATTACTTGACTCCGGTAACACTCGAAGAAGTTCCGTTGTAGGTGTGCTAGGTGCTGCGGAAGTTCCTCGAGGAATGCCTCCATCACTCAACTCCGGAACCAGTGAGGTGGACGAATTCGCTGTGGAAATATCTCCGGAACCGATATTCCGAGATGAATCCGGTTTCTGAAACAATTTCTGGACTTTCTGCTTCCCCTTTCTCATCACCGTTGTGAACATAATCAAGAATTGTGTTGGAATTCTGGTACACAGGAAAACAGAAAATAGCTATGATATCAATTGTATTGCGTTGGTGAGGAAGTCGGCGAAGGATGTTGGGTTACGGCCGCTTCACAATAGAGGGCTTATCTCTCCCACTAGGAGTGCGGCTGAATGAGTTGTCATTCCCGTTGCGTTCGTTACAAAGAAGCAAATATATGGTCCATAACTACCTACTGCACATGCAATGTATGTACTGTAGTGAGCAAATCACGAGTACACGACTGAAACCTACACACCACATGCGCATGCAGCATGCTCTAGAGTACATCAAAGGTAGGAGATACCGTCTCAGAAACACTCCTAACGTATGCCACGTTGGGGCGAAAAAGCTTTGCTAGGAGTCGATTTCATGGATTAATAGATGGTGTCATCACGATTATAGCACTGGATAAAGGTGACGAGATCGGGACAAGCAGCTGAGGCTCAGCTGGAAGCGGTGGATACACATGTATACAAAACAATTTTCGAACCTTTGGATATGGTTTGTCGGGTGCATCCCTGACGAGGAGGGGATTGTGCCAACCAGACTACCTGATCAGGGATTGCCCCTCTACGACAACCAGACTAGGATTGGCCTATGTGTCAATAAGATTAGTCTGGTTGGCACCACTCAACTCTTGTTATAACGAACGGCCCTCCTAGAACGATTAGATTAGCTCTGTACGTTATAGCAAGAGAGAAATGTATCAGGACAAGAGTGAGAAAACCTTTGCATCGTAGTAGGGCACGAGAACTATGTGCTAGTTACAACAGTGTCAAATTCCAGTGTGTCCTCTTCCGGGTCATTTTGAAACCAACGAATCTGGGGTTTCTGATCTTGACTGCCGGTGGCCCTGGACGTACTGGTAAACATTCTGAATTAGTTATTGCGTACTGACAATTGAATTACAACAATTGTCTACTTTCAGATCATGATCTTACTGAGTTACACTGCATTATGTGGTTGGTAAACGTCTGAGACAGAACTCGTATCAGCTGCAGCATGGTTTTTAGATTCAACCAGGATTCTTATTTCTGAGTTCTTGCAGCTGAGGGTAATGTATCGGTAGATCAGACTATGATTCGTTGGCGAGAAAACCTTTAAAATGCCCTCCGGGTAACACGGACTACAGCAAAATGCCCTTCGCTTAGTGGAACATGTCTAAGATACAACACTATACCACTCTCTCTACTAGCACAACACCCACGCTGCTTGGCATGACTATATGCAAAGGCCCCTTTTTTATGCCAGACTAACATGCGTCCTATCATGCAGTTCGGCATACCCAGCATACCCAGCATCTAGCATAGTATACCCAGCATAACCTGTATAACCGGCACCAGCATACCCGCCCCCATACCCAGCAGTATACTCGTGCCTATACTCAGCAAACTACTCCGTACGCAGCATATTCAAATTACCCAGCATATCGCGCGCATAGCATACGCAGCATACCCGGCATACCCCCGGCATACTCTACATACTCCGTTTTCTCTACGCGATGTAATATCTCTCAGTGCTCCTGTAGTATGGGGGGGTCCGCTAAATCTGTTCACGCTCCTATGCTTTATATTACGCGCTCCTATAGCTATACCATACCTAGACTTCATGCGCTTCCCTAGACCTGTTTCTATAGCCAATATACATACCATGTATGATTGTTCTCTTACTCTATACACTCCTATACCTAGGGAGGCATGCTTTAAATTACGTGCTGCTATAGCTATCCGTTGGTTTGACACGCTTTGTAGCTACAGTCCTAATTCAGGGTAACCTCGTGTTCCCTATTTCATGCGGCTACTCCTATGGCATTTGATATCTTTAATTATGATATCTAAACTACTGTAATTTATATTTTCGTATAGTTTGTGGGTGTAGGGTGTTAGAGTAAACCTATGCATAGTGTTGAATGAACTTCATAGTGAGATCTTACCATAATACCATACCCTGTAAATAAATATCACTAGAAATACAAGTTGAGTTAATACTAACATAGAGAGCACATACATAATCATTAGCCGAAAGAGAAAGTACTTAGAATAATCATCTCCAGATATTTTATGATTACACATCTATATATTTTGGTGCTTTGTACAGAGTATATTCTACTATAATAGGCAATCTATCACGGGGAACACAACTACCTACCGGCAGCGCATGCCTGGTCATAAGCCAAGAGCCACAAGCACAGACCTGAGTGAAGATTACCCTGAAGCGCGATTGTAGCTATAGCAGCGCGTAATTTAAAGCATGCCTCCCTAGGTATAAGAGTGTATAGAGTAAGAGAACAATCATACATGGTATGTATATTGGCTATAGAAACAGGTCTAGGGAAGCGCATGAAGTCTAGGTATGGTATAGCTATAGGAGCGCGTAATATAAAGCATAGGAGCGTGAATAGATTTAGCGGACCCCCCCCGATACTACAGGAGCACTGAGAGATATTACATCGCGTAGAGAAAATGGAGTATGTAGAGTAGAGAAAACGGAGTATGTAGAGTATGCCGGGGGTATGCCGGGTATGCTGCGTATGCTATGCGCGCGATATGCTGGGTAATTTGAGTATGCTGCGTACGGAGTAGTTTGCTGGGTATAGGCACGAGTATACTGCTGGGTATGGGGGCGGGTATGCTGGTGCCGGTTATACAGGTTATGCTGGGTATACTATGCTGGATGCTGGGTATGCTGGGTAGGGTATGCCGAACTGCATGATAGGACGCATGTTAGTCTGGCATAAAAAAGAGGCCTTTGCATATAGTCATGCCAAGCAGCGTGGGTGTTGTGCTAGTAGAGAGAGTGGTATAGTGTTGTATCTTAGACATGTTCCACTAAGCGAAGGGCATTTTGCTGTAGTCCGTGTTACCCGGAGGGCATTTTAAAGGTTTTCTCTTAGTTGGCTTATCAATTGAGTAAATACTTCTATGATTTGCCAACGCGCTGAGTTTTGTTACCTTGAGCTACTACACGTTCCCAATGCTGCGACAGCCACTGGCTCTATTTACCTTACATAGCTCTGCTCGGCATATTTAGGTTGAATGCTCTTGGAATGAGAGGTCATACAGATCTTGCATAGCAACACTTGACAGCGAATGAACAGATGAATGGCCAGTAAAGGGACACTTCACCTGATATACGGGTGTCTGGTAAGACAAGGCGAATATATGAATATATGATAAGAACGTTGTATATCAGATTGTATGATTGTATGATTGTATGAGATTGTATGATCTTTCCTAGAGGCAACAAGCAGAGCTCTATATACACGAAGGGATAATGCTAATGGCTGCTAGGAAATGCTGGAGATACGTGAGTGGCTGTCACAATGACATCGTATGATGTAGGTGACAACAGCTGACTCACGTGCTTTTCAACAAATGCAACCAACCGGAAGCAATTCAAGCATGCCGACAGGGGTGTACCGCCTTACCTATTACAGTATCAGAGCAACACGGATATCAGACACTACTACACTCAATAATATAAGCAAGTAGATTTCACATAACTATACTGAATACGAACAGAAAATAGGAGTACGTAGCAGGTAGGGAATCTTAACGTATACTTCGAACGCGTATACTGTCATTCCACAGTGTATTACCACGATACACAAATCCAAAATGTCGGAAGTTATGATGCCAATTTCTGCCGATGCCTTGCACTACCGTACCCTCTTATTTGAACTGAGTAAACTAGTGATAATACCTGCTGACAAGTTTAATGAGATATGGCCATATGTCGACACAGTATATAGAACACTGCGAGGAGAGGTGCTTCGGTGCAATGGCACATTACGAGTTCAGAAGTACGAGTGTCGGCTTTGCAAATCAATAAAATCAAGTACTGCAAAAGTCGCTACAGAGGACAAGATTATAAAACGGCAGCATAGCAGTATTCGGGATAAGCATCTATGCCATGTTCAAATCAAAGTCTCAAAGCCTGTTGATGGCACAGCAGTTACTATTGAGCGACTTTTAATGATGTTTGAAGAGTGTGGTATGGAGGTTTATGAAACAATGGGAACTGTCTGGGTTGAAGAAGATAGTGACCGTAATGATGTTGAGATGACAAGTCGGGTTATTCAAGTACGAGCGAGGTGTGAGCAAGTACAACAACAACTCTATGCAATTCAAGAGTCTATGGAGCACCTTAACCTGGATAATACCGTACGAAGTCAGCGAATGGAGGAATGGGTGAATCATATACAGGTAGGTAACGTTGGACAGTCTGACAAGTTTGCGTGCAGAGGATATTGCTAGTAGAAATCGGCCGTGGGAGTTGTAGAGAATTGACTCCTATTTTCTGTTTGCATTCAGTATAGTTATGTGAAATCTACTTGCTTATATTGAGTGTAGTAGTGTCTGATATCCGTGTTGCTCTGATACTGTAACCTATGGGAGGAGGTGGGTCGTGCAACCAGACTACCACATCCACACAACCATTCATAGGCAACGGGCAAGGTTGGGACGAAACAACCAACCACATGCCGTTGTAGCCAGCGAAAGAAGTCGTCACCATCGCCGGAACCCCAACACCATGGACTCACATCCCGAATCGGACGTTGCGCCAGGCCGAAGCCTTTTTCGACAGCAACAGAGGGACTATGTTCTCGAGCGCATCAGGAAATTTCGTTGGATTATTCGGACTGTATTAACGGTTTCATTAAGAGTTGCGGGAGAGGAAGATCAGAGAAGGAACAATGCCAGTTAGCATTGTCGGTCTTGGGGATGATGAGGGAAGCAATAATTTATTGCAGTACAGTGGCCTTCCCTAGGCATATTGATGCTGCTACAGGACAGACCCAATTCCGCCACCAGAGGAGTATATCGAAGCTACTACGTTCATCGAACCACGCACAACCGTCTCGCCACCACCAACAACCTGTGACGCCTCTACCATCCCACCTCTTGCACCACCGTTGTGGACCTCTGCAGAGGTGGCTGTTCAGGTTACGCCTACGAAAGCTGTCTCTTAAGAGAGGAGCGCATCTCCGGCAAAGGGGAGAGGAAAGGAAAAGGAGCGCACAAAGGCGACAGCAAAGGGGCAAAGCGCTCGAGAAAAGAGTATACCTCCGGCGAATATTATTAATGGAAATGGAAGAAAACAGCACACTGATAGTGAATGTCGGAGGTAAATCCACAACCACTAAAGGCAGGAGTAAATATACCAGGGACAAGAGGCATGAATCATCATGCTGTCACGCAAGACTCTGAGAGGGGAGGATATCTGGAGTGCCACGAAGCCCGGAGAGCAACACTACCACGCCCTCATCCCGGAGCGGTACCCCACTACATTAGTCATGCACACAGTACAAACAAATAGAGGCCTGGAATCATGCGAAAGTTGATCGAGGAGGATAATAAACATTTTAGTGTTTGAGAGATAAGGTAGTCACTGGGGGAGGACCGGCGGGGAAAAATGGCATCCTCGTTAGTTAGGTATCTCCATGAAGAATTTGGTAAAGGTTGCATCGCTGCGGAGGGATAGGAGGCTCTTCTGTGCCACATGTTATGGCTAAAACCACTGATGTACCAGCGCACGAATTCTTCTATTGGTTTTGAGCTGATCGATATACCTGCGTGTTTGATGACATTTTCTCACCTGAGTCTTGGATTTTGGGAGTCTGCACCTGCGGATTTTTGCCAGTTCTCTACATGCGAGGTGTAGCCTGTATTCACCTGTGCGAATTCTGCTTTATGTTTTCATTTTCTCTCACTGGGGGATGCCCTGCCTCGATATAAATAGCCTCAATACGAGTACTGGTTTACCAAAAAAAGCGATGAGTTAAGAAACATGTCGATTACAGGGATTTCTTATTTTCCCAGACAAGTTTTGGCAGGACATGGCGCAGTGGATGAGTTCTTATATCAGGGGCTGCTTATGTCGCGAGTTCACTGTACAGCTTGAAGAAAAACCAAGTCGGCTAATATAAATCTGGGGAAGCTGTGCTTTAACAAATGTTGACTTCTAGGGCTCTGCACCAATGTTTCCAGGCGATAGTGGAGCAGGGATTGGATTTACAAGAAGTTTCTGATACGTTATTCATGTATCCGGGACACCTCGATAATATGGGGCTTATAATAAAGATTGACTACTTGATAAAATGTCACAGTTTCAACGTGCTGATACTAAATGGGAAAACCTTTGAAATAGTCATCGCCTAGCAACTTAACCTTTGAAATACAGGTAAACCTGGCTATAACCTCGACATACTGAAAAATAAGAAAAAACACACGTAACATACTTGATGTAATACAATACGAGATTCACCTGAAAATAAAAAGGTAGAGCTTCGAATAAAAAACTAAGAAAGTGACGGGCCAGAGAGTAGTTGCAGCCAATTGTCGAGCGTATTTTGTTTCTTATGTGCCTCTATATACTGACGTAGGGACTGCTCTGCATAGGCAAGAGATTTTGTGAGGTCGGAGATGTTAATTTCAGCTGATCCGAGAACTGGAGGCTTTGGCGTATATAGCCTTTTCAATCCACTCTGCTAACAATCTCTTAAAGATTGAGAATAGCTCTGGTCGCTGCTTCATTTTCACTGCACTGGCTCCCTCTGGTGCCTTTCCACTCATGAGTAACCGATCAGACTGCTTTAAGATTGTACACATAGTAGATAAAGGTATTGCATTTCCCTCGCGATTTGGAAGGAGCTTGGAGAATTCTTCTAATGTTATTTCTCCAGGCCGCTGTCCTTGAATCTGTCGAGCTTGACATATCTGCCATTTTTCTAAGGCGGTACGCCCATATCAACGGTGAGGAGGCATGTTGATTATCGAGCTGCAGTAGAGAAAATACATGACTACATCGTATTTTTTTTTTACTCCGCACTCCCCCCTTTACCCTCGCAGGCACGTGACATTTTGTTATAGCGAAACCTGGCTACGGAGTATAACGAAGGAAATGGGTCGGAATCTTGGCATTCGTTATAGCTAGGTTTACCTGTACTTAGTCATGCTGCAGTTGTCACAGCCAACATACAGAAACAGCACTAACGCAACACTAAACCTTTCTTACCAACACTACTAAATACGCGCGCGTTATATTGATGAAACCCCTTGTCTTATTCTTGTCCCTTCGAGGTTTCTCAAGTCTAAGTCCCAATGCCATGTCCTAATGCCAACTACATAGGGTTCTATCATTATTAGCATGCAACGCAGCATAACTACAGTACCATTGGCTACCTAATGTTGCACGTGCACGGTAGGATGCACCCCTGCAAATATCCCTGTTCAGACCCCTGAGGGAGAGATCCCGTGATATCACATAAGTACTAGGATGACTAGCCATTCTGCCTAAATCGAAGTCTATACAACTAACTCTGCTCTACAAGCTGGCTACCCGTATATCCTACCAAATCGACCCAATATTCATCAACATCCCAATCTAATATGACCCCCCCAATGAACCCCCCCCCCTCCTTCAACCTCCTCTATACATTGAATATCATGCTGACAAGTCTCTAGGATGGAACAGAGCTCAGTTGAGGGACTATACATATCTCAAATGAGTATAAACGCAGGAGAGTGAGAACTGGCAAAACGGGAGGTTCAAAACAAATGGCACTAACCTCCGCAAAACGAGCGATTTCGAGCATTCTCATCGAATCAATTAATTCCTTTTCTTCCGCATCCTCCGCATTCTCTGCATCCTCCTCATCCGGCTCAACTGCTTCAATCTCAACTACTAGCGGATCATCAATGGTCCCAATAACCCTGCCTTGAGGTTTGGGCTTAAGAGGTCGTTTCGGTCGAGGGGGATATGGTGGCTTCCTACCAGAGCGCTTCCTACTCAGTTGCTTAGCGGCAGCCCAATCAAGATCGATCTCAGTGCAAGTAGCCTTCCAACTTGAAGCAGGTATATCAATCTCCTTATAATAGTGAAGATCAGCCCTCCACCGCTTGTCAAGGGTCTCTTTCATTTTCTTCTTCGCTTCTACTGCCTTCTTTTTTTCTTCTATAACTCACTCTTTTTCAAGCTTCTTGGCCACTTTATCAGCAAGGGCCTTAAGCCCATCGGTGACATACTTGGATGTTAAAACTCGAGCTCCACTACTAAGATGCCGTGAGCCCTTCTTTGCCTTAAATACCTTACCATCCCGAAGCTTGCTCAATGTCTCTGCACGTGGAAGGATATCTCTATGTTTGATGATTTTTTCCATCCCTAGGTCAATTAGGTCATTCAACATACTTCTCTCATCTAACTCCAGTTTTGAACCTATCCTAACCGCAAGATCACGAGAGAAATGTCGGAAACGAGCTGGGGTATCCAAGGTGCATAAATCAATCTTATCACGTGCAGCCTTGGTCTTGGCTGAAACATCTTCAGAGGCATGAGATCACTGTCGCTCGATTAGCCAGCAATGAGCTGCTCTCCATGTGCCTACCACACACTCAACGGTATATACCTGCTTTCTTGTCTGCTGCAGAATCTCCAAAAAGTCCACCTTAGACATTGCTAAAAGAGGGTTCTTCCGTAACCATGCACTGAGGTTTCGCTCATATGTGGTTTGTAGGATTCCGAAGCAACCTACATTGAGGAGTTGGAGAAGGTGATCCCTCAGTCATAGCAGTGCTTCTACCCCAACACGCACAATAGCCATATTTTGAGTGCTATTGCGCCCCATGGTTATACCCTTTTCATTACAGTTCCAAATGTTTCCCAGAGTTATCCGCTTCCGCCGCACAAGATTTGCAAGTTTTCGAAGAAAATCTGCCTGAAGCTTGACATTGTTGGTTGCTGCTGCTTGAGATCTCTCCTGGTAGCGGATATAAATCTTTTTGAACCCTGAATTGCGCTCAAGAAAGCGATCTACCTAGTGTTGGCTAATGATATGAGTGGTTAGGTCAGAGCTTGAAGAAGAGATTATGGCCCCTTGTTGGACTAATTGCTTCTCTCGACGATTTCGGGGATTGGCTGTAGATACTCTGGAACCTGGAATACCCCTCCATAGCCATGGGGTGGGGTTTGCCTCTCATTGATCATATCTTGTACAATTTGTTGCATAAGTGTATGATTTAGTAGAAATCCACAGTCAGCTATAATACCAACATACTCTCTGATTGCATTCTCTTCACCAACAGTAAACAATTGTTTTTCCCTAGAGGCTATAGCATAATCTTGTATAGTTCCAGCCATTCTCCGCCGTAGAGTCCATGCATTTACCCTGTATAGAGCTGCAAATCTGGCAAGGGGTACCTCTGGTGCTTGGCGAGCATGCTGTATTGCCTTCCGAAGGTTTTTCTCATAATCGGACTTGCCAATGGTTGAACAAATAAGTGCTGGATAATCTCGTGATCTTAGTGATTCAACTGATATAGGTAGGTAGGCCGGTTGATGACTTGGAGGAGTGTAGCTCCCGTTGGTATTGAGGAGGAGGCTGTGAGACAGGGATGTTTTACAGCGTGCATCCTACCATGCACGTGCAACATTAGGTAGCCAATGGTACCTACGCAGCACACCCAGCATGCCTAACACACCCAGCATAGGTACGTACATAGCATACATAGCACACCTAGCATACGCAGCCTACGCAGTCCTGCTTACCCAGCACCCAGCATACGTAGCATACCACTTCCCACATACACAGCTTACCTAGCATAATGAGCATACATCACTAATACAGCATAGTACACCCGGCATCGTTCATTACTCCCGGCATGCGGCACCTTCACTGCTTCACAGCACCCGGCACCCTTTACTTTTTTTTTTTTTTTTTCTTTTTTTTTGAACTCAGTACTCGTGTGCATGTTCTGTCCCATTCAGCAATCATGGCGATTTGTCAATCGGTCGACCATTGACAAATGGGGCGCTATTTATAGTTGGGGCGCCCCACTCAGCAATTCATCAATCGAGCCATTAGCGCCAACAAAATGCTGCGAAATCGTTCAACTGCATAGTCTAGCGTTTTTGGGTACATGCAACTGCATAATATAAGCTGATTTTGCAGAATTTAGCATGAACTGACGGTAGGCATGGCGCAGTGGTAAGTATTTTACTTTACGGTCATGGTTACTTATTGAGGGCCCAAGTTCGAATCCCAGTGGAGGCAAAAAGTTAATTGCCTTAATATCATTGGAAAGAATGAGGGAGCAGGGTTGTCGGGTATCCATTCCTTAATGCTCCAGTTCACTATATCTCCACCAAACCACAAGTCTACAACGAGGGTGACCTAAGAAGTAGTGTGATGGCACTCGGAGTATAGTGGACTGGGGCAACTCGTTTTGCCTTTTAAAATAGAAGTTATTTTTCTGATTTTTCTATTAAAATTAAATACCAGCAACTATAGTCAGTATTATGCTGCACACCTACTGAGCTGTCCTGAGGTAGCGGATAGTAAAGGACAAGAATGGGAGCAGATATGGGAGGACCCGGAGTGGTGTAAGAAGCTGGCGGAAGCAGTCAGGGGGTGATTGGGGGGGTGATAGCAGGGTTGTGGTAGCTAGATTTTGGGGGGTATCTGGTCAGGTACGTAGACACGGGGCAGGGAGCGGCCCAGTGGTTGAATAATCCCGCCACGCTTAACTTGGGGATGCACTACCTCGCCATAAGCGAGATGCTTCAATGCGAGTAGAATCCACCACCGGGTTTCCGCTCACTTGCATATATTTCAAATAACGTACATAAAATAAGGGCAGATGCTATTTACGGAACCTAAGAGACCGCCTGACGCCACCAATAGACGGTGGAGGCATGCCAGAGAGCTGGCGTTGGATGCAGGGTGTCCTAGGGTTGGTTGAGGGACCAGGGGTAGGTATATGGGGGGGGGGGGGGTGCTGGCATGGTGAGGATAAGTGATTCTGAACAATCGTCAGACTCATTCTCGATCTCATAGTAGCTAGAGGAGTCACTGGGAATGTCGATTGGACTGGCTGCTTTTTGGGGTTTGGTCTGGGAGCGTTTGGTAGGATGTCTCTGATGGGATGTCTTAGCTGCACTCTTGCGTAATTTTGATGTCTGTGCACGCTGGTGTTTAGCAGCCTCCTGGGCAGCCTTTTTCGCAGCCTTTTCCAAATCCGCCTCCTTTCGTGCTTGATAAAGACTTGCAATTGCCTGACCATCAAGTATACGTCCTAACTTCAACTCTTTCTTGCCTAAGTGACGCCCATCATGCCCCGTATTTTTGGAATTGGCTGCCTGCCACTGCTCAAATGTTTGTTCAACCAACTGTTGATCTCGCTCCCGAGCAATCCCAAATCATGATAGCTGATCCACCAAATTCTCTAAAATATGCTCACGAGCTTCTGAATTAGTTTCCTGTGCTAGCAGAAGCTTTTGTTGGCGAACTAAATGAGTTATTTGACTAGAGTTCTTTGGTGTCGGAGGTGGTAGATTAGCTGTAATAGCTGCAGAAGAAATTTCTGTACGGTGTATTTGTTGTATAGTCTGAAGTTTATTCAGAACAACTCGAGGATTAAAAGGGATATAGCCCGCAAGTCTCAAAGCCTTCATAATAGATAACTGCAAATAAGTAGCTTGTCGTGCTTGCAGATATATTGGAAAGAAAATTGCCTTTGTGAATACCATAAACTCCACGTCGAACATAACCATCCACCCATCCATCTGCAGATACACACTCAATTATAGTAGTAAGTAGCTCCCGATTTCCATCATCCATCATTTTAAACCTACGTCCTTGATAAGTACATATTACTTTAAAACGTTCTGCTAATCCCATCAAAAACCCCTTTTCATCCATATTATATGTATTCTCTTGCTGAATCCCTTTGGATATCATGATTCGTTTAACCTTAGCAAAGTGATTTCGAACAATACGTGGATTCTCCGCCCCCACCCTGCTCCGCTCTAGAGGGCTAGTTAATTTTGTTGCTAGCTTCGGATGTCGATTCAGAAACCGTGTAATCCAGTTTTCTCCAACAGCAGCTTTAATAATTAATTCTGCTGCTTGTCTAACATGCTCTATATGTGGTGGAAAACCGCAGTTCTCCAAATTCTGGATCCACCGTACTACAGATTTTTCATCTGTAGGTGTCAATAGCTGTTGTTTGGAGTGAGCTACAAAATGAGGTTTTGCACCCTTTTGTCTTCCGCGTAATGTTAAGTATGGTATCATGAATGCACTTTCAGCATCTCGGAGCGACATAGTACCAGTGTGGATTGTATTCAGCGCCTTCTGTATAGTGTCTTCACGCTTTGCTCGAGCCTTTGCAGCTTCTTCTCTAACTTTAACGCGCCCCATCTATATACCACGAATGCTGTTAGTACCTTATCACTATACTCGCACATATGACACTTACATTGTATATAGCGCTTCTATATGGTCTGGAGGATTGGGTATGAGCGCTATGAAGAGGACTGTTCATTTTCATTGCACGAATACTTGCCCTGCTTCCGTATTTGATGTGCGATCAGCCGCAAAAAAAGCAAAAAAAGGCCTGAGCGGAAACCCGGTGGTGAGCGGAAACCCGGTGGTGAGCGGAAACCCGGTGGTGAGCGGAAACCCGGTGCCGGATTCTACTGATTTACAAAAAAAAAAAAAATGGCAGGCTTATATGAGCTTTTGGTAATCAACTTATGCGATCTATTAGGAATATAAATTGTTCGGAAGTAGTTTATACAAGCTATTAGGAATAAGCTTATATGAATTGCTCGGAATCAGCCTATATGAGCCATTGGAACAGGCTTATATGAATTGCTTGGAAGTAGCTTATGTGAGCTATTGGGAATGAGTTTATATGAATGGCTCGGAAGTAGCTTATATGAGCTATTAGGAATGAGCTTATATAAATTGCTCGGAATTAGCTGAATTGCTCGGAATCAGCAGAAGCAGCTTATATGAGCCATTGGAACAGGCTTATATGAATTGCTCAGAAGTAGCTTATGCAAGCTATTGGGAATGAGCTTATATGAATTGCTCGGAATCAGCTAAATTGCTCAGAAGCAGCTTATATGAGCTATTAGAATAGGCTTATATGAATTGCTCGGAAGCAGCTTATATGAGCCATTAAAATACCTCCACCCACGACCCAAACCGACGCCCAATCCACTCCCCCTGGCCACAAACCAAGGCAACATGGTGGCCAGCCTCATTATACCTCCCGCAAACTCTGCAGGATGCATCTCCATCCCCTACGCCAATGACTCGCTTCCAGATAGCAAAGTCGCCTTTGCCGCTTCGGCATCTCACGTAGTTCACCATAGCCTTCCGCCTCCACGTAGTTTAATTGAATTACTAAAATAAATATATTTTATATACCCTTTCTAGGCCTTCCTTTAGGGGCATGATCTTGCCCAGTTCTAGTCAAATATCCTGTATAAGCTACCTGGAGGTCTTTCCCTACCTATGTACTTGCTTTTAAGCTATCTAGTTCTTGAGTTGGGCGTGGTTTGGTTGAGCTACAATAAGGAATACCTTCATTTGTATCCCCAGCTAAGCTACTCTTTCAGACCGACCTTTCTATATGGGCATATTATATGAAATTGCATGTATAATAAGTGCAAATCATAAGTACTAAGTGGGAATAGTAATTTCTGATTATTGAAACCTTCTCCACTCTCATCTATTCATATATTTTATGGCTAAAACCTACCCAGTAATCCCCAGTATTTCTCCCAGAATCATTCAAGCTGTAATGCACCTTGGCCCTGCTATACTTTATTTTGCAAAGTACTTATATCTCAAATATGATCCCAGAATTTGGGCCTATTTAGTTATGTATTGGCCTCGAAATCGTCAAAAATGCATAAATAGCCGCATCCGGGTGGTGATCCGCATCCCGAAGATGGATGGTATTAGGAAGTCATGAATACCTTTGTAGTACATGAGGTTGAAACAGGCCGCACGGTCTACTTAGGCCATAACTTTTGAGGCTGATCGAAACCTATGCGATAGGGCGAGGTGCATATGTCGTCAGCAGCTGCTTTGGATATGTCAATAATTGCTGTTTCCAGTTCCCTCTCGTTTGACCAATTGTAGTGATGTGACAGGTTGCAGTATGATGTACTAGCAATATACAGTACTTAAAAGAATGTGATATCTCCCATTCGGCGTACCTACCTAGCTTTTTTCGTGACGTCTATATAGCGATCCTCAGAACAAACATGAAATCAACCTGTGATACAGCTCCAAGCACTAATCATGAACTCTCAGAACACATACTAAATCAATCCTGTTGCTTGCTCACGGTGTCGAAGAGCCTTCGATCCAAAGCATGGACATCTATACCAACAGGTGATAGATGGAGGACTTGTGATCAGTGCAGGGTTGGAAAACGTATTGTTAGGTTAACGGGAAGTTTTTTCGAGTATCTCATTAGATTCATATAGAATTAGAGCTAATACCATATATAAAATCCATAGAGTAAACGACGAGAAGAACTTAAGCAGCAACAGAAACCTACTCAACAGCAGTTGGCACAGCCTCATCAACGATTACAGAATACTGAGGCTTCACAGGATATCAGGTATATATGACAGTCTTTATACCTTATGACCCTCTACACTAGGGACTACTTTTAACGGATCGAGCATCTAGCAGAATGAGTATAAGCTTCACTTCAACCTATTCTGAAAGATTCAAGTTCTATGTTATCTCTCCAGTCTTCTCCGGAATTGCTTTCTCAGCTAAGCTCAACCCCCGTACGACGACGCCGGTGCACCATCCAATTCAGAACCCACGATACAACAATCAATAATGGTTCTGAATTCAATCCCACTTTCACCTGCTAATTTTTTACCCTTCTTTGTAATTTGCGATCGTTGCCAATTCAGGGTAACTACATCGTCGTCAACCTCAGTTATCTTGTATAAATATCTATTCCAAGAGCATATACTATAAGCAATTAAATACCAGTGAGAGCTAGCTGCAGCTGGTATAATCCTGCCTTATGTATACTCCTGCATGTCTGACCATGGATTATATGGTATATAGTTAAATAGATTTCGTAAAGGCAGCCCCGAATGGGTTGAGGTAGCAATTACACATCTAAATCAGAATGACGGGAACCATGAGCGATCATCTTAGATTCGAGTACTACCCGAAAAGGAAATATCTGCGAAGCCAGACAACCAATAGGATTAGTCTGGTTGGCACATGCCACTTCAGAGGTGTTGTACTGTACGACAGAGGGCCAGTAGTGGAACATTTGGACAAACTTCAAACTCTCGTTGAGATTGCATCTACACCAAAATGAACACTCAAGGATAAGGTAAGCAATTGGAGGGGCCAGCTGATAAATTTACTCAATCTCACTGCTACAATAAATTCGGACAGAAACAAACTCTGTGACGAACTCAACAACCCAATAGCATTTTCCATTCCTTATTCAATGATGCACCCGAGAAAGAGAAAAACGAAAAAAACGAAAAAAACGAAAGAATACTATGACAAAGTATAAACTCGCATGTATAGAAAAAAACCCACGCTTATTTCCCTTCCAAGCCTCTCTTTTCCATTTAGAAACACCCACACACCAGCACCATCACACAGTGCGAGACGAGTCATTTACTTAAGCTTCTTCTTGGGGCGAAGGTGGTTAGAGTGTCCACACTTCTTTTTACGCTGAATTCCCAAGTATGTTAGCTGGAAATGTGTTGTTGGATTAGTGCTATATTTGTGTGAACAGGGATCCTTACGCAGTTGGTGGCACGCGGTGGAAGACGAGCATAGCACTTGCGGCAAATCATCTTCTCACAGTTGTACTTGGAAGCAAGAGCTTTGAGGGAGGGCTCAATGATACCACCACGAAGACGGAGGACCAAGTGGAGGGTGGATTCCTAGTTGTTGCAGTTTGTGTCAATTGTAGGTACCCTTATTCTAAGTTGACCGATGTATGGATAATATAGAGCATCTTCCTCGCATCGCGCTCCTGCTTAGCTGACTCGTACCTTCTGGATGTTGTAATCCGACAAAGTGCGCCCTATCTCACCAAATACGTCAGCCTCCCTTCCTCCCTTTTGAATTCAACCACAAACTTGTTGACAGCCGAAACTCGAAATTGTTGAAAAAGAACGTACCATCCTCCAACTGCTTTCCGGCAAAAATCAAACGCTGCTGATCTGGTGGGATTCCCTCCTTATCTTGGATCTTGGCTTTGACATTGTCAATGGTATCGCTGGACTCAACATCAAGAGTGATAGTCTTGCCAGTGAGGGTTTTTACGAAGCTATTTCACACACATCCCATATTAGCCCCTGGTTTCCTCCTCTGTCGTATGTCCGTTGCGGGGTAATTGCGATGGTTGTACTGAATCGGTGGACTCACATCTGCACTGTTAATCCGGGGAAAAGTCGAATGTCAGCATAGAGCCCATAATCCGATATCGGCTGTTTCGCAAGGAGACAATTAAACGTACTTTTTGCTGCTGGGTCGTGGTGTCGTTAGTGTCGTTTGTCCTTGGTGTCGTCCAGCTGCTGATGATGAGATGGCGGCAGAGTTGACCTTCAGGAATATAACAGTCACGGTCTTGGCGCATAAATGGCTGGTGCTCTGTTCTTTAGTTTGGCGTACTCCTTGTAACGCATAGGGCACAACGCAAAATATGGTTGGTTTTACATAAGCGTAACGCTGAATACAGATGGCATGTGACTACCTATATTACCTGTGCATAGATGCTCAACGAGGCGACTGACCTATAAGATACAGACAAGGAGTCTTATTCACCAGTATTCCCGGTAGCTGAGACGGAATTAGCCGCACCGCACAGAACCTCAGAAATCGTGGGTTGATAGATACAAGTAAAATATAGAGCGCAACCTACGAGAGGCCTGCCCGCCAGACTAGAGCCCAACAAGAGTACAAGATCAAAGGAAATTTAGTATTTGGTATGCCAGCCTTGAGTCTGGATTACCGCAGCAACTAAACGGGGCATAGAAGTCCAAAGGGACTATAAAAGAGATTCCGGAACCCCCTTCCAAATAGTATTTCGAGCTTCCTCTAAAGCTACCTTGACAGTATCAGGTCCACCACTCTTGTTCATCAAGTGAAGGTACTGCTTGTACAGTCTTTTCATATAGGCCCCTACATGCCCAATTGGATTGAAATCAGAAGAGCATACTGGGTGTTCCGCAACCTTCCAGTCACTATCCTTAAAAACTTCCTCACCAGCCTGGGGGTATGAATAGATGAGTTGTCCTGCATAAATATAGGATCATCTATTCCAGCTTCATGCATTTCGAGTTTAATATCAGGTATAGAACCTAAAATTTCATCAGCTATTTCTTTCGTAATTTTCTTAGAACGTCCTAGTCTTGGCTTGTCTTCTGGATCCTTCCCTCACTCTTCATATTTCTTGATGAAGGTTTGAACTCCAACCTATTCGGTCTGCAATCTCCTGAAGGGATAATCCATACTCATAGAGCCCTATAATTTTCCTCTTTTCAAAGTCTGTATACTCCTTGCGTGCTGGAGCAGTTGGTCTTCCGCCGGAGTAAGCTGTTGGGAGGATAACGGTACTTAATCAGACATTGTAATAGATGTACTGGTGATATTTAACATATCGATACCTACGTTTCTGCTGTTCTCCGCACCTTCAGCCTGCTCTCTGAGACATTACTGATCTGGCATCTTTTAGTGATTGGGCGCATGTCAACTATTGAATCAAACGCCTTATACACAGGCCGTTTTATGCACCGTACGTATATCTTTGCCACCTGACTGTATGAGTGCATATATTCTCCCAACATCCAAGGAGCACGGGTTTGATCCTAGTCAGTAAAGAGATTAGTACCGATTGGTCTTGGTTGTGGAGGATAGCCATTGCTGTTAGGACTATCGTAAATAAATCTAAAATTATACTGGAATGGCCCGGAATCTATTGGCCTAGATAGTTAGGGAAGTTGGCGAGTTATGGACCGCAACAATATAGTACTCAACGCTTTACTAAAAAATAAATCTCGGTCAACGTTTGAAGGTAATTCCCAAAATTCAATTCAAGCATATAATAGCTAATACGATCTAGAGATACTGGAAGACTAAAGCATACTCTGAGTTCCATCACCGAAGGCTCCAACAAGTGATTCACAAGCAATTAAGTTATAGTGGAAGGCATTGAATGAATATGAGCTGCGTTATGAACTCTATTTTATTGCAGGCAAGGGGAATAATGGAAACGTGTAGTTTTAAAGCATGATGTATTTAATATCATTGCTCATACCCATGATGGTTTATTGCATTCAGGAAGAACAAAACGTATTCTACAATTAATGAGAGGCATCATGGAATCAATCAAGATGGAGTATAAATTGTTTGAATGAGCGAGTTATTCCAGTAATAAAGCAATATAGTCGTGACTTGTTACCCTGAATTCTGGAACTTTCTGATAATCCTGACAACTGGGAATGGCCCAAATCGTGGAGGGTGCACACCAAACTCCTTCCATGTGTGTCTTGGCGCCAAGCTCTATACTTTTCCAAAATAGGAAGGAGTGGCACAGCACCCTCCGTAGGAGCCTATGATATGTATATGTACTGTATTTTCCTGCTGAGGTCAAAACCTACCAATAACTATTGCAACCCGCTGACTTACATGCAAAATTGAAGTGCTGGACACCTGTATTCAACTTCTTCCCCACACAATAACAAACAATAAATTAACCTTTGGCCGCAGGTGCGGGTGTGGGATCTATCCAGGGATCGCGAGCTCGGACTTCGGTGTAAAGAGCGACCGCCTGAGTCAGCCTGTGGGTGAGTCCACTCCGAATACCTGCAGTACAAAATCTCCCTACTCCAGCAGTCTGTAAATCCGGAGTGCCACATAGTTCTATACCTTTAGGTAGATTTCATGCCAAGTGTTTTGCATTGCCTAAATGTACAAGGTAACTGAGGCCAACGCGGAGTTGTCCTGGTGTGGCAACGCCTCGATAGATTTAAAATATATACCATACATATAAGCTGCGAAAGCGCGCATTCTGCACGTAGTGTATATACCCGTCTTGGCATGAGACTAGTAACGGTGAGGGTATGAGACAAAGAGTTCAACGGATGAGTAAACAGTTCAACTGCTCATATAAACACAATCACGTGGCTGCTCTCAAGTCACATGGCCTGCCCGCGCCAAGATTTCGCTAGCGGGGTTGGATTCTACTATATATACTTCTTGAATTAAAAACAAACTTCGTTTCAATTAAAGTTGACAACTTCGTTGCCAATTAGCCGGTACTGGAAGATTTTTATGCGCAGCAAGAGGTTCTCCCACGTGAGAGTGTCACATGACATCTTTTTCCTTGGCACCTTTGAGAACAGATCCATTGCCTGAGTGGAAGCAATTCGCACATCGATTTTGCTCGGAGTTGTACATTATAATTTCCATATACCTGGCTACAATTGGTGACTGGGAATTTGTGCACTTCATCTGACCAATCATCGTCGTCCCACCACCTCAGCTAATCAGAACTTAACAGCTCAACGGTTTTAACTACCACCTCCCTGGTCTCACGCATTGAATCGTGCAACACCCCTCCTCTCGTGGGCAAGATACAGAATAACGAGCAATGGATTTTCAGTCGTTAAAGGAACAGATTGCTGGCATTTCTCTTTACGATGTTAAAGCTGCTGTTAGGAAAGCTCAAAATGGTAAGACATTACCAACTCTCCACATTCTGAGGAAGTGCTTGTTTTTTGACCAAATTCATTACAGTGGTTATGAACTATACGGAGATGGAAGCCAAGGTCAGGAACTTCAACCATTTCTGAGGGAATGTGCAGCATTGACACTGAGTCAGGTGCGGGAGGCAACGAATAATGAACCTTGGGGAGCTTCATCAACCCTGATGCAGGAGATTGCGAATGGAACATATAACTAGTAAGTTTTGAGGCTCGTCAAAACCATGGTCTTAGAAAGAAATGTAGCAGCACTGACAGACTGGCACAGCCAACTTCTTAATGAAATCATGCCAATGATATACAAACGATTCACCGAAAAATCGGCGGAAGAATGGCGCCAGATTTATAAAGTTCAGAAGCACTTATCTCCATCTTGACTACCCCATTATGTCTGACGAATTACAGGCTTTGCAATTGCTCGAGTTCCTCGTCAAGAATGGCTCTGAGCAAGTTATTGATGATGCCCGTTCCCACATATCCACAATCAAAATGCTACGACAGTTCCATTTCATCGATATGAGCGGCAAGGACCAGGGTGTAAATGTGCGTAACAGAGCAAAGGAGCTTGGGGAGCTCCTTAGTGATGTTGACCGCATTCGCGCGGAAAGAAAGAAAGCAAGAGCGACCAAGAACAAATACGGTGGAGTGGAAGGAGGTGGTGGGTTCGGTGGTGGTTTTAGTAGTGGACTTGGTGGTGGATCAGGAGCCAATAGGTCGTCAAAGTATGGTGGATTTGGGAGTGATAGCATGGAATATGGAGGCTACGGCAGTGATCACGTATATGGTGATGGTGGCGGTTTCGGAGGTTCCTCTTCACGATACGACGAAGAGCATGTGGGGGGTTTTGGCGGGTCACGCGGAGGGGATAACAAACAAAAGTTTGAGGAGTACGATGAGTATGATGAAGGAGCGCCAAAACCGCAAGCTTCAAATACTACTCGACGAAGTCAATCTAGCGCCACGGCATCCACCAAAGCGAGTACAACTGCTCCTCCACCAACGGCCGTTGACCTTCTCTTTGGTGATGAGCCAGCTCCAGTCAATTCATCCAATGGCAAAGCCTCGACTAAGAATCCACTCGATGACTTTGATGACTTTGCCACCACCAAAGCAGCTGCTGATGACGATGACGACTTTGACGACTTCCAAGCTGCTCCGGTGCCACCTTCAATAAACACTTCACAAAATTTCTCGGCACTTCTGCCGAGACCGCCGGCTCCGCCAACAAGTTCTCTCGGAACCATCTCTACTGCAACAACCTTTGCCGCACCACAACCACGTTCCTCGCAACAGGCTGCAAATATCACAGGCTTGGTGGGAATGACCACTCCAAATATCCAAAAATCTGCCTATAATCCCCCTCCCATCAATAATAATGCATCCCATTTGGCTTCTCTCTCTCTCATGTCAACGCCCGCACCAGCTACAAGCACAGCATATCAACCGTCGAAGCCCAACTACTTTACCTCCGTCCCAGTAATACCGAGTAATTCATCATCCATGGTGTCTCCTCAATCTACAGGAGGGATCCTTTCTCCAAACACTGCATCCAAGCAAGCCCCTACAACCACAAAGTCTGCTAATGATGCCTTCGGCTCTATCTGGGCCACTGCTGCTGCATCAGGTATCAAAAAGCCATCCAGTGCCGGAGCTAAAGCTGTAACACCAGTACAGACAGCCAGTATGGCTGATTTGGCAAAGTCGAAGGCTCAATCTGGCTTGTGGGGAACTTCTGGAACTTCGACTGGATATAATGCGTTCGGATCCTTTGGTGGGGATATGAGCGGAAACTTTTCAGTACAACCAAAAAAAACGGGCGGTGATCTGGATGATTTGTTGGGGTAGAGCTTCTACGCTGAATGTGAATTGTCTCCGGAAATATAATGACCTGACTTGAGTAGAGCTAGGGATGTCGGTGCGAAAGAGAACCACAATAGTATCAGAAAATTTAATTACCACTCTGTAAAATGCTACCTTCAACTTTAGCTGTGTTCATATTGAGCGCTGAATTTGGGTTTCCTTTTGTTTTGCTTCTCTTGAATCTCAATGGCTGTCGACCACTTCACCACTTTGTTATGCCACTTACTCAACCACACTGCATCATGCTTATTATGGGTAGTCTAGTAGAGTGATAGAGAAAAGTCCCTTACAGCTCCCAAACCTCATGGAGTCAAATTTCAGGGGCTGGTCAACATTTTTCGCCACAAATTTAGAAACATCTCTGGCCAGGTCCCCAGATGTGGCGTAGAACGGTTGTTCGTGCCCAGATCGGCCAGAAGGAATTGTGGAGATTGGTGGCTCGCAAATCATGACCGTGAAGGATACATGCTGAGTTAGGATTACTCAACAATTGAATGTTAACTCTGAATTTCGGTATGCCGGAAAAATTATTTGGGTCCCACCCGAGGATTTAGCTCACAATTGATAGATATCATAGATACCGGTAATAGATGGACGTGCTAGTCTGGCGGTCTTGTAGAGACTATTTTGAAACGTATGGGGCTTGGCGCCAAGACACTCCAAGCTTTTAGTCTGGTTGGCACACAGACTTTTGGTGATGATAAATCCGCTATAGGTATAATCTGGTTTAGCGGGGGCTTGTGCCAACCAGACTACTATAGGTAGGCCTAGAGTCCCAAAACTGTTGAAACCGGACTACCCAAAACCCGAGTGACGTCTCGTCTCGAGTAACCAGACTACATATTGAATGCTACTCTATACTGTTTTTATTTTTGGTTCCATATCAGACTGAAATTCTCTCTCCAATAGCAGTAGCTTTTAAAAAATTGAAAGTTGAAGATTCAGGGTAATCCTTTAATACTAGGTTTGCATATATAATTGAGTCCGAATAGATTTGGATTCGTTGTAGTGTTGGGAAATTACCCACCAAGTCTTAGCTTTAGACCTATCCAAAATCTATTTGAGTTACCAGTCTGAGTTAGCTACCCATGGCAAACCCTCCTTGACAGTATCAGCTCGTAGGGTGACATTCACTGTAACACGCTTAAATTTTTTTACCTTGGGCTTGTTGATCAATCGATGTTGAGATTCCGGCCGCAGTACTTGGCTCGGAATACTTTAATCTCTCTGCCAACTTTCCTCAACATGGACCTTTATTTAGAGTTTCGTCACAGCATGGTGGAGGCTAAGGTGGGACAACCCATACACTCGCCGATTCTTACCTGCGACCTTATGGGGAAACTGGAGTTTACCGAGGTGGTTAAGAATCGTATTAAGCACCGTATTACGTCTGCATTCAGCTCATTTTTCCAGCAGCAGATGATCCCTTCGCTTTATTTCCAACTGATCATGACGCAGAAAACTAAAAACAAGTAAGAGTTGGGTGACCAGACGTCTGAGACATCTACGGCATATCGATTGTGCTGGGGGAATCGATTATGGTGGCTTGCAGACCGCGATTATTTCCTTGGCATTGCTGATACGCATGTGAGGGGTGAATGGTAATCTGGCGGGCACGTAGTCTACGAGAGGCCAGGCTAGCGGGCACGCTGTATTTCCTAGGGTAGAATTCGCCACTTCAATAATGACGAGAGTTCTTACCTAGCAAGATAATGTGGAGCATGGGACCCAGCAGATGCTGTTGTGCTTTTGCCATCTGGCAGTTCGTGTGTGTGTGTCTCTTCTCCTCCCTTTTAGCAGGTATTGCATCCTGCACCACCTAGCTACAGTTGTGTTGATTTCAAGGGGCTGTACGGTATACGAAATACCGGCTGTATTACTGCAAATACCCAACTGGATATAGTCTGAAGTAGGAACAGGATGACATTGCTGCGTATAGCTACAGTACATCTGAATATAAAGCTATAAAGCAGATGACATCAAGTCCGTGGCATTAGCATTTCGAAGCAGTAGCGTAGTACATCGTCATGTCATATGGTATGGCATTAGCCTTCTTCACTGAGTCGATCATTAATTTTTCGTGACGGAATTTATAACATTCTGATTCATTGTACAGAGGGATTAAACAATGCTGGGCCGTAAAATAATTATCACCACCAGACTGGCCATCTCACCGCCGATTTCCTACTCACCGACGACTGATGTGCGGCGACACATCGAAATGTGTCGATATCGCCGAGTTCGGACCTAACATTGTCTCCGGAACGAAGCAGGCTCCTGTCGAAGATTTAGTGAGCATAATGAAGGATTCAAAAATATACCAGCAGGAGTTCGGAATGTGTTGTTCCTGAGCAGTGCTGGTGCGATATGGCAGAGGGACAGAAACAGCCTAATTTGAGAGAGTTTATTGACATTGAACACAATTGCCTCTAAATACATCACTTCAACGGATCTCACCTTCCCAAGTGAATTCTCCGAAAATTACTCAAGAGAATTAAACTCAAAATAGGTCACCGTACGGGAGAGAGGCCGCTATGCCTGCGTATGCGAAGAAGGAAGAACATCATGTCGCCCCAGGGGAAGGGTGACAAGGTGGAGCCGGTAATGCCCAGGCCAAGGAAGAAACATCGACTCATAGTAGGAGAGTAAGGGAGTAACCTTTGTTGCAAAGTAAGCAGTGTGATATAATGGGTATAATACACGTTGGCATTTGCCTGTTAACTTCGCGTTAGAACTCGGCTCGTGGGTGTGCATAGTCAGCCACGCAAGAGCAAGCAATAGCCTTATACCAGTAAGTGAATGAAGGAGATACAGTATACACCAATGAAAAAGATGTTGACGAGAGGTTGTGTGGTTTCTGGGGTTTGACATGGGAAAGACCTCGGGCGGTTCTGTATACTTTAAACTGGTCTGTAAAAGTGAATACGCTGCTGTGCAAGAGTTTAGTCAGGTTGCATGGCAAAAGTTAGGATTAAAAGCAGGAGCTCAACGCCTGGTTCGGCAATCTTATCGATTGGTTATCGATAAAGCCCTGCCAAGCCCATCAACCGAGATTTTGTAGACGAGGCTAACGTAATTTGTGGGACCTCCCAACTCGCAAACTCATAAGATCCCTTCTTTCACCATAATGTCTACTCCCACCCCCTGGGAACTCGGCATAGCCTACATCCTTCACTCCTGGCCAGCCCTCACCCTCGCTGTAACCTCCAACTGGGGCGGCGCCAACTCTTCTGAAAAACGCGACTGGCTCTGCGGCGCTATTGCTGACATGTTCCCTCCGCTGGACCAGAGCTCCTCCCACCCTACCAGAGAAGACAATGAAGAACCTGACGACTACGATGTAGAAGAGACACTTGCACAGGTGATGCAGGATGAGTTTGGGGTGCAAGTTGAAGATGACAGTATCGTGCCGGTATGTTTGAACTTGCGATTGTAGGATATTGAAAGTTGGATTGAATGTGAACTGATTTAACTATTCCTTGGGAAACAGCTTGCGCATCAGATTATACAACTTCGCACCGCGCTCCTTCAAGGAAATTTCGGCGTGGTGGAACAACTCCGGGAAAGGTTTGAGAAAAACAAGGATAAAGTACCAGTTGCGAACGCACAACAGGAAAATGATGGGGTTGAGGTTGACGATGAGGAGGAGGATAGTGACGAGAGAGATGCGGAAAGCGGAGTATCGGTTCAGACAGCATTTGAGCCGGACAGACCAGTTGTTGATAAGGATGGATTTGAACTTGTGCAGAGCAGGAGGAGGAGATAAACCAATGCCTAGAAATTTATTGCGCATGTTCCTTCTTATTTGTCCTTTAATTTGGGTTCTTCCCTCCAAGAGCTGCTAGACTTCCACAACAGGGCGACACAGATTCATTTCACCGGAATCAGTACCCTTGCGTCAACTCGAATTGTATTGCTTGCTATAACATAACAGAACAAGCCACCGAGAGTTTCGGAAACCTGCATGCATTTCACCACCAACTTCAGCCTTATCTTTTCCATGAAACCTCCTCCGCTGTTGGCACGTGCACGTCCTTCTTCAACCTCACAAAATTTAACCCATCAAACACTGGCAGAATTACATTTTCCAGTCTCACATCCCTCTCCACCTTCTTATTGAATTCGTCCAATGTCTTTGCCTGAGATATTACCTCTGGTCCCTCCTGCATCACTGGGTTCCGGTCACTTGAGTCCGCTACTAATCCCCTGCGAAGGATATTATCCGCAATCAACACCCCTCCAGGGACGAGCAGGTTGAGGTTGAGGATGATATCGAGATAGTTGCGATATCCTGGCTTGTCGGCGTCTATGAAGATCAAGTCGAACTGTTTTCCGGTAAGGGTGGGGAGGGTTTCTGCTGCGGGGCCTTCAATGAGTGTGATGGTTGGGTTGGCGGGGGTCTTGTATTTCTCGAAAGCGGCTCGAGCGAAGTCTGAGCTAATTCCCGCGAGGTCAAGGGTGATAATCTGAGTGAGGGATGCGGTGAGCAGGAGTGATTCTGGATTATTGAGCTGTGTGAAACAATCATACATACCTCAGCGTCAGGTACACCCTTCATGCCCTCTGCAAAGCACAGTGCGGAATACCCCGTAAAACATCCAATCTCAAGAACTATGTAGCGCAACAAGCCCATTCAGCCCACATACACTCTTTGTACTCTCTGAATATTGAATCTCTACCTTTCTTTACTCCCATCATTCTGGTAAACCAGATCAGAAATTTGGCCTAAGAAGTTGTCAGTATCCCTTGTTTCCCCATCTCAAGGGTCAACCCGCTTCCCACTATATGTTGTATATTCAGAAAAGTAAAAACCTACTTGCAAAGGATGCACCATCATAATCACTTTTGCATTATTGTCCTCTGCCCATTTCGTCGACTCAGCACGATGCTGATCAATATGTGGTGCTACAACTGTGGAGTGCTGAACTCCATAGTTGTATTGAGCCTCAGCAACGTCGGCATTGGGGAATAGTTCAGTTGCGAGATGCATTGTTCTTGAAGTAAGTTATATTAAAGTAACAAATACGTAATAGGCAACAAAGCAGAGGTACTAACGGGATCTAACCAAGACCTGAACGCAGTGAGGGAGTATGTCACAAAGAGATAGGCAAGTACGGATGTGTATGAGTCTAGCAGTGAGTTCATTGTATTAGTAGAAATGTAAATACAGGTAGAGAACGAGCTGTATATATGTACGGAATATGCAGGATAATAGTGAACAGAGGTCTGAATTATTAAGTAACCAATAGAATGCTAGGAAAAAGCACCAAGTAGGAAGCAAATATATAGACCGACTATATAATAATATATAGAAAGTTATAATAGAATCTAATATAATAGAGAGAAATATAGTAGTAAAAGTAATTAGATATACTATAAAGATTGAAACCATTCCGGAATGGACCGATCAATTCCGGAAATGCCTTGTACGCTAGATATCTTTTAACCCATGTAGCGCACTCACCCCAGTAAGCACGAAAGTGCGAAATAAGAGGTTTTGCAAGTTTAGATTGACATCTATACGATGGTGGCTATCACTATCGACGCCTAGTCATTCAGGCGCAACGTTCTCCCAAAATTCACCATCGTATACAAAACCTAGGGGGCACTGCACTGAACCTCGAAAAAGCAACGCAATCCTCCTTCACATGGCACCTAGCTACGTGCACTTAAATGAAGCCTACTTTGATTCTCGACGCAGACGTATAAGATGAAATTTCAGCTCTGGCGTGTAGTAAACTCGCTTTGCCTTAGCTTCTACTGCTTGTATAGGCTGTTCAATGAAGGTGGCGGCTGTGACATATTGCATAAAATGTTTCGAATTGCTTGATGAGAGCATATTTTATTCTGAATTCGTCTAACTATTTTCAGATGTTTTGTTGTGGACTCTAATGCCACAGAGATATCTAGACGACATCGATATCAATACGACATCTAGTCTTAAGCACGGTTGGCACTTCCCCACCCCTACCGACAATCTCCCAGGCCTAAACACCATCCCCGACCCCCTCTACAATTCTAAACGTCTCAGCGATCTCTACTTCCGCGCCAACCCTAATTTCGAAGGCCGCTACACCGTCCCAGTGCTCTAGGATAAGAAGAATGAGACGATTGTGAACAACGAGAGTAGCGAGATTATTCGCATGCTGTACACGGAATTCGATGATTTCGTTGACGAGAAACATAAGGGCGTGGAGTTTTTGAAGGGAAGGAGGATGAAGTTTATGAAATGAATGCGTTTTATGAAATGAATGCGTGGGTGTATGATGGGATTAATAATGGGGTTATAAGTCTGGTTTTGCTACGTTCGTTCCTCCCCTCCCCGCATTGCCAGGAGGCATAATGTTACTCTCAACTAAACCGCTTCCGCAATAGCACACAAGAGGCGTATGGCCAAGCCGTAAAACAACTCTTTGTCACCCTCGACCGCGTAGAACAAATCCTTACAAACTCCCCTGGAAAATACCTTCTCGGCGAAGAACTAACTGAAGCCGATATCCGCCTATACGTGACCATCATCCGATTCGATCCCGTCTATGTACAGCACTTCAAGTGCAATATTAGGGACATTAGGTCTGGATATCCCAGCATACATACAGCTAGGTGGCAAAAAAAACTGAACGCTGCATAAAAGGCCTGAGCATGCAGCGCGCTTGATTCAGATTCAATGCATCAAATCGCGCCTATCACGTCTTTGGTGAATGTCTTACCACGTGGTCAGGAGGTATGTTCTATTACTTATGATCTCCTGGCCGTCCAGTCCGAATATCTATATCCTCTACTATTTTGTTAGTGTTAAGTCACGCTGATATGGCCCAACCTTGTCCCTCAAATTCCCTGGAACCCTCTACAGATGCCTCCTCTACAAATGTTCCTCCCCTAGATACTCCTCCTCTGCAAGCACTGAGCAAGCAAAAACAGCTCTCTGGCTTTGAGAAAGGAAAGATTGTTTTTGCCTATGAATAAGGATGGAGTTACTAACAAATTGCAGACTACATGGGTCGATCAAAAGGCGCCATACATGGCTTCATCAAGTGCTATATTGAGCGTGGGACCCATGAGATATTGGAGAGTCTCTACAGCTCAATGCCTCGCCCTGTAGCGGCTGTTATTAAGGCAGAGGGTTGGTATACCAAGTACTAGATCCGTAGCATTTCTTGTTCTATGTATGCATTTCACGCTGGATCTATATAGCTCCAATACTGCATACTGTATCTGTGCGCGGCTAAGCCTAAAATATGCGCGCTAAATGTAAGACGTGCATACGACTTGCATAAGGCCGTTCAGTTTCTTTTGCCACCAAGCTGTACGTGGTTGAGACATTTGTATTGGGATATTCCGGCGTTTATGAATACGACGGAGTTTGATCATATTAAGAAGCATTATACCCAGAGTTATTCCCAGATTAATCCGTATGTAAGTTTGTCCCGCAGTGTGGTAGGGATTATGAATTGGGGATGTACGTAGGTTAACCATAAGGGGTATTTAGGGGATTATACCTATGGGGCCATTGACGAGAGAAAGGATTTGGGAGTTTGATCAAGTATTTGATGTTAGCGTATTGAATATTCAAGGCTGCGCCAATCAGTCGAATGAATGCTGTCGAATAAAGAAATCAACGAACATGATCTATGGTGAACACTGTAATTATTTATAATTACCTAAACCCAGGTATGAATAGAAAATATCATGCTCTTAATCCACCGCTAAATCTGTCAATCAAACTGAGAAAAAAAGCAATGGGAAAAAGAGCAAATAGCCTATACACGTGTAGTTCTACAAAAAGGCCTGCCTTGTCGCCTAAAAATGCTATGATATGGTAGGTATTTTCCCCTTCGGCAGGCCAACATACCGCTCCGGCAGGAAGTGCAAAAGCCCACAAGCCGCACTAACGCTCCACAACCCGGGGATTACGGGACCGTAATATCTGCACCATGTCTGCCCACTCCCGCCCCTTCAGTCCAGTTACAAATTTTTCTACTTAGGCCTAGTTTCCGGCGAATTCAGCAGCCTTTCCGGAGACTAGTAATCCAATGATGAGCCCGAACAATCCCAAGACACTTCCGAAAATCTCAATGACGAGAATCCTGACGAAAAGGTTTGGGTCGGTTGCGTCTGCCAATGCAGCTGCGGAGCCTGTGATACCGACAGCAACACCACAGACAAGGTTGCAAACGCCGACGGTGAGGCCTCCCCAGAACACTGCGTAGCCAGTGTAGTAGTTCTTGTATTGGTATAGTTCGGGACCGGAAACGGGGGCGAGCTTAGAGGAGAAGACAATGCCTATGATTTGGTGACATTAGTAGTGCTCAAATAGTGTTATTCGTTGAGACGTACTCATGATTACACCGTATATGGCCACGACCTCGCAAAAAATGATGGAAATCAAGTTCTTCGTTCGGATCCGTGGCGCCTTGACACCTCCACCTATTATACTGGTTCCTGTAACGAATATTCCCCTGTTGACTCTGTTAGCTGACTTTTTTTCAGAGTCCTCGCGGACTTGATATCCTCCGGCGTACCATGCTGCTCCGACAACACTCAACCCTATACACAGCGCGATCCCCAGCGTTGCCCACGTGTATGGCGATGTCTCTTCCAAAAACCGTCCGATCTGAGCACCGCAATGTCAATCTGGGAGCTCCACTACCGACTATTCCCCATAACCAAGCGAGTGGGATTGTCTAACATTAAATTCTTCCCCATCATCGTGAAACAGCATATCTACGAAAAATCACCTCCGTTAGCAAAAGCTCCCAATACAAGCGCCCGACCGGACATAGCTGTACATACAAGTTCCAACTAATAGCACTGCAGAAGAGACCAATGCCGGGGCCCCATAGCTATTGTAGTATCCCATCACTATTTCTGTTCGAACGGCGAGATTGATAGGGTCGTGGAGGTTGAATGGTTGATGTTGACGCAACCTAGCTACGCAACCTAGCTTCGCTCGAGGTTCCTATGGTTCAGCATATTCAGAAGTTTAGTCAGCAGGGAACAATAGCTCTGTTATATTTTGTTGCAAGGCTTGGCGGGTGCGAACAACTGGTTTGTTTTGGAGTATGGAGCTCTCCAAAACAAGCATAAGGTTTCCTAGTTTGATCGACCGGCCAAGCTAATGCAATTGTTCCTTGCTGACTAAACCTCTGAATACGCCGATTATGATCCCGATTCACGATGCGAAGCAAGGTTGTGTACACCGACGCACTCATCGCTTCTTAGGCTTTTCAACAGTACCTATGAATAGCAACACTTATTACGAGCTCTACCGAAGCAGCAGGTTCTTCATCCCTCTTTTTACTACTTGGCGGAAGGATGGATGAAGACTAACCGTATAATCATGGAATACTCAAACTAATTTTTCATAATGAACTGTACAGCGTTGGGGTCACGCTCACCGATACCCTAGACGACCTCATAATGCAAGGTCGCATCGATCCCCAACTCGCAATGAAAGTCCTGTCCAACTTCGACCGGTCCATAACTGAGATTCTGTCTGAGAAGGTGAAAGCGAATTTGAGTTTCAAGGTAGTTACATTTCTCGTTAACATTTCTCATACCTACGATGAATGAGATCTCCAGCTAAACAAAGCCTTTCTCATCTGCATAAAAGGGACATCTCGACACATATAGATTCTGTGACGAAGTCTGGACCTTTCTTATTAAAGACGTTACCTTTAAACTGCAGAATACTCAACTTGTCCACACCGATAAAGTCAAGATCGTGTCTTGCAACTCTAAGAAACCTGGCGAGGCTTAGGACGCTAGCCAGGTACTAGGGCGATTGGAAGTGGAGAGACAACAGAGAGAACAGGAAGACAGGCGACAGAAAAAGGGAAGAAATAAAGAGGCAAGGCGGATCAAGACCGAGATAAAGCAAGAGTATTGAGTCAAGCGATTGGAAGATATTTGGGTATGGTATATCAAGATCATGCCAGATCTTGTGCATGCCATCACCAAGTTTGGTTTGGAGGCTTACTCATTTAAAACCTATTGCAACCTAGGCGTCATCTACATCTGGGAAGGAGATTTTCATTGTCTTTCTTAGGGCTTTTCTTTCTGTTGGGCGACTTCCCGACCTCAGCTCGCTAAGCTGAACGCTCAACTCCTGTTATTTGTTGATTTGGTTGCTACTTGTCACGGATTTCATGGTAATATCCAGCGAGCGCATCAGTATCATTACTGAGTCTTCGAATTGGACCTTTTTTCTTTTTCCCTTTTTTAGCCTGTCGTCACAGCATGCAAGTAATCCATCCAGAGACTTTACAATTGGTATCAAGAAGACACAAACTATATTACCTTCGTCAATACTGCTACACTCTCTACATGATGCGTCTACAAGCCAAGTTAGCATTCAACTAACCAACTCAGTTCAAGGGTAGAAGTCACCTGTGGGAAGAAATCGAATCCCCTTATACTATCAATTCTATATCCCACGCCCTTCTCATGCGTCAAGAAGTATCCTAAATCCCTTGCCTGCGTATGCACATTACAAGAAATATAAACAATTCTCCTTGGTGTCAAATCCAGCAACTGATCTAAGAAAGCCTTGTCACTTCCCTTCCTTGGGGGGTCGATTATAACGCTTGTCTCAGACCCAGGAAAGTCGACTTTCTCAAAAATCTTTTCAGCGTTACCCTCAAGGAATGACGCATTTCTGATGTTATTTAGCTCTGCGTTTTTGGATGCAAAAGCGATTCCTTCGGGAGAGACATCAACGCCAATGACCTTGTCAAAGGCATTTCCACATGTGATAGTGAACAGACCAGAGCCACAGTATGCGTCAACGAGGTATTTCGGCGTAGTTTCATTGGCATTAGGAATTGGGAGATGGAGGTTCTCCCTGACGAAGGTGGTGAATTCATTGAGGATGGAATTGTTATTTTGAAAGAAAGTCCCCGCAGGGGAAATGAACTTGAATTGCCCAATATATTCCGTGATAGTTTCCTTATTGTCCGTTACGCAAACCTTTTCTTCTGCATACTCTCCTTCTGCTCCACCTTCTTTCGGAGTCCGAATCGTGCTCTCCCGGAGTAGTAAAGTAGCACCACGCTTATACGTGTGAATATTCTCCCTTGTCCATTTCCTCTGCCGAACTAATCCCTCTCTCAAAGCAGGAGTCCCAATGGGGCAATCCTCAATGTCGATCACATATCTCTGCCCTTTCTTCTGGAACCCAATCGATGGTGGTTCTGCACCTACTGGCCATCCACCCTTCCTGGGGCCATCGAAATGCGGAGTAAGCTTTGTCCGGTAGTTGTACTGCAGCGGCGACCCCCAAGTCGGCCCAATCTCCGGCACCACAGCCGGGTCCAGACTGGAAAAGTTCTCGTAAGCCTTTTCCACGACCCGTCGTTTGTGAATGAGCTGCTGTGCGTACGAGAGCATTTGGAATTGACATCCGCCGCAGTTTCCAAAGTATTTACACCCGATGAGGCTATCATCTCGGCTTGCAGAGGGAGTGACGACTTTGAGTAGGTCTGTGAGGGAGTGGTCTTCGAGATGTGCATAGATCTTTGCTTCGACCACGTCTCCGGGTAATGTGAATGGAACAACGTAGATGCGGTCTCTGTTCGGGGAGTAAGCCAGTCCGTCGCCATTGCTTCCCAGCTCGTGGATTGTGAGCTCAATGGTGCTATATTTTTCCGGCAGGATCATCTCCTTTTCAGCGAGTTTCTCTGCGCCTTCTTCATCCAGTGCCCGCAAAAGTAGGTTTTTGACATCGATTAGAAGCACCTCCTCGGCAGATCCATCCCCAACGGGCTTCTTTGCCTTTTGGACCTTTCTGCGCTTCTTGTCGCCGCCACGGCCGTTCTTAGCAAATTGTTTCCTGTTCGTGCCATTGCTGGTGGTCGTCACAGTCTCCATGGCTCTGGAGATGGTGAAGGACGGAAATCGGGCTTGGATTTGGGTGACGTTCCGGGTAGATACAATACCAAGTTTGCTCAACAGTCTGAAGGCCATTTTTGTGATGGCTTAGTGCCGAGGATGCAGCGTTTGCAGCGTTTGCACGTAAAATACGCCTAACTCTAAAAAATTATTTGCTAAATCGAAACGCTCTAGTTTTTACGGTACTAGTACGGAGGCGCGGAACAAAAGTCTTTTCCCCTTTCTTCTTTGGGAAAATCCTACATATGCATGCATATTCGTACATATACATGCATATTCGTACATATACATGCATATTCGTACATATGTATGCATATATACTTGGCATATGCATATCAGTTTGGATTTTAAGTTGGCTATCTACAACTAGCTATCTACTGTATGACCAATGCCTTCGCTTTCCACCCACCTTACATACCCATCCCACTTCACCCCCTCCTAACTTGCACCAGGTGTTGATAGCAGCATGAAGCGCACCTTGTATGTTCGAGGGCCCTCGGAATATGCTCTAAGATGAGATACTAAACTGCAAGCTAAGCTAAACAAGTGTCTTCTCCCGACCGTACTGATCCTTAGTGACTGCATCCATAATAGCCTGCTCCACTGCGGGAGTGATATTTTTTTTCCTCCCACAGCGATCCCTATTTTGGACATGCTCTATTTTTAATAAGATGCCAGGTTCCCATCCTCTTTGCTGTGCTTCAGTATAGAGATTCCGGACATGTCTTGGAGTTATTCCAGTTTGCTGCTGAATAATGGCTAGAGTCTCTCCTATAGATCGCAAGATCACCGCCTGAATGCAAGACACAATATTAAACATCCCAATTAGAGGGATTGTTGGGGATGCTCGATTGGCAGGTTTGGGAGGTGCTCGATTGGTAGGTTGGGAGGTGTTCGATTGGTAGGTTACGAGATGCTTGATTGGTAGGTTGAGAGGTGCTCGATTGGTAGGTTGGGAGGTGCTCGATTAGTAGGTTAGGAAGTGCTTGATTAGCAGGCTCGAAGGGTACTCAATTGGCTATTCGATTGGCAGGTTTAGGGGGTATGCGCTTGGAGAGTTGATATCTAAGAAATTGAGGTCAATATAAGCAATTTAAGAGGGCGAAGAAGGGTAATATACTTGATAAATTATAGGGAAGAGTTAGTTGAAGAGTTAAGGGTCGAGGAAGGGCTGATATATGATGAATTCCATAGTTAGAGAAGAGTGGATATCTAGCCAATTGAGATGTCGATAATATCTAGTAAATTGAGAGGTTGGACAGTGAGAAAGTAAGACAACTGATGATGTGGGAAGGCCATAGCACTGAGACTATATCCGTAAATATGCATGAATGCCTATGCATATGCCAAGTATCCATGCATGCATAGTCCTGCATATGCAACTCCTAGATAGGAAAGGGGAAAAGACTTTTGTTCCGCGCCTCCGTACCAGACTCTCTTCCGATTAAATCGCAGCGAATGCCAAGATCAGGTTAGAGTCTGGGTATGAGAACAGGATCCTGATGAACTATGTACATTTTATTTTGCCAGGCAAATATATCTAACAGCTACTACATGAGTCAAGCTTTTTCTTATCATCACGTGAAAAATTGAGATCTGCAAGCTAAGCTTCTTAGTCATTGCGCGAAAGTAACTTGCTGCGAAGGCCGGTGCCCGCCAGACTAAAGAAACTGCCCCAAATCAAGTACCAAAGCTCGACGCCATCCTGCTTTCGCCTGAGAAAATAGCCGTTCTTCTGCTCAGCAATCGCAAATTATGGGCTGGTTCTTCCGCTCCGCCGAACCCCCGGCGGCCAAGCCGACTTCAGCAGACTGCATAGCACCAAACCGCAGCCAGCGAGTACGGTGTTGGGAAGCTCGGGATGCATTTTTCAAGTGTCTAGACGCAAATGGCGTAATAGACTCGATGAAGTACAAAGATCTAGCCACGGAGAAATGTGGGAAAGAAGATATCGAATTCGGAAAAGAGTGTGTTGCTAGCTGGGTATGCCTCTGGGTTGCACGGTTTCCGGTTGGATACGCTAATACTTCACAGGTAGATTATTTCAAGAAACGAAGAGTTATGGAATATAAAAAGGAGCAGATGTTAAAGGGATTGGCGAAGGAGGATGCTGTTAAAATGGACGTGCCATTGCCACCGCCAAAAGGCTAAGGGAGGAAAGGCTCGATGAAGAAATTTTGAAGGAGTTACGCATCTCATCTCCATCACTAGCACCTGCTCCTAATCTAATACATGCTAATAAGGTTAATTGGATGGTGTAAGAATTAGAATATAGAGGATCTATATTATTCAAGAGGTGAAAGCTATATAGAAAACTATTGATCTGGGCCCAGTCACTTATCCTTCGCCTTCATCTTATATCGAACTTTCTGATACCCTTTGTCACTTTAGGTGGACCGGCAACCATACGCGATCTTGTGGCAATTTGTGTGTGTAATATCACAACTATACTCAAGTGCTTGTTGTCTGTAGAAAAATATAGGTCCAAAACGCCACTTGATAGTTCTAGGGCGAAGACAGTACTACATAAGTATGTATGTAGTTATGATATAAAGTATACGAAGCCGCTTTACACGGAGTCTGGGCATGAGAACAGCAAACATCCCTACTTTGTCAAAATGTTATAACCATAACGCTACCATCTCGTGCAACCAGACTAAAGGACTCTCGAAATCGTATTTATCAGACCTATGTGCTTGAATTTGTTGTCACACTAGTTTTAATTCAGTAAGTGTGCTAGAACCTTTCCAATACAAATTTATATGGTGGCGCCCTGTCACCTTCACCTTCTCCAACTCCACCATGTCACTAATTAGTGCAAAACAGATGTGTCGCAATTCTTGATGGGTCCTCTCAGCTCTGTGGGGCCGAAGGTAATATGCATCGAGTTTGTCGGCCAGTCCTTCCTCTTTTGAAATGTATGGTGCCTGATGCCAAGCCACACATGGAAGAATCAAGTGTACTTATAGTGGTATTTACTCCGTATACCTATCTGTATTATCTGGCTTTCAGTACATAACAAAAAAATCTTCCTAATACGCTGCTATTCACTCAGGGTAACCTGACTCTTGCCACACATATTTACATAAGAAATATCTAATTATTGATCAAAGTCTATTTCTTTTCTGTTAGTTATATTTTGAAACAACAAAATAATTCTCAGGAATTTATGTACGTTGGTATTCAGTAAATTCTACAACAGCTTCTTTCCTTTGTACTGCTCCTGTGACACAATATCACATATTTCTACGTCAACTGTCTGATCTCATTTAGGTACGAATACAACAAACTGGTTCCTTTAAGATTGAGGGAGGAAAGCATGAAGTAATTCATTCACAATGAATGTTATAGGGGCACGTTGCTGCCTGACCATCCTCCAACCCTTTCCCAAGCTCGGCTATCTTCGCCATCTCCAGCTCATTCAACTTAAACTCAAATACATCCGCATTTCCTTTGATCCGAGACTCGGTGTCACTCTAAGGAAGGGGCATATAGCCCTTTTGTAAACTCCACCTGATCAAGACCTGCCCTTCACTTACGTTATGTGCTCTTGCAATCGCAGAAATAGTAGGATCGTTCCAACGCGTAGCATGGGCGAGCGGAGAATATGCTTGCAGAAGCATGCAATGCTTGGTGCAGAATTGCGCAAGGAAGGGTTGCGGGCACCACGGATGAAGCTCTATTTGGTTTATGACCGGCTTGTACTTTGCGTAGCTCAAAAGCTGCTCGATATGTTTGGCCCCACTAGATTGTGGTCAGCAGAAAGTTACCGATACCTGAGGATAGACGACCTACAAATTAGATACTCCAATTTCACGAGTCCCACCTTCTTCCATTAACTTTTCCAAGGCTTGCCACATTGCCTTTCTTCCTTCTGGTCCCACGGTTGGCCCATGAATCAAGAAAAGATCCACATATCCATCGCCACCCTCCCACCTCCCTTTGCCTCCTGAGATTCTCCTTACACTATCACGCAAGGACTCAAGAGTCTTCTCTAGTGTGTGTCCCTAGGGGTGGAAAACTTCGTCACAATGAAAAGCTCCTCTCGGGGGACGCCGGATAAGCGCATGCCTTCACCGACTTCAGCTTCATTCTCATAAAACTGTGCCGTGTCAATGTGGCGGTAGCCATTCTGAATCGCGGTCTTGACAGAATGAGAGCATTTATCACTTGGAGATGCATATACACCAAAACCAAGTATGGGGGCCTCGGTTTTGGGGGTTCTTGGTGAGTTGAGAAGAACACAACGAGTGGTTATGGAGAGCAGGCGAGGTTGTAGTATCATGATTAGATGACAGCTTTCCGTTGTCGTAAACGTATTGAAATTGACCGAATTAGATTGCAAATTCCTAGATAGATAGAGCTGGAAAGTACATCTAGGGAAGAGTAAATATCTACCTTTCTAATATAAAAACCGATTAAGTCCGTGTGATGATTCAATGACAGGAAGCCAACTAAGTCTAGTCCAAAGTATGAAGTATGTCAATCACTAGTTGACAGACGTTTCGTTTGCACATTGATACTAAAGAACATGGTTAACTAGGAACCTCTATCCAAGTTATCGATTCCCATTTGCTATCTGAGGCTCATGCCAACAATTAAACTCAGCAAACTTGATTCCTTGGGTCGAAGTATCACATTTGTAGCTCTGGGCTTCCATCGAAATTCCCCAAATCGTCTCTCAGAAGGTTGGAGCAACCCAAATGTCTGGCAAAAGTCTCATTAAAGGTTGTATTTTGATATCTGCTGGATGTTTCTGTGGTGAGGAAATATAACAATGCCACTAGCTACGGCTCCCTACACACTAATGACGATCGAATGACGTACGATGGCAACATAACCTTAAGTAATTAGGCGTTTTATCACGTTCTCATGAACATACACTGGAGGTGCCTAATAGTATATGCGTAGGCGCATCTAGGTCATGATTATTAGGGAACCTAGCAAAGCTTATGCTGAAGCTAAATCCACCCCACTTCCGGTCATGGAGCGTACAACTACTTCCTACTTTTATCCCCGTCGTCTGCCGTTACAGGCAATTGACTTAGGTTATTATGAATGCGACGATATGGGCAGTTTGGAAGAGTCAACATACACAACCAATTGCAGCGTTAACGATGTCGGTTTCCGAACATGCCCCCCATATTTCGTTACGACACTGGGTCAAGCGAAATATTTCAATACTTTATATGGTGTCGATAAGGGGCTTGGCCGGGAGGATAATATTACAGCCCTGATCGACTCACGGGCCGAATCATATCCTGATGTTCCCATAGTTGGAGAGTTCCTGCCCCCAATATCAAGCAGCAGTGTAGATGAATGGACCTCGAGATCCTTCAGTGAGTGTCACTAACATGTAGGCAAGGACATAAAACTGACTGGTGTCTCAGATTTTTCTCAGCTAGCCAAGGGGACATCTTCATTGGCACTGCATATGATGAGAGAAGGAATTCCTGTTGCAGAACGGCTTCTAATTCCTGGGGATGATGCTGAGCCATTTCAACCGCCTACAGTGGCCCTATTGTGCCCCAGTTCAGTGGACTTTTTATTCCACTGGCTGTCTTTGATGAGGCTTGGTTATGCAGTGTTGTTACTTGCGTGAGTATGCATTCCACGGGCCTCATTAAGTGCGTACAATGTGCTGAAATCTTGGAGTGACACTCAGCCCACAGCTTAATGAAGCCCAAATATGTCACCTCTATCAGTCCACAAGTGCAACTCACCTTTTTTACCACGATATGCATGCGACACAAATTCATTCTGGAGGGCTGCCATCTAAGATGGAAACAATACCACTTTGTCCCAGAAATATATATCTCCAGCCAGCAGCGGACCAGGTAATTTTACCCGCACCTGGGTGGATAACTTCTCGGTGCACTGCTTATATTCATCACACGTCTGGCACCTCGTCTGGGCAACCAAAACCTATCCCGCAAAGTCATGCTGGAGCAACAACATGCCTCCCGCAGTATCTGGCAGGTGCAGAGAAACGAAGTGCACAATTCACAACAACTCCCCTTTACCATGGTGGCATTGCAGATTTGATGAGGGGAATCAATTCTTTGAACTTAACCTGGTTATATCCCTCCACAGTCCCCGTCACCTCAAGCAATTTGGTGAAGATGTTTGCTATTTCTTCAGAGATGGAAAATGTCTTCCATATTAAGTACTTTTCCTCAGTCCCTTATGTTCTCAATTTCCTTGCAGAATCAAAACAGGGGATGCATTGGTTGAAAGCCTTCAAGATGGTGGGTGTGGGAGGTGCGCCTTTGGACGCTCAGGTTGGAAATAAGTTAGTCAATGCTGGAGTAAGATTAGTGAGTCGGTACGGAAGCACTGAGGCAGGCTTTCTGTTAAGTAGCTTCCGTGAGTTCGATAAAGACCTTGAGTGGGAGTATCTTCGCTGTGAAAACAATTTTGGTGGAGACGACTTGGTGTTCGAGGAGCGGGAAGAGACCGATGCAGGGAAAACATATGAGCTTATTGTTGGAGCAAAATGGCCTAACCTTTCCAAACGCAACCTGCCAGATGGCTCATTCGCAACGTCTGACATTTTCTTGTCTGGAGGCCTGGGAAATTGGAAATATATCAATCGGAATGATGTTCTTCTTGTCCTAGACTCGGGCAAGAAGTTCGATCCAATACCCATCGAGAGTAGCATTGTTCATCACCCTCTTATATCTTCGGTGGTGTTAGATGTGTGTCTCTTTGTCAAGGCGGGAAACACCTCACCCGGAGTACTTATCTCACATAATGCGCCGAAGCACGAATACAAGGCATTGCGCCAGAAAATAAGCTATGTCATCAGAGATGTGAATACTGCGGAAGGCAATCCTAGGCATGCCTGGATCCCGGAAGACCAGATAATTCTGAAGAGGGGGGTTAAGTTCCCAAAAAGCAGCAAAGGGACAATTCTCCGCACACAAGTGATGGAACTTTACGGAGATCTAATCGATAAGAGATTTTCCTCTCATAACAATACAAAGAGGGCACAAATTTCTCGACGCGCGCAGGTCACAAAACCTAGCTCTAAGCATCTAGATCTATCTCGCTACGAGTTACAAAAAGAAGGGATTGAGGATCTCGTACACTTTGTTGGGGCCGTCGTTCGCGGAGTATACGTCGAGTGGAACTCAAAGGTTCCTATAGAGGGAAACAACGGGGAAATGGTTGGACGGACAGCTGAAATTGTTGCAAAGAGATTACAGAATGATACTGATTTATTTAGCTTTGGAGTGGATTCTGTTATGGCCGTTGAGATTCGGAGTCGATTATCACGAGCCTTAAACTTGGATCCGAGCAAGAAGGCAGGATTCGGTATGAATGTGGTGTTTGAACAACGAACAATTGTAAAGCTGGCAAAATATATCATGGCCATTGCCCTGGGAGACCAAAAAGGTTGTAAGAACCAAGAGGAAGCATCAGAAGAAGAAATAATGTGGAAGTTTGTAGAAAAGTACACTACAATAGGGAAGCTGGTGGATCAATCGGTTTCGCCCGCTAGAGATGATATTTTTTCTGGTTCGTGGAATGATGACCAAGAAGTCATGGTGCGTATTATCTATGGTATAAATTCGGAGCATCATTTGTTAACCCTTCAGTAGGTCCTGACCGGAGCAACTGGATCCCTCGGTGCCCATATTTTAAAACAATATTGTAAACGCAGTATTTCGAAGAGAAAGATTTACTGCCTCGTCCGTGGGAATAGCGTCGCTTCCGTTTCTGAGCGTGTGGAACGATCGTTACGTCAACGCGGCTTTTCCAGACTCCCCACGGATGGGACAGTAATTGTGAAATACCTACCTGCTGCATTCGAGAAAGATAAGCTTGGACTTCAGGGGGAAGTATGGAGAGAAATAAAGGCTGAGCTTGCACGTGCGGGGCGAAATGGTGTCGTTATCCATGCGGCATGGCCAGTGAACTTTGCTGCCCGAGTTGAGAGCTTCGAACCGCAATTTGAGGGAATCATCAGGTTACTAGAACTTCTTCCACAAGTTACAGAAATGCCGAGTGGGGACAGACCTCAACTTGCCTTTATCTCAAGCACTGCTAGTGTGAGTTCTATGAAATCAGGTGCTTCAAGTGATGTTCAAGAGATATACTCTTCAGACCCACGGGACGCTGCCCCTTTGGGCTACAGCCGTAGTAAATGGGTGGCAGAGAAAATATGTCAATATTATGGAAAGAAGGGACTGAACGTGAAGGTAATACGTGTGGGCCAACTATGCGGAGATACTCGACATGGATACTGGAATCAGTCTGAGGGATGGCCGCTCATGCTTGCGGTGGGAACTTCAATCAAGGCACTTCCAGATCTTCGGGATGAGGTCTACTGGCTTCCTGTCGACATTGCTGCCAGCATAGTTCTAGAGATTACTAGCTTGAGGATATTGACAGGCGACGGCAATGGCAATTCTCCTAGTGTTGAGCCACCCTTCCACGTACTAAACCCACGTGGGGTATGGTGGAGTGAAATTTTCGACTGGATGAAAAGGGCGGAAAAGAAGTTCTCGATAGTCTCTCCAGAACAATGGGTCAAACGGGTTGGGCAGTGGGTGGAGAGGCTAGAGATCGAGAAAGAGACTCCGTGGAAAACAGACACAGATGTGGACATGAAGTTTAAAGTTGCCGAAGGGGTAAGAGGGCTATTGAATTTATGGGAAGAAAAGGTAACTTATAATCTTAGGAAAGTGAGAAACAAGCTAATGTAGGTTATTCAGTATGGAAATGACACGAATATCAACCCAAAGTTAAAGAAGGAGGCAGTTTTCGCAACCGACCTAACTTCCAGGGTTTCACCGGCCATGAAGCACCTCTTAGTTGGCAAGTCAAATGAAGACCACAGTGGCGATTCGGAGTGTAGCCAGCCCTTAAACCAAGCCTCTTTTCATCGAATACTTAGAAGGTGGGAGGAAAGCGGATTTTTGTAAATTATCAACAGTTCGATAGTTCAGGGTAACATTCACTCAAATTAACAATCCCTGATGCGTGTTTTCCAGTAGTTATGTTATACAGCACTCAATGCTCAGACAACGAAATTATAAATCCTAATGTATTTCGTTTATAGAATACAGAAAACCACCAACAAGTGCCATAATATGGCTGATGATATCAGCTGTCAATAAGTGTATGTTACAGAGATTTGAATTGACTTTAAGACTTTCCCATGAATAAGATCTAATATCTCTTCCATATAGCTGTATAGTTGAATAGATTTACATCTAATATATCGGTATCCCTTTTCTTAAGCTCGACTAGGCTGATCTAGGTCGTGATACTGTATATATGTTCTGGTCCGTTCCGGGATTAAATTGTTCAATGTCACGGAGAGCAACAAGGATTTACCACAACACCACAGCGGCCACAGCGGCCACAGCGACATTAAAATTACTAAATAGGGACATATCCGATATGAAGGTAATTTGTAGCAACATTTGGTCAAAGAACATCGGAGATAACATAAGTGACCTATCGAAGAAAATACTCAGTAGAGGTATACCCGAAATGAAGGTTATTATGTAGAGAAACATTAGGTCATAGAACAAGAGGTTGTAGCATGCGCAATAGTAGCCTTTAAAGATCGCGATACCATACCTTCTTTGCAACAAACACAAGAGTTTTAACCATCGCTTTGCTTAATTACACTCTTACCGGTCTCTACAATATTACACTCTTACCAATCTCTACCAATGTCTATCGTTCAAGATCATACTGAGACTGATCTTGACCAGTTTCATCCTCTAGGGTCCGCTCCATCTCCAAGCGCTATTGAAGCATTCTCTGGTACTGCCCGTACCAACTTTGAAGAGTATTTGTATACAACAAGTAACAAATCTCGCTTGACTTTTGAGAAGTAATAACCCTGAAATTATCTAGTATAATAGTGACTAATAAATGCTACCTAGGTATCGCAAAATTAAAGCATACCTTCGAGATCCAAATCTGAAGGCTGCTAAAGGCAATACAACAGAAATAAAGCTACGATCAAAGGCACTCAAGGAATATGAGCTACGAAATAATGCTTTATATTTTATTGCTGGGAAAAATAATCAACGAGTAGTCTTAGAGCATGACGTATTTGACGTTATTGCACATACTCATGATGCATTAATGCAAGCGGGGGATTGGGTAAGCGGAGGATTAAGCAAGCGGGGGATGGCAGAGCTTTTCTTATGTATATATCTTATGTATAAGCTACATTATTAGTCTCGATAACTATATATGTGATATTTATGCCATCCCGGAACGGCCCGGCAATCTCGCAACGGCCCGGTCCATACCAGTATCGCCTGGAATCCCGGAACGGACCAGAACATATATGTACAGTACGTAATTACAAAAAAACGTCATGATACCGACTCTTTCCACGTCAACATCACTTGAGCATTCTATACAAGAGCAGGACGTTACGTTTTCTATATGTTACTTTCTTAACTACCCAACTAGACTAGAAACTACGACCAAGCAATATGAATAAGCCTGACATAAATATCAAAGATATACGGAGTAGACGTGTAACATATAGGTATAGACGCCATTACACGATATTTTATTGACAATGCTGTGATGCATAAAGAAACGACTTCGAATGCCTCGTGAACCCAAAGCCATCTTCCATACCGGACCACAAGGATATTTCCTTAAGCTCCAGCACAGCGGCCAGCCCTCATCGAAGAGCAAACTTGTCAGCTCGCGTCACAGCGCTTGGAAACGGTGTAATACCAAGGCCACATTGGATCGGACTGATAGGTAAAGAGCCAGGGAGCCCAATCCTATGGACAAAAAAGGGTTAACCAACAAAAGTCTCGCGTGCATACATTAAACTGAAAAGAACAGATACTACTTGATCTAAGCTCGAGGGCAAAGAGAGTGAGGAGAGAAGAGGGTACGGGGTAGAAGGGGTTCAAATATAGGTTCGGATTGTTTGCGCCAAGGCCATTGGTTAGTGAGTCAGCGACGTTTAGTCCCGTTCCAACCAGACTACTTGATAAGGAAATACCATCAAAAGCCAAGATTGCGCATGGAAGTCAGGCTGAACTCTACAGAAGTAAAACAGGAGAGCCAGTGGCGCTACGTCCAACTAGACTCAGGTGTCATCGAAAATATCCTTCTCGGGAATAGCCAACACCGCACGTTCATTGGTTACTTCTTCTGCGATTTCTCAATGCCTTACTCTCTCCTACCAGAAGTAATTATCCGAAGTTTCATCAGGAAATCTAGCGGTATTTCATGGTTCGACAAAATATGAGGTGGAAATGAAGTCCTTTTTTGGGAGTCACAATAATATACCAACCATGGACGCCTGGCATAAATTTTTCATCAGCTACATGAACTGAATCATACTTCTTTGTTGATGAGATCGAACGAATGTTCGGAGGATCACCAACGGGAACTGCTAAATTTCATTGGTACACTAATGGGACTTGAGAGGCGTAGTATAAAATTTTTCATTTCCACAAGACCAGACATATTCATCCAAGCGAGAAGACAACTTTACTCGACCTCAATGCCATTCAATACAGGCAGGAAATTAGCGCGTTCATAGAGCAGTCATTAACCAGAAGACTAGCTGATCGCAGGTTCGTAATCCAAAATCTGTCGACAGTCGAAGAGACAAAGAATGCATTGTTGCATGGAGCAAAGGGAATGTGAGAAATTTAAGTGGACTGAATTCTAACTTGTGGCAAACCAGCACGCTGACCGTTTCATAGGTTTCTTTGGATGCAGATCTAGATTTACGATATCTGTAGACAACTGAATGATGAAGAAATTAGACGGACTTTGCTATCATACCTGGGTAAGACATACATTCGCATCCTGCGTACAATTGCAAAAGAGAGGCGATATAGAACTTCTCCGCCGCAAGACGCCCTTATACACCTGGCGAATTGCGGGAAGCTAATTCAATCCAGCCAGGCGACTCGACATGGAATCAAGCAGCGAAACGTCGAACAGTGCGGGAACCTTCACAGGCTCCTATTGCTTCTTTTCGCGCATTTCACGGTACTGAAATTCCTGACATTATACAAACTGCGCCTGACCCAATGGAATTTTTATATTGATACAAAACTGGCCGCTATGCGTATGGGACGACTTTGCCTAGCATACCTCCATTTCCCAGAACTGCAAAAACAAATTTAAAGTATTTCCATCACCCAAACAGTCAATCCCTCATTCCCAAAAGCTCCACGCTTACTGATCGCACCTGATATTCCCACGAGGTCTCCGTTGAGAGTTGCCGGAAGATACTTCACAAGCCATCTTCGGAGGATGCTAGGGGCTTCAGCTTTTCGGTGTCGGTCGGAGAACGAGCCAAGACAATGGTGGTTCTCAGCATTCCAATACTCTTGTCAAAGAAAAGTTTCCTCCCTTAAATACATTATCCAATATTGGACCCACCATTGTGCTGAACTACCATTCAAGCCCGACGCAAGTGGAGAGGCCGGGAGAACCGCACGCATGTTTCGAGATGTGTTGTTGAAGAAAAATGATACCATTCACACGTATGCCTTGGATCAAAGAGCCTGGGAGATCGAATGATGAAGCAGAAGAAACGCAGAGGTAACAGTTCGGATGGGCTGTCAGAAATAATCATCGCTCACTGCTCTAATTAGCTTTTAGTGAAGTCACCAACTGGGGAGACTCACCAGAGCAGTACATTGGGGAATTTCTCAATGAGGTGCTCACCACGTACGGCTATTTATCCGAGCAACCATGCATGGTAGCCGCGCTCTTGGGGCACCGAGTACTACCTGATTTCCTACTCAGCAAACAAAAAAATATCGACAGAGAGTACGTTGTGAATGGCCGCTACCTACATCACGCTCTTATGGGAGCTGCAATTCAGGGCAATGTTGAAACGGTGGAGCTATTGCTCGGTCTCCAGGCTAGCGTAAACCATACTGTGGAAGTTGCTACCACTTTGTGGCGCACTGCCATAGGTGGAGCATGTGCTAAGGGTCACTTAGCAGTCATCAAGAACTCTTAGACTATGGGGTTGATATCAATGCTCACGTCAAGGGCCGCTGCTGTTAACTGGCAGCTAGAACTCTGAAATGGCTCATCAAGCTGGGGACGGCTACCGAGGCCTCCCTCAATGCAGTCCTGGTGGCGACTACAGTACATAACGGGGTTATGCAACATCACCGGGTAATGCAACAGCCCCCACGGTATCCCTGTCGGCCCAATCTTGGCAGGGTAACTCAGGCTAAAATGAACGGGAACATGGCCAGCAAAATGTATAATGACCTTGGAGATGTAGAGATGTATTGGCATGTGTTGGAAATGCGTAGGGGATACATAATGGGAAGTTAGAGATGAGTTATTGCACAGTATAGAATAAAATGTAGTACAAAATAGACCAGCAACTGACCTACCATACTAGTCGAGTCTTGTCAATATTCAAATATGGAGGTTCGTTTTAGATATTCTAGGGTCGAGTGAGGCCTTCTAGTATGGGTGATAATTCCCGGGCATTAAGGAACCTCAGGAAAGTATAATGCAAAGTTAATGCATATTTATAAATCAATTTATAGGTTAATGTAGACCATTCTGGACCAGTATGAGTTCAATTAGCCTATCCTGGACTTGCCTATACCAGACGGAGTCTACTCAAACATACGTAAGCCTACCTGACTCCGCCTGGCCCTGCCTGAGCTCTTCTGGCGCTACCTGAACCCGTTGGAGAAAGTAGATGTACAGGGCACTTGGCTGAAGAATTATGGGCCAACTCACATTATGACAATGAATTCAGACTCCTATTGGCTACTGTGAGCTTCACTGAACTATTATAAGCCTGTTTGAATAACTCAAGTATTCTCAGGGTAGCTTGATCTCATCTAAACTCTCCCGGTTGTACCCACATTAATTTAGGTACTAAGAAGCCTATCTGGACTTGTCCAAATCTACCTGAGCTTTCCTCAGGCTCCCTGTTTATATATAGTTGTTTAATACGTCCAAAGTCAACTAGTAAGGTTTAGTTTGTATTCAGACATACATATTTGCATATATAGAATGTGTCAAACTAGTACTTCTTGATTTTCAGCTTAATTAATACTAGCTGATACCAGTTTTAATGACTTCTGATAGGTACTAGTGTACTTACAGTGATATTGAAGGAGACTTGGTGCATTATAGACTATCGTAGGTTCGTATTTGACAGTAGAAAAATTATATATACAACACTAAACTGGTGCATATAAGGCTAAAATAAAGCAGGTAAGACTAGGCAAGTTTAGATAAGACCAAGCTACCTTGAAAATGTTTGAGTTATGCAAACATCCTCACAATAGTTAGTGAAGCTCACGGTAGCCCACAGGAGTCTGAATTCGTTGTCGTAATGCGAGTTGGCCCATAATTCTTCAGCCAAGTACCCTGTACGTCTACTTTCTTCAGCTGGTTCAGGTAGTCCTAGAAGAGCTCAGACAGGGCCAGGCGGAGTCAAGCAGGCTTACGCATATTTGAATAGACTCCATCTAGCATAGGCAAGCCCAGAATAGGCTAATTGAACTCATACTGGTCTAGAATGGTCCACATTAACCTATAAATTGATTTATAAATATGCATTAACTTTGCATTATACTTTCTTGAGGTTCCTCAATGCCTGGGAATTATCACCCATGCCAGAAGGCCTCACCCGACCCTAGAATATCTAAAACGAACCTCCATATTTGAATATTGACAAGACTCGACTAGTATGGTAGGTCAGTTGCTGGTCTATTTTGTACTACATTTTATTCTATACTGTGCAATAACTCATCTCTAACTTCCCATTATGTATCCCCTACGCATTTCCAACACATGCCAATACATCTCTACATCTCCAAGGTCATTATACATTTTGCTGGCCATGTTTCCGTTCATTTTAGCCTGAATTACCCTGCCAAGAATGGGCCGACAGGGATACCGTGGAGGCTGTTGCATTACCCGGTGATGTTGCATAACCCCGTGATGGACTGTACCAAGATGGGCTACATGGATGTACTCATTCAGCTCGTGGAAGATGGAGCAAGCCACTAATCAGGTTTGGCGGCAGCTTCTGAGGCCGGCCAGATGGATTGTTTGCTTGCTCTCCTCGAGGACGCACCATTCTGGGAACTTGCCTGGCTTGCTAAAGCACTGAATTCAGCTGCTAGTCAGGACCACTCACCAGCCGTCGCTCAACTCCTTCAATTTGCCATGGACTGTGGTTACCACATTGCAGATGATTCTGATAACAGTTCACTCGTTGATGCTCCTCGTGGTAGTCATCTAGAGGTCGTGAGGCAACTGTTGGACCTCCACCAGCGTGAATACACACAATATAGTAACCTAATAGTAAACGGTGGGCTGCGCTTAAGGCCTCCAGGACGTGCCAGAATATCACCAACGCCATTACACAAGCTATTGGCATAACATCACTGGAGGAAGTCTCAAAGATCAACAATAAAGCCAGACGATACAGCTATGATGGAATATCTACTGTAACTAGGTACCAATATCCCAAGTGAACTTGTATCAAGCGTACTTCTCAGGTTTCCCGGCGTACGGCGGCTTCTGGACCGATAGCTCTTGACGGTGAGTTCGTGGCTCACGTATGTCGTCAATTAGATTTTGTGAAGGACTGTTTTCCTTAGCGGGAATGGTACAGTGAGCGCCCGGAAGACTGGGTGTCCGCTTCGATTCAGGCTTCCGAAGGTGGTCACTCAGAAGTCATAGATCGATTGTTAATGATTGAATCACGATACGACATGGTCATCAGCAAAGGCCTCTCACTGATAGAGGCCTGTAAAGGCGACTATATAGAAGTTGTCAATCTGATAGTGAATAGAGATTATCTAATAAGCATTGACATGGAAAATAATTGAGTATGCAGTATCTATTGTGGTGATGCAAGAGATGAGGATCAGACATCTAGCATCGTGAACGCGAAGGGAGGGGCAGCTCTCGTCGGGGCTGCTGGAAGAGGTCATTTTCCCGTGGTACAGGAATTTCTAGCAGCTGGCACAGCCTTGGGCTCCTGCTCCGGTCGACTTGAAGCACTTATAGCAGCTAGTCAAGGTGGTCACCATTTTATTTTACGAGAACTCTTACGCCACCGAAAGATCGAATACTTAGTTCCCAGTCTAACGGAAGAACCTGGTCTTACTCAGCTTGCCAGTCCGCTTCTCTACCACCAAGGGATAGTATCCCTAGAAGCAGCGTATCGAGAGAACAAACAAGTACTCATTGAAATACTTCTTGTGGATGTTAATGCCATTTTGAGAGACGAAATCTTTTCACCTCTCAGGAAGACCGTTCTAAGAAACGAAATACTCGCTCTGGAGAGTATGATAGATGCCGGGGCAGATTTAAGGAACCATGGAAGCAAAACCTTGATAATGGCTTGCACATTCAATAGAATCGATTGTGTACGCAAATTAGGGGTCAATGTCAACTCTTATGATGAGCAGGAGGGCTTAACTCCAGTTGAGAGATACCCCTTAGGGGCAGCAATCCAACACGCAGACTGTGATGTGCTTGTGGCCTTGCTGAATTCAGGTGCAGATGTCAATGCAAAGTTGGTTCAACACAGCAATGAAACGGCACTTCATTATGCGTGCAGCACCATGCAGGGGCAGATATTCATACCCGTGACATGTATGGCAGGACAGCATTAGAATCGGAGACCTGTGTGCATCCAGCGGTATTGAGGGCTCGGAAACTCGTAGAAGCTATTCGTGAAAGAGAACATATATGATTCCTTCCAAGGTTTTTGAGCTCGAAGCCACACCTCATTTTGATGCCTCTACGAGGCGCTCAGTGTCGTTGAACAGTCAATTTACGAGGCCATGAAATCTCTTTTATTTTCCCCACTCCATAGCTCTGTCATATTATGATTTTTCGAGCTTTCGTTATTGCATCCTATACCCTTATGCTTTCCTACTCATGCTTTTAATCTCCTCCAAATTGAGCATATTTCTTTTTACCGACAAAACTCATTGGTTTGAGTAAAGTAGATGCACAGGTTGGGAACAAAAAAATGTAACGGAGCAAAAATGCTTGAAAGTGGTCATTTATACGGCGATCTCAATTTGTCAGTATTCTTTGTTTTTGATCTGTCTATCTTCCATGGTCTTCCGGTGGGGAGTACTTAATTTCACCGTTGTGTTTGAGAATCTATCGTGTAATAAATCTATGACAATCAATAGTCACCCAGTCAATATTCCATTAATGCAGAGATGCGTAAATCGTTATCCCGAATCATCATAATTTTACCCTAAACTCGCCCAATTGACCCTAGCTATTACCCTGAATTTCTGACTCTATAGAGCAAGTAGCGGGGATGGGTTGGGACAATAATATCCTGAATAGAGCCTCAATGCTTATCAAGCTTGTGAATCACAGTATATCTTTGCAAAAAGAATCTTGTATGCCTCATTGACTATCAGAAAGCCAGGATAGAGACTCTATATATGGCCGTCCCGAGACTACATCTGGGTTTGCGGCACAGCACTGGCATATCCTAGCAAGCATTTTGAATGGAGGATTCTCGGAGCTCTATTAATGTTCGTTGTGCAAGCAATCGTTTTGGGGAGGGGGTGGGGGTGGAGTACTTTGGAAGCCCGATTACCTGCCTGCAAGTGAGTTAACAATTTAGGATTATCTATGATTATTTTTCTCTCGGGTTCAAAGAATCAAAGAAAGGAGAGATAGGAAAATTTTACGGAGGGGTCACGCAACCAGACTAGGAAAACTGCTAAGGTGAAGTAGCGAAATCATACATAAACGTTTCTGAGCGCACCTATTACGAGACAAAAATCACTTACTAGCAGATCAGAGAAAAGCATCGAAACATATCAACTCCTTCAAGATCCAACCAGAATTTTGAGATTATATATTATTACGACACAAATATTTTATCAGCTGTGCAGCACCAAATCTGCTTCCAGTTCAAGTTAAACCATATAACCCAAACTCCCCCTTTCGTACCGAAAAGCCCGCGGACGAAGAGGTGGGCAGGCGTCGAAATTTAAATGAAACCGAGCACGATCGGAAAAGAATGCAACTTAGAAAGGCATTAGTGAAGCGTTATAAATCCACCAAAAACATAACATGTGTATACAATCAGCAAGAGCCCAAGGTCTCGAGACTATCCTTTTGGTAAGCCTAGTCGAAGTCGAAATAGTCGTGCTACCGAAGGTTAGCATAACACCGTCACAGGGAAAAAAAAAAAACCAATAACATAGAATACGCAACTCACAAAAAAACCGCGAAAAACCCGCGAAAAATAATTTGATCCACACACACCATACCCACGTCTCCACGAATTAAAATCTCTAACTAACAAGCACCCACAACAAGAAGAATATCATCAACACTCCAAACATCTTCACTACCAGCCATCTATTCGAGCTGACTCTTCCCCAATATTTCAATAACTCCCTTTGTGCTCCAGATACATTCGTCACCACGTCTTCGGTCTCGGCATCGATCCTTTGAATCATCTCGCTTTGCTCACTGACCATTTGTGCTAATTGCCCAAAGATACCTCCAAGCTCGTTGATTGTCCGTTCGATGGCTTCGATGGCTTCGGATCGGGCACTTAGATAGGTGTTGACGGGTTGGGCTTCTTCCAGGAGCTGCAGTTGTTGCTGTGACATAGGCTGGGAATGAGAGGGATGGGGATCAAGAGTGAGGAGTGATGGCGATGGGGAAGGGCCAGGTTGCATATGCGAGGACGGGCGGGTGGTTGGTGGTGTATATAGAGGAGAGGCTGATTGTTGTAATGTTGATGCTATGTCGAGATTGAGTTAGCAGATGAAAACCGAGATATTAACAAAGGAAACCCTCACCACCAGCTGGGGCTGAGGGGTTTTTACGGAGACGAAACTCACCCTCACCAACCCTTCCAGCCACATTGCTCACAAAGTTCTCTGTTCTACTTCTGCTAGCCTGGATGTTCTTTGTTCGAACCTCAAGGACCTCTTTGAAGCCTACACTCACGTCCGCCAACTTCCCCTGCAGCATGACCACCACATTTTTTGCATGCTCTCCTTCTTGGCCTTCACTAGACTTGGAGGAGTTGGGGTGTTGTGAACGGACGAGAGCTTGAAGGTTACCGATTTGGGAGTTGATGGAGGAGAGATCTTGCTTGATGACGTAGGTAAGTTCGGCGATTTCGACGGGTTTGTCGTCAAAAAGGGTTTTGCGTTTGGCCACTATGAGGGACCGTCAGTTTTGGATTATTTATACTATTAGAACCATAAGGGACCCGATTTCTCGGGATTGGTAGTGTGTCTGGTGTTACTGACGTAGTGCTAATCGTTCTAATTTCCCCATCGTACTATTGATACTCCTCCCAATCTCCGCCGCACGCCTGGCGAACTCCGACCTGGCTGCCTTTTTGCCCGTTGTAGATGACGGTCGATCCGGAACATCTGAGAGTAGGGGTACCTTTGCCGCCGTAGACGGAGGCCGGTTTATCCTCCGGGAGAGGCTGGAGACAACTGTGTGAAACTCCGCCGTGCGATCCTGAATCGAAACCATAGCTGCCAAATGTACGAGGGGCCTCAGGAAGCCCGCGAAAAGTTGATAGAGAAGGTCAGTGTTGATAGTAGCGGGGTGTTTGGATAGTTTGATTAGGTGTTCAGTTTCACTCTAAAACTCAGCCGACGATGGGAAATTGAGTACGTATAAAAAAAGCTTCGGAATATCGGAGTGTTGAATTATGTGCGCGATAGTGATGAAAACGGGGGCACGAGATCAAGGAAACGAAACCTGCGCGACTAATAAAGATTTATGGAATAAATAACTGGAGCTCTAAAGCGGAAGGAAAATTGAAGATGTCAATTTGTAACTGAAACAAAGCTTCAAGAGCATCTATCTGAAGGGACTCATTGTAAGGGGCGACTGAAATTGTTGGGTTGAGCTTAGCCCAAAAAGGCTTAGAAGCTGGCGCAGCCGCTGTCGGAGGCACAGTGTACTATGAATGGATTCGGGCCGTCCTCGGGCTGTCCTTCGGCATGCCGACTTCTCGTCGCAACCATACAATCTAAAGTGAGCATCTATCGTAAGTCTCTCATATAGAAGAATTGAAGTTAATGTGAGACTAATCAAAACCATATCAATATAATAATGCCGTAAATAAGCCGTGCGACCTCACACCTGATGCCATTCCACCATAAACCAGTATATATAAACAAGGGTCTCTGCCGTTATGACCTGTTACTAATTATATCATATATACAAGAGATCCATCAAGGACCAATCCCAAAAAAAGTCAGTGCTTGCAACCGGCTGGTAGTCTCGCGGGCACCGTTCCCGACTCCGATGAATTACATTGCTTATTGTACCCCAGGCTCAGGGTCATACAGATCCTAAACGAACGCCTCCCACGTATGTAAGTACGCCTAATTATTGCTGTATGCTCATATATACTATGTACATATATTACCATTGGTATCGCATTTCTGAGGGGTTACGTTACGCAATCACTGTGATACGTATAATGCTACCTAGTCGTACAAGGCCACAAGTTAAGCAATATGACTCTGCAACGTAGACTGATGACTATGGGTGTATAAAACAGATCTCACTTTCATGTTCTGCCTTGCGGCTAGAAGATACTTAACTACAACGAGGAGACCCGGTTGGGCCTGTATTAGCCGTCGCGCGTATTGCATGTGGGCACTGGCAGAACTTCAAGGTCATGGCAACGTTAACGAGGTTGATGGTCTATTTCAAACAACAAACAATATATCTATATATTTGGGAGTTCAAACGGTAGTCGATTGACAAATAGTACTAGTAGATGAGGGTAACTCTCGTATTCCAGAGAGATAAATTAAGTATCAGCAAGAGGCTTAGAAATAACTAGTAAGGAAACTATAAGTATACTAGATATGCATATAGTCTGGTTTGTATATATGATTTAAGACTAAAGATTAATCCCAACCATTAATAATACCTTCCCTAATATCCACTGGATCCCCCGGAATCGGTGCTCCTCATCCACAAACAGTTCATCCCACTGCCGAGCTCGCAATCCACCCTATCTAACATCTCCATCCGAATATTCCCACATTCATTGTTATCCTGGTCGTATCGGCAAACAAAGCCACCAGGCCCGATGTAGCCCATCTCTGTCGCCTTATGTTCAAAACATGCACTTACCATTGTTGGTGCAATGTTCTGCCGAAGGGCCGCAAACAAGGGGTGGGCAGGATTGCCATCTGGATTGTTGAACGTATATAATGTAATTTAATAGTCGTTGGCAAAATCTTTAATAAAACAGTAAAACAGCCACTCTAAGATACCTTTGATTTCTTGAATAACTCAACAATTCCATGATGCTAAGGTTTGAATTGAAATTGGGTTAAGTTTTGGGTTGTGAGGAGGTTCTAGGCCACTCATCCAACACAGACCATCACTTATTGCTATCAAGGTAAGCATCTTTTGTCTCATCATCATAGCACCTCACTTCAAGCCAGACGTGAAGGGGACCAACCCATGCCTAGGGCCGATGGTTGCTAGTGAATTTGAGGTGTCTTGTTGCATGACAGAATGCTGTCGTAACTTCCTCATCCGTATCAATTCCATCTGTTTCATCCTGGGATCCTTCCAATAGGTTTGTGCGCCCCAGAGCCCTGGATGTAGCTGTTCGAGAGCCACTTGATTCTTCACCGACATCTTTCCCTACAAGAACGTAGACTGTGACCTGGCTACCGCCTTTCCACCAGCCACTTCTTACAGACTTTGCTTCTTCTGCGTCCAACCTGACTCAAACACAACACTGGGCAATGACGCCTTGGTTGGCGGAGAACCATGCGCTCAATGGCGTCAATTTTGCCTAACCAAATTGGGAAGTTACGCATCGTTGTTGAGGTATGGAGCTTGAAGTTTGCCTTCAGGTGGCATTTTATCTCCGATATTTTTTTTGCCCAGGGACTCTGTGTACTCAGTACAACGATAAATTATTGTCTTGCGTGCCAGCTTGCAGCTGGAACGATCAACAACCGACAGGCTAATGAATTCTGGTCTACAAGCTGTATGCATGACAATAACTTATCGCTGTATGTGGCTCACCGTTATATTTAGAGAAATTGGACAATTGGGATACACTTCAAAAAAGCAAAGTACCGCATGTCGACATATTTAACAAATCATCCTCATTGGAGGATGGTGCGCACCTGACTAATGTTTGATGTAGATAGTAAACTTAAGGTATTTTGAGTGAGTTCCACTCATTCATTAAGCCCTATACTTTGATTTATTTATATAATACCTGGGGAGCACCACCAAGGCGAGCCCTACAGTGGTTTTGTGCTATTATCCCACAGCCCGAATGCCTCTTGGTTATGTGAATAGCTACAGTTGGATATCTCCTTATTTAAGCGCTGTGTAGCAGGTCATCAAGCTGGTCGCCTAGTAAGACAAGGTTGGTTCCGATGGCAAAACAAAATCACTAGGCACCCGCATGATGTGGAGGCAGAAGGTGCCTGGCCGTGGTTCGTTTGTTCTGGCAGTGACTGGCACACTAAGCCAATTTCTCAAAAATAATACCGATACAGTATGTAACACCCTGCCAAAAGAACTACGAGCGAATCGAAATAAATTAGACAGCATCCGCTCGAATTAGATTCTTTTGGGTAGGATTCCCCAACCGGACTAAGGATTCACTCTCGATTTCTAATCATGTGAAAATATTAACGAGGTATTATCAGTCCAGCCTCAAGGTGTTACCCTCAGGTTAGGTATAATCATAACGTAAACTCAGTTGATCAAAACCAATATCAGTCCAGTCTCAAGGTGTTACCCTCAGGTTAGGTATAATCATAACGTATCTTTCTAAACTCAGTTGATCAAACCCAATATCCACCGAGCTCAACGAATTAATTATACAAGTAGATACATCTCAAACTGTGTACTTCTTAGGTGAAAGACACTTATCCCGTTTACTAAAGGCCGGATGCAGGGTCAAGTTTTAACAAGAACTTCATAATCGCCTGATACCTCAAGATATTTGTGATTGCTGGAAAGTACCTCAAGTTTACGGCTCCCCAGCCACTCTTCATCACATGTCAGGAACCGCCACGGCTTCACCTCCACACAATGAAAATCCTACTGAGTGGTTTACTGACTGGAATTCACTATGCTGTCTCTAAGTACCAGCAGCTAAATACCGGTATGATATATCGTCTAGAGAGAACATCCACTCTTGCAACACATAATACAATTAACCGAAAGAAACTAGCCAACCAACCAAGAAAGCAACTCAACTTGCAATGGCATCTAAAAGCACAACACCAGCCAAGCCTACTATACCATGCATCCATTCATGCACCCGCTCCATAAGAAAAAGCAAACAAAGACAAGAGAGGATATAGCGCCATTCTAGATGAAAAATTCGAAAACCATATGCCACCAAAAGAAACACACCCCATACAGGCTAGTCATAGACTCAAGACGACACCCCAACCATTGGAGCTACATTCAACTGCCCCTCCCTAGGACACCCCGGTGTACTTAGCCTATCCACCTCCAACCCGCTCGCATCACTACTATCCTCACTCACCATTACCCCCTTCACCCCCTCCGCCACCCCCTTCTCTGGCCCCCTCCCCACCATCCCCTTACTTTCCACAAATGCCGCACTCCTACTAAAACTGGGGTCCGGTTGATAATACTTATCCACCACTGGATGAATGAGCACGGTCTGCTTATTAATACTCAAGATACTATTCGTCGGTACCGTAACCCAATCCCCGCGTTCAAACGTGAGGGGTTCACTCGCGACCATGACGAGGTCCTGGCCCTTATCGTGGCGCTCCATGCGGTAGAATCCGCCGGGGCGATACTCGTGGAATCGGGTGCCAGAGGAGAAGTAGAGGGATGCGGCTTCATCGGTTTTGGACGAGACGTAGCGTGTGCAAATCACGGTGTGGCCGTCGGATAGGCCAAAGTTAAGGAGGGAGGGCTCGGTGATGGAGGCAGATTGGAGGAAGGTATTGAGACGGGAGATGGTATGGAGCATAGCGGTGCGAAGGAGGGTGTGGCCGAAGCCGGTTTGGGGAGGGTTCTTGAGGTCAGCGCCGAGGGTGTCGAGGGTGTCGAGGTAGAGAGCGAATGCCTAAGCAGTATATTGTTAGCATCCATGGTAAGTGACTCTGAGGGGACAAAACGTGCCCATTCACTATCCGTACTACCCTCCACATTCAGAAAATACTCGTCCTTAATTTCCTCGACAATCCTACGCTTGATTCTCTTGAACCCGGCAATATGTCCGTTATGCATCCACATTAAGCTATGATATGAGAATGGATGGCAGTTGCTCTCGCTCAATGCCCCCATGGTTGTAGCTCGGACATGTGCAAAAACCAGCGAGCTGGTTGTCTTCTTTGCTAGGCGGGCGAGGTTGGTGCAGTTCCATGCTGGTGTTGTGGAGGTAAATATACAGGGGCCTTCGCCGAGTTCGGGGCTGGTATAGTAGCCTACACCAAAGCCATCGCCGTTATGTGGAAGTTGGTCCTGTGGATTGTGGAGTTATCATCTCGTAGCTTGGGAATTGAGGTCCAGGGAGGAGGGAGCCCTAGAGCGCGGGAAGGACATACTAGCCGAAGCCTGCAATCATATGATTGTGTGAGAATTGAGTGAGCTGGGCGAAGGAGTAAGTCTGCAAGAAGAATCTCGTTGCGGCCTTTGAATATGACCCAGCGGCACATGTTGAATTGCTGCAGAAGTGAAGGTGTTACGTTCCCTGCTTACTGGTGCGGGAGTGGAGGTCGACGAACCCTTTCTACGCTGCAGTACAGTGCAGTACAGCAGGAAGACGTTGTAATGTCAATGTATCAGCTGAAAGTCGTGAAGAATTTGTTTGCCAAAGTGCTGCCGTGATACGTGTGGCAAAGCTTGAGAAGGGAGTCAAACTTCGCTGCAGAATTATGTGAGCAGGTCGAATATGCTCAAGAAGACCTCGCAGTCTTCCCAGTTATACTCTTCTCGAGACAGCTGATGCAATTGCAGGAACCTCACTTGTCTTCTCTCATTGGACCCGTTTCACAGTCATGACTCGCCATTGCGCGATTCTGCTCTAGTCTGGTTGCGCGATTCCAGGGTCCAAGGTGCGTGATCCGAGAGCTAAGACAACTTTCAGTTTCTTTTTAGCCCTGGTCGGGACAACAAACCTGCGATGCTGTGGGGATTTCGCGATAAATTGAATTCGAAGTCTCTAAGTGATAGAACGAGCGGACGAGTATACAGCGCACATGTAGGAGATAGATCTTCTCGTATGATAGGAGCCCTTTAGTCTGGTTGGGAGCCCTTAGTGCTGGGTAGTCTAGCTGCACTACCCCTGGTAGAGGGGTGCTGATGCTCATAAACGTCTACGAGGGGTTGTGCAACCATATATTGTCTAACAGGTAACTTATATTAAGTATATTCTGATCAAGGCTGACTCCTATCGGTACTTGGATTGATATCATATAGGCTATAGAGTTCAGAAATGCAGCCCCGCTCGACCAAAATCTACTCTCGTGTCTACCAAAATCTCGACTGTGATACTCCGATGTGCGTAAATGTTGAAAGAATATGCTTGTCGATCAACTTGATTGTTCAATGCTTCGCTCTTTGTTATTCTTTGCTCAGCATACCTTACTTTGTTCTGCACGCTCTCTTTGTACACAGCTATTCTTTGTCTGCCGTCACTATTGTCGCTGCTCTCTGGTATTGTCTGCGCTCCTGTTCCGTGGTTTATTTAAGCCGCACAAAAGTACTGTCTATATCGAATAAGATAACGGAGTTACTAGCAATCAATTAATCTCTTCTGCTGCATATGAACTCATTCTCCCTGTAGTTTTACAACAGTAAACGATGGAACAATAGGTCACGTGGGGTTATAAGGTGCTGTAGACTAGGGCTAATTAGTGTCTAGGAGGTAGTTGAAGGCTACAGCCACTCCGTCCAGTATAGTGAGGTACATATATGTGAATACATCACTCAACCTTTCTGTCTGTTCCAAAGTACATGGCAGGAGTGAATTTTCTGATACAGAAGCTTCCGGTTTTCAAAACCGCTTGTGGCGTCCGATATACCAAGGGATCCGTACAGCGAGGCTGTATACTGTACATATGCATGCTGAAACCTCATTAGGTGCATGGGATGAGATCCAATGGCTCATTGATTGAAACCTACCAATATAATTTAGTACAGATGCCACAATGGCCTCGTGAGGAGAAGAAGATAAACAGAGAGGATATTGAACAGTATCGTATCTACGCCTTCAACCAGACTACCTACAAGGGGACCCTAGTCTCGGCACCTCCAAAATTGTTGATAAGCTGCATGCAACATACTGTAGATCACATCCACTTCGGATCAAGGAAAAAGGTAACATCAAAAATTCTGGCGGGCACCGCCTCTCGTAGAGAAACATCAAAACGCTACTTGGGAAACCCCAGCTCACTAATCTTGTGTGTGTCGGAGAGATTAGTAGTAGAAAGATATACCTATGTGATATATATTCTAAGAATGTCAGCTTTCGTAGGAAACGAAATCGTGTAATATCACCAAGAAACATATGCCGGAATGTTGAAAGGACCAAATTGAAAGAGAAAAATCAATGACGATCCGCAAATATGGAATAGAGCTAATTATGGATTGTTGTAATAGGGTAGAGAGGAGATAAAATATAGGCTCTAGGAGAAGGTGCTGATGTTCGAATCTGCGCAAAAGCACAGTATGCTTTTGCAGATCTTGCAAATGCGGATTACTCAGTAGTGGGTGTCATAATGCTTCGATTATGTTGAAACTACTCTCTCAATTCTCTCTTAGTCCGGTTATGCTTCGCTGCCCACTGCTTCCCAACCTCGTAGCTCGAAATCTGTTACTGAGGCGTCAGTCACTCATTCAAGCATATTTTGTAACATCAACACTAAGGAACCACTCACCATTATCGCACAAGCCGGGGCAACTTTCAACATCCTGGGAATACATCCCCTCCACAATCCTCTCACTCCCTCCTCCCTCCAAATACCATGAAGTAAACCCGGCATGCTTTTATACACGTGCCTTGCCCCACCACCGTACCCCGCCCTCACTGCTGCCGGCCCATCTACTGGTGGGGAAGTATGCTGCGTAACCTGAATCCTTGTCTTCCCCACATCAAACGGGGTTGTCAAAAATGCCGCCACCATCCCAGACAGAGCTCCTGCAATAAACGAATCGGTAAAAGCATTTGCACTGGTATTATCAACCTTGCCTACAGACGAATTCAGAGGGAAAAGCTGCTGACTCCTCCGGAGAGTTTGAGCCTGAAGACGGTTTTTGATAGTCTCGTATCCAAACCAGTAGATTCCGGAAAAAGGTACATCTCGCCATAATGTAAGTGTAAGACCTCGCCAAAGTGACGTCCAGCCTTCCACTTTAACCATGCCAACAAGTCCCGATACAGTTTTCCTGAATGCACCAGTCTCATTCACCACGTTATTCCCGTTGGCCTTGGGGGTACTAACTGCCCATAGTCTAGTCCTAAATAGCTCCAGTGGCGATATCGCTGTAGCAGCAATAGCCCTTGCGGATGATCCAGCTAGTAATGGTGCCAATGTCGAGTTCATCTCTGAGAACGGGCTGAACGGGGATGTTCGTAGTGACTCGTATCCCGTGAAATATATAACATTAGCCGGGATCGCCATGAGTAGAGTTGGCGAAAGGCCTCGCCAGAGGCTTCTCGTTCCCTCATATCTTGCGATTTTCACTAACCCTTCCCAGGTTCCAGTAAAGCTCCGTCGGGAAGTTTCCTCCACCGCACAAGCGTCTGCGAAGGCAGTGGATGTAGAGTTTGAAGGTGTTGCAACACAGAATTCGGCATTGTTCGGGTTCCAGAAAACTTCCCGGCAGCAGGCGGTTACGCCGGTTTCTGTGGGTAATCGGGCCCAGGTGGATTGGAATTGTGGAGGCACAAGTTTATGTGCGCGTAGGGACGTATCGGGTATATTGGTTGGAGTGATGCGTGCAGTTGTTGTATTTGAGGTTTGTGTAGGTTGGGATTGTAGTCGAACTCGCACGATGTCGAGGGGCGTCACTAGGGAAATGTAAATCCCAGGCACAGTCCAAGAGGTATGGAATTCAATTGACTTACCTAGTAGGCTTGTCAACAAGCTGCCAGAGCAAGCTGCCAGCATTTTCTGTGCCGCGGTAATCACTATCTCTCCTTCCTCGTTTCTCGCCGATTCACCTCCGGCAGTTGCCTCTACCTCGCTAACCTGCGGTATTCCATGAACAGTTCCGTTTAAAAGTGCCTCCCCATGGTGGTGGTGATGTAGATGATGTTTCGAGCAAGCAGGTGGTGCTACAATATGTCTTGTCTCGTCGTCAAACTCCGCCGGGGAGGACGCAAACCCGGTGACACTCATTGCAAGGCAGCCTATGGCTACCAGCCGAATGAAAGTGAATTACGACACAGAAAAAAGTGAATGGACGTGGGATTGAGCTGTATATGGTCGGCTTTGCGGTAAATAAGGTTAACTAGTGTATGTACTCTCGCTCATGATGGGGAAACTTGAGGCCTCTTTAATTTGGGCTGGTGGGGTGGGTGGTCGAGAAGGATCTGATAAGGGAGTTGGCGGACGATTAAGGTTTTATGGCTACCACGAGTTATCATCAGAAGGCTTGTCGAAGAGCTATACCGGTACATAAAAGTACTAGGGACAGGATGTCTGGTTGGGGGACAGGACATACATCAAGGACCCTTATCTCGGTTGTTGATATTTGCCACTTTCAAGAATCCTGCCGGGTCAAACAGTTTGAGATTTTTTTTCTGAATCTGCAGACTGCAGGATTTTGCCGATCAGGGCTAAGTTGAACGGTTTATGGTTGCGACACTGACGTATGACGGGACGGGAGCTGGAACTTGGCGGTCTGGGGCATCATGACGAGACACGAAGCGCTGCGACGTAGAGCTTAAGCTCATGATTCCATTGGCCGCTATGAGTTCTTCAGATCCCCTCATCGAGCTTCTGGCCCAGAAGCTTAATGCACAGAAAACAGCTGACCCAAGCTCCTCATCTTCCCATGTGCAAGAGACACCTCCAGCCGTCCTGAACGACCCGCTCTACTCAAGCTACCTCTCCCGCCTGGCGTCACTCCCCCTGTCGTCCATTCTGACCACCGAGCCGGCAGCTCTCCAGGCAAGCTCACAATCCCTACATGTCTCCATTCAATCTCTCTCGTCGCGATCCCACAAGGAATTGATTACCTCGTCGCGGCACCTGTCCACCTTGTCAGAATCTGTTGACACAATTAAACGCTCTTGCGTAGCGCTTTCGGCAAAGACAACCACTCCTGAGTCAAAATCGATCCTAAGCCTTGATAATACCATACAAACCTTCATCCAGAAGTTCCAGAAAGATGCTCTGGCAATTACAGATCGATCTAAGGCACATCTTCTCTCCCGAAACCTTGACCGGATGCTGGACATTCTCGAGCTTCCTACTCTCCTTTCCTCATCGATAACATCAGGCAATTATCCCACCTCGCTAGATATCCTCTCTCATGTCCGTAGACTAGTCACATTATACCCTACATCCTTGGCTATTCTGTCAATATCCAGAGAATGCGAAGCCCTCCAGCGCACAATGGTCAGCAATTTGATAAGTTCGCTGACTGGTAGCATCAAGCTTCCCATGGCAATGAAAACTATTGGCTGGTTGAAGCGTGCAGCTCCAGAGATGAATGAGGATGTAGATATCGCTCGGGGCATTTTCCTAACATGCAGGCTGAGTTGGATAGAGGGCCTATTTCAAGCGCTGGAGCCACTTCGGGAGCTAGCAGATGACGAGAAAGATCAAAGGCTTAGGCGACAGAAGAATAGTATGGCCGGTGCTCCCCCTCTGGAAAGGTCAAATTCTAGTCGCCGTCGCGCTGGGGAGAGTGCAACACCAGCGTCCACAGGCCAACATACGGAGAGGTACCTGAAGAGGTGGATCGAGATATTCAGAGAGCAGAGCTTTGCTGTGGTATCTATGTACCGATCTATTTTCCCAAATACCAACTCCAGCCAGAGTCTTCAGCCCTCGAGTACGCTACTGGCTCCTGGGAGCTCACCGGAGCCGTCATCTAGTCCTTTCCCTTCACCCAGCACTTTCATCACACGCAACTCTTATTTCACGACGGGCGACCCTGATGATGTCGAGAACGGTACCCCTCCATCTCCGCTATCGACGTTCATACTACATCTGATTGCACTTCTGGAGACTACACTCAAGACGTATCTCCCTAATATACAGGATAAGAGCGCACGCGAGAGTTTACTGACTCAGGTACTTTATGCAGCGGGCAGCTTGGGCAGGCTTGGCGGGGATTTTAGTGGGGTAGTTGCATGTTTGGGCCAGGATTGGGGAGAGGAGGAACAAGGGAAAGAGCAAGAAATGAGTGGGGATGGAGTAGAGGAGTGGGTGGAAGTCATGAAGAAACACAAGGTTCTAGCGAGTAGGTTAGAGCAACTAGCTGCAGGGGGTGGGCGCTGAAGGGGAAATTAATATGGCTGACGGTTGCTATAATTCTTATACCATTGGCGAGATGACAATACTCTGTCGATATCCAGCTTTTACGCTGAACACTGGCAATTAAATGCAGCCAATAGATCGACTAATGGTAGGAACAATCGGATAGAGATTGGGAACAATCCCAGTTAAAAGAATGTAACTCATAATATAATAATTGGTACCCTACCGAGCGGCATGACGTTGCGTCGCAACCCTATCCCATTACATGACGCCCCCGCGAAAACCTTACATAGATTAGCACTTCACGTTATAGAGTAACCAATTCCACGCTCCCGCGCACATCCATGTCATTCCGCAAAAAGAACATCTCCCTTTTCCCCACTCGGGGCGCCCCAGGTCCCACAAGCGCTGACACAACGATCCCCAGCACCACCGCACCCACTGCTACCCCCCCACCAATAATCTCCTCCAGCCCAACCACTACGACCACCATCCCTCCCCCACCTTCACCCGCATACGCCGGTGTCCGACCTTCCCCGGTCTCTGGTCACCCTACCACCTCCACGGGAACTCCCTCGCTCGATGCGCTCCTCTCTGGTCACGCAGGCCTACCACTCGGCTCCTCAATTGTGATTGAGGAGGCGGGAACGACGGATTTTGGGGGGGCTCTATTGAGATATTATGGAGCGGAGGGGGTGGTACAGGGGCACCATATAGTTGTTGTGGGGATGGGGGAGGGTTGGGCGAGGGAGTTGCCGCAGGCTGTGGGGGGAGTGGAGCAGGATGGTGCTGGTGGCGGAGCGAGGGAGAAGGAGGGGAGGAAGGAGAGAGAGAGGATGAAGATAGCGTGGAGGTATGAAAGGTTGGCATCTGGAGGGGCGGGGGTGGGGTTAAGGGGATTGGGTGTAGGTGCGAAGAGGGGCGCACCAGAATCTGGGACTGGGACGGCTGGGGCGGCAAATGAGTCGTCGGAGAAGGCACAGGGTCAGTTCTGCCATTCATTTGATCTCACAAAACGTCTTGAGATGACCCCAGATACAAAAATCACATATATCCCCCTCCCACCACCACCCACCACCTCCACAAATCCATCTTCTCCGTTTACATTCATTTTGTCAAAACTAACCACCATCCTTATTACCTCCCCCCCCAACACAATAACCCGCCTCGTCATCCCCAACCTCCTCTCCCCTGCCCTCTACCCCCCCCACGCCTCCCACCCCCCTCACATTCTCCAATTCCTACACTCTCTCCGCGCCCTCCTCCGCACACACTCAACCTCCCTAACCGCAATGCTCTCCCTCCCACTCGAGCTCTACCCCCGCTCAACGGGGTTGGTCCGCTGGATTGAGATTCTGTCAGATGCAGTGGTGGAGTTAGTGCCTGTGGGAAGTTTGATGGAGCAGGCTACGCGGGCGGCAGCGAAGGGAAGGGAGGATGTGCCGATGGGGTTGGTAAGGGTGTGGAAAGTTCCGGAGAAGAAGGTGGGAGGGGGAAGTGGAGCGGCGGGGGTGGAGGATTTGGCATTTACGGTGACGAGGAGGAGGTTTGGAATTGGGTTGTTTAGTTTGCAGCCGGAGGGGGAGGGGGAGGGTGAGGGGGAGGTTAGGCCGGGGGCATTAGGGGCGGAGGGGGGGGGGCATGCAGGTGGAGGTGGAGGGAAGACTAAAGTGGATATTGAGTTTTGAGAGGGAGGTGATATTCTCATGAAGGGATTTCTTGCCACATTTATTAGTTTTTACTAGGATGGATGGCTAGAGTCTGACATGGCGTTTCTGCATGGTCATAAAATTAATTCCCATATTATTCATTTCGTTCACATAACTTATGACTATTATAAAAAGTCATTAAACCCACCCACAAACCATTAAGTATTAATATAGCCATTATCAGACGGCCTGCAACTGCCCTAGACACTCTCGCCCCAACATAATCTTGCTACCTCCCCCCACCCAATAAACTCCTCTCTCTTTCCCTTTCTCTCTCCCTCTCCCCCACTTCTTCCTCACCACTGCTACTTCCACTACCCCAATCCCCCGCGCCACTGTCTTCCCTAACTATTCCCGCCATCTCAATTCCCTCCCATGCACCGAGGCCGCTGGAGGCGCGGATGTACTGGTTACCGAAGTATGGTCTTGATGTGGGCCTGAGTCTGGGGTTGCGGAGGGAGGCGCCAAGGCAGGAGGAGAGGGCAAGGTAGACTATGTGTTGGGCGGGAATGTTAGTTTAGGTTGGAGACAATGCATGGGGAGAAGGTGGAAGAGGGAGAGGGGCAGGTACCGAGGAAGAGGAGGAGGGGGAGGAGGAAGAGAAGGGTGATAAGGAGGAGGATGGGCATGGGTTTGTTTGTTTTGATGGGTTTAGTTTTGGTGGATTGGGGGGGTATTGCGGGAGGTTTGGATTGTGTGATGGAGGTGGGTCTGGCGCCGTAGTGGAGCTCAGGGTAACGCGTCGCCAAGAATCTGTATCTGTCCCTGCCAAGAGTAGACTAGTTGCAGGCAAGAGAGTTGACGGGGAAGGTAAACAAACAAAGCAAACCCACAATCGCAATCGATAAATCCATAATAATATTTATTACCCTTTACGGCTATAGATATCAACTACAGGCGCACATAGCAGAATCCCTTTATTACCCTTTACGGCTATAGATATCAACTACAGGCGCACATAACAGAATCCAATCACCGACAGCCTTACAACAATAGATACCCGACCCAGCCCCCTCCCTCCCCTCCCCCACCACCAACCATGTCCTTCCGCCCCCGCGACTCCAACATCTTCCGCGCCGGCGCCGCCCCCCCCCGGGGCTCCACCATCGGCTCCTCCCAGCCCCAGCTTACCACCTCCAAAAAGTCGAAACCAGCCGAAGACGAAGACGACTCAATCCTCCTCAAAGACGACGAAATCGTGTCCTGCCTCGCCCTAATCATCAACATGCACTTCACTCTCGGCGACCTCAAAAACCCCAGCCCCACCCAAGTGCAACTCGTATACGAGCAGCTCGTCGACGAAGTTATGGGTGTACGCCGGGAGACCGTCGAAGCCCTACTAAGCGTGGGGATGAGGGAGATGGAGCATCCAGAAACACATAGGGAGAGTATGTCCCTGATGGCGTTTTATAGGAGTCTGAGCAGACTTATGGCCGTGTGTGATGTGAGGGATTTTAGTTTTCAGGATTTGCTGAAGCCAGAGTATAAGCGGCTTAGAGTACACCTCTCCCAGATTATTAACTTTATGAGGTTCCGTGGGGATGCGAGCCGTGCGGGCTTGATTAGCGAGCAGGTCGCGAGGCCGGAGGAGGCGAAAGCTAGGCTTGAGGAGCTGTTGCTTGAGAATGAGCATTTACGGAACGAGATCTTACGAGTAGAAGAACAAGTCAAGCGGGACGAACCAGCAATTAAGATCGCCAAAGAAGGAAACGAGGCGCTAACGTCCGACCTGAGAGCCATGAAGAAACGACAGACTGGGCTGAGTGTGGAGTATGACAAGGAGAGGAACGACCGGCATTCGTTGAAGTCGGCGTTGACGGATAGACAGTACTTGACGGTCAAGGGGAAGCAGGAGTGTGATAAGATAAGACCTTACATAGTCGACAGTCCCGAGAAGCTGCAGCAGGTTATTGTCGATATGAACGCCACTCTCTTGTCTGAGAAGAACCTCAGCGATACCCTCGAGAGGCGCATTCGCGCGTTACAAACGAGTACGGAGTCGTTTACGATTGTTGAGGCAGATGTGACGAGCTGTATTAAGATCATGGAGGAGTGTGAGGGGTGGCTGGTCAAGATGGAGGAGATGGCTAGGAAGGTCTCGAGGCATGAGGAAGTTCTCAAGTCGAGAGAGAATGAGAATAAGGATGTGGAGAGGCAGGAGGCGTTGTTGACGAGGCAGTTGGAGCATTTACGAGAAAGGATAGATAGGGTGAGATCGCAGGCGGAGGGAAAGAGGGAGCAGGCGCAGAAGAGGATGGAGGAGTTGAAGGGGGTGTATGATGAGTTGAGTAGGGAGAGGGGGGAGAAGAGTAAGGAGATGGAGAGGAAGAAAATGAAGATTGAGCAGATTGAGAAGAAGGTGAGTTTTAATTTCTATAGGGCGAGGGATGGTGTTGGTTAATATATTTGTGTGGCTCGATAGATGGCGGATCTAAAGGAGAAAACAGAGGATGAAGTCCACAGAGCCCATGTGGAGATGGCGAAGATGAAGGCGCATATTGAGACTTATATACGAGAGATGGAGCAGAGGATTAACTCGCTAAGTTAGATGCATTGTGGTGCATCATTCTGATGCCGTTTCTGCTTATGCGTTTGCGTTGGGTTGTGGATCGTATGTGTCCAAGCCTTCTATGGGATCTAGTCTTTTTGACTGGCCTTGCTTGTTTTCGGTTTTAACCATGGGCTTCTTGTATTGTTTTGTATGAACGATGATGCCTTGCTTTATGTTTTTGTAATTTGGGCTCTATAGGGTGGGGTTTGCGGTGTAAATTGCTTATATATACAGTACTATCGGGTGTTCAATTTTTTCTGCTACTCATTTGTGTTGTCTTGTGATTTAGCAAAAAAGATATATTCCCTCTCTAGAGTACATTATGAGCTAAAGCTCATCGTCGCCTGATTCCTCACTGACGCTGGAAGTAGTCTGGCGGGCGCCGCTTGAGGGCGGTACTTGGCCCTCTGCTGCTTCATGGAGACCCGCTTGCTCTTCTCGCTGCTCCTCCACCCCCGCCACCACAGCCCTCTCTTCCTGCTTCCCATCATGCTTTTCTCCACCCTGCTTCTCTCCATCCTGCTTTTCCCCATCCTCATCTTTACACTCCTTCCAAATAAACCAACGCAAAAATATATCTCTCACATTGACCCTCCCCCTCGCCACAACCTCCATCTCCTTTCCTAACTTTACCGTGCTATTCAACACCGGAACCTGTACATCCATTCCCTCCTCCATCCCTTCTCCGTCACCAAAACCTTCCCTCCCTCCACTTTTCACTCCCCCAACAATAATCCTCATGCCAGTCCTCACCCCTGCTGCGACCACAGATGCTACTGTCCTCCCTATCCCCTGTGCCGAGTACTCCGTCGTCTCTGCATGTACTTCAACTAGGCCCCAAATTGCCAGCAAAACTGGCGGACACCTAGAGGAACCTCGAGAAGGCAGTGAAGAAAGGTATGCGCGTAGGTGCTGGATTGTTGGCGTGAAGACTATTTTTATATAGACGGACGCTGCGAGGGTAGAGAAGGGGGTTGTAAGATGAGAATTGAGGTGGTCAGAGGAAGGATCGAGGAGAGTATGAAGAAACGCATTTCGGGAGGAGCAGATGAGGAGGAAGGTTTTGGTTGTGTTGTGGGATTCTGGATCTGAGGTAGGACGCGGAGGTGGCGGTGTATTTGAGAGGACGTAGCGGAGAAAATGCAGGGCGGATGGGAATGGAAGGGCAAGTGGTGTAGGAGGGGGAGGCATTTGCCTGGGGAAACTTTGGAGATACTTGTTCCCGAGAGTTATCAAATTATTCCCCTGTGGCTTGATCGACCTTTGGTCTCTGGATATACTACCACATTCAGCCTAGCTTAAGAATAAGCCAGAGGGCTCTGCACTAGTCCAGTTAGTCTGAAGATAGTCTGGTGCCGGTGCCCGCCAGACTACTTACGGTACCTACCTTCATAGGCCAACTGTCCAAACCTACTACTGCACCCGTTCCCGCTCACGTCGCCTTGGCAAATTAGTCTCTGCGCCAGAGCAAATGCGGGGTGAGTGGGTGGAGCTTACGGTAATGCAAGGTGGAGGGAGAGCCTCGTGCAGAGACGGAGCTTAAGCTTCGGGTAAACCACCAAGAACTAACAACAACCCTCTTCCGGATATTGGTGTATTTGCACAAACCTTCACTCTTCTGATCCTTTTTTTCGTGGCAGTCCAGCAGAAAAATTATAGCCGCGGGATTTAAGGACCAGAGGCGTGCAGTGAGTGTGCAAACGCCCACCTTCTCGTTCACAGACAGCTTTAGAGCTCCAGAGATTCATCAGGTCTATAGTTCAAACGTTATCGTTATCGTAACTGCAATTACCCAGCAACGCAACCCCACCCCCCATTGCAACCTCGGGCCCCAGATACCCTTAATACACAGCTTTCAGAAATTAATAATGGCAGAAACATTCCACTGTGTTTACTGCTTTGACTCTCTTGTCGCACATTTCGAGAAACGGAAGCCGGTCTCACTGGAGATGATCGAGCGAGTTTACAATATCATGCTATATGAGGAGGAGTTTGATACAAAGTTAGGTCCAGATGGACAGGTACTAGCAATCAACGGTGTCCCCGTGGAACCGCAAATCGTCAAGCTCCCAAAACCAAAGAAGTTACCGAATTCGCCCTTGTTCGTTACGTGGAATAAGGAGAGCTCGCAGCACAAACTCCGGGGGTGTATTGGGACGTTTGAAGCACAGGTCTTGGAGTCAGGGCTGCAGCAATATGCTCTCACTGCGTAAGCTTCTATATCCTGAATATTTCTGCAAACCAACCGAGCATTAATCAACTCACATCTCTCTCCGAATGCTCTAACGCTTCCCATTACAACAGTGCCTTAGAAGATACCCGCTTCAACCCCATTCGCACCCGGGACCTCCCTGACCTCAGCTGCGCAGTCTCAATCCTCACCGACTTTGAGCTAGCCGACCACTCTATGGACTGGGAACTTGGGATTCACGGAATCCGAATATCTTTCATATACCATGGGCGGAGACTAGGAGCCACGTATCTCCCAGATGTACCTGTGGAGCAAGGCTGGACGAAAGAGGAGACACTAATCAGTCTCATGCGGAAGGCGGGTTGGAGCGGAAGAGAAAATGAGTGGAAGAAAGTGGAGTTGGATGTGACGAGGTATAAAGGAACGAAGGCAAGTGTGACTTGGGAGCAATACAAGAGCGTGGTGGAAAGGTGCTTGACTATTGACGTTCGTAATTGAATGAGGGGGATAGGTCGTGGAATCTGTTTGTTTATTCCTTTCGATCTGTGTTTTGATGGTTTACATTGCGGGTAGGGTTTCTGGGGGACATATTTTCCCTTGATATCTAGGATTCTTGCTTGTCTTGTTTTGGCGCCTCGTTTGAGGTGTCAACCAGCTATCGATAGTTTGAGTCACTTATTTGCCATGTTGCCTACATAGATAGTATAGAGTTAGACTGGTATCATGAATTATTTCTGCGGGTATATGCAACTGAATGACATTTGCTCGATGCCTTAAGATATTCTATCTCTCAAGCTAGACTAGGTATAGTGTCGATAGTGATAGTCTCGTGCCAGAGACTGATATGCGTACCTAGGGTTGGGGTAGTTCAAGTTTACGTTCAGGTGCCGAGTTCACACGACGTTTGATTAATTCGGTTTGCATATTCCGGCAAACTTGATCTCTACGAACCGCCAGACTACAAACTTGCCCCCCCCCCCGACCTAAGCAGTCACCACGACTCTCGTACCCAACTATATATGTACTTATAGATGGCTACTTTTCCTTTGATCCTCTCGATCCGGGACTATTTTCCTATATGGGTGCCGATAAAAATGTCCTCCAACTGAGACAAACCCTCAAAAACGCTATAGCTACCTACATGGACTTTCCTACCTTCTAGACCTTTAGAATTGCAAACTTAAGTACAACATAGTCTGGCTGGCACAACACCCTCCGAACCAGCCTAGTGCAACATGTTTTTTCCGAAAACTTTGTCTCACATCGCAATTACCGTCGACATTGAATTCCTCAGAATATAGAAAAGTCTGAGATTCTCTTCCAGACATTTCAGTGGCTAGCACGATTACCAAGTCACAGCTCCCATCACAGACCGGCACCCTCAATAACACCAATAATGCCCCCCAATTTTACCGACAATCAATCCAAATAAACCCTTTCTGTCAATAGTCTTATACTAGGCTTAAACAACTTCTGGTTTGGTGCTGTTGTCTTGGAAGCTGTTGGAGACCCTCTGGCATTCCCGAGGGACCGAATAAATAGCAGCCGGTGTGTTCTTCACCCAGCCGTCTGCTGGCTAGAGATGCAGAATCGAGCCCTTCTATCATCTACGTATGGGTGAACTTGACAGCATATGCTTTGGCTAAGGTTCCGGAAAACATGCTGGATATCAGTTAGAGACCAACGATGGACTACTTTCACTATCATGGAGAACGGTTTTCAATTTCGTTGTCCCAGATTGAATAAAGTATACATGAGGAGGGACAAGATTTGTCTTCAAACTATTGACTTTGTGGTATGTTATATTAGAGGATGTAGGGCTATGACCCAGATATATTGATGGTACTCTTAATAGACTTAACATCCTAGTATTTTTCATAGTTTTTGTCGACAGCGGCCTCCCTTCCATATCTGCGGCTACGTTGCTAGTCTGGCTGGCACAATTGCAAGCATTTCACAGAGTTTAGGTTCCTAGATAATGGGTAGAACACTACAATGCGGTGCCAAATTACTGGTTCCTAGCGCACTCCTATCACTGGGACTGAGACTGACCCTCTAGACCTCACCGATGCACCGAAGCAGAGGGCATTGAGGAGAGAGGAACAAGCTCGAATAGGAGAAGGCAAGAAGAAGGACTGAAGGAAAGTATGAGTGGATAAAAGCAAACGCCCAAGTTTGCACCTTTAAGGTTGGGTCGCTAATTCAGGGTAGCTGCCTAATAAGTTAAGTCGAGTTCTAAACAGGGGGTCTTGACATGAGACTAGGTTCTAAAAACGACCCCTAAGTACTGTGGCGTGACGTGAGGGTTGGTGAGAGATAGGTGGGGGGGTTGTGCTCCTATATAGCTATAGGGCGACAAGTGCTTATTTGGGGAATCGTGGCTAATGGATGTTGCTAATTCGGGGATTCTTGGCGGGATGGGAGTTGCTCGGTGGCTACTGGAAGTGCTTAATCGGGGATTCTTGGCGGGATCGAAGATGTTCGGTGGTGACGGAAGAGCTTGTTCGAGATTCTTGGCGTGACGGCATATGTATATCTAACGACCTAACCACGCCAGAGTACACTAAGATGTGGAATATACTTCTCTATAACACAGCCAGGCTTTAACAAACGTCTGTTCAGAATTACTTACTACAACGACCTGTGCGACAAACTCCTTTCCAAGCGAGTGGCGGAATTCACGATGGGGATACTGAGTAAGAATCCACCACCCCGTAGAAGGGCAGTTGTTCGCTGGCCATGACAAGAGGTATTCTTGAGACAGGAGAAACTGGATCAAAATAGGGAAGCGTGTGACCTTATATTCATTCGTACATACGATTAAGTGTTCTGCCTCTATTGCGCTCTATTGCGCTCATTCAATCAATTCAAGGCAATCGACTAGGCCAAGTACTAACCTTACGGAACAAACCATTCCCAATTCAACCTATAACAAAAGCCTGGTAAACCCAACCGAACCTTACCGACCGAAGGAACTGTATGATAGAACACATATACGCTCATCACTACATATTTCGCTCTCCACTGTGGCTATGCCGTCTGCTAGATCTTCTATTACCGACTGAACCTTACCCGGTTCAACCTACAACAAAGGAACGATTTGATATCAAGCTGGCTTAAGACAAAAGAGACCGAGTTCGAGTATTATCGAATTCCTATGCGCAAAGGCATTTATTATTCTACTTGGTAAGAATTCAAAGTGAAGTGGTATTGTTTGTTTGGGTGGAAGTCCGACCCACCACTTCTATATATGTATCTTAGTTGGGAGGTGCAAGATAGGGCTCTTCCCCTCTATAGATTTGGATATTGTAAAAGTTATGTTTCTTTTGGAACATTCTCAGACTGCTGTGCGAGGCGAATGAGAAGCTATCATTGTTGCTGATCCATAGCTTCTGCTAGTCGGGCTGGCACTACATCCCCTACTTCCTTCTGCGTCAGGATGCATGACGGACATGTACTATACTGGAACAGGAAGTCGTGACAAAATAGGAAGTTGACGGAAGAAGTCTTGTGCTAGTCTCGTGCTGGTAAAATTGTTGTAACTAATGCTTAGTCTTGTGCCCAGACTAGTCTAGTTGGCACAAGCCTCTCGTAGTGCCCAGACCCTTGTAGAGGCTCATGCTATAGTTTAGTCTAGCATAACGCCGCTAAGCTACAGAATAAAATGCATGCATACCACTCTTACACCACTACCTCAACTTCAACACTCTATGGTTCATCAACAACCAGCACCCCATCCGCCTCTAGCCTCATATGCAAGTCCTCCCGATCAATATTATGCATATTCTTTGCCTGCTTCAACAAATTATGCCTCTCCTGCTTCGTAAAAAGCCTCGCCTTCAAACTATCCCACAAAGTCCTATTTTTCAAAATCTCCTCTTCACAAGGGAAGTCCATTCCCGCAGCCGCCTGGCTCCCACCCACCCTCACTGCCTGGGCACATGCATCCGCCTGGCCCATTTTATGAAGAATATGCGCATTCTTCTTATTCTTCCTATTTGCAGCGTCCTTGTACCCGTTATTATACGCTATCAATCTCGCCTTCCTCTCTAGTGGCGAAAGCCCTTCGTATTTCCTCCTCGATACGGGGCCAACTTCAGTGGGGAAGTTGTTCTGGATCCAGGTAGCGGGGATGTTGAGCTCGATCCAGTCTTCGATCTCGTTTTTGCGGTCAAAGCCAGGAAGCCAGTCGTGGAACCAGAAGTGTGGGCGGTTAGGGTCGTTGGAGAAGAGGCCGAAGGTACCCATTTCCCCGATCTTCTCGAGATTTCCTGCTTCTTTCATTTTCTCACGGATGTAAGGAACCGGAGCCGGACGGGACGACTGTTCCATGTATGTGTCGGTGCCCCAGAGATATCGTCTTCCATGTTCGTCCGGAGGAGGGTTATGGTCGGCTTCATAAAGCTCTCGGTGGTTGGGATGTTTGCGGTCTTGGGGAGCCTTAGTTTGCTTATACCATTCGAGGATAATGGCGTAGTTGCGGCGGTCTTTGGGGTCAATTTTCAATGGGTCAAGGCCTTGCTCGAGGAAAAGGCTATCCATAGGGTCAAGGTAACTGGGATTCTTTCTCACGCCTTCGTCGAAATGTGGCATGGGATAGTCTTCGTATCCTTCTGCCTGCAGTTCCCTCAATTCCTTGTCGGCTTTTTTGGAGAAAGTGCCAATTCGCCCTCTTGGAGGTCCTGACTCGTATTCGCTGTTGAATGGTGAGCGGTATCCAGACGGGAGCTTCCGCAATCTCTCGTAGTCGGCATCAACCAAGCTTCCCATACCAGGACGAAGGGCGTCTTGAGCCTCATCATCGTCGAAGGACCCTTCATACTCAGAGTCGAGATTCGCTGCTAATCTCTCCGCTGCATTTTGCTCCCTAGCCTTGCGGATGGCTTCCTGAGTGACAAGTTCAACCTCTGCCATGGATTTATAGGGCGGCTTGATCTGGTCCAAAGGCCGGATTGGCATACGGATGGAATCGTAATCGATGGTGTCTCGCTGTGGAGTCAAGTCGCTAGCTTCCTCGGGTATAGGAACATCGGGAGTAGGCGCCTTTGGAGTGACAGCCTCAGGAGTTGGCACCTTTGGAGTACGTATCTTTGGAGTAGCTTCTTTGTGAGAAGCAACCTCGGGAGTAGGCACCTTGGGAGAATCTACCTCTGGATTGGGCGCCTTGGGAGAACCTACCCCTGGAGTAGGTTCTTTGGGTGAAGCTGCCTGGGAAGTCGGGACCTTGGGAGAAGTTGCTTCAGGAATAGATGCCTTTGGAGAATATACCTCTAACCCTGGCACGTCTGGAGTGGACAATTTGAGTGTAGGTGCCTTGGGAGCAACCGCCTCAGGAGCAGATACCTTGATGGTAGGTACCTCTTGAGAAACCAAGACGAGAGCGTTCTGTTCGGAAGCAGAAGCAATGCTCTCGGGGCCCCTCGAAGCTGCTCCATTAATCTCAGCTCCGCTAACCTGTGGGACTGGAGTATCTGGCTTCACTGGCTTGACAGATTCAGCGGGCTCGACATGTACGAGTGCCTGCTCTTGTTCCTTCACGGGTTCGACTGGGACAGCTGGCAATCTTGCCTTGGCTGGTGTCTTGACTAGTCCACTCTCCGTTCCTGGTTGAGCTGAGGAGAATGCCGCATTATTGTTGGCCACTTGCTCAGCTGCTGTTTGCGCAGCTGCGTCATCGGCCTTCCTCCTTCGAGGAAGTGGCACAATTGGGTCAAATGAAATGACCCCCGGCAATGGCTTCGGTTCCTCGATGGGATACCGTTGTCTCTGTAGGATTTTTTCCTTGACATTTCTAAACCAGGAGCTGAAGCGGCGTCCAAGGTCCTTGAAACTCTCAGTCCTGGTGTCAGACTTGAACCAATCCTTGATGGCTTTGAAGAAACTGCTAAGCCCTTGAGCAACGCTCTTGAGGAATTTGGGCTTCTCATCAGTGCTACCAACAGAGGCGCTACCAGCAGTGATGGCAGGAGTTTGGATTCCAATCTCAGGGCGGTTTGGTGAAGTGGTCAATTGCATAGTACCTGGGGAGTTGCGCTTGCTAAGGATGCCATGAACTCTCAAACGCTTCTCCGGAAGTTGATACTTCCTAGCCTTGGGGTTGCCATCATGCTCTCCTCCAATGAGGGTGAGAACTTGATCCGGGTAGGGCGAAATCTTTATGGGTGCACAGAAAGCTTGCCCAACATATAGGGCAAGCCAAAAGGCGATTAGGGGTGTATAGTACCTTTGGAAATGCATCTTGATAAAACGCTCAAGAGCTGGCCAAGAAAATCTATGGAAGATTAGCTATCATTCTGAATATCTGCTGAGGCAAAAGGAAACAACCTTTGAAGATATAGTACTAAGTGATTAAACAGAATACTATGAAAGATGCCAGTACGACGTTCCTGTGCTCGATAGGGAAAGGAAAAACCAGAAAGCGAGATAGGAGGACATAGGATATATATAGTCGTTTGGATTATTGCCCATTAAACATTACACCCCCCAAGTAGTAAAACCGTGGCCTCACGCACCAACAGCAATGGAATTAGATAAAGCTTTCATCTAACTTCCGATCCTCATAAAGCCAATATCTACAATCTAGCGAAAGTTTATCATCTCTTAAGCCAATTTGATTGAACTGGCCATTGTTGGGTGAAGTTCAGGGTAACTGGAATTGTAATAGACAAAAACCGCCCAAGATGACCGAACCAGAAATATCATTGTGCATACTGAATGCGTTATGACTTTATGGGCAGGCTTTCTATGAGTTGATCAAGTGCACATGACAATAGACCAGGTTTTGACGCTCAATTAATGTAAGCCTAGTTGCAACCTTGAGAGATAATTGTCGGCGGTATGAGACATGTAGTATTGAAACCCGGACTAGAAACTTGGAAGTTCAACAACGGAAATTAGATGACATGGCCTCGTTATAATATCCGCCACGGATTGTGAACCTCGGGTATGTTAACGTACACATCCTGCCTATCACCCATACGAGTTCCTGATTACTATTAGTATTCTTTCCTTGATTCAGTATGTATCCTGTACAAATAAGGTCAACCATTCCTTCAACAGGCTATCATTGAGCTCGCCTTGGGTTCTTGATCCCAGTCCAGTCTATTTATCTATCGCTTCGTCTATTCTAGATTCTCGCCTACCACGAAGAGATGGCCCAACTAACCTCAAGTGCCCGCTGAACCCTAGACTGTATTTAGCCTCGTGCCTAGGTTTTTATATAGTCTGGCGGCACGAGAAGGCGGTGCCCGCCAGACTAGGTTTTATAAGCCACTGATTGGTTGGAACTTGGAATTTAAAAGGGGGTACAGGGTGAAGAGCTGTGGGGTATAGATTTTTAGTTGCTCAACCTGATTGAATCATTTGAGGGTATTAGGCTTAAACTTGGAAGATGATGTTAATCATGACCTTTGCATACATTACTTCTAGGTAAGCTCCGATTTAAATTGTTCACAACCACGTAACAACCTGCGCGCTCTACACCACATGTCTACAAATCCGAGAGCGCAACAACTGCCAACGAACGCACGAGGTTCCGAGAAAAACTCCAACATTAGAGGACGCAGAAGAACATAGGCTCTGCTGGCATCACAGCGAACCTGCCGAGCTATCGGGCCACCAAGGACGTGAGAAGAAACACCAGTGGGCAAGACAGTCGATTTCTCCGCATACACCGTAGGAGAGATCCAAGTATTCGTGAACTTGCGACCCTGACTCTCATCGAACCTCACGCAGCAGAAAGACCGACAAATCCTCTGAGGAAAATAAGCGCCGAGCTGCTAGTATTGCTCTCCCTCCGTTCCTTTTCATTACTAAAAGAATCCGCGGACTTCTTCACCGTAAGTGCTGTAATGAAGTGTAGATTCGAAGAACCCTAACTAGAGAATCAATAGCACAATCTATAATATATATTGAATAAGACACCACAAAAATGTCACCTCTGTGCAAGAGAGTTATGTGCTAATCAAACTGTGAATTGACTGATGCACACAGGTGAAAAACTATGTAATAGGATTTACATGTTGATTTATCAACAAGATGTGCAAGACAATAAAACTTTTATAAAACAGAAGAAGTAATTGCAAACATTAGTAAGAGCTAATGAAGAGATGGATTCCCATTGTATCTGTGGTACTATATATTACCATTTCTCCCTTATTTGTTAAGTAGAGAGCGAGCGTGCGTAGTGGTTAACTACTGAAGGCACCGAGTTTCATTCCTGGGGACCGCTCCACCGATAGCTGGTGGCAGCGCACAATGTGCTGAGGGAAAATGATTACTATTAGCCCATTACTCCTATCCGCAGGGCGGGTAGGAGAGATGGCTAATTTGTTGCATTTTTTTTGGAATTTTCATTCATAATATTTTTAAATCCTTGAAGATTGTTGACGTCGTGAGAATGCAGCTACCTACCCAAAATGTGACCTAACCATCAATCAAATCTCCTTCGCTAGACTCTATTGGAGCTGGCTTAAACTTTGAAATAAACTGGACTATTCATTTTGACTCAAGACCTACTTGCAAGCGGTGGCGCCTGATGACAATACTTGCAACATAGGATTTAGTGGGCTTAAGAGATGAGCCGTATCCAGAGTACTACACTTAACAGAATGCTGTGTGAGGAGAAGCAGATCGGATGCTGGGAGATGGAGCGCTGTAGGGCGGCTCATTTGGTGTTTGCATGACAAAACTCTCCCTTCTAAAAGAAAACCCATCTTCTCTTGCATCACCTTTGGTGTCTAATAAGCTGATAGTTGTGGATATATATCAAAGTATACGAAGTATCTAATATACATAGTATATAAGGCAGAGCTAGAACTAGAGTAAGCTAGTTCAAGTTTCTTATTTAATATGCGTTTGTTTTGTATTTTACACTATATCCACTCTCGTAATCCTTCTAATCCTATCATATTTCTTCTATATCTAGTGCTTTATAATCATACTGATCACCCTGAACTTATATCTTTAACCATTGCGATAGCCAGATAACTCAAGGCATATTACCCTGAACTAAACTCCATGAATATTGGCATGCAGTATACGGCAGGCAACAAAAACATCGCGTATGTTGACTACCCTTCAACTTGGCAATGCAGTTGATATGCCTATTCTTTAAAAGCTATATAGCCTCAATGATGCGAATTCCAAGTAATGTTACTTGATCACAGCTCTGTTTGAATCTCCAAATTAAGTCTTCCAGCAGCTGGACATGAATGCCTGGTCCTTTTACCTTCCCCCCTGGACTCCCTTTTCTTGGACCTGCTTCCATTTTGTAACAATTTTGGTAGAATCTTAGGCGTGTAATAAGTAATAGGTTGTAGTTTTGGGTGTAGAGGTTGTGGTGATCGGTAGAATGGATGGAAAATTTGCTTATGGTTATTCCACAACTCGTATATACCGTATATGTCCTTCGCCTCGATTGTTTGACTAACAGGCATTAGGAAGTAGAGTACACTCCATAACTTGCTCATGTTATGCCACCGACCGACATATGACTCAGCTGCAAGATTACCGCATTCCAACAACAGGTCCCTCCGAACCTTTTTTTTTACAGGAGGTTGCGTCTCTGCTATAGGTCGTATCTTTATGATAACGTGCTCTGCCGGATGTTTTGCTGCTGTAACTTTGCTCGGAGGTCAGCGAAGGTGAATCCAATAGCAATTGGATCCTAATTGAACCGACTGTTCCAGCCTAGTCTGGTGGGCACCGGCTTCTCGTAGACTAGTTCCTACCAATTATGCGAGGTTGTATAATGTAGGACTTTCAAAGTTTCGTCAGTCGAAGATTTGTCAGTCGAAATTTCGTCAATTGCTGTTTCGTCGATCACTATTTTGGTTTATAGTAACTGATACAGACGGGACTCATAACCTGTTGATAAAGGTATCCTCGAGGCTTCTCAGACTCAGTTATATATGTAGATACATAGAAGGTAGAAGGATGTACTACAAAACAATGCTCGAAGGGTAGCGTCATAAGCTAACCGTCACATGTAAATTCTAGACGTAGCCAGAAATATTTTCTCTGTTCACATGCTCGGCACATAACTCTCGCAAACAAGGTTTACCAACCTATTACCGAGGTCATGCTAATAACGTTCTTAGGAAAATATTATCAGCTACGTAGTTACCGAAGCGCTCAACGATTTGCACTTTCATTTGATATGTATATATAAAATTCACTATACGTAATTGTTGATAGAAAGCCCATACGCATAAAACTGGCGCGGCTAGGGCGGACTGAGCAGCAAAGCGCGCGGTAAAGAGCACATAGAGGCCAAAATAGGTAATCTAACCTCCAATCGTGCGCCTGAATCCCAGTTTTATCCGTCCCGGACACTTCTGAATGGGATTGTATATATACATGTAATAGTCAAGAGAGCTGTCTAATATATAAAGTAGTTTCGTTTAAGTTAACTAAAGTGGACAATCCTTAGCGTCGTCTCAGTTCCCTCGTCATAAAGCTGCATACTCTGCCGGCTCAAAAAGCGTCAACAAAGTCACCGAGTGTCTGGCCGTAGTCCGGTACATCGTTTTTCAAATAATACAGCACGAGGCACAAGGCTAAGTCCATATTAAAAGGGCTCTCTGCTGCTGTTCTCGTGCCCAGACCGATTTATTTGATGGTAGCTTAAATCGCTTTACTGCTAGTCTGGCTGCAGCTCTGCTTTCGAAACTAAACTGCTACGCATATCTGTACGATTTGAATATGCATCTCTACAAATGACTATAGCTACAAGAACGTATAGCTACTTTGAGCATCGAATATTCGCCAATACTGTTTAGTCTGATGCCATCAGTTCTTTAGTAAGTCAGCTTACCGAACACGTGCTCAACATAGCTGACCTGCCGAGACAATCCGACTAGGGGAGCTATCATGTGTAGAAGCCGGACAAATAACTGCAAATAACTGAAATAACTGCAGTTAACTAATAAATAATTTAATAACAAGGTCCTGCAGGGTCCAATTCTCATTCCTCAACTTCAACACGTACCTATTTGCAATCGCGACACCGCTGTGATCGATCTGTAAACAAATCAAGCCCAACCCACCATTGATTGATACCTTGTTAAGGCCAATCTATCAAATCCGGGCGTCTAGATCCGAAGTTCCAGATCCAACCAGTGCACCATGGTCGAAGTTCTCCTACCACCCACCTCCGCTGGCCCATCAACCGAACCCACATCCGTCTCTGCCTCCCACGACAACCCCCCATCGATCCACTACCTCAACGGTGGAATCCCCGTGCTAGTTCCCCCAGGAGGAATGGTCGAGACGTATGACCATGGCGAAGTCTTTTCTGATGAATGCGCAGACCCGCCGATCCCGGCGCAGAATGGGATTGATACAACATATCCAGAGCGGGAGGGGCAGGTGGGGGAGGTAGAGAGTTTGTTTGATATAGCGAGGGTGTGGGAGGAGAGGATTGACAGGCTTTTAGAGAGGGAGGTGGAGAGCGAGATATTGAAGGATGTGCAGAGGCAGACGAGGGTTAGTTTGGGAGTCGTGGAAGAGGCGTTGAGGAGGTGGAGGTGAGTTTACCGTTACTCGGATTCACTTGGGCCGGAATTGTAGTCTCTACGAGAGGCGGTGCCCGCCAGACTAGAATTGTAGGCAAACCTAATTTACTGCTTTGGGAGGCTTTCAGATTCGAAGAACTTGCAATGTCCTTCAACGGTGGCAAAGACTGCCTCGTCATGCTAATCCTCTTCCTCGCCGCCATCTCCAAACACTACCGCACCAACCCCACCCTCCGACCCTCTACCCCCTCTCCCACAAAGCCCTCCTCCGCCGATGCGAAAAAAGCCCCCACTACAATCCCCTGTGTGTATATCATGTCTACCAGCCCCTTCCCCGAAGTAGACAACTTCGTCAGCAACTGCGTGCACAAATACCACCTCACTGTGCACCGGTACCCAATACCGATGAAAACCGCTTTTGCGACATATTTAAACGCACACCCGAAGGTGCAAGTGATATTTGTGGGGACCAGGAGGACAGACCCCCATGGACAGTTTCTGGGGCATTTTGATCCGACGGATGGCGGGTGGCCGATGTTTGTGAGGTGCCAGCCAGTGATTGATTGGCATTATAGGGAGATTTGGGGGGTATGTGTGCATAGATAAACCGCCCGCATTGTGCTGGATCGCTGACATATTATTTAGTTCTTGAGGGAGTTGGAGGTTCCGTATTGCAATTTGTATGATTTGGGTTATACATCCCTCGGCGGAACGACGGATACGCAGCCGAACCCGAAGCTGGTAATGGACGAGGATGGGATTGGGGGACAGGAGGTGAAGTTTCGCCCTGCGTATGAGCTGATGGAGGATTCAGAGGAGCGATTAGGTAGGGATTGAGCAATTTGCTCGGAAAGAATAGCATGGGTGCTAGAAGAGAAGAAAAGCTTGATTTGATATTCGATATTGATCGAAATAATCGTCTAGACAGACTGGTTTTTCCTATATTATTCTATAGTTATACGATATTGAAGTGAGAGGACATTAGAGGTGGTGTATAACATATATGATCGGTCGGGTCTATAGATGTCAAATGTATTCTATGCATTTTATACTTTGTACCTTATTGTTTTATTTTTTGCGATTGCACATTCTTACACTGAGTAACAAGTTGAACGACTCTCTTGGCATCATGAGCTCATGGTAGATTACACAGTTATGCAGTACTAGTAGCCGCGGAGTCGTATGTATACGGATGTAGCATCAGATCTACAGCAAGTATGTAGGTACAGAAGGTACAGAGCATATGAGCGTATAGTTCATCGTTTGGCCTTTATGGAACCCCGGGAAGCAGGAATAGGTACCACTCAGTCCCACACAAAATGTCACGGCCACTGAGATCTCTAGTCTCATGCCAAGACCCTACTGCTAGAGAGTCAACAGTGCTTTTTCAGAATTCCGTAAGCCCTCGCCAAGCCGGTGCTCCCGCCTCTGCATGTCTCACAACGCGCTGCACCTAGTCATCATCCGCAATCGCGTCTTCCTACGGCTGCCACCACATAGCACATACATACTTCATATACAGCGCCGCTTCGGTTTGTTTTGTTTACCCCGCATCCAGATCGCATCCCATCGCATCACGAAGCTTGCGTTGCCCATCCACCACTACTACAACTACGACACAACCCATTAAAGGCCGTTAGTACTATATTACCAGGATGCCCCCATCCAAAAAAAGGAAGCGCTCCCGCCAAACCACCCTCCCCTTCTCGCCGTCTCCGGGCCCCGCCCCCGCCACTTCTAAATCCAACTCTCTCCCAGCCACCAGCAAAAAACCCCGCAACGCCTTCGCTGCCCTAATGCGCTCCCCCACCGAAGAATTTTCCCACCCAATTAGTAGCCCCACGCCCGCTCGTCCACGAATCAATATCGCTGGTTATCGGTACTCGGATACAGATTCCGAAGATGATGGTGATGATGCAGGGAAGAGATGGAAGAAGGGAAAGAGGGGAGGACTGATTGGGATTGCAGAAGCGAGGAGTGGGAAGAGTGCGGGATTCTTTGGGTTGGGGGGGTTGAGTCGGAGGAGAGTCAGGAGGAGGGAAGGGGGAAGCAGTAGTGAGGGCGAGGGTGAGGAGATACAGGAGTTACATGATGTGGAGGTTGGTGAAGATCATGCTAGAGGTAAGAGAAAGACTAGGAGTGGCAGTTCAAGGGCAGCCAAGCGAGATGTGAAGGAGAAGGCAGAAAAGAATAAGAAGAGCAAGAAACGCTTGCGGGTCAGCTCGGAGGAAGAAGATGATGACGGGGATGAAGATGTGTGGACAGCTGGGAAACGGGGGAGGCTTAGGCACGTATCAATCATGAACGAGGAGGAAGAGGCGAAAGAGGCAGCTAAAGCCGAGAAAAGGAAGGGCGCCGACGAGGAAGTACCCCCAGATTCAGGAATCCAGGTCACGCAAGTCATGAACGATAAAGTCAAGAGCTGGATGATTGAAAGTGACAATGGGGAGGATGAAAAGCCCGACGATCCAGATCTGGGGAGTCAAGCTCGCATGCGCCCTATAGAAAAGAAAGGGAAGGGTCGAAGAGGGAAGAAAGTTGTGATTGACGAAGATGATGAGGTCGACGAAGAAGGAGGGGAAAATGCTGAAAAGGAGGATATGAGAGAGACTTTTATCCACTTCGAAGCAATTGAAAGTGACCACGAAGAGAGGGAAGGCAAACTTACTCCCCAACGACGAGCTAGGAGCGGGAGGGGGAGAAAACAACCTCTATTCGTTATTGATGATGATGATGATGACCTTCCGATAGTTGCGCCCTCCCGCCGGCGCCGGCTCAAATCAGCAGGAAAATCATCCCCGATTGCGATGGCTGAGGGGGATAGTGATCTTGGCTCGGACGCGGAGCTAGCTGCACAAACGCCCGTGATGAAGTCTAGGTTGAGGTATGAAGACTCGCCGAAAAAGCTTACTCCGTTTCAGAAAAAGTTGAAGGAGTTGAATGCGAAGCGGCAGGGTGTGAATCTTGTTTCCGAGGAGGAGGAAAAGGAGGCTCCGCCCCGGAGGAAGGCATTGTATGATTCTTACACTTCGAATGAGGCGCTTGATGATGTCGAAGACGAAAAGGAAGAGGAAGAAGCCATGCTGATTGAGCGTGCTTGGCGCGATGGCGGCCTCGACTCAGATATAGAGTCCTTTATCGTCACTGACGCCGAATCCGACCCACTTGGCGCCCCGGATGATGATGATAATTTCGATGGGCCAATAGCCCGAATTCCGATCCAGTTCACATCCCAATCTCACGCATCTTTAAAGAACCACTTCAAGACTGTACTTCAATACATACTCAATCTTCTCCTTAACCCGTCCTTCCCCAGAGACGACGAGTATTTCACCTACGCCCTCCATGCTGTAGATAGAAAGGTCGACAGCTTCAGAGACTCGGTACTCAAAAGTGAGGCCTGGAAGAGCGACTTTATGCGCGCACTGAAATCCCGGCCAGGGTTCGAATTCGATCCTGAGGGGGGACACGGGTGGGAGAACCACTGTACGGCATGTAATCGTCGAGACAGAAATGCCAGTTATACAGTTCGATTCACAGGGAAACGCTACGACCCCAATACCTTCTCCGACTACGAGTCCAACTCCGACTCCGGTGATTCAGAGGATGAAGTTGGTAATATTATCCCCCCAAGCGGACAACCGTTTCCTGTGGGGAGGTACTGCTATGAGCGGGCAGAGATCACGCATAGTTTCTGGCACTGGAAGAAGGGGCTTAGGACGGCGCTGGAGGAGGTGCTCACGCAGATGGGCGTGTTTGAGAAGGAGGTGGTGGGGAAGTTGGACAAGATGAAGGAGAAGGAGAGGTGGAGGTGGGTGGATGCGAAGTTGGGTGAGTTGGAGAGGGGTGGGGATGTGGATTTGTTGTGGGATATGTTTCAGGCGCAGATGAAGAGGGCGGAAGAGTTTATGAGTAGGCCAAGAAGGTACTTTTTCAAATGATGTATGAGGGAAGCGGTGGTGGGTGTACTAGAATGTGCAGTTTGGATATGAATGAACCATACATATTGTGTGGTTATTGGCGTTTCTGGTTGTGTGAGAAGGGGATTTTGGAAGAGAATATATATCCTGACAGTCTCTGCTTGTATCTCTACTTGTTTTCATTGGTAGTATTATTTAGTATGCATAAACAGGAAACGGAAGCAGTCAAGCAGACATAGGAAGTGCATTTATTCTTCTGCCAAAGCTACTGATTCTCGCATGCAGTCGGTTTCTCTCAAGTTCCATGATGCTGAAGTCAGTGACTACTGGAAGACCTGAAATAGGGAATGCCAGTTGGATAAGACAACGAGCCAGGGTGCCGGGAGGGGCAAAAGGCCGTTAGAGGCGAAGAATATAAACGCCGAACTGCGCACATATCGCCTTCATACAGGACTGACGAGCGCTGTGGGAGACGAACTTGGTTCACGTGTGAAGTATCGCCAGCCAGCAGGTGGAGGCAGACGTGGGTGAGCTGGGAGACAATCCGAACCCGAAGCAACTTGAATAGCACTCCTCTTACCATAACAGTCACCGTATGCCACCCAAGCGTATATAGCCTGGTTATCAGTCTTCCAATTACAAGTCCATCGCTTGCAAACATTTTCGTAAAACTGAATCGGGTTCGAATAAGGTCAGGGTTATTCCCGAGCGCTATTTCTTACCGCATGTTTTGCCACATTACATATCACATTCTACCTCATCGAACCCTCTGAGGCGGGGGAACCTCGTATCTAGTCTCTAATTCCTCTCATTAACAAGGCCCCAGCGCCAGCTAGCCATACACATATCAAGACCAGCGTCTATATCTGGGATTGATATATACCGCCTGGGAGCTTTTATTTGGTAGCTAGTATTCCTCCTAATCCGCTCCAGGAGTGCACTTGAACTGGGGTCTTGACCACGCAGCACCTTCAGGCAGTTACATTTTCTCTCCACAATGGACGCATTCTCATGTAAAACCCCCTCTCGGGCGCCGGCTCGCTTCCTCGCATCCTCAAACTGGCGAGTAAAGGGACCTCCCAGAAAACCCTCCCCATCACCAACTGGGCGCTCCAAAGCCGCCTCCCAACAATTACCCTCTCCAACCAGACGCCCCAAAGACAATTCCCAGCCCTACCACCCCTCCACCGAGCGCACCCAACCCCACCCCAAATCCCCCGACTACCTCGTCCGCCCCCAGGACCCCTCCTACCTCTCCTCTACACGGCTGTATGTTGGAAACCTCCTCTACCGCGTGCAGGCGCACACTCTCACGCATTTCTTCTCGTCGGCGGGGTTTGTGAATATAAATATTAGTATCTCGATTGATCCGTTTACAGGGAGGAATCCGAGCTTTTGTTTTGTAGATTTTGAGAGTGAGGAGGAGGCGGAGAGGGCGCTGACAGAGCTGAATGGGAAGGAGATTGAGGGAAGGCCTGTGAAGATTGGGAAGGGGGTGCCGAAGAGGAGGAGGGATGGGGATGAGAGTGGGGACGCAGGAGGGAGGGAGTATAGAGTGAAGAATTGGCATGGGGGGACGCAGGGGAAGGATGGAACTTTATGGAGGCCGGGTATGTAGGCTAGATGAACCCCCAACCCCTTCCTGAGTAACGCTAACGGAGTGTTATTATTAGACCAACCACCCCCAATCTTCGACCGGTGGGCCCGCACCTCCCACGCCCCCTCCCACTGGTTCGGCCAAGCCTCCCTTGGAAAACGTCTCTACGTCGGTGGCCTTCCCCGGATCGACAACTTCACCGCACTCGAAGCCGAAATCACCAAACTCTTTTCTGGATTCAAACTTGAGGCTATTAGCCGCCTTATCTCACCAGATCCAATGAGGAGGAATTTACCGGGGAACCATTATTTTGTGTTCGTGGATATGGAGAGTAGTGAGGAGGCGGATAGGGCAGTGGAGAGGCTGCTTGGAGCGCCGACGTGGTGGGGAGGGAAGTTAAAGGTGCATAAGGCGAGGCCGGGGTCGGATTCGAGAAGGGTGGTGAGGGAGCAGAGTTTGCTGGATTTGGAGGAGGAGGGGAAGGAAGAGGGGGAGAAAAGTTGGCAGGGTGGAGAGGGGAAATGGAACAGGAAGAGGAGTTTGGGGGGGGTAGGGCCGAGGATAGAGGGTGGGGGAAGTTGGAAGGGGAATTGGAGACGTGAGACAGAGGAAATCCAAAATGGAGCGCTGGGGGGGGAGGTTAAAAATGACATTATTTCCGGACAGAAAGATCAAAATGGTGTTCCTGGAGGAGGAGATTAAAAATGGAATTATTCCGGACAAAGATCAAAATGGAAAGGAGACTAGAAATGGGATTATTCCGGACAGAAAGATCAAAATGGGGGTCTCGGAGACGCTTTGACGCTCAAGCAGCTGGTTTTTCTATTTTCAGTCTAATGATGCTGAAGCTGGTCGTTTAGGGATTTTTATGCACGATAGTGTGTGTGTTTATGATGCATTGACCATTAATGCTTTACTATTGTTATACGCTGAGGCTTAGCAGATGCTTCGGAAAAGGCTATTATTTGGGGAAACATCTATCTCTAGGCTAAGTAGTTGTGGGGTTGGTCCTTGGGGTAGGGTGTATGAAAGTTACCCTGAAATGAAGGTTCGTTCCTACATCTGAGCACCCGCAGTTTGCGTGGAAATAACAGTTCATTCCAATGGCTCTTGCCAAATGTAGAAAATAACAATTATGGAAGAGATGTTCAAACTAATAGGTTCGTTGAGATGGGTAATTTCCCCTACCGGGGAACACTGGTGAATAAGACTCCTTGTCTGTATCTTTGCTCTTTCCTTTTTGTGGTAGGGCCGTTACTAGTTGTGGGCAGATTAGCGTCCTTGACTCGGATTTTGGGAGTTTGATTCAGATACAGACAAGGAGTCTTATTCACCAGTGTTCCCGGTATCTTGCCTTCGTGGCTATTGGTATCTTGAATTTTCAGGGTAACAGTAATACACACCAAACCTCTTTCTCTCTACCTCTACGTCTTTTTGCCTTAGCGAACTTCAGAGTGGATTCATAATGGTAGATATACTCGAGGTGTCGCGACTCCGATGCAAGGTTCACTGTAGGGATGCGAATGGGATGGGATGGGCATTACTTCGGAGATACTACCCCCAAAAGAAGGATGTACATAACAAGTACTACATACATATATAGTGTATACTTTAGGCAGCAGAGGCTGCGATGTCGGATATGTCAGTTCTTATAGATGCAGGGCCTGAAAAAGTGGGCCGTCCATCTATGACGTCTAGGATGCGAGGGACTCTTCAACTTGAAGGTAGGGATTGAGTATTTGGTGATGAAGTCTTTATCTATGAACACAAATCTGGTTGTGCCACAAACATCACATAACAAACTCAATGCCCATCCAGTTGTGCATGTGCAGGGGCCACCTTATCCCCCCTTTCTCCCCCCAATGGCTGCATATAAATATATTAGTGCATTCAAATTGGTATTAATTATCATTAGACATGAATATTTCATATATCAATAAGATATCGCTACCGCCAGAAAGAAAAAAAAGCGAACATTAACGTATTCCTGCCCTGTTCTGCATACCCAGCCAGCATATCCGGTGCCTCTCCCACCTACGCATTTGCCGCCCTAGCCATCTCCCCAAACGCCGCTTCCACCTTCCCTCCATACTGCTTCCTAATGTTCCTCCTCTCCACCTTCCTCGCACTGGTCAACAGCCCATTCTCCGGCGTCCACTCCTCATGTTCCGGGCCCACTAGGACTACTTTCTCCAATAGTTCAATTCCATTCAAACCCCCTGACCTCCCCGCCTCCAACATCATTTTCAACACCGCACTATTCACATCTGCATCATCGAGTAAACCCTCATACTCCGCTTTCTGCCCATCCTTTCCAAGACTAGTCGCTAGTTTTCGAAGTTGCGCAGGGACGGGGTAAACGACTGCGAGGGGTTTTGGGCAATCAGAGGATGCCATAACACAGAGGTTCCCCACCACGGGCGTGCTGCGGTAGAATGCTTCGAGTTTTTCTAGGGCAACGTATTCGCCTTTGCTGGTTTTAACCAGGTTCTTTTTGCGGTCGATGACGCGTAAACGTTTGATTCCGTACCATTCCCGTCCGTTGGTCTCTACAACTGGCTTGCTCTGATCATCTACGAACTCAAATTCGCCAATGTCACCTGTCATGAGCCAACGGCCGCGCTCGTCCTCAATCCAAGCTTCTTTCGTCTCTGCTTCCCCTTCAGGCCCAAAATACCCCCTTGAGACATTGCCCCCCAAAATCCAAATCTCGCCTCGTGGGTTCGGTTTATCCAACACACTATATCCTGCTTCAGGGAATGAAACGAGTTTTACCTCGCTACTAGCAGCAATAGCTCCATCGGAATCCGCTTCCCACTGGTCTGGGACCATAAGTGCTAGAAGGCCCGTGGTTTCAGTCATTGCATAACCTTTGACGATCGGTGCGCCGAGAACATGAGTAAGGAACGTCGATGTCTCAGGGTTAAGCTTTGCCGCGCCAGAGAGCGCTGCGCGAAGGTTACCTCCGAGTAGCTTCCTGATGCCGTTGAAGACAACGGTATCTGCGATACCGACGGCAAGTTTCCCCAAGATCCCCGGGCGGGGGGAAGAGTATCCCCATCTCCTCGCGGCGAGGGCACCGTAGAATAAGTTCTTTTTTATGGCTCCCGCAACAGCGACTTTGTTCACAATGCCCTTTTTAACAGTCTCCCATACGGCGGGTACACCGACCATGACTGTCGGCGCAAAGAACTCAATGTCCCCTTTGATATTAGGGTCATTTTTGTTCCCACCTTTACCGACAAGACTGCCTCCTGCGGGGGTAAGCGTCTGTGGACGACCGTAGCCGAGGGTAGCGCCCCAATATAGCGAGCAATGCTCGAATGCGAATTCAACGATATGCGCGAGGGGGAGGTACGCGAGTAAGCGGTCTTGCGGAGTAAGGAATTTCTCCAGCACATAATTCGCTGCGGCGATGCCCGCAATGACGTTTGCATGGGTGAGGCAGACGCCCTTTGGTGTACCGGTCGAGCCGGAGGTGTACATGATACATGCGTCGAGGTCGGGGGTGGGTGGGTTTAGTGGGTGGGGAGAGGCGGCACCAAGAACGCGAAAGTCGGTCCATGACAGGAATTTAGCGTTTGGAAGGAGGGATTGCAGAGAGGTAAGGGCGCTGGGGTCAGCTTCGCCGTAATCGGTGGTGTAGATTATGTGTGTGATGTGTGGTGTGCTGGAGAAGACTTTGATGAGTGAGGGGAGGAGACGGGCTTCGGTGACGAGGATGCGGGTGGAGGTGGAGTTGAGAGAGTGCGCGAGGGCGGCGGGGCCGAGGGTGTCGTATGCAGTGACGATGGTGAGGGACTGTGAGTGTGAAGCGAGGGAGGTTTGGAACCATTTTGCACTGTATTGGTGGGCATAGTTAGTATTTTGATGTTTGATGTGGTTCATCAGGTGGGCAGAGGGTGTTAAACCATGTTTGCATGTATATCCCGACCCGACCATTCTTCTCCAAACCCAACTCTATCAGAGAACTACCCAGGAGCTTGACTTCCTCCCATAACTCCTTGAACGTCATGTACTCGTAGTCTCCCAGCTCCCACATTGTCCAGTTTTTGCCCTTGCGGTCTTCGTGGTGGACGCTGAGGACTTTTCTGGTACCCATGGTGAGCCGGTTGGGCCATTTGTCTTTTGCGCGGACGAGACAGTTGAAGGTGGTGTTCACGGTGGGGTCACTGTGGAAGACGGTGATGAGGTCTTTGCCGATTCGTTTGGGGTGTCGGTAGGGAGGGGTCTCGCCGTCCTTTGGGGCACTGTCGGTAACGGGGACACCGTATGGAGGGGGGTCCGTCTGGATTGGGGGGATCCTCGCGGGACAGTAGGGCTCGGGGAAGGGGCGAGTGTCGAGGGGGTAGGTGGGGAGCTCAACAAGAGACTCAGCGGAGGCCATTGTGGTCTGCGCGGAGCGTGTAGCTGCCTCTATATTGTGCTTCAATCCAAGGGGAATGCAAGTGTTTCGCGTTCACACAATGAGAGCCAATTCCTGGGTATTGTGTAATAAGAAAAGAACTGAATTGAGCTTAGGAAACGCAAATGAAGATGTGACGTCCTACACAACGGGGGCTAAAGAGCTTTCATCTGAGAGGCGAGTGGGGATGTAGTGTAGGTATATATCTCCAAGACCCGGCACCGCCAGCGTACCGTCGGGTCGATCCCCATCCCGCCAGGGACCAGCTCTTGCTCTCTGATCTTGACCAGGGACAGCCCGCCAACCAGATAATCTGAATAGCCCGGTCTGGTTCAATGTGAACATGAGGATCAGAACCACCTCGGCGGCCAACCCGGCTGCCTCGGCAGAGGAGCCGTTCACAGGCTCGTTTCAGACAAATGCGAAACTTATAACTAAGAAGGCCAATGTATAGACTGGTGCCTTGAGTGACTCCTTCCTTCCACCATCGGCGTAAGGAAAGAAAGATACGGCATCAAGCTCGATGGTGGCACAACAGTTGAGCATGCCACGCCTAACAAGGATCACGTCCGACAAGACGTGTCAGGACGAGTATCGCTGAATCGCAGTGCAGGGGTCAGCATTGCAGCATGCAGTCGATATCCCCTACAATATTGCCATGGAACAACGCCGCAAGTTCTATCAAACACAAAATCCCACTGACCAGGTGGAATGAAGGCCGAGCTGAAATATAATCTGATTGTTCACACGAAAACTGACTCAACTCCCACACGGAGCAAAGAGTGTCCAGCCCCTGGAATGCATCCAGCCTTCATAATTTCCACTGACAGCTTCTCTGACGGCGTCGTCTGAATTCAGTCTTTCGTTTCTCATACCATCCTGTTTCTGACCTTTGGGATGTCAACCCTTGCATTCCAGATAACTCATTTCTTCACAAGTGGATTGTACCCTCAATTTGTGACATGAATTCCGGTCTTAGTAATATGCTTATTTTGGTTTAGGGCGTCGATATGTAGAGGATATTTACAGCTACTTCCCCGTTTTGCCTGGCTGCTAATGCAATGTTTGGATCTTCTGTTCTGAATGCTTTCCTAATACCCTTTTCAATTTATCTTAGTGGACATCATCGACTAAAATATCATTTTGTTCAAAGAGATTGATACTTCTGTGGCCAACTTGAACGCGGGGGAATGAATATTACAGGTATTCTGTTACTATGGATGGTAGCAGGTGGTTATAACCATCCGAAAGCGTGAATGGCATAATGCACAGGAACCTTTCAACTGAAGAGCCCTCACCACGGCAGAAAACTCGCATGTATCCTTAACAGAGCGGGAAGGAGGTTAGTGGTAACTTGGTACACTAAATTTAGGTAATTAGCCTTCTTCCTATAACTTGCACTTTATCTTCTCTCACTTGGACTTTATATTTAGGTTCACCATTGTTGCCTTCAACCTAGCTGTTCTGTAGCAATGGTAACATAGACAATTCAGGCCCCTCGGCCTGCTATGGTTCCTTGCTTCCCCTCTAATAGAGTAACCGTAGCTGCAATGGCAAATCCGCCCAATGGCCCTTCTCACTTGCGTATGCTTTCGGGTGGATTGACCTTATATTCTATTATTTCCTCACTCTTCAGCGACTCTGAATAGGTAGCTAGGGAAGGGCATCAATTGGTACAGCAATAATCATCTATTCAAAGACATCGGCAGCAGTCCCGACTCACCCACCTTCCATGCAGTGTGAAATTCTCTACATCATTTTTGTTACCTCAACTACAAACTCAACAGAGAGTTCACATATTGATAGGTTTCTCCAGTTGTGGGAATGCTGCTAGTAATCGATCTGTTCTAATTTTGGAGTATCTTCCATCTCTACACAAGATGATGGCGCATAAGATAACTTAATTCTGGAAATAATTCACGGAGGATTTGGCCTGGAAACGGTAATTGGAGCAGAACTTTCATGACCACGCGAGAAAGGGCACATCAGGAATATGTGGTTCCCTGATCTTCCCTATCTGAACAATCCTATAGGCCACGCGCGACTTTCAATTACACCCTAAAGCCTACTTCAACATATAGGCACTAGTATCTTATTGGTTCATGTGGAATTATGGGTTGGATAAGCTCGCGGTGTTTACGTTCGAGTACGAGTATTGATCTATCAAGCTGGAAGGGCGCACGGGACGACGATAGATTCTCGACTACGCTTTTGAATATTTTGGTGTGATGGGTGACATAGAAAAAGACAGGTTTCGGATTGACAGATTCTAGGCAATTGTAAGTTCCATAAAGATGGGATGACAGTTCCGAAGCAACTACATTTTCCAAGTAATTAACCTGGACCTCGGCTTCAAATTCGTCTGGTACATTTCGCCTCTGTCACAAGGTGATATCTCCTTTTTTCAACTGCCGACGCGGGCCTCAAGCATTGTCCATGCCATGGATATTGCGATTGCAATACTTATTCATCGGTCATACAAGTATACTTCCTGTATCAGGGAACAGAAAGTCGATACTCATACTGGCTGGCATCAAGCAAGCCTTCCCATGGGGTGGAAGTCGAAAAAGACGAACTGGAGCCGGGAGGCGCCGAAAGGCCTGACATGCATAGTCACGGACCGAGGTCTTCAGAGGTGGTGGCGGCACGTCGTGGGAAGAGCGGAAGACCCTGGGTGCGGGTTGTGCCATGAAGGGGTAGCGTAGAACGTAGCGATCGCCTAGAGTGCCGAGGGGTGGCGATAGCAAAGGACGGCAGTGGGGCCAGATGGAGTGACCCGGAGTGGTGCCAGTCGCTGGCGGAGGCCTGGAGAGAATAACCGGGGCGTTTCATCGTTCTTGTGTTGCTAGTCATATTCCCTTTTCGGAGGGGATCTGGACATGTACGTAGATACGGGGCAGGGAGCGCTGGGGTTGGATACTCTCCTAGGCTCGAACTGGGAAGATGCGCTGCCTCGCCATAAGCGAGCTGCTTCAATGCGAATAATGATTACAAAAGAAGAAAAAACGGTATGCTTCTAGCGAGTCGAGAAAGACGATGTTTAGGGGACCAAGCGCTGCTCTAGAAGGGGGCTATGGACTATATTGGAACACCCGTATTTTTGATGCGCCATTATTGGAGACTAAGGAGTACAGTGCGCTGAGGCGGATGTTTCGCGTCACACCTTCGTGGCCACGAGTGAGGAGGGCTACCAGGAGGGTGTCGACGGTTGCGGGATTGCTCCTGCGGTGGGTCTTGCTACTTAGATGGAAGTGCGGTTCCATGAACCGCTATTTGTATATCGAACGACCAAGAGACTTGAGCATAAGATCAAGCGATTTGGATGATCGCAGAGATTGATTCGGTAACCGGCTGCACTGCTGGAGGAAGATCTAAAGCCAAGCTGATTAGCTTGTTGGCAGCCACAGGAAGCCTACAGCTTGCGTACATTATTTGCCTTTGATTAACCAAAAGTCCTGTATTCCTAGCATTTGCTTCGGTTTTTGTGTGCGGGATTGTACCTATATTCTTAATATAAAAGGATCGATCGGACCGGTCAAATAAAAGCAGTATACTTACATAACCACACAAGGGTAATAGCTTGCCTTGCTTTGCAGTATTCAAGAGGCAGATGGTAGCAAGCGATCTGTAAAGTCACAAGGAATTTTGTCGTGGTACTAAACTGACTTAATGGAAGTGCAGTTACCCTGATAATGGTTTGTTACTTCCCTTGCCAGCCATATGATATGATAGAGGACATCCCTCGTCTCCTCCATTGATTCGATACAACCACTTCATAGCTGGCTTATCAATATTTGTCTTGCCCTTTGCCCCTCAATTAGTGTTGCTTTTTTTCTTCCTTAAAACCCAGACGCGAATTGCAAACTCAAAGTCCACGTGGGTTGAAGATGCGACTGGCAATCAGAGTTTGTGGTTTGTATGCCGTCATCGAATTTTGGCATGTGTGTTGTAGTGATTGTTTTGACTCATCGGAGCCAGGCGAACACAGTCGCTGGAGAAAGTTGCAAAGCCGCATTAGGGTGAACGTGTCGGCTATCTGGTCTCTAGACAGACGTTGATTTGACCGTTGACGGGTTGATGGCTACTCGGTATCGCAAAATGGGGTTAAATAAATACTTGTTGAAGGTGGAGGTTTAAAGCCAATTTTCTCGCAACACCAGTTTGGGGAACCCGAGCGAGAGACTCTTTTCCGTAGTACGTGGGCATGTTTTATATTGCTGTCAGGCTCTTTTCTCCCAGGATCCCGAGCAATGACAGTACTGCCATATGCTTCAAGAACTCCGATTAAGGGCAATGAAGCAGATGATGCTACCTATATTGGCGTCTATCAAACCTTTGTAACTGCCTTCCAATATCCTCACGAATTCCAGCCATAATATGGGACCCTAATGAATATCTTTCTTCCTTTCTGGGTACGCTGGACATCACTCTGTTAGCCACGACGGTGGAACGCATCTCGACGAGGCGCCAAAGACAATAAATCACGTCAACGCTGTACTCCGTAGGCATTGCTTGAATAGTAGTTAGAACCGTTGGCATTCGAGGTCTCTGTGTGCATTGCCGAGCAAACTTGAGGATCCACCATAAGGCCCGGCCGAGATAATTCCCACCATTGATAGAGGTTTTTCTAAGTAGGAGGTAGCTATAGCGTTTTTGAGAGGCCTCTCTAGGCGAAAGATGGGACCGTCTGGCTGCACTGTCTCTTGTAGAGATGTTTAGAATGTGTTGTAGTGATTGAGGGAGGAGAACTTTACGTGTAGATACTTTAATGTAAGTAAGGGTCGGGAGGTGGCTTGGCGATATGTACTCAGTACATAACAGGTACATTAGTAACTACATAGATACTTGTAGTTCAGTCTTCCACTACATAGCCGTTTGGTCCGCACTATATATTTGTAAATATTTCATTTGTCCATTCCATAGACTTCATGCCATTGCAGGAACTCCGTAAACGCCAGTATCCAAATTGTCTCGGTCCGTAACCCAAATAAAACCATTACCCCGTCCTAAATTCCCCTCAATAATCGCTTCGAATACATAAGTATTCCTCGCTAGCATTTCTATGCCCCCAATACCCTCCCCGCAACTTCTTCCACCACCCCTACCAACCTACCCGCCATCTCTACCCCCTCAACTTCCTCTTCCTCCCCCTCTTCCTCCGCACCCTCCTTCCCCACCAGCGCCCTCGCCCTCTCAATCTGCACACTCAGCCTCAACGCCAACCCTCTCATCCTCTCCATCTCCCTATCCAACTCCCCTCCCCTCGTCACCAAATTCCGCTGTACATTCTGCGGCTCACTAAACGGCCGTAACTTCTCCTGCAGCTGCGCATAGTACTCATACCGTAATCGCTGGGCCTTATAGGAGGTTGATGCATGGAGGAGGCGCGCGCGGAGGGTTTGGTACCGGGAGAGATCAGCTTCGGAAGGTTGAGGCCCTGAGGTTGAAGTGTTGACTGGGTAGTCCTCTGGGAGGAGGGAGATTGTACTATAGCAAGCCTAGTTAGTCATTCGCCATTCGATTTGGGTACCGTTGAAAGTGGCTGAGTATGAACTTTGCGGCTGTCGAAGCGAACGACAGGGCTTCGCAATAATTGTACCAACTGAGATTGCTACGGTAAACCGCTCAGCGCACCAGTGTCACAACTCGGTCACTACTCCCGGTACCCAAGTACAAAGAACAAGTACATACTCCATATCCGTCAAATCTACCCCCCGTCTCAACACCTCTTCGCCCTCCGGTACCTCCCCGTATACACCTCCACCCTCCTCACTTTCCACACCCCCTCCTCCCCCATAAGCAGCTTCTATCTGCTCTGCCACCCTCTTCACAGTCTGTGAGCTATACACACTCTTATTATGTTTCCTTGCGATAAGATTAACCTTCGTCAATGTCTGGTCAATCGCTCTCTGACTGAGATCTCCTCCAGGGCCAGCGGGGATTTCATAATGCCAGTTCGGGGAAGGTGCAAGATCGATGGAGAGAAGGCGGATTTGAGAGTCGAGGAAGGATTTTTTGACGGTGAAGAGGGAGGGTTGGATGGGGTCGCTCATTGTTGTAGGGTTGGTGGTACTTGTGCGCGCTCGGGAAGACGCGATCTGGAGTTAGCGCGATGGATGTTGAAGTCACGTGAAGTGATTTGTTAACTTTCATCAGGGTAATTGTTGTTGGATAGAATTAGTTCTACAGCGATATTGACCATTGGTTTCAATTAGATATTACTCTTGCCCTTTTCTAATAAGATAATATACACAAGCGCTAGGGCACCCAATGTGTAAGCACCTTCGTGACGTCAATAAACATTCCATCCAGGGGTGGGAATGGCGTCCACAAAGTGCACTACTTTTCCCCTCTCCTTCTCCTCTGCAACTCCCTCTCCAATCCTTCCGCACTCCCATCGTCCCCCACCGTCAACAACTCCTTCCACTTGCCTCTCCATTTCTCCACCTCCATACCTACCCACTCTCCAACTGCCTTCAAACAAACTACCAAAAATCCTAACTCCTCCCTTTCTACATCAAAAACTTCCCACCATCCACCTTCTCTCCCACCTCCAGGCACTACACTGGTATCTGGCATCTTTGCTCCGCATTCCCTCGCAGCCAAATATATTGCCGCAACAGCGAGCGCGTTAGGCTGATGGGTGAGGTATAGCAGGCTGGGGGACAATAACGCGTCGGTGAGGTATCCAAATGTTCGTTTTACGATCGTCGGGTGGGATTTCAGTGCATCAAGGGCTTGAAGGTAGTTTATTGCCAGGGTATAGGGTAGAGCGATGTGTGTCTGGAATGCTATTGCACGAAGAATGTGCGTTTCAAGCTGGAGGAGATGGGTGCGTTGAGCAAAATAGGTCGATTCCGGGACGTAGTACGTCTCTGGGTCGGGTTTCGCAGGGGAATCGCTGGTTTTCGGTGGGGAAATAGGACATGGTGTCGGGACGGAGAAGATGTATGTCAGGATGTTGATAATGTCCCTTGGTTTTCGAGCTTGTTCGGTGAGCTTAGAAGAGAGAAACAGCGCTGCGGACACGGTTTGCTGTAAGGATTTCTTGTTAGCATAGATGCATAAGGGCGTAGAGTAGGGCGCGTACCCTAATAGGATGCTCTCGCATCGACGAGACTAGGTAAAACCTCTGGAAAAGCACAATCGCCGTAGCTACTGTTGTCTGAGGGCTAGAGCAAAGGTCGGCGTGCCAATTAGTCTCTGGTCATCACAATCCAACCTCCCCTCCAAAAATTACCCCCGTGCCTAGTCCAAACCCTATACTCACAGGCGAAGTAGTATTCCTGCACTCTGTATCAATGCACATCCAGCAAAGCGCAAGGACGCCTCCAAATCCTGCGGGACCCCATCTGATTGCGAAGGTGAGGCTGCTAACTGCAGAGGTGTCGCAAGCGGGTTCGCAAGGAGCGAGCCCATTTTAAACCCTCAATCTAGTCTGGATGGGTCTCTAGAGCAAGGGCTGCTTACAGGCGCAGTTCCGAGTGCCTGTGGATGCGTGCGGCGAAAGTGTAGCTGTTTGTATTCTCGGCAGTACAATTGCTCCCTTGCCTTAGAAGGTTCTGGAGTAGTAGGTCTCCATGCTTGGCATAGTGAGTAACTATGTCATCCCACCAGATCAGTAGGAGGGGTCATGCAAACAGACTACAGATCAACATCACTCCTTAGAATCTAACAAAGAACCAAAACTTTAATAAGTAGCCTAGATCCTTCACTGAGTAAACTCCTAGAGGGCACCAGAATACCAGACGAGATCTCTCTTGATAATAGATAGGTTGGCCGAATTTCATAGTATCTCAACATGGCTGCCAAACTCGCTTCCCAGGCCTCGGAAGCCCTCAACAAGACCGACTACTCCACGGCCATTTCCCTATATACGCAAGCTCTCGCAATCCTTCCCACTGCTGTCGACTACTACATCAAACGCTCGACAGCCTACCAACGCTCTGCCAAATACCAAGAAGCTCTTAATGACGCTGAAATTGCCGTGGTCCTCGCCCACCAACGAGGCAAACGTGAACTCATTGGACAAGCTCAGCTCCGCCGAGGCATAAGCAGCTACCTTCTGGAGCAGTATGGAGATGCAGCCTTTTGCTTTAGTTTAGGGAAGAAGTTTTTGGATCCGAAGGAAAAGAGTGTGGATATGTGGATAAGTAAGGTTGACCTCGTGTTGAAGGATAAAGAGAAGGTTCCAGAGGATGATTTCAGGAGGGAAGTTACGATTAAAGAAATCCCAGACGTGAGCATACCTACGGCTGCACCGACTACGACGCCGCAGGTAGTGGTTCAGGAGAAGAAGCAAGAAGAGAAGCAGGAGGACATTAAGCCTGCTACCCCGGTACTCCCACCACAGGCAGTGGTCACACCTCGGGATAAGATCAGACATGAATGGTATCAAACAAATACACATGTCGTCTTTACTTTGTACGTGAAGGGCGTGCCCAAGGAGAGTGTAAGCATTGAGATTGAAGATCAAGCGGTAGGCTGAAGCCATCTCCAATAATTTCTAGAATACCTGGCTAATACAAATTATAGATCTCCATCAGTTTCCCCCTCCCCAACTCTTCCGATTTCCAATATAATCTTGATCCCCTCTTTGCCCCCATCGACCCTACCACATCTACCTCCACCATCCTCGGCACCAAAATCGAGCTCAAGCTCACCAAAAAGATCTCCGGGGAGAAATGGAAAGCCCTCGAAGGCGTTCCCCCCACTCCTCTCGACAAAGGCAAAGCTCGAGAACTTACTTCCGCCTCTACCCCTGACGTCTCTACAGCTCCTGACGTCCACACACACCCACTCTCGAACACGGGCCCTGCATACCCCACGTCCTCACGTACCGGACCAAAGAATTGGGATAAAGTCGCTGACGAATTGGCGAAACCTGATGGTGTGGCTGGAGAGGGCGTAGATCAGGATGAAGAGGGAGACCCAGTGAATTTCTTCTTCAAGAAGTTGTATAAGGATGCGGATCCAGATACCAAGAGGGCAATGATGAAGAGCTATATAGAGAGTAATGGGACGGCATTGAGCACGAATTGGGCGGAGGTGGGGAAGGGAACGGTAGAGACGAGCCCCCCGGAGGGGTTGGTAGCTAAAAAGTGGAATGAATAGGATGGAACGGCGTGTGACGTGATGATGGATCTGAAAAAACACATAAGGACTATAATGGTGCTTGAGAAGGCTGGATCTTGGCTTACTTTGGCGAAGGGTTCTGTTTTGTGTCGTTGACAGCTGTTGCTTTCATATGTACTCTTTCATTATTGTCACATGGAGTACTACTGGTACTCCGGCCTGACCTCTGTTAGGCATATCAAAAGAAAGTACAACAGTCGAAGGCTTTATGACCATTACTGAGATTTTCGAATTTCTAATCAAGATTACCCTTAATCCTCAGCAAATCTTGGCACGTCAATTCCTAAATCCCTGAATAGTTAGATCTACACCATCCAAATTGAAAATGTCACCCTCCCGAGGCCCTCTTTATCTCCTCCGCCAATTGCGGCCTGTCCATCTCCAATACACCTATCGTCCTCACTCCCCTGTCTGCCTACGACTCTTCCACTCCACCTGCACCCTGCATGACAGATTTCCGCCCTCCCCACTCTCCACCCTCAACCAGAAATACCCCACAAAATGGACCCTCTCCGACCTTCTTCTACCCCCTTCAGCGCAGACTCGAAATCCGAAATTCCAATGCTTCGTTTCCACTTCGACGAATCCGTTCATCAACCTCTCTACCGAGCAGCATATATTTCAGAGTTGCGTCGCGAATGCGAGGGCGTGGGAGCGGAGGCAGAAGGAGCTTGGGAAAGAGGGCAAGGGGCTGGGAGAGTATGAGCATCCGGTGATATTGATGCTCTATATTAATTCCTCGTGTGTGGTTATAGGAAGGAATCAGAATCCTTGGACGGAGGTCAGTTTGCCTAATATATTATCATCACGAACGCAGGGAGAAGCCGCATGGGGCGATGGGGTGGGAGATGGAGTATCCCTCCTCCGCCGACGCAGCGGGGGTGGCACTGTTTTTCATGATCTCGGGAACGTGAATTACGCCGCTATCGTTCCCGCGTTGGGGTTTACCCGGGATGCGCACGCGGAGATGGTGGTTGAGGCGCTCAAGCGCGGGGGAGCAGTTGATCGTGGGGTGAGAGTAAATGAGCGTCACGATGTTGTTATGGCTGCTGGGGGGGTAGGTGTAGGAGGGGAGGGGGGCCAGGTGCCAGAGGTGAAGCTGTCTGGGTCTGCATATAAGCTTACCCGAACGACTGCATTACACCACGGGACAATGCTGATTGATACGGAGCTGGGGAGGGTGAGGAGGTATATTAACTCCGAAGCGAGAGGGTGGATTAAAGGGAGGGGAGTTGCGAGTGTGAGAAGTCCGATTGAGAATGTTAGGGTTGATGGGGGAGTTGTAGGATTTGCGGAGCAGGTGGGGAAGGCCTGGGGGGGGAAGTATGCGGTTTGTGGTGGCGGTGGGGAGGGTGAAGAGGTATGGAAAGAGGGAGGAGGAAATGGAGAGGTCGGGAAGGTAGCCGTGTGTTTTGTTACAGAGGCAGAGGCGCTGAGGGTACAAGAGATTGAGGATGGGAAAAAGGAGTTGGAGAATATGGTGTGGATGTTTGATCAGACCCCGAAATTTACGTTTTCGATTCCGGTGTCTGAGCTTATGGAGGGGTCAAAAGAGGGAGCAACACCAATACCACCGGAGGATTTGGAAAAGCCGAATATACCAATGGTGCAGATTACGAGTGAGAAGGGAATGATAACAGGGGTGGGGTTGGGGGCGCCGGAGGGGATGGAGGTGAGGGATGTGGGAGTCGATGTCAAGAGGCTACAGGAGACGCTCGAGGGAAAGAAGTTTGATGGGGGGACTATTGCGGATGCAATGAAAGCATGCGGAGTGGACTCGACCGCTTGGACCTTGAGGTGGATTGAGGGCTTGTTGGGGAGAGCCCCTGGGAGGAGTTAATGGCGCGAGAGCCCGACATTGTTCCTTGAGTCAGAAAATTCTATGGTAGACACAAGTGGTTATGGTTACTTAGAATGTGTAGATTTCTGATACTGTAAGTTGGATATAGCCTAGAACTCAAGTCTAGCGAGTGTACGGCATATTATTTCTAGGCCCTCTGCACTTTTCTATGCAAGTCAGCTTAGATGCATGTTTTATGCAAACCTGACTCTGCATAACGGTATCCTTACGCCTCCCGTCTCCCATTCCCACCCAACAATGTCCATCGACATCAACTGGGACGCTTTTACCGCCGGCCCCGACGGCGCCGCCCTGGCCCTCCAAATCCGCGACTTCATCCATGACAAATTCCAGCGCGTCGCACTCCCCAAGTTCATTCAGAGCGTGCAAGTCATTTCCTTCGACTTTGGTAGCGTTGCGCCAGATGTAGAGATTCGGAGTATTGGGGATCCGTATGTGGAGTTTTATGAGGATGATGAGGAGAGTGGTGAGGAGGGGGATGGGGATGAGCAAGGGGGATCAGATGAGGGAATGGCGTTTGAGGATGAAGAGGAGGGATTGGGGCTGGAGAAGGAGATGAGGAGGAGGTTGAGGAATGACAGGGAGAGGGATAGAGAGAAGGAGGATGGAATTAGTGGGGGTGGAGATGGGAGGATGAGGATGCAAAGTCCTCCTGCGGCGGTTGGTTTACGGAGTGGGATTCCCCCGGTTACTCCTCCTCCGCCTCTACATCCACAGCATCAAATGCACCCGTACCCGCATCAACACCACCACAACACCCAACATCGCAGCCCAGGAATGGCTGGATTCAGGTCCGCTTCGGATTCATTCCGGCAAGGTGGTGTCTCCACCCCATTATTTCCGTTCTCGACCCCCACTACCTCGAATCTGCATTTCTTCCACTCTGCGCTCTCATCTGGCTTCAACGGAGCAGCGACGCCTACTCCCCCTTTACCTTTCCAATCATCGCACCACTACCAGCACCCCTACGACCACCACCATGCGCGGCGGGGGGGAGGGTCCTCACCGTCCTCATCGCCAAGTAGCTCACTCTCCTCACTGCCCTCACCTAGCGCCTCCCCACGACTCCCTCCTCACCACCTCCCCCCTCCTCGCTCCCCTACCCCCGCCCCACCCCTTCCCCCACGCCGCCCCCGAGCCTCGTCAGATATCCAAATCACTGCACGGGTCAAATACGCCGGCGATATCCGCATCGAACTCACCACCGAGCTCCTCCTCGACTACCCCGCGCGGAGCTTCGTCTCCCTCCCCGTTCGCCTGGTAATAACCGGGATGGCCTTCGACGGAGTCGCATGTGTAGCGTGGATAGGGCGGCGCCTGCATTTCTGCTTTCTAGAGGAAGAAGGCGCGGAGGATGTGCCTGCGAATTTTACCACCACGGGGGTGTCTGGGCCTGAGGCGAATACCCCCGGAGAAGGGACCATGAGCCCGATCCCCGGTGGTGGTGGGGTGGGGGATGTGGCTACAGGAGCGAGGTTCCAAGGGGGGATGCTGAAGGAGATCAAGGTAGAGAGTGAGATTGGGGAGAAGGGGAAGGGGAAGCAGGTGCTGAAGAATGTGGGAAAGGTGGAGAGGTTTGTGTTGGAGCAGGTAAGGAGGATATTTGAGGACGAGTTTGTGTTTCCGAGTACGTGGACGTTCTTGGTGTGAACATTGCTTTACAAGTTGGGCAGGAAGTGGATTAGTGGAGGTTACTTTCGTTGCGTGTTTGTTTACAGCGAAGTTTTGGTTGAGGCGTATAGGCGTTTGTGCACAATTAAATTTGGTCTTGAGGACTGGCTCGGCTGAAATTCGCATGTATTTTCTCCAATAATCTCCCTCAAAAAATGAAAAGCTATACAAATACTTGTCACAGTGCATAAACAGCTTATGCAGCATGTAGACCAACGCTGCACACATTACCCTGAACTTTGTTCACAATAACAATCACTTAGAGTGGAGGTAACAAGAACTCTACAGACAAGCATGGCCTCCCTTCGTTGCTGCTCCTGCTACAAACATTCCCAAGACCCTGGGGTAGTTTTCCCAATACCCCATCCCCTTACTTACTTAAACCCCGGCATCTTGGTCCTATATGGCCCCCTCACCTGATCCCTTAACCCCAAACATCCTGCCAATCTCACATACTCCTCATCCCTCCACTCCGGCGTCTCCGGAACCACATCACAATTCATCTTCCCTTTCTCCAGACCTTCCACCACCTCTCCACTAACTTTCTTTCTCTTCACCGGCGCAGCACTTAATCCATACCTTGCCCTCACTGCCTCATCGTCACTGTATTCTCGGGGAATATCTTTTCCGTAGATACTCTGCTGCGAAACATCAATTTCCTCGTCGAGATACTTTTCAAATGTGGTTTTTCCAGAAGAGGAGTCTTTCTCCATCCCGTTGTTTTTGCCCAGGAGGGAGAGCATGTCGGTGCCGTAGGTTGGATCGACGGGTTTGCGGCGGCGGCTGGGATGAGGAGCAAGCTTATTAGCTGAGAGTTCATCCTCATGATGGCCACCGTCTGGGGCTCCCCCATCGCCACCACCACCACCCCCTCCTCCTCCTCCTTCTCCTCCTCCTCCTCCTCCTCCTCCGCCGCTGCCGCTGCCGCCTCCACCTCCTCTACCTCCCCCATCGCCTCCTTCACTTGTTTCACCATCCCCTCCACCATCATCATCCCTACCCCATTTCCTCCCCTCCTCCTCCACCTCCCACGAATTCGCCCAAACCAGTCTCCTCTCCCCCTCCGGCCCAACTTCAACTACTACCGTCCCATCCCTAACCATCTGCTCATACCTCCTATAATGCCTCTCATCCAACACCTTCTCCATATCCACACTCCCCGGCTCGGGGGGCCTCGCCCAAGGGACTCCGTTCTGATCCACATGGGCCTGGGTATTCTTCCTGTGCTGCAGCAGCCGGTTGGGCTCGCGGGAGAGGTCCTGGGGCTCTTGGTACGCGGCGAGGGTGTTGGTGGTTTTGTAGAGGAAAGGCTCGGCGTGCGATAGCATTGCGGAAGGGGATATGGAGAGGGTGACAGGTTTGAGGCCGACGAGGTTGAAGGAGAATTTGTAGGGGGTGGAGTCGGGAGCGGGTATGGGCACGGGAGCGGAGAGGGTGAGGAGAGGGAAGAGGAGGAGGGAGAAGGAGAGGGGCAGGGTGAGAGGAGAGGGAAGAATGAGCTTCATGATGGCTGTGGTGAAGCCGAGAAGAGTGTTTGGCCTTGATGGTCGACTCGGCTAAGCAATGCTATGCAGCCTTTGTTGTGGAAAGAGGTTGGAGTCTAAGTCTAGCAGAGGTGAGTGCAGGGAAGAGAAGAGGAGGGACTAATAACTACTTACCTACTCAGCCTTCTCGCTTCTTCCATGCAGCAACCTTTCATGATGTTTGGTCTTGTGAAGATACAGCCTTTAAACCTTATAGAGGTGAGGAAAGTGACTTTATGTAAACATGTGAGTTGGTTGTGGTCTAGATACCAACCACCAAGAAGAAAAGAGTACCGGGCCTTTGTAACACTCGCGCAGGAGGCTTACGCGTGTGTTCAACATAATATATGTGAAGATATCGAGGAATGACTTAGATATATTTGTGAGAGATATTTCAAGGAATGACTTAGAACAGTACTTGGGCCTTGCCCTTTCAACTAGGATAGTATTGGCCCATCGGCCCTCTTGTCTTCGTTATACCGGCTTGTGCTAACCAGACTAGCCTTCATCATAGGCCTTTAGGGTTCGCTCGGCCTGGGTAAGGTTCGCCCGGCCTGGCAAAGGTTCGCTCGGCCTGGCAAAGGTTCGCTCGGCCTGGCAAAGGTTCGCTCAGCCTGTTGTTCGGTCGGCGTGGAAAGTGATAGAAGCAGCACACTTAATTGTACGTATGAATGAATCGTATGGGGTCACATCCGTGCCAGCCTGTATCCATTCACAGGCTAAGGAAAGGAGGTAAATTTGTGGTAAATAGTTATGTCCAATGTACGATCCGAATCCGACCCAGACCGAACTATTGAAGAATCGAATTGCAAGTTTTCGTTTGATGCAGAGGTCTCAATATAGGTAAAATGGAAGTGGTTTAGGGTGAACCTGGTTGAGGGATCGGTGAATGTGAAAGCTAGAAGGTTGAGAATGCATGTGATGGCCCTGGATCTGGAATCCGAACCACCGGAATTCGGATGAGATACTGGTGATTATCGATGCAACAGCAAGATATCGCCGATATGCACGGGTTTTCTCCGCTGAAGAGGCTGCTCGATTACCTGATCATAAGGCCTGGGATCATTCGATCCCACTGAATGATCCAAATGCAAAGTTTCCGAACGGACCTATCTACAAGAGCACCTGGGAAGAGGACATTTAGTCTGGTTGGCACAAGCCGCTCGTAGGAGGATATTGCCCCTTCGGAAGAAGGATGGTTCGTTGGGGCTGTGTCGATTCTTAGATTGAAAGTTAGACTAGTCTGGTTGAGGGAGACATCTCTTCATCCGAACTCCTCGGAGATAAATATCTCGTCATCCGACTCCTCGCAGGTGGTCGGCTTATAGTTGAACTCGCGAATCCATGGCTTTCGAGGGTATTTCTTGTGGAATGCCTTTATCTTATCCATGCAAGACATCTTGTCATATATCTCCCACATAACTTATCTGGGTTATAACCTTTAATATTTCATCAGCCCCTTCCTTCGATAATCTCTTCCGCATTGAATTCAATATCTTCATGTCTTCCACATTACTTGTTTCTGGATCTGCTCGATTGTAGCAAGATGGTGTAAATGACCTTGTGCATGCCGGTGCCCTTAGGAATATCAAGCTCGTGGGCATGACTTCCAAATTTGCAAGTAATGGTATATGGCCCAATCCATTTGTTCATGAAGGGTCGATTGTTGCTCGCTCGAGTCGTAAGGTTCCTGCAATCCATTAATGCCTGGTCACCCACCTTGAGCGACCTTTCTCCATGAAGAGTTGGCCACTTTTGTCATTGATTCTTTTCAAGGTGTCATTATTCGGAGCATTCATTAGTCTTAATCTATTATTTCGAAAATGGTATATCCCCAAACCCCAGGGCCTCCAAAAACGCCAGTAACCTTACTCCTTCTCGCTCCCTAATGCTGAGAAAATCAAGAAGCCAATCAATATAAACACAGATACCTTAAAATCACCGCCTCCCTTGCTGCTTCCCTCCTCCCCCACCTGATCCTCTCTTCTTACTTTTCCTCCCTCCCTCCCGCCCCTCGCCCCCAGCACCGCCACTCTCACTTACATTCCCATTCCTCCCCCATGAATGCTCACCCACCCCATCCACAGACTCCCTCGGACTTTGAGGCAAATTCATTTGCCCTCTAAACTTGGCCCACTCCTCTCTCTCATCTTGGTGGTGGTGACCATTCCCATCCCCAGCAAGTATCCCTAGGCCATCGCCCCCTGTACCCGCATTCCGAATCAACGTCCCTCCCTCTTCGCCATCATATTGTGCATCGTAGCCAGAGCTAGAGTCAAGCCCATACACCTCCCACTCCTCCAGTTCCCGCTGCTCGCCATAGAGTACCTCGCAGATGCCCCCAATCGGTATATCAATAACCCCATCTGTCCCTTTATTCCATAATTTCTTCCAGTCTTTCTCCCTCTCTTTCCCTTTCCCATTCTCCCCTCCCCTCTCCCTTTCCCTCTCGAAATTAACCACTGCGATCTTTGCCACCCCATCTACCACGCCCTCCACTGCGTTAAGATTTGGCGTGAGATACCCCGTATTATACCCCGCCAGCGCGACATATATCCACCCCACTGCCACAACCAGCCAACTTGGAAGAGCTAAGCTCCACCATCGGCTTGGGTAGTAGTGGATTCCAATTGCGTGGAGCATTGGGGCGGGGAGGTAGCTCCAGAGGATGTACATTAGGAAGGAGACCGTGCTGATGAGGTAGAGGACGAAACCGTAGTATTCGTATGTTGGAACTCGTGGGGACGCGCGGGGGGTTTGGGAGGCGAAGTGTGAGGAGAAGGCGAGGGAGGAGTCGGTGGTTAGGGGGACGGCGGAACTGGTGGTAGTAGAGCCGGTGGAAGCTGCTGATGCAGCGGCGCGAGCTCCGTGGGGAGTCGATTCGGTGTCAGAGGCAGAAGGGGAGTGGTCTGGGGAGTGGAGTGGGGTGTGTCGAGGGGAGGGTGGAGCGGAGAGGGTATGTACTGAGGAGGTGCGGTGGGGAAGGAGGAGGGAGGTTAGACTGGGGCTTGGGGGGAGGGGAGTAGGTGGACGGTTGTAGAAAGGGGGGTACAGGGAGGTAGGTTGGAGGAGGGAGGAGAGTTGGTTGGAGGCCGTTAAGGAAGAGGAGGATGAGGAAGAGTCGTATTCGGAGTCGGAGGAGGGTTCGAGGGGTTGAGATTGGTTGTTGGTGGATGTGCAGGAGTTGGATCCCCGAGAGCCACGGAAGCGGGTGGTCTCCGGGGAGGAGGACATTGTAGGAGGAAGCCAATGGAAGGGGGTGGGGGTTCGGGATCATGTGCAATTCGGAATGTTGAGTTGCATTGGTTGGAGATGGTGCGTTACTGGAGTAAAGTTGTAGTGTTTACTTTCGTGAAGTACATAGCTACATGCAGAGTGTAAAACTTGGCGTGCCCTCGGGGCATATATGCATCTTACTACATAAAAATAGGATTTGCATAGACTTGTGCATTCTCAAAGCGAGCGGACTACGTCCAAATACGCTATTCTTCAGCGAGTTCTATTTCTATAGAGTTTCTGTATCAGGATGCAACCTAAAAGGTAGTCTTGTTGTGAAGGGTGTTGTGCCAACAAGACTACCTAAAAATATACTATTTGGATATCAGAATACAGATACTGATTAACGTATATTATGTGTAGCCTCAATCCTATTATAGGTGTGGAGTTCGTCATAACATTTTTTCTATGTTTGGAGCCAGACACAATTCATGGGGACCGGACCGCTCCAGAGTTTCTACATTACCCAAACATCAATAAACTAAGAATCCCAACCCCCACACATCTTACACCCCCTCCTCACCTCTTGTAAAAGCCCCCCACATACTCTCACCCTCACCGCCTCCCCATCTCCGCCACAATCTGATTCGCATCCCACACTCTTTTCGGGTGTTTAAACCAGCTAAAGGTAAAAAAACCAGAAAAAGAAAAAGAAGGTTACAAGCTCGGGTTCCAGAAACAAAAGTTTGTTTGCGTCGCTAGAGGCAAAACAAACGAGGTATCGGCACACTAATTCGGGTTGTGAATTGCACGTTGCGATAGTTACATAACTCGATGTGAGTTTGATATGGGAATGCGAAGCAACCAGTGTGCCCAGACATACATACAGATGTAGGATGTGCTGCATTACATAAAACCAACGATCACATGCTTGCATACGCTCACAAGGGAATATTCGGGCCTTATATAAAAAGAGCAAGCAGAACCATCGATAGGTGTTAGATGGGGGGTCTCGAGACCATTTTAGTGTCCCCAAAATACATCTATCCATATCCGTAATCCACCCAATATATTACTAAGTAAGTATCCTGCGTATTATCCACTAGAATATTCCAACCTACGGGAAAGCACAAACACGGTTGAAGAAAAGGAACGTCTTTATATACGCAACCTATAGCAGAAGTAAATCCCCACCCACTGGTTGTTGAGGAGCGTTTTGATTCACCACTGTCCTCCACAAACATATCATTAGCCTTACTACCACACTACAAAATAAAGGGCAAAGAAGTACACTGACCATATCCCCCCTGCCCCCCATCCATCGGCGTCCCAACTGGCACCATCGCAAACGGATTCGTAGTCGCAAATTGCCCCACATTCGCTGTAACCGCCGTTCCACCCCCCATCCCCGCGAAATAATCATCAATCTGACTTCCCAAATCCTGCTGCTGCTGCATCTGAATCTGTTGTTGCATCATGAACTGCTGCTGCTGTTGCGCCTGCTGTTGATGCTGCTGCTGCATCATCATCTGCGGACACGGTAATCCAAAATCATCTACTACCCTCTCCCTCACCAGCGCAGGCGACTCCTGTAGCCTTTTTGGCCTCGCTGTTCGGAATACCTGTTGTACTGGCTTCAGATATACTGTTGCTAAAGTTCCAACGTTAAGACACATTTCCTCGAGGGTAAGAGAGTCCAGTTTTTCCGCTTCAGCAGTGATAGGTGGTTTTTCGCCCATAACGACTTGCTTCGCCGTCGCAGGGTCCGTAGAGAGTAACCGCCAATACATATATCCCCTATCCCTCAAATCTGGATTATCTGTCTCCTCTGTTGCCCACTTGAGCACCTTGGGGACTAAATCCTGCCCCTTCGTCGGCCTCTGAATGAACAACTTTACCGTAGCCGTCAACAGCGCCAATTGCACCTCCACTGGCTCATCGGCAAATGTATACAAAAAGTCTTCCAGTAACACATCCGAGTTCTCAATTCTGTCGGCATACTGCCCAATAACCCAGATCATTGCTGCCTTGGCTTCAGGTTCGTCTAGAGAATCGAGGTGCTCACATAGAGTAGAGATGATGGATTCATATTGGTTGGGGTATTTCCGGAAGATGTTCCTAATGACGACGGTGGCTTCTTGCACAATGTAGCTGACTTTAGTTGAAACCAGCTCGAGGAGGGTGTTGATGCATCGACGGGCAGCGGGTTCAATTTTAATGGCAAGCTTGCCGATTGCGCGGACTGATTTGCGAACGAAGTGGACATCGATTTCAGTGGCATATCTAGAAGAGCGTCAGTATTCCGTGAAAGTTATTGGATCTCGCAAGAAGGAGGCGTACTCTCGCAACTCTGTAAGAACCTCCTCGATATTTTGTTCTGTAGCCAGCATAAATATCAACTCCAACTTTGTAACCTTGACATATATCGGATCATTATATTTACAAAAGAATACTCGGATATCATTCCGTAGCACCTCTGGGCGTCTTTGTAGTATTAATAATGCATTCCGGAGTGCCAGATATTGGACCTCAGGGCCCTTGGCGAGCAGAGTGACAAGTGGGGGTGAGAGCTTGCGGCAGAGGTTGGAAATCTCTTTGGCATCACTGATGTAGTTCATTAGGTACAGTACTACCCTAATGCAAGTCAATACAACGGAGGAGTTGGAATGCTGCAGCCGTGGGGATATTCGTTCGGCCATGACGAGGGCCTCGGCTTGATCTTGGGGGACATATTGCATCAGGGCTTCTAGGATATATGTCTGGCCCCATCTGAAAACCGAGTTAGCTTGTGCTCTAGAGGACGGGGAATTTGAATTTTACGTACTCTGAACAGTCGGGTAAAATCTGCACAAACTTGCTCGCGTTCGCCCTATCTATTGTGAGTTTTATATTTTCATTCCTCTCCCATATATCCATCAGCGCAGCCAATGCACTAGCTACTACTGTGGGATTATCGTCCTTCAACAGCGAATTCAGCACTTCTACTAAGTCACTTTTTTCCACCAGTACCCTATCATGATCATACAGCTTCGCAACGGTAAAAGCTGCTGTTTTCCGCACGTATGGGTCGCTATCTCGGAGGAGTTGTCGCAATGGTTGCACAGTTGCCTCAACGAACTCTCGTACGTGAATATATGACATTGTGCGTAGTGCGAGGGCACGAACGAGGGGATTTGGATCGTCCATATCCTGCGCCGTAGGGTCAGCTCAAGCCCTTCTACTGTAACGATATGAACCCATACCGCTATTAATGTCGGCAGAGCATTCTGTGCCATATCAGGCTTCATCCGCGCATAATTGACCAGAAACAAGAAGCACCTATCCCCCGCCAAAGAATCAGCACCCCACTCACTCATCGCAGCCCATGCTCCACCGGTAATAAAACTGGTTCAGACGCACATCTTTTTAATCTCCAATGCCTGAATCTGCATACACTGAATAACATCTGGAAATAACGCCGCCATATCATTGTTGCTCATCGTCATATTCGCGACTATCTTCTTCAGCGTGATCTTCTTCTTTGCATGGTTCTTGTCTTTGCGGTCATTATTCAGTTCGGCGCGGAGTTCGGCGACTTTGCCCTGCGCAACCAAGTCAATCATCTGGGCCATATACTTTTAGAGTTGATCCGTACCCGAGCAAAGTACTTGGAATCTCCACTCATGGTGGGCTAGGGGTTGGTATTGGAAGCCACTGGCTGAATACAGCGCTCAAGGAAAGAAGCTGCTTTCGATTTTAACGACCGTCCGAGTTTCCTTTCAGTTGGTGAGGATGGCCCACCGAGAGATTCAATGGTGACAAGAGCTTCTGTGATTCCTGCTCAAGATGAATCGCTCGCGGTTTACCAAACCCCTGTCGGAACTTCCTGATTTGAAGTTGACGTGCTTACTAATTGCCTAGCTGCTTGCATTACCCTGAGGATATCATTGTATGGGGACTGCACATTTCATAATGACAGTTTCGAGAAATGACAGGGCCAGGCTACGGATATATAAGACCTGAGAAGTTACTCTAATTATAGCCTCGTGTCACAGGTTTATCACCTCTGATATTTTTCTCTAAACCCTTCTATAATTGCACCAAAGATATAAAATACATCTAGTTCGAATCATCCACCCGTAGAAGCAGGCTATTGCCATTTCTTCCCAGTGATCATCTCAAACGCCTCCACATACTTCTGCTTAGTTCCTACAGCAATATCCTCAGGAACCTCTACACCATCCTTCCCACACAGCCCTCTAGCGGTCAACCAATTCCTCAAGTACTGCTTGTCATAGCTATCCTGGGGTTTTCCTTTCTCGTAGGCAGATGCGAGCCAGAAGCGAGAAGAGTCGGGAGTAAGAACCTCGTCGACAAGAACGACTTCGTTCGTTTCTGTGTCGAGACCGAACTCGAACTTGGTGTCGGCAATTATAATGCCACGGCTCAGGGCAAACTCCCGGGCCTATGTTAAAATTAGCCATAGCCCATTGTGGAATACAAGTAGCATGATATTGATAGGCACACCTTAGAGTAGAGAGCAACCGCGAGTTCCGAAATTCTGACGGCATACCTCTCACCAACAAGCTCTTTGACTACATCCGCAATGTCAACCTAGCCCTCCACAGTTTCCTTGAACAGCGACCTACTCTTATCCGGGTGGATGTTCTCATCATGCTCTCCCTGCTCTGCCTTCGTGCTCGGTGTAAACAACGGGGTATCAAACTCCTCACTCTCCACCATCCCCTCCCTGACTTTAATCCCATGCACTGTGCCAGTCTTCGTATACTCCAACCACGCACTTCCAGTGATATACCCCCTCACAATCGCCTCAACTGGGAACACCTTCAACTTCCTCACAACCATACTCCTGCCCACGAGCTGTGGGTGGAATTCTGCTGGAATTGAGTCCGGAACGGAGGTTGAGATGAGGTGGTGCGGGCATATCGGAGCAAGTAGAGAGAACCAGTGGTCGGAGAGAGCGGTGAGGAGTTTGCCTTTATCGGGGATACCCTACAGAATGATATTATTTAAGTCAAGTTCACATGATGCGGTAGGGTATAGCCACATTCTTCATGAGAGCATCGTAGGCTGAGATGCGGTCAGTCGCAACGAAGAGAAGGGAATCATCGTTTAGTTGGTAGACATCTCGGACCTTCCCTCGGGCAAGGAGTGGGAGAAAGCCCTTGAGATCGGTAGTAGTGAGTGCCATTGCTAACTGATGTAAATGCAAGGAGCAATTGGCCCGCTAAGAGCTCTATACTCGTATAATTGAACCCTTTGAGTCACTGTAGAATTTGAAGTAAACATAGCGGGGTCCGCTCAAGTTTTGGCCTTGGCATTTGGCACTGATCATCCCTTGCTTCGAAATCCGCTCGTCAGAATTTTTCATCGGCCAAAACGAGACATCGCATGTTTCCAACGCCCAATCCTCCAGGACCTGTACGTTCGTGATGATGCGCCTTTATCACACACGATTGGCCGCTTTCACACTCTCCAAAGTGCTTATAATCAGATGCATGTGATGAGGCAGCGTTAACCATTGGCAAAGTCTACGCTACCCATATTAAAAGAAGATCGGCTAAGCAACCTAGGTATGCATTAAAGCGAGACTTTTTTGACTGCGCTGGCAACTTCAAGAACGAGCGCTTAGGTACATATGCGCCCGTGCCGCCGTAACGTTTCGGTGCTCACGCATATAAGTGGGGTCTTCGACATCCTTTCATTGACTCTAACAACTTGCCAATAGGAAATTACGCTAGCTTTAGAGAAGAAGGGAAGGAAGCGCTAGCTTGATGTTTTGCTCCTTGGTCTCTTGTTTTTTATCTTTTGTTACTTTTCCTTTTTTCCCCCTACACGTTTTCCTTTTGCTGTGGTCAGGACTATAGGTCACAGTTATACCAAACATGAAGTTCTTTCTTTATCTGATACATAATACTATAATCCATATGCATGCGACGTACCTTACTATTATCACCCGCAGCTACCAGTACCGTAGTCTGGTTGCATGACCCCTCCGTACTACCAGTACCGGGGTTCTCAGATTCAGGGCGAGGGTCTCTTTGGGTCTCATGAAACGCATTTTGAAGTTCTGGTCTTTTTCTTTGTTTACCCGTATTATCATGTCAATATAGTTACACTGGAGGCTTTTTTTCCGGTGGACCCATTTCCCCGGTACCATTACCTAGGTTGGAGGCCTCCGTCCCCTCAGAAGCATGCATGTAACCTAGAAGGCAACTAACAACTTCTTTGCACATGGAGAGCCACAACTCAGACCACTAGGGCTGCAGTTATCGACTGTCATATCAACCCCTCACCGAGTTTAAGGCTGGAGTACTCGTGCCCCATGTTTAACTGGGAGTCTCACCGTCAGATGTCTCAGCATTTCTTCCAATTAGCCTTGATAGTGCGGGATGAAAGCTGAGATAGCGCTGCATGCAGTTGATCTACAGGCGTTCTCTCCAGCGAGCTCCTGTCTAACAATCCTTACCAAGTAAGCAGACTACTGCTACCCAAAATCACACCAGACCCTTACCAGAGAGATAGCAGGAAGTTTTGCAGGAACTAGTCAAACTCCTTATGCATTACGACCCTCCTCGTACGCTGTCAGGGGACCCCCATCACCTGTTCGTCTTCTGCAGCTTCAAAGCTCAGAAGTGGACCCCAAGGGAAGAACCCCGGTGAGTTGACAACTAATGAGTTGTAATGCAGGACCAGACATCCTCGACCCGGGATGCCGGTGGAAGTATATAAGGCTATCTAGAATCTAGGCCAGAGTGCGTATTCAACTCTTAAGCTCGCATATTGATACCATTGTATTGTCGAAATGCATCTCAAGTCTGTTTGCTTACTCTCTGCCTTTTTCTCATTATCGTCTATAGTGGGAGCATCTAAGACATGCTGTGGGAAGGACGCTGGGCCATCAAAGAGGGACATTGATTTTCTCAAGGGAGCTGTCACGCAGTATCAGCTTACAAAACCGCTTAACGATGGGGTAGATTGTGCTTGTTACTTGCTACGGAAATATTACAAGTATGCTGTTTTCCAGGAGGGCGAGGAGGAGTATCTGAAAGAAGCAAATGGATACTGGACTTCGACAGTTTGGACGACACCAAGGTGCATATTCACCCCTCCTGGTGCTAATGATGTGGCGAGAGGAATCGTCATCATGAGAGGGTGTAAGGCTCTCTTTGCAGTGAAGGGTGGAGGCCATTATCCAGTACGTTCAATTCTGCATTTGTTTTGAGGAGAATATCAAACTAATAAGTGATTGTTTAGCCCCCAGAGATGTCTTCTATCACAGATGGTGTCCTCGTTGCCCTCACAAAAATAAAGACCCTCGAACTTGCAGAGGACAAAAAATCGGTGCTAGTGGGGCCTGGGCTCCGGTGGGGTGATGTCTATCGCTACCTTCTTCCCCATAATGTATTTGTTGTAGGAGGACGAATTTCAGGCGTTGGTGTGCCGGGATTTCTCCTGGGTGGTGGAATCTCATATTTGGGAAGTAGGTGGGGCTTTGGCATGGATAACGTCGAAGAATTTGAGGTACGTTCCACGTGACTAACCTAACTTGACATATAGACTGATGGCTTCTATTGCTATAGCTCGTCCTCGCAGATTCATCGGTCGTGCGAGCCAATGCAAAGTCTCATTCAGATCTATTCTGGGCTCTTAAGGGTGGTTCATCCAACTTTGGGATTGTCATCTCCTTCAAGCTCACAGCCCACCCCATTACCGGTAAGGCATGGATTGGAAAGTTCGTTTACAGCACCGACGTCACCGACCCTGCCACGGGCAAGCGAGGGTATATGGAGGCTGTCCTAGACCAGCTCCAGGCATTCGTCGACAGAAACGATGACACTTCGGGTGTTCTCCCGCTCTTCATGTACGTCCCACAGTATGGAGGGCCCATTGGAGATGTTTCAGCTATCATGCTCGATGTTGAGGATAAAATGAAAATGGGGGCTGGCTCTATTCAGGGTGAATATGGGCCTACCCCAGATATGGCCCACGTTCCGGAGCTTTTCAAGGGCATGACGGGGGAGATTCCCCCCATGATGGGGGCGTGGAATATCAGCCATCCTTACCAGTTGACTTTGGTAATGAACCCGGATGTTCCTGATGGGTTCAGGTTGATCCCTCACTCCGTGATATAAGGCGACGTGACGTTGACACTGTTATAGGCACTCGTTCCGAGTCCATGCGGCCAAAGCTACTCGAGAGTCCCTCGAATTGATTACCCACATGTTCTACAACCGAATTCCAGAGCTTGTGAAGAACTTCCCTGCTGAAGAAATTATCCAAACTCTGGGTCAAACTAGTGTTACCATTCAACCTATCATCAAGAACATGTTGAAGCAAGGAGAGAAGCGTGGTGGTAACACATTTGGGGTTGATTCCAGCGAATCTTACTACTGTAATTACTCTCTACCAAAGGTGAACGAGACACAATTGCTAACACAATGTCCCAGGGTATATCCTGACAACCACGTGGTTTGACCCACGATACGATGATGTTATGAACGGATGGTCTGACTCGACAAATGAGCTCATCCATGAGGCGCTGGGGAAGAAGGGCTTGTCACACCCATTCATTTACATGAATGATGCTCAAGGGCACCAGGATGTATTTGCAGGGTATGGGCAGAAGGAGGTGAAGAGACTAAAGAAGATCAGAGAGAAGTATGACCCTGAGAGGCTATGGAAAAAGGGGCTGATAGGGGGATATAAGATTCCAGAGTAGAGGGCGTGCACATTTCTTGATTTTGTATCAAATACTATTTAGTATATTGGGTAAAGCAGCGTAGCATGACAGTGGTACTGGCGCCATGTATACCCCACATGCTGAAGTTGGCCAAAGATTTATATATTAAGAACATTCCTATACAAGCAAAGAAAGACCATAAAGCTCTCTACTGAACTATAAGACATCTGCTGATGCAGTAGACTGATCATCTACCAGGAATTTGTGGGTTTCTGTATCAGTGCACATTAATGGGATTAGTATATAGAAGTGTGTGGCCTTAGGGAGAAGCCTCATATATATACTCTTCGTATATTTCTGTTTAATTCTGTGAGATATCATTTATATATTGTTATTCATTAATTAGGTTTAGGGTTCAACTTATATATTGTACAAAAACACCGATACCCTCGCTCACCTACCCACCCCACTACCTTCTCATTCCCAAACTCCGCTCTCCATCTTCCTCTTACAAGTTCAACTTCTCAAATCTCTCCACCAACGCCATTAACTCCTTCTGGCCATTCTTTCGATACTTCGTCACCTTCTCAATATTCTCCACCGTCACCGCACTCAACGACTTCCCTTCCCTCCGACACCTTGCGATCGTCATCGCCGTCAACGCAAACTTCATATCCCTTGGCCCATCCACAAGTTCCAAAATCGCACTGGGCGCCTGGTCTGCTTTATCTTTTGGCTCCGTGCGCAGGACACGGGTGTATCCACCTTGGCGTTCACTGTAGCGCTGTGCGATAGGGCCAAAGAGCTTCGGGAGGACGTAATCGGATTGCTAGTTGCCAGGGCGGGGGGGGTTTAAATATTAGCAAAAAAAAGGTGAGAGTAGGGTTGTAGAGAGAGAGAACGCACAAAGACGCTTGCCATGACGCTGGTCCTTGCGGCCTCGGTCCCCCGCTTGGCGAGCGTGATGCAGCGCTCGGCGACACGCTGCGCTTCTTTGGCTTTGTGGTACGTGGTTAGGATGGACTCGTGCTCGATGAGCGACGTCACCAGGTTGCGGAGGAGGGAGACCCGGTGAGCGCTGTCGCGCCCAAGGTGCCGGTATTTGAGCTTTGCGCCGGCCATGGGGGGGGCTAGATGGGGGGAGGTTCAATTGCGGAGGTAAGGCCGTTCGCGGGGAGAGATAATATGGGGGAGGTTGTTTGGAGGGGGTTAGGTAAGCTTTTTAGGCTTGGCGGAGTCAGCATCATCGGACAGCTCAGGAAAATATTATTTTTGGGAAAACACATCAGTTCTCGGCCACCTCACCCGCGCGAGAGCAGAGTCGAGAAGAACGGCATCCCCGCAGGGCCTTGCCTTACCTCACCTCGCTTTCCAGAAACTCTACACCCTCCGCGGCACACATACATATCTACCCCAACAAGCAACAACCAACCAGCGACAGCCACCACACAGAATGGGACGTCTGGCCGGCTTCGTACGTTCCCCCCTCACCTTCCCTCTCACCACCAGCTAACCCCCTATAGGCCTCCGGCATCATCCTCACCCTCACGGCCACGCACCTCCTGACGCAGCACCTCCACCGCACGACCGCCCACAACAGCACCACCCTGCGCCAGACCACCCTCGTCGCCAACAGCGTGCTCAGCCCCCGCGTCCCAATCACCCCCTTGGGCGCATACACCGCGCGCCCGAGCTTTACCGAGACGATGAAGGACATGTGGAACGAGGAGGTGGAGAGGGGGGTGAGGTGGGTCCAGGGGTGGGATCTGAGGAAGGCGAGGGAGGACGCGGAGGAGGTGATTTGGGCGGTGGCGGGGAAGGTGAGGAGGGAGTTGGAGAAGGAGAGAGGGAAGTAGTAGGCGGGGGGAATGGAGGGGAGTGTTTGGTAAGGTTGGCTTCTAATAGAGTTAAACCCCTCATCAGGGTATTCTGTTTTCTGTAATAGACTTGGGTTTTCTTTCTTTCTTAATCCTTTTGCCTAGGGATGGTCCCAGATAGAATGCATTGCTGTCCTAGTATTCATTTCCACAACGCTGGGGAGGTTTCTCTCATTCCATACATGTATACATAATAAGTATTTACACATGTGGGAGCACCCAACTGCCGCTCTTGACAGCTGCCCATCTTCTCGTGGCATCAATACACAAAAATTCGCACATACAACAGCTATGGGGTGGGGCTCCTGGTCCGGCCGAGGCCGTCCTTCGCGTAAAAGTCCATGGGGTACGGGCCGCTGCCCCAGTCCTGCCTGCAGCCCAGCGCGACCAGCGCCTCGTAGGGGCTCAGCAGCGGCTTGTCGAACGCGTAGCCCCAGTCGATGCTCAGGCGCGGGCAGGCGATCTGGACCCAGCAGGCGACGTCGGGCATGAGGGCCAGCTTCGCGGGGAAGATCTCGCTGAGCGCGACGCGGACGAAGGGCGTGCCGCGGGCGGCCAGGGCCCGCTCAAGCAGGCGCAGCGTGTGCACATTGCCCTGGCGGCCGAGGGTGCCGAGCACGAGGCCCCACTTTGCCGCCGCGCGCGCGGCCGCGATGGCCGCCCGCCGCTGCGCATGCATCTCGCCGTGGCCGTACGCCTCGCGCGTGAGCCGCCGCGCGTACGGGTCGTAGCGGAACGCAGGCAGCGCGGGGTTCTGGATCATGGCGCTCTCGAGGTGGAAGCGGCCGTCGCCGACGTAGACGAGCGCGTCGGCCTGCGGGATGGGCGGGGCCGTGCAGCCCAGCACCTCGCCCTTGCTCAGCGGCGCGGCCTGCGGGATGACCACCGTGTACCCCGCGCGCTCGAGCGGCGCGCGCAGCGCATGCACGGCGGGGTTGAACTGGATCGTGGCGACGAGCGCAAGCGTCGCGGGCGGCGCCCAGTTCCGCACGATGGTGGCAAGCAGGTGCGGCTGGTCGATTGCGATGGTGACAAAGACGTAGAGCACGCGGATGGCCGTGACGTCGACAGGCACGAGGCAGCTGTGCGCATAGTGCACGAGCATGTCGCAGCCCAGCGCGCGCGCGGTGAAGTCGTCGACGCAGCACGCGCCGTACGTGACGTCGCCCATGACGAGCGTCTCGACGCCGGCGCAGAACGCGCCGATGATGTCGCACAGCGTGCACGCGAACAGCTGCAGCCCCTCGGGCAGCTGCAGCGCCACGCGCCGCGCGCCGCTCCGCCGGATGCTCCAGATCGTCTTGGGCAGCTCGAAGTTGTAGTTTGCGGGGAGCAGCGCGCTGGCCGCCGCGAGCGCAGGGTCGTGCAGGATCTCGGGGGGGATGGCGTTGAGCGCGCGGCCGGGGCGGCGGGGCGCTGCGGGGCGCGGGGGGTCAGTGGAGAAGGGGCTGGGGGGAGGGGAGGGGAGGGGCTTCGTTACTTGTTAACGCATTCCCGACGGTCTCGACATCGTCGGCGGAGGCGTCCTCTGCGCGCAGCGCGTCCGCGGTGCGGCGGCCGACGATGCGCCTTCTGGGGCCTTTCAGTGCGGGCGCAGGTTCGGGGGCTGCAGGCGCAGCCGGCGGGCTCTCATCTGCTGGCATGGTTCTTGTTTGTTCCGGATGTTCGTTTCTACTGCCAAACAAGCCGCCCCGCTCCCGGTGGCGGGGGGATGACTAAGGCGGGGCGGAGCTCAGGGTAACGCACACAATATGTATTTCCAGAATATCTGGTATTCGGATGTACATGGTCCAGCGGGGCTGGGGCGGGGAATATGCACCGTACAAATATGCATCTACTGCCCATCTCGTAGTATACATCACCGCACACGCCCTTGCAGACCAGCGCAGCGCAGCGCGGGCAGCCACAGTATATACAGTATATACATCTCTTCCACGCCCAACCAGTAAGGGGAGAAAAAAGGAATCTTATATTACAGCCAGCAAATCTTTTTTTATATATCTAACACAGACCCACGCTCACCACATGACATTCAGGCCCTGGGGGGCACATCCTTCTCCTTCGGTTGCTCTGTCTCCACCGGGTCGGGGATGCTCTGCTTCGGGGTTTCCTCTCCCGCTGCGGCGGCGGGTGGGGCTGCGCGCTCGGGGTCGCTTGGTGCGGTGCTTTGGGCTGTGGAGTCGTCCGCCGCCGCCGCAGACGCTAGCTCATCCTCCTGCTCCTCCTCGTCCTCTGGCTCCAGCTCCACGCCATAATGCTCCGGGTACTACCACCCGCAATCAAGCGCAATTAGCCAATATAATCCACACCACGCTCAGAGGGGGAGGACCCACTTTCCTGAAGCACTCCTGCATGCCCTTGAACTTGTCGAGGCAGTCCACGCCCTTTGGGTCGGTGGTCGAGTACACAAAGCAGCTGAATGCACTCCGAAACTCCGCGCCGCACGGCCCGTGGGCCATGCCCCCTAGGCATGGGCAGTCCCAGTTGATCTCCCCCGTCTCGGGGTTGAACGCGCCCTCCTGGCCCGCCTCCTCCTCCAGCTCCGAGGCGGTCGCGGCGGGGGGGCCTTCCTCCGGCCTGGCGGCTCCCTTGGCGGCTAGCCTGCTGTTTGTGGGGCCGAGGCGGCGGCGGTCTTCGTCGTCGTCCTCCTCCTCCTCCTCCTCCCCCCCGCCATCGCCGCGCCCTGGCGAGAGAGCGGCATGCGAGCCGAAAGCTGCAAACGGCAGTTAGCAAAACCCGATAGAGGGGGGGGGGCTGCCTGGCTACATATATTCTCCTGCGCAAACACGCTGCTGGTAAGGTAGTAGTACGTCCCGCCGGCCACCAGCGCCCACCGCGCAGCCGCGGCCTTGAAGCTCTGCGGCCCTGGGCCCCGCCTCCGTCGTACTGGGGCCCCGAACAGCGTCCTCCGAGCGGCCGCCGCCGCCGTGCGGAACATTTGTTTTTCTGCGCACGGGAACCGTGTGTGTATGGAGGCTTGTCCGAACTATGTGCTGTCTTGTGCGCGATAATTGGCAGCGGTGGTGTTGGGGGAGCAGTACTAGTTAATCGTTATTCTGTAGATTTCTAAGCGTGTGCACGTGACTATTCCCCAGCCAAGGTCGGTCTGCAGCTACAGTAAATATTCACAGTATCAATAGATGTTCCTCCACAGTGGCTATCCAGCACAGTACAATCGATGGGCCCATTGCACCGGGCATCAACCTCCCGTATATACTTTTAAATGCAGTGGCCTTCTTGGGTCAAGCTACAAAATGCGCCTCGGGGATGCGCCCACTTAGCAAGCAAGCAAGACATAGGAGGGCTGTATGTTTCGATGTTTAAGAAGAACTGTGGCTCCGTACAGCAGAGGACTTTTTGAAAAGCAGCCCCGTTCGGAGTGATGAATGTATGCATATACGTACACCGCACTGTACATACTTGACTTGCAGGGCAGCAGATGTATTGATGCAATTCCTCGGGATATCTACTGCTGGTCGGTCTGGGGAGATGGTTCTATTGCAGAGTACTATAGATCGTACCCCCCATCGGCAATGCCCCCAATTCCAACAAGCAGTAAAGCGACCCTTCAGCGCCCCAATAACCTCGGTCAACAGAGCATGTCTGGATTCACACCGTCCTGCAGTTAAACGTGCTAGGCTTGCTGGGGGTGCCCACCCCGGAGCCTGTACTGCTGAGGCTTTGTGGAGAAAAGCACGCCTGTGGCTGCTGTGACCGCAGACCTTATAGCTGTGACTTCCTGTATGCACCCACGTATGCTGGGTTTTCGGTCTCTATGGCCTGTACTTGTCCTATGTTTTATTTCGTATACCGGAGCGACATGTACCGGTAATTGTACTCTACATATATGTAATATACATTGCGCACGCCCGCCTGCGGTCACCGACCAGATCACGTGCGAGGCGGGGTAGCGGGGGCGACACCGACAGACCCCCCCCAACACAAACCCCCCTCCGCCACCCATCGACCCCCCGCACAGAAATATGCCCACCACGCAGGCCCCCCTCCCGCGCGTCCTCGTGCTCATCTCCGGCAACGGCAGCAACCTACAGGCGCTCATCGACGCGGCGCGGAGCGAGCCGCGCCAGCTCGCATGCGAGATCACGCACGTCATCTCCAACAAGAAGGCCGCATACGGGCTGACGCGCGCGGCCGCACACTCCATCCCAACGACATACCACAACCTCGTAGCGTACCGCGCCGCGCACGGCGAGCGCGCGCGCGGCGCCTACGACGCGGACCTGGCGCGGCTGGTGCTCGCGCAGCAGCCGGACCTGGTCGTGTGCGCCGGCTGGATGCACATCCTGTCGCCTGCGTTCCTGGCGCCCCTCGCCGCCGCCGCCGTCGACATCATCAACCTGCACCCCGCGCTGCCCGGCGAGTTCGACGGCGCCAATGCCATCGCCCGTGCGTACGAATCGTGGCTGCGCGGAGAGATATCCAGGACGGGCGTCATGGTGCACCGCGTCATCGGCGAGGTCGACAGGGGCGAGCCGCTGGTCACGCGCGAGGTGCCGTTTGCGCCGGGAGAGACCCTGCCTGAGCTGGAGGCGAGGATGCATGCCGTCGAGCATGCCGTCATTGTGGAGGGCGCGCGGGTGGCGCTGGAGCAGAGAGCGAGGAGGAGGGAGCGGCAAGTGCAGGAGGTGGAGGGGTAAGGCGGTTTATGTATACGGCGGAGTGTTTGAAAAAGCGCAGTGCGGGAAAGGATATCAAAAGTTATATGTGCTTATCAGGAGAGAGGAGGATATCTTCTTGTGTCTGATGGCTGGTGTATCGCTACGTATTTGAGAAAACTCGGAAAAGAGTCAAGCTCCGAGTATGCTTATAGTTGCTATTCATTTAGTGCCTACAGCCCCGTGTATTCGGGATGCATCGTGCCATATGTATAAAGAAACCACCCATACCAAGCGCTGCATCAATATTAACACTACATCCTAGCCTCCCCCTTCACGAGCAAATCACCTCCACCAGGTCCCGCAGTCTCTCCTCGACACCCCACCACTCCCTCCACTCCTCCTCCCGCTCTCTCTCCCCCCTCTTCCTCTTTCTTCCACCTGTTGCTGCCCCACCCCCAGACTCATCCTCCGTAGCCTCCCTCATCTCCCCCACCACCGACTCCATCCTCCTTTCCACACCATCCTCCATCGCCCCCACCAAGAATGCCCCTCCATCCTCCCCCAGCAGCCCGTTAACCCCGCCTCCCTCCGCCGCAACCGCCCGAACTAGCTGCTCAAGAAGCACTGCTACCTTAAGATTATCCTTCAGCGTGCCCGTTTTCGCCGCGTAGGGAAGGTAGCATGTGATCAGGACCTTTGGGGAGATGAGCCCCCCGCGGTCTTCTGGGGCGCCGTAATTCGATGGGGAGGGAGCTTCCGAGGGGAGAAATGTGCGGAGGAGGGACGAGAAGAGGGGGTGGAGGTAGATGTGTGACGGAGGCGGGGCTGTGGATGATAGCGAGGAACTGGTGGCTAGCAATGTGGTGAACAGTCTGATGGAGGGGAGGGAGATGGAGGACGGGGTAGGTGAGAGGAGGTGGTCTGCTAGCTCGTCGTGGAGGGTGGGGAGCGGTATCCATTGCTGGTGGTGGCAGACGGAGGAGAGGAGGATCAGGAGGCGTTGGCGGAGAAGGACGGCTTCTATACCGCCCCATGCGGAGACTGCAGGGTCTGGCTGTGAGGTGTCTAGGTCGGATGCTCCGCCCATTGCATGGTCACCATCTGCATCAACATTCCTCTTCGACTCACCCATCCCACTCCCATCATCCCCATCCTCTTCTTCCCCCCCAGTCGAGTTCCCCTCCAATATCTCCCTCTTCCTCGCCTCCTTCTCCTCCTCCTTAGTCAACGGCACCAATTTCCTCACATCCCTCTTCTCCTTCCTCTCCCTAATCTGCTTCAAACTCACCCCCTCATCCTTCCAAACCTCCTTCCACTCCATCCCCAACCGCCCCTTTCCATTCGCCATCACCGCTCTCACAACTCGTTTATACCCCGCCCCACCCTGCTTGCTCGGCAACCACCTCACGACTAAACTCCTCCTCAGCCTCTCCCCTTTCTCCTCCCCCTCCTCTCCCCGCGCCCTCTCCTCCCAGTCCCTCTCCAGCCCCTCCACCATCACCCGCAGCACCCTCCCCCACGCGCCCCACCGCCTCCTTAGCGCCCTAGCCTTCTCAGCGTCAACACCATACCCCACCTCCGCACACGCGCACGTAAAGCCCCACCCAACCACCGCCCAGAAATCCTCCGCACGCTCGAATAGCGATTCCTTCCCCGCTAGCCGGAGATCTAGCGAGTCGTCCTCAAATGCGTCATCCGCTACCGGCGGGGCCCCGCGCCGGACTGCCCACAGGGCGTTGCTCCCACTAGGCGTCCCGCCCCACCGTCCCCAGGCGGTGTGGATGCCCATGCTTTTTGGCCCCGCGAGGGACAGGAGGCGGACGAGAAGACGCTCTGAGGAGGAGGGGACGAGGCGGGAATCTAGGTCGCATTTTTTGGAAATGTGCGTTGTGAGGGTGGGGTGGGAGAGGAGGGTCGTGAGGAGGGTGAGGTGGACTGGGGGGGGGACGTATATTGGCGGTGGCGGCGGGGATGTGAGATTGCCGTCGCTGTTGTTGTTGTCGGCGGAGCCAGAGGTGGTAGAGGTGGAAGTGCCTTGTGTGATGAGGCTGGTTAAAAGGTCGATCCCCGAGAGGTCTGTAGATTAGTTTCAGATTAGCGATTGAGCAGGAGCGGAGGGTTTGCGTGCGGGGTTGTGCGTACACAGCTCCTCTTCGAAGATGATTTTGAGCGTGTCCCTGAGGCTGGCGGGGATCTGGCGGGGAGGCCTGTACGCCGGGGCATCATCCATCGCGCGCTGTGGGCAGTCCGTCCCGGAGAATTGAGCCAGTGCCAGAAGAAGAGAGCGCTGTGCTGTGCTGTGCGGATGGTTCCTTTAGGCCTATGTCATGTCGAGACGCTGAATGGGTGAGCGCGAGCTGCCCTGGATCTTATGCCAACGAAACGGGGGGCCTGGGCTGGCCGGCGGGCTGGCCGACCGTGCCATTGCCAGGCAATCCCGCAGTTGGGGCTATCGCCACTCCCTCACACACGAAGCACTCAAAGATGTCGAGGGCAGCGCACAATCAAGACAGGCAGAGCATAAACTACACATACGTAGACATGGCCGTTAGAGAGTTCGCGGTCTTCTCCGCGCCGAGCTAATCTTCTCCCACCGCCATCATCCGCCCCTGCACACCCCGCACAACGGCTTGTGGGCCCGCCTCCCCATCGCGAGCGCCGTAATCCCCCGCAGAGCATCCAACCCGAAAAACGAAACGTTCGCGCGCAGCCATGTCCACCAGGTCCTACGCCTCCCGCGCGGAAACGCACCCCACCGCGATCGGCCGGCACCTTCTGTCCGTCATCTCCAGCAAGCGCACCAACCTCTGCCTCTCCATCGACGTGACGTCCCCCCCCCGGGCGCTCGAGATCGTGCGCACGCTGGCGCCCAAAATCTGCCTCGTCAAAACGCACATCGACATCCTAGCGTTCCCCGCGGACGCAGCCCTGTCCATCGCACAATTCACCCGCGCGCTCACGTCCCTCGCAAAGCAGCACAACTTTCTCATTTTCGAGGACCGCAAGTTCGCCGATATCGGGAATACGGTCTCACACCAGTACGGAGGAGGGGTCTACAGGATCGCGGACTGGGCGCACATCACCAACGCGCACTCGCTTCCCGGAGAGGGCATCATCCAGGGGCTACAGAAGGTTGCGGATGCGCTGCCGCTGAGCCCCCAGGGGCAGCCGCAGGATTCCGCCCGCGGGCTTCTCCTCCTCGAGGAAATGAGCAGCGCAGGAAACCTCTTCAACAGCGCCGGCTACCGTTCCTCAACCCTCGACATGGCTCGGCGGAACAAGAACTTTGTCATGGGCTTTATTGCAATGGGGAAGGTCGGGGAGGAGAGGGAGGGGGAGGATTGGATCATAATGACCCCAGGGGTCAATATTGCCAGCACGGGGGATGCGTTGGGGCAGCAGTACAAGACCCCCGAGCATGTCATTGGGGAGAGGGGTAGCGATGTGATCATTGTTGGGAGGGGGATTTATGGGAGTGAGGATATGCTGGGAGCGGCGGAGGAGTATCGGAGGAGGGGGTGGGAGGCGTACGAGAGGAGGGTCAAAGTTTGAGTTTGTGATGCAGGGCTGCGACGGGTTTAGGTAAAAGCAGGCAAATACATGCATTGAAAACAGACAACTGTACGCATAGCTCGGTGAACAGCACGTACTACTCTGAGTATTAAGTATAACCCGGGGGCGTTGGTTATCTCTGATGCCCCTCTATCTATCTATCCATCCCAGGGTCTGGAGCACTGAAACTACTATCACGAGAACTACAGTTGATAGCTCATGGTTTTTCCATGACAAACTTTGCTGTTCGCGCTACGATACCAATCAGAGATGCCCACCTTTCCGACAACTGAGAGATCGGGGTATTTATTGCTATGGAGAGCTTGTCAACGTTCCCCAGCGAGATTGAAGGTAATTATAATTGTCGGGGTATCAGATATGTATATGAGCTTAGTACATCACTATATATTGTCCGGAGAAACGCATGACCCTTAGGCAGGATAAACTCTTCCTCTGGGCTATTCGTTATATACATACACTTTGAAACCAGCTGTGCCTGGCCAGTTGACAATATCCCTGTGCCGGTAATACCTAGCGTAAGCGGCGGGTACAATCGTGATCAATTGAACGGCCGCAGAGAAAATAAGAACATATTCTGCCATGTCCTCGGTTGAAGCATGATTGTCTGCTTGACTGCTGCTTCCATGTGGGGACGCTTATATTCATATCTATGCAATGTACTCCAAAATAATGAATGTAATCTATATTCTAAATCGCTAGATATATTAGTATGCTTTGCTGAATCGGATCAATCGCCGTACTTTACAGAGCCTGTCCTCTCACATGTTGCTGGCTGTCCAGTACTGTACACATGACACGGCCCGATATAATTTGGCCGCTTACTTCAATTTAGCTAAATGTACCCTATCCAACACGCGGCCCGGGAAGATGCAATTAGCTGGTCAAAAGCATGCGCTTAGCAGACCCATACTCCGTATTCAGATCTCCATCAACAACACTGTCCCCCAGTTCAGGCCGTCTCAAGAGCACTCCAATTCGGCTGCCATGAAGGAGTCGTATGAGAAACTGATCTGCAGTCGGGCACCTGCTCTATGAAAACATAAGCTTGTCTGTCTTGCGTGCTGAAGCGGGTAATATCCTGGTCTGGTGTGTCGTGATAGTCTCCCCTTCTAGATTAGCTTAAGCAATACCATCACGCAATTGAGACGCGCCGAATAAGCAATCCCTGCGGTGTCCGTCGCAGGGCTTTCTGGATTCGTACGGCAGGTTCATTCTATAAAAGCAACGTTATCTGTGAGACAGTTGTAAGAGAAAAATGCATCAAGGATCGGAGCTTGCCCACCCCAAACTACCTATAATCGAGTTACCAGTTAGCGCCACGTGAGTTGACGTGATTTTTCAACCATCACCAAAGTGAATGTAGTTGCAATTGAGATGATAGCCAAATGTGAAGGGGCCGCGGATTTACCCCGGATGAAGGTTCTCAAAGTTTTCCTGCTTAATCTATTCATCTTGCAGCCTATTCGCTCCAAGTTCTCTCTGCATCCTCAAGAGCTTTAAATGCATCTGCGTTTATAGATTCGAACTTGGTGTACCCTAGGATCACGACTTGAGGAAAGGCAGTGAAAAGAACCATCCAAATCCAACAAGAGTCCATTCGCAATGGCTCCTCAATTCTCCAGGTATGTGAGTTTGCTTGTCCAGCATAGTCCTTCGTAGTCAAGCCTGTGGAACTACATTATATCCCTTATCTACTTGCTTCCGCAAGAAATTGAGAGCTTACCCAGATTTGTTGCTTCAGCTACCTCACTTCTCCCACAATCCGCCTCATCCCAAACCCACCAGCCTCTCAGCCTTGCTCCGATACCCAATACATTGTTCACCGTGGCCTTCTTATTTCCAAGTCTCAATACTTGAAGAAGCGAACACGCGAGTCGTACATAGTGCTTGAAGACACTAACGAGGAAACTGCCGGATTATTCTTGGAATGGCTGTATCAAGGCGACTATGCTGTTCCAGCTAGCGCCATCGATGAGCAGGAGATGGAGGAAGCCGAGGAGGAGCACAACCCGGTAGTTGTGGCAGCAATGGCAGGAGCTATTGGTGTCTGGGGCTATAACAAGCCAGCTACTATCGGACGTAGCTATACCTTGGAGCGAGCACGTAGCGAGGGACTGCAAAGTCAATATGTAAGCTTCGGTGTGGATGGGGAGGTTTCAGTTTTAGGAGGTATGTGATATTCCCGTTGAGCCCAAGGGGGAAAAGAGTAAGGCATAGACTCACCACAGCTGCCTTAGCCGGGAAGAAGCCTGTGTCCAAACCAATTCAGCTCCCAAGCCCCCCGATGTCTCCAACTATCGAGTACCTCAAGCCCAAGTTCTCAAACGTAAACGGTTTCATTATGTTATCCCCTGAGCAGAATCCCGTGAAGCCAAGCACTGTCTCAATCGATCTTGACAATGCAGCTGTCAAGCCTCCAAAAAAGTTTCAGAAGTCCATCGTTACCCTGGATTCAATCCTTGCATCTCATTTGGCACTTTACGTGCTCTCTTTGAGATATCAAATTCCTGAGCTTGCCCAACTCGTCCTCATAAAGGTCTCTACTTTGTGCGAGTTGCAACAGCCTTCTGCTGATACCATCGTTGGGTTCATCCGGGGTGTATATTATGATGATGAGGAGACTGGAAACTTTGCAGGGTTAACCAGGGGCACCCCACTCAGGGCCTTTGTGGCCAAGTATTCCGCCTTCAGACTGGACGAGGTCAAAACCAGTGAAGGCTTCAAAAAGTTGCTTGCGGACGGTGGGGAATTCGTCGTGGATTTGGTTCAGTGTGTTATGGGAGGTGCTGGTAAGGGGGGGCTATGAGTGAAGTAACCTCATTTCCGCGAATGGGTCCTCATTTGGCGTTTGGAATGGTCAAGGTGACATCCGGATAGCTGATGTTCCTTTATTAATGGCGTCGTAATAGAGAAGTTTACGGCGATTGCTTCTCCGCCCTGGTAACCTTCCCCCAGATATATTTTTTCCTAAATCACTTCGTTTTTTGAACATGCGTGGACACCACAGGTCTATTCATATTTTACATATAATCCACAGTCTTCAGCACACAATTTCCTTTGTTAAGCTACCTGTACAATATGGAGAAGGAGAGGTCATAAATGGTGAAAAGCATCTGAATAAAAAAGAAAACTAATTGGAGATGGAGCTCGTACCTCCTCTGTTGTGCCTGAAGCAGCTCCAGGAAAGCCAGAATTTAGGCTTCATTCCATGTAGCTCCCAAGCTGTGATACCTTCGCTCGTTGAGCAGATCCCTCTGCCCAAAGAAGTCCCCTACAATAGAAATAATCATATCTAGGGTACTCAGCGTGTTGGCTGAGGGTATGTAATCATAATTTCCATTCTTCGGCTTCCTATTTTTCCTCTTCTTATGTAGACGTTGATTTGCAACTGCTTTGGGGTCAAGGGCCGTAGGGGGCTTGACGGAACTGGACTGCTCAACCACAGGCACTTCTGAAGGAGTCTTGCCCTCTGCGGTTGATTGCAAAGTTACCGTTGGTGAGGACAGACTATTACCGAGAGCCGTGCTGGAATTGCTCACATCTTTCTGCTTATATGCGTCCCCTTCTGGTTCACAGTTCTCCGCTGGAATTTCACCACCTTCAACCTCGTCCTGCTCTACTATATTGCTGTCAAGTAGCTCCCCTTCAGGTGCTGTTGCCGGGACTGGTGTGACTTTCTTATTTCCTGACAGACAATTGGACATCTCTAACTTCTTCTGAACCTGTATTGCTTTTTTCCCTAATTCTCTGACAATGTACACCTCATCCGGAGTCATGACCTCGCTGCAGCGGAGAAGCAACCCATATATCCACAGAGTCTGTTCGACAGGGGTGTCGGTTCCAACTTTTAACAACTCAACCATGATTTTGAATGCTTTCAAAACTGTGTACTGATCCATTTTCCATAAAAAGCTGGGAGTCGGTGACGTATTATAGATCAAATCGATCCAATCTTCTTGCTTGTGTGGCAAAGGCCGCGCGATCGGGACTATATTTCCCTGCGTTGCACTTGGTGGGCTGGGCGGTGGAGATGACTCGTGTAGTAATTTCCTCTTCTGCCGGAATGTAGACATGAGAGAATCGTGCCATGTGAATAATGCGAGTTTCTGCGGCGAAGGCGGCCTTTGTGGGTAACTTGCTGTTCCAGTGGCGATATATGTACCGTCTTCGTACCACCCCCTAGTGTCTTCTTCATAGTCCTCGGCTTCAAAGTTATGCTCGGTCGCGTCTTCACCTCCACCAACACCGGTATAAACCTCCCCATCTTCTATCTCCTCATCACTCGCATCATACTCCGGGACTGAAGGCATCGGTGCAGCTTTAGCAATCAGCAAGGAAGGTACACCTCTGGCCTCGGATCTAAGTATCACGGTCAGTTTCTGGTAAGAGACGTCAACACTCTTCAGAATGTAAAATCCGGACATTTTATACGTACCTCACCATACGGAGATAGTCCATGCCATCGCTGGCAGGTCCACAGAAAAAATCATCACCGTATTCTTCTAATCCGGGAAATGCACCTCGCTGACCGGTGGACGTATCAATGTAACCTCTTGCAGCCTTGAAACCGGACAACTCGCCGTCTTCATTATCGTAAGGTGCGTATTGCCGCTTATATCCCTCCTGGGCCTTGGACGACTCAGATGTGCGTTTTCGCTTGCTCCCCATGGATTGTTGTGCAGACAAGTAGGAACCGTTGTGACGAAAGACAGGTGCAACCAGAGCCTCGAGGATTTAAACCTTGTGCAGGCTTGCACAATTGACTACTGTAAGTCGGAAGATGCTGTGCTAAGTCTCTAGGCTACAAAGATTCTGGATGGTATTGACTCTCTACATTTCGTAGTGGGAATAACGTAAACGCGATGCATGAGTAATCATAGAGCTTGGCGGGTCATAGCCATCATTACTAAGTAGGTCTTCTGTTAGTGGAGTTTACATTGACGGTAGCATGCTAGGTAGCTCATGAAGCGTGGTAGTCTGGTTGCACAACCTCTCAAGCGTGGGGAGTTTTAATGTCGAACCTCAAATTCGGCCAAATAACGTCTATAGGCAGCCCCCTCCTCAAGACAAAAGTATGGTGTCTATGATGATCGACGCGGATACAGCCGGCCGGTTTGTCTGGGGCTTCGGGCAAGATATACCGAGCTACAATATGCATACATAGGTAAACGTCAAATGCCCTCGCTATGTATAGTTCAGGACATTAATCTTCGCTCTTTGTCGCTTTTACACCAAAAGTCCTGTTCTCGTGCCCAGACTTAAGTAGCTGGCGCAGCAGAATAAAAATTTCGCGACAGATACAAAGAGTCTTGGCAGAGAGCACAAAAGTCCTACTTTTCGGTGGAGTGATAAAAACCAACAACGCTATAAATTCTGCTGATGGTAAAAATATAGACTATGAAAGGCTACTAATCAAGCTCAAAGAGATAGCTTTCGAACTGGGCTGGAAGCCCTCAAATGTGGGAACATATAGGCATATTCTGGCAGCACTGCAGTTTCTATCTGGGCCTTGGGATGGAAATGTGTGCCGGATAGAATTTAACGCAGGGGACTGGGTCTATGTACGTGTAGCGGGCTGTAAGAAGTTGAAACAAAATCCGAAAACATTTATGTGGGAGAGAGGGAGTCCGTATCTGCGTTCTGTATTTAAGACTGAGGTCTTACTCGCAAGTTTTTACGTAATGCTATGCGTAATGCAACTATACTAACCATGATTCTAGTCTGGTTCGGAAAACATAATACCACGCCCTCCAAAAGAGGAACAACCTTGCTAAAAAGCGGGCAATCTTTCTTTAAAGGAAAAACTCAATACTCGCATGCATGCATGGTATATTGTCTGGGCTAACGAAGAAAAACAGTGGCCGCGCGCGGGGACCATCGGGTGCAAGGGGTGTGTTGAGCAGCTGCTCTATGCAATACATGAATCGAGGATCAGTTCAACCTGGGGACCAGTACGAGCTCAGCGACGGGAGGTATAGGTTAATCATGTATCGGCAATACCGGTATCGAGTTGTCTCACTGATTTGCGTGCTGAGGATACTGAAAGCAGAAAACCGCTTATACCTATATCGGTGAGCAAACCCTCATATCTCCAATGTCATCCTTTCCTACAAGACTTTGCGGAAGAAACAGGGAAAAGGTTCAAAACAAAGGGACGCATAGTAAGATTTAGTCTGGTTGCACTACCTCTCGCAGAGTACTTAAGTCACTGCCCCTTCTGCTCTAGTGCGAGATACATTCAATACTTTTGCCGATCCTCACATACATTACATATTCTGCAATTACCACTTCATGAAAATGCAAACCGCTTATCATGTCCAATCCCGTTCTCTCATGAGTTCGCAGTAGTCTAGAGCTCCCATAGCCCTTACCAACGTATATCGTATGAAGGGAGAACGGAAATGGCTGCTTCCACTTAGTATATGAATGCAGAAACGGCCATAATTTAGCGGCATTAGTGTTTCAATGTTAGAGGTGTTTATCAAACTCGAGAACTTGAGAAAAATTTGATTCACAAGAACTACATGCACTCAGAGAGCACAAACTCCCCAATCAGCTCCCCCAACTCGGGCCATAATCCCCACATTCTCACCATGACCTCCAGAACTAGTTGCAATAACCTCAAATTATACATGCACCAATTTCCCCGGATGCTGCGATCTCATTCACGGTCTCGACGTTCTAAAATCAACCACCAGCCATTTCGAGGTTGATGTGAGCCAAGAACCGTACCTTCCATTTGGTAGGAATCTTTCTATATGCTCGTCAACACTATCTCCGTGCAAATCTCATATGGATACCTTTCCCGCCAGTCATAACCCCTCGGCAAGCTATATCCACCAACACTGTTAATTTCTGAGGGGCCATGATAGGATGGTAAATGAAAGTCAACACATCCATGTTTGGGATCCTCCTGAGGTTCTTTGTAGTGGTACTGTGGTAGAACTTGGGCATGATACGAACAAAGGCACCAGTAAGAAGATTAAGGGCGCACCGGTACCATTCGTCACGATAGAGTGCCTCGGGGGGGCGATGCTTTTCTGAAGGACCTAGCGTGACTTTAACGCCAATTGGTTGCATTGTGTGGGGCGTCATTTGAGGGAAAGAGGGGTTGCAATTGAGATAGCTTGAACCGTTTGACGAGGGCGCCGAGGAGGGCAAGTGGTGTCGGAAACTAATTCTCCAGATTGTATGTCCAAGGCTTGTCCGTGGCAATCAGTGGCGGGGAAATGACAGGGAGAGGCTCTAGCACACAAGAAATATACCACTCATGGAAGAGGGACGGGAGAATGTACACCTTTTCACCAGATTTGCTGCCGGCCGGGTAAACTAGATCCGCGTGCACCCAACCCAGCTGGAAACACTTTAGCAGAGCCTGACCCTTCGACCCCACGTCAGTTGCTTCGTAGATTTGCTTGAGACAAGAAGGAAGCGGAAAATATGTGCAATCGCTGGATTTTGCAAAGATGGTCCGCCTGTATTCAGTATTACAGTTGGCAACGATCGGGAAGTGGGCGCTATACCCGGATTAGGCATTTATGGAAGTCAGGTGTTAAGAAAGGGCCGATTGCAGGTCATGTAAATTAAGCGTGGAGCAGACATTGATCTTCCTGCGGATAGAGGGTATCTCTATAAATTTGTTTAAGAGTAGCATAATAACACCAACATGGCCTTGCGTGAAACAGAACACGCCGTCCATGAAATCTTGAGTAAACTTGACATCTGGACCGATGCGTTCGTAACTCCACCAGGCGAGAACATCATGAAACTCATCCTCGGTCAGAAGACAATCCACTATCCCCTGTGATATCATCTAAGCCTTGCCATGGTTGCAAGTGTACAAGGGGCCCTTAGGAGCTCCTCATAGGATGCGCCTTGAGGTATGTACCTATGGTCATGCGACAGGCGACAAAGGTAGAGCAAGAGCATCTGCTGGCGAGGGGGAGTGCAACCAGACTAGAGCATCCGGTACTCTGACAGCTACCTAGCTGGCTTCCCAACGATGCTTAATCGAGGGTATCGGTGGCTAGGAGTGCTAGTCTGGTTGGCACAACACCCTCCAAAGGAAGAGGAGTGCGAAGAGATGCCAAGTAACCTTCTCTCGTGGTCTTCCACAGCTCGAGTGCGCTAAACCTATTAGCGCAGTCACTGCCTTTTCTGATCTAGTGCGGTCGAGCGGCAATTGGCGGAGCATCAGCGTAGTTTGCAATCAGATGATTTCGACAAGCTGTCATTTCTCTCTATGCCCGCCAGACTAAGTCATATGTTGAGTCTCTTTGCTACCGGGACGGCCGCTGCTGTCCTCTTGCGAGGGGCTTGTGCCAACCAGACTACGCGGGGTTCCGTTTCAGCACAATTGCTTTCAATGGCCAAGTCTTTGCAGACACTTCCTGGCATGACGCCTAAGCGCCTAGTCCGACCGTCATACATGACGTTTCTCAGATTATGATGGAAAAAGATGACGAATTCGACAGCTTGCTCTGAAATTCCTTGTCTCTGAATGACTTTGACGCATTCGATAATGTCGAGCCAATTGTCAATCCCTATGCGGTACCAGGCAGCCTGGTATTGGTATGTATTCAATTTGACATCCATCTCTTAAAGTCTGGTGTACCCTTTCACTGATATCTAGTGCTGGGGAATCCTTCTCTTATCGTATATCCTTTTATCTTCACCCAAAACTCTACTTTTCAGAGAATCATCAAAAAACAAATCTTTAAGCCTATTTGGGGATTCAGTTAAGGTTGGAAGCCACGGCTTGGCTTGGCAACGCTACGCTAGAGAGAGATTAGAGATCCAGATAAGGTAATGGCTTTCTCATGTCTCATGTAGTATAGAACAAGAATACACGGGGATACAGAGACAGAGCTTCCAGCTTCAAATATTCGTAGTATAATAGCCTATATACAAGCAAGGCCGTGTGTAGAAGGTTTTGATGCCTATCATGATGATGCCATAAAAATTTGTTTGGGGACGGTACACCATCCCAGTGAACTGAATATGATCACCACCAAAGAGCATATAACAGCCTAATTTCTTGATATGGTATAGAACTCCTCTTCATAATCTTAATTCGAGACGCGCAAGGTTATTGCTTATTCATTTGAATTCCGGGAAATTTTGTTGGAGAGGCGCTTTTGGCGATTCTTGCTGTGAACCTGCTTGTGGGGACTAAGTCAGGTTGCATGCCTCCCTCCTCTCTTTATACAGCATACAGCTGCCTCCACAATTATCTTCACATTGATGGTCCATACAGACCACCAGGCGGCTCCACTTTTTATATATCGTCTCTTCAAGAGCAACCAACTATTCTTCAGCAGGCGTGAGGCGACCACTACTTCTTCTTTTTGTCAGGACGGCGTTACCAGCATCCCTCTCTACGAAAGGCCCGTGCCCGCCGGATACAGCATCCCGCTGTAAGACCCACATCCTGCCTTACATCCTGCCTTGGCTCCTAGCCCTGACGCTACGTGCCATTGAATCTATTCACGTAGTTACTATCTCAAGTGTTTAACCTCATGATAAGCTCTAAGTCACTGCCATAATCATATACGTGCTCATGATGAAGGCACAGAATTCATGTATATAGCCGCTATATTTCCTTACCTTGAACCAAACTTGATCATACAGCTCAGTTCAAATCAAATACAAACGAGTCTCTATCTCTCTCTCTTCTTCTTGTATATCCAGTATGAAGTCTACTTTACCGGACCTACCAGATTCGTGCTGCCTCATTCGCTTCAATAACACAGACAATTACAAACAATTCAACGTATAGTCTTAGTCAAATATCAGAGTAAGCTGCCACTTTCCAACCTGGTGATGCTTTTTCTTTTTGTGGACTCATTACTCGCATACACATCTATACAGGGATATATTGCGAGCCACTCGAAATCCTGGTGAATGCAAGCTGCATGCAAGTTAATCTACAAGCCCGCATGCTACGTAAATGAAATGGACTGAAAAATGGAAATTCGTGATCCTCTCTTTTGTCCTACTAGTCTCGCTTTCTAGCGCTCCCTCTCTTTCTATCTTCTTCCTCTCTCTCGCCCTCGCTCTCTCCCCAAAACCCAGTGATAAAGTATGCCAATTGTTTCAGGGTACTAACAAGATGTGTGTACAAATTATCTGTGTTACCCAGCAGCTAATTCTGGCAACGAAAATTGCGTACAGGAGCTACAAAATTTCATCAATATTACCCCATGGCACGACTGCAGTTAAAGCTTTGCATATATACTGTAATGGCATGCCAAAGGTAAACAAAAACTGGGAGCGAGACTGGGAAAGTAATCTAGCATCATACGAGACTTCCAACTGACAAATTATAGAGCTTGATCAGTACCGAATGGGGATTGATAACTGGCATACGATTGTGCTTCTACTGTCAGTTATTATTGTAGATGGACAACTACTGCATTGCTCTACTGCCCATCAGCCCTCGCATCCCCATATCGGTCACAAGCAGTTAGCTAGGCAATGCTTCGGGAGTTACTAAGTACGTATAAATCTTTCGCCAGATTCCACAGACTGCCAGGTCCACTAGATGGATCTTTCAAGGAATCATGCATTCTCGGCTGGCAAAACCCGGGATGCAAATCGTGTTGAATTCAGTAGCGAGTGAAAATTGGATGGAGAAGGTTTCATCATGGTGTCTAGCGTAGGGAAGTTTACCAGCTTGCGAGCGGAAGGATTGAAGTTTCTAGTTCCTATTAAGTTATCTTGGATATACTGGAAGTTCACTTCGGCAGTACAAGGGCACTAAAGATTCGCCCAAACCGCCCTACGCATCCAAACCTAGGTGCTGTTGATGGGTTTTCTTTTCCTCTGAAAAATCTGACCCTAGGCTTCCTCGCTGGCACACCTATGCTAGTGCATCTCCAAAGAGCATTCAATCAACGTCAGTGCACTAGAGAAGATTTATGACAACCTCCGCACACGTACGCTCCGGACAGTGGCTCTTAGTCTTACTCAAATACTATATCTCCACGCCAAAGATTGGAGACACCTGGTTTCCATACTGGCAGGACAAGATTGCGCAAACGGTTTGGTTTGTTACAGACCAGGAGATTTGGGGGAATAGCATGACCTTGGAGGCCGGAGGGGTAGGACAATGCAGGGTATTTAGCATGTACTTGGTCGGGAAAGAGTTTGTAGAACTTACAATAGTGGCACTTTTGCCATCCTGTTGACGATGGAGTGGGTATTCTCGTTCTGCCAGTTACCCAACTTTTACATGCTGTACGTTCAGTACCAAGAATATGATCTGGGGAAGGGGAGAGTAATATTCATATATCCAATATATTCTCATATCAAAAGACACAGTAAAGACGAGTAAGTACGTACATATGGAAAGAGAGTCAGAATGTAGTAGCTCAAGAACTTGAATAGATGGAGTAGAAATAGTTACTTGTAACTTCACAACTTCGTATGTATGTATAGAACCTTATTTATTTATTTAAAGGTGGACTGCAATTAGCACGTGCCAAGTGTTCTATAAATAACGAGTAGTTAAGTACTAGAATTTCAGACTTGGTGGAAGCACGTACCCAGTGCATGTGCCACTCAAGTAATGGCCTCCGGCATACCTAGGTGAGGCAGAGAACAGGCGGACTCAGCAGATGAGACCAGGCATCGGCAATACCTACCGTAATAAACCATGTGTCAATATCTGCTTGATTTTTTATCTTATATATCTGTTAATATGCATTACACCATCGGTATCGTTTGTCCTAGTAGTTACCTATGTATGTCTCCAACAGAAGTTTATGAGCTTTTTTTTTAAAAAAAAATTCAATACTCGCAAATAGCTATCGCCATGGCGAGGTAAGATTATGAGCTTGGCGCACATGGAGCACAAGTTGTATTCCCTGAGAGGGCCCTGGGGCAAAGGGAGGGGTATTAACTGTATTTATTTAAATGATTTTTTTTATCCCTGTCTGGTTCAGGGGAAGTGTTAATGTGCAATATATCGTCAGAATCACCCAGTAATCTCTTCAATAGCACACTTTTGTTGGACCAAAGTGACGTGGGCACACGCATTTAGGGTTCAGCACACGCGCTTAGGTTCAGGACTCATATCTCAGGCCCAGGACGTAGGCCACGCCTATGTATTTTCCACCCCAGATTAGGACCCTGTTGTATAACTTCCAAATGAGGTAGTCTCGGGCCGCACTCAAAAAAATGACTGTCCTTTATTAATTTCCTATCCAGCGCTGCAACTGAAGACGCATCCTAACACTCTAGTGTCACCGGCTGATCATGACGTGAAACAACTGCATTGTAACTCCCCGATGAATAGCTATCACCACTATTAGAAGAACCAACTTCGGAGTCAACAGCAAACAAACCTTCACATCTCCCGACACATTTTCTTAACTTCACCAACAATTCCACGAACAACATCTTCACCCACGGGTTGGAGCATATCATAACTCCATCTCCCCGCAGGGGCTGTATCTGTAACTCGAACCTCAACTAAGAAGTCTCGCTCGCATGCTCAATCACTACAAAAAAAAAGGTATTTATTCTTCCGACACCCCAACAAACAAATCCATGCACACAACCTAATTAGGAATTATCTTCACATAACTCCAAACACACACCCTAACTGAATAAATAACAAATGACTTTATAGCCAACTGACAATTGCCAAAATAAACACAAATGGTATAACAATAAAACTAAACAAACACGATTCCGAATTGAACAGAACGGAAACGTCACTAAAACTGTAAAACATCACCCTAACAAACAATTAGACCCCAACACCTAAATATAAAAATAAACAACATGATACACAAACACAAACAAACAATAAACAAAAAATCAAATCCCTTCTAGCGATCATTAAGATAAGTTCAACCGCATATGGAATTTGTACAATTTATATAGAAATATAGAAAGGAATCCCGCAACTGGTGAATTTCAATTGCAATCGCAAGCTAGGCATCAGATCTTAACCCAGTCTCGCCCAGTCCCGACCGGTCGTGCTTTGCAGTATGTAGGAAAGCGTCAACATGTGGCCCCGGGAGGCCTAGTCTGGTTGCACAACCTCTCGTAGTCTGGTTGAGGTTGTGCAACCAGACTACGGGAGGCCATGCTCGCTGGCTATCGACACCAATTTCTGGTCATGTGACTAGAATGCAAACACTTAGTACGAGGCTAGGCACATCACACATTTGTATATACATTTTGCAAAGGGCCGGGAGCTTAGCTAGCATACAAAATTCAAGGCCACGTGAGCAATTAGTAAAGAAGTCTATAGCTTCAAGCAGTCTACGACGATAAAATCAGAAAATTGGAGAAAGATTCATCAGTTTAATTAAATCATGAAGCAATACAGTTGAGATAATATTCACTAAGTTTGGACCGAGCATGTGGAATGGAATTTATAGAGCTGCCTTCTCCTTCCAATGAGATCCCCCTCTCTCCAAAGTTCCGCCACGGTTGATTCCACAAGGTATCTATATACCTGTATATCAATCTATCGTAAATCTGCATACCTACAGCCTACTCTTTCATTTTCAATTTCCAAATCTTTTTACTTTCATAACAACTACAAGTACTAGACTCTTCACGAAATTGCAACTGTTCATTTCCTAAACTCAACTGAAGCAACCTCCACCTAATTCTTCCTCTTCCATCCCAAAATATCATCACTATTCGCAAGAATCTCACAATCAATATTTTATTCCTAACTATGCCCCGCAAATATCCTTTGGCAGAAATGATGTCGGTCCCGGCTGAGCTTCATCAAAATTTGAGTGTGCCAAAGGCCAAAGCACTAGGCCTATTTGAGGGTAAGTGGGCTCCATCGCACATTTTATATCCGTGAAACCGCTATACCACATCATGAAATATCAAATGTAAAAACTTACTTTGCCTTGCATAATATAGCTAGTGATAGAATTGGCCAATTTTGCAATAAATTACGGGCCCAATCCCCACAGTGGAAGCCATCGATCCTTGGCATGTGGGATAGACGCTGTAACGAAAGATATCTGGATTGGAATGATGAACGCTATGACAAAGGCTTCATCGACTTCCGGGAACTTGTCCAGTCAGACCTCGAATCTGAGCCTCTCGCACCCACACCAGTGGACAAGATTCCATTGAGACTTATGGCTGAATTCTGTCTTTCGCAGGATATATGGCTGAATGAGGACCTAATTACAGACTTGGCATATCAATTGGACACAAAGTATCCCTTTAAGAAGATTTTTGAAACTAGTCAGGCCATACTCTCGGTTCTATCAGAACAGACACAAATCGATGAAGATAATTATTGGTGGAGTTTCTACATTAAGTTGTCCCCTGAAGATGCTTTCGTCTATACCATGGACACGGATCAAGCGGACGACGAAGACGATGAGGATGTGGATTGTGATGTCACATCTAATTCCCAAGACGAAGGCTTTACTACCGGCTGTGTATGTAGAAGACATCTGAGAATTAAAGTGGTGCTTATACGCAGGAATGTCAAGACACTGGAGGCAGAAGAAGAGTATCTGACCCAAGAGCAGTACTTGGGCATAATCAGGCGGGTGATGGTTTTGGAAATGAAGGAACTTAAAACTCTTGTTTAGATTATAATTTCTTGTGGGGGCCTTGCTCTTAAAGATAGGCGCATTTGGAATACCTAGGCATACCTCAGGATCTGGAGTTGGTTTGCATTTTTGTTCTATTCTATAGAGATGAATATATGTTGATCAAACGCCATGAGCGTAGCGTATATCACCCAATGTTTTATTCCCATACCAAGAGGACATTTATTTGGCGGTGTGCTCGAATCGGTCCGTACCGATCTCTAGTCTACTTGGCTCTAAGTATTTCACGATACCCCCTTGTTGATTGAAACAGGCACGCACGCCAAGACATGCCAAACGCTGATTGGTCGCTTAAGCCTCTGGATGGCATCATCACCAACTGTACCGTGCAGAATAGAACTCTCATATGCCATCTCATATGCCAATTTACATAAGGATGGTGTTGTCATTCGTTGCTTCTACGTCATTGGGATGGAAAAAGGGTTAAACCCTGCATGCATGAGACTACCCTGCATGCATGGATGGGCTGATGAGAGGGCTTTCCAAGAGGTGATCTCGGTAGGTGGGGTTGGAGCCATTTGACCCTGAGTTGTTCTTCTTTGATAAAGAATAGAGATAGGAAAAAAAGGTACTGTACTTTCTGTTGATTCGGTATGGTTTTTTTCTTGCAAGTTTACTTATTTGTTTTAGCTTTGTTTTGGTTTTATCCATCGCTTCTCCGCCACATCACGATTACGAACTAAACAGACAACATTGTGAGCAAGTGATTCCTCAGCCATAATATCTATATAAACGAAGAAAACCACGAAACCGCCAACTGCCGCAGATCATCATCACAATGACCAAGCTTCCGACAGTCTACTCCTTCCCCAACAACGACAAGCTCTCCTCCGGACTTGCGGAGTATGTCCTCAAAGCGCAAAACCTTGCTCTCTCCCGACACACGAAGTTTCGCATTGCAGTTTCAGGAGGCTCTCTCCCCAGCATCCTCGCCTCCCCTGCCCTCATCAACGACCCGTCTGCCCAGTGGTCGAAGTGGGAGATCTTCTTCGCCGATGAGCGTGCAGTGCCTCTTTCCCATCCCGACTCCAACTATGGGCTCCTCAAATCCGTTCTTCTTGATAAGCTCCCTAAAGCAAGCGATGCGCCAAAGGTCTTCCCCATTGACGAGTCCCTCCTAGGGGATACACAGGAGCTCGCAGTCGCCTACGAGAAGACCCTAGTTCAATCCTTCGCTGCTAAGGATTCAGTCAAACTCCCAATCTTCGACCTTATCTTGCTGGGCTGCGGACCAGACGGACACACCTGCAGTTTGTTCCCAAAACATGAGTTATTGAGGGAGGGCGTTGCTTGGGTTGCACCAATTGAGGACTCGCCGAAGCCACCGCCAAGGAGGATCACCTTGACGCTGCCGGTTGTCACACATGCCATCAGAGTAGTGTTTGTGGCTACGGGTGCTGGAAAGAAGGAGGTATTGAAGACCATTTTTGAGAAACCGGAGGAGGGGTTGCCGTGTAGTTTGGTCAACGTGGGAGCTGGAGATAAGGTGGTGTGGTTCACTGATGATGCGGCGATACAAGGGGTGACGGGGTTGAAGAAGGGGTCCCTTTAGGCGACTCTGGGTGGCTGTTAATCCATAGGAAGATGGGAACGTCTAGGAGAAGTTGAGATTCACAGAACTTGGTACTTGGGTTGTATTGATATGATTTTTACATGGTGTTAGGCAGTTGCTATGATTACTATGCACCGCATGAGGAGAAGCAGCGATGCTCTGGTGTACCACAGGAGCATTTAATCTATTTCCTTCTTCTGATTGTATTTCGTCATTACTCAGAAAAGTTCTTGTTGGAGGGTATAATTGCAATGCACAATAATATTTGAATCGGTATCTCTAATTTGAAAAACGAAGTTACTAGTGCAGGAGACACCGAAATTGCGTGAGCTGACTCTTTGCAGTCATGTAACCAGAGTGTACAGTACAATGCACTTGTTACCCTGAGCCGAATCGACCAACGCCTAATTACTTCAGTATCGATAATCCAAAATATTTCTAGCTCTATACGCCCCTGGGTGAACGGGTTTTTACTTCATCTTTGGCCACTTGTAATTCTGTCGTGTTTGGTTGCACGTAATAACAATTGCAATTGACAAATATACTTCTCGTACCTACTTTTAATTCTTTGTTCTGAACAGTGAGGCAGAACACTCTTTGTCCTCCATCAAAGGGGAGAAAGGCTTTATCGTAGTCTGGGCTAGTATGAAACCCTCTCTGAGACCACTGAGCCTCCCACAAGCTGAACGGCAACTACATTCATTACTCAAAACCTCTACAACTTGATATCCCACACTCCCAAGAAAACAAAACGATACATCTAGATTTGTGTTGTAATATCGGCTTTCACTTTCTCATATCGCGTCTCGTGGGCTCTAGGCAACGATGAGGGCAAGTTCTAAAAGCACAAAAACTCTTCTGGCACAAGTCGCTGCGCAAACACAGTATGTACATGTCCTTTCTAGAATTAGGTCCCGAGTTTTCTTCTTGGTCTGCAGAACCTTGAGTCGAAGCATTTATCATGTGACTATAGAATCCCCTTTAGTATAGAGTTCTACTAATCCAGACCCCACAACCAGCAACACCCTCACCCAGCGTAACAGCGAGTGGTGGAAAGCCAACTGTCCTCATGTCATCAACAGTTCCATCAAATATGACAATGCGACCAACCCCATCCCTCGACTGAAGCCTGAAGACTGTCCAAAGTTCCAAGTCCAAGTATACGGAGATGACGAGGATGAGAGCTACGTCTATGGAGCAAGGATAGAGGTTGTTAATTCAGACGCATTCGAGCAGGCTATAGCACTCATGGAAGGCCTAGATGCGAACGACCCATATGTGGCGGTCTTGAACTTAGGAAATCCCACAAAACCCGGAGGGGACTGGCTGGGGGGTGCGAAAGCGCAGGAGGAATTTCTATTTTTCAGGTGCGTAGTGTAAACGACATGAAACCGACTCCAAGTGAAAGTCATATACAATAGCAGTTCATAGCATCGACGACTGATATTTTGTTGGTGGATACACAGGTCCTCTCTTAGTACAGCCCTCAAGACGGAATATTACCCAATAGCCACTGCAACTGGAATCTACTCCCCTGCAGTAGCCATCATGAGGTCAAGTTATGAGACCAACCATAAATGGATTGAGAGTCCTGTGGACTATAAAATCGTTTCAGTGCTCACAGTCGCAGCAATTAACAAACCAAAAGTTTGTCAAAAGCCAGAAATTGTAGGCGATCCGTACAAGCCCGCAGGAACCTACTACGCGGACCCTGCGCAGGCGGAGCTACTCCGCGAAAAGATCCGAATTGTATTGAGAATGGCAGCATACCATGGTCATAGTCGCATTGTGCTGGGGGCGCTCGGTTGCGGGGCGTTCAATAATCCGAAGGAGAGGGTTGCAGAGCTATTCTTCCATGTATTTATGGAGGAGGAATTCACAGGGGGTTGGTGGGAGCATATTGTGTTTGCAATCAAAGAGGACCGCGTAGTTCCGCCAACAAATGGTTTTGGAAACTCCACTTTTGATGTATTTTTTAGGAAGCTGAATGGCGTGGTGGTATGAATATGTTATGAGAGTCGATCGTAACATGAAAGGCGGTCGCTTCCAACAAAAACAAAAATCAAGAAGAAGCAGAAGAGAGAGTATCTCGCGAATATTAGTGAGTGGCCTAGGTGGCCCTGAAAATAGTATCATTTCCCTATGTCTGCTTGCTTAGAAGACATCTGCAGCCCAGGACTTAACATGAATTTCAATTTAGGGGAAAAAATTAGTAAACTCGTTCCTCCAGGTATAGAAAAAATGATTTATGATACTTCACGACAAAACAAACATATATCATGTCTTCATTACTGCATTGCTTCAGGTTGCGTGCTTACCCTATTCTCATCGTTCGTGAGTTCCGTTTCTCCAAGGTCCTGCCAACCCGTTCCATAGAATACTTTTCCCAATTCATTGCAGACTTCCCTGTAAACGCTGTCTCTCCTTTCGTCCTTGCCTTGCCAGGGAAGTGGACTTTTATCCCAACCATGTCTTGCGTTCATGATGCATCTATATCTCACCCTCTTGCCTACTTCCTCACTGCCAAGTCTTGTGGCAAACCTCTCACCCTCCACAAGTAACTCGTCCCACTCACAAGAATACAAAATGATGTCCTCCGGTAAAGAATTTCGTAGGACCTCTGTAGGAGCTAGCCCAGGAGAGAGGTACTTGTCATCCAGGGCAATTGACTTTGGCGGATGCAGGTATGAGGCATCGAAGAGGTCAGTGAAGAAAGCTGGGAGACTTTTGTCCTTTCGAAGGATAGACAGTCGGCGAATATCTCGGGAGAGTGTAAAATCAGTTGAAGGGTAAAAGGAAGCTATTGCCACGATTTTTCCTTCATGAATCTCCTTTTCCTGCTTCTGCTCCTCGGGTACTACTACTGGAGGCTCGGTAATGACATCCCCGGCCTCAATACCCTCCATGTTGGCTTTTGGACTCTCCGAACGAGGATTTATAACCAATCCTCTGGCTTTCCTCCGCTTTTCGACTTCCTCCCGAACTCTCATGCATACAGTGAATGCCATATTCCCACCTGCGCTAAACCCAGTGGTGGCCATTCTGTTTGCATCGAGGGAGAGCTCCTTGGCATGGTCAACAAGCCATAGGCATGCATCCGCTCCATCTTCAACGGCAGTAGGGAATGGATGTTGTGGTGCCAGACGGTACTCCACACTTACGAAGACGCAATTGAGATACGACACACATGCATGTGCCCAGCGGACGTCATCCATAGAGGTACCAATTGTAAAACCACCCCCGTGAAAATTTATTAGCATGGGGTACTCTGTCAGTTTCGCTGTGCCCTCTGTGACGGACTCAGTGCCACTAGTAAAGGATGGTGATGTGTACCCCTCTGGTGTCCAAAAAAGTAACTCTATCTGGCCCTCTTTTCTAGGAGAGACAGTGATGGGTATCGTGCGAGTAAAGTTAGGTGGCGGAGGTATAGGCGGTGCATAACGGTGCAAGAAAAAGCCAATATTAGATAATTGCCGCCATGTTGCAGCTTCTAATTCGAGTGCCCACCGAGAGCGTGCAGAAAAAACTTCGTGCCAGCGACTGCCCTCCTCTGGCATTTTAGAGGCAGCATTGGGGGTAGCAGTTCTCGGTGTAGTAGTAGTGTCGACCATGTGTATAGATAGTTACGAGTTAGTTATTTGTTGAGTAATCTCGAGACAAAGAACATGCATATGGGAAATAAGGATGGAAAGGGAGTAGCCTGGTTATCTCATATGATGTTGATCATGAGGATACCGGCTATTCCCCGTGTACCATCGCTGAGAACCTATTTGAGAAACTTGGCAATATAATTGTGCCTGGAGCCAAGCTATTTTGTAGCAATTACTCATCAATACCAATCTTACTGCTGCCTCCCACCATCTAGTGATTGGTGATTCAGAGATCAACCGATCTCCACCACAACGTTTGCAGCTTCTAATGCCTGCTGCCCAGACCAATTTAACTACCATCAAATAAATCGGTCTGGGCACGGGAACAGTAAATATATTCTTTTTCAAACTTAATAAAGTACTTGGATTATTTCCTATACTATATTGAGTTTTCCAACTATAGTTGATATTTGTTGATATTTTTATTAGATATATATTAAGATATTGTAAACAATTATATACTGTAGAATCTACTATAAATAGAGGAGTGTATCTTTGTCTTGATCATTAGTCAGTAGTTGGCCATACACAGGCTTATAATAAGAACGTTAAAGACTTGGCACTGGTTATAGTAGCTACTTCATATTACCACTCAAATCCTCAGATTTTAGTCAGCTTTGAAATTCTAACGATGCTAATTATTGTCCATGTAAATCAAGTGAGATCGCCTGGATAAAAGTCACGCGAATTTTTTGTATGCGGTAGCTATGCATGATTCTTATGACTTTTGTCCGGCCAACACACATGCATTGGAACCTCATTATTGTCTACTGCCGAGTACAGTAGATAGACAACCATTTGAACGACGAACATAAACGAGAACTCCAGATATATAGAACATAGGGCGTTGTTAGTATATTACTGGCTAGCTACATACTTAAACATGTCACCTTCCCAGGAGCGAAATCTAAACCCCTCGGATCCAACTCTCCTTAGCTGACAACAAACCCCAAATTCAGGTCCTCTCATATTTCTAGCATTGACCCAGACAGGCAGGTGCTCTTGAGGAAGGTTTAGATTATCCAATGATCATAAGAATATCATAGTAGCTCTCAAAGGCTTAAGACGCTTGTATTTAAGCTGTAGCCCTAACTTTGAAAATTTATTGACCTGTGAGATTACATGTTACACATGTATCTAAATAGAGACTTAGGGTAGACACAATCTTGAAACTTTTCGAAATCGCTCATCCCCAACACAATAATAGGATCGACGTGTACAAACCTACAACAACGCCTATCTTCTATAGCTACCGAAATTGACTTTTACTCCTCCGAGAGATAGAGCTGTCATGCCATACTTGGCTATTCCTGCCTTTTGTACCTGAGTGTTCGGGATACTACTTCTTGCCTCTTGCTCAAACCCATAGTGCATTTCTCTTGAGCGAAGCCATGGCCACTGTGCCCGTGGCACTGCTTAATCAAATTTTTCACAGTAGTAAACGGTCTTTTCTAGGCCCCGGCTTCAATAACTGAGAGGCCTAGTGAGGAGTAAGGAAGAGATCATTCGATAAAAATTAGTGAGAGACTGACCTAGCTTTCCATGAAAACTCAGGAATTCCTGTGCAGCACATCATCTTCTGGGAGGTGGGGGATGTCCGAAACTCACTCATCTAGGCAACTTCAACACATCCTAGAGTTGCTTGACATATATCTTTGTGAACTCTAAGAACTGGCAATGGTGAGACTGCTGTACCCGTGCATGTCCGGTGAAGGCTGAGTGCCACATATCCTTGTCTCTTCAAGTTAAATGCGAATATGAGCTACTTGGGCAGGCCGGGTATGGAAGGACTATGCGCGGGGAGACGATTGAGCTCGGTTCCAGGGTAAGGTATGGTGGTGGTCTCGGTCTCATACTATACATAGGATAATTATCTCTTCGCCCACGGGATTAGTAAGAATGTGGATGTTGGTTGATCTAGGGCTTATCTCATCTTCTGATATATCCTATGATCATTCCAACTGCTGGAGGGGGTTTGTGCTAACCAGCCTTCATAAGTTTAGTCGACAACTACAGCGACCGAGCTCGAGGAGCCCGCGAGGTACCGTTGCTGTTAAAGATTTAAGCAAAGCATCCAACAATTGGTTTATGTATGCCAAATCTCCACTTTTAGAGTTTCATATATGGTCTTATGCACCTCAACAATCAGCCTATCAAGATATTCATTCAAGCCATAAACCATCCTCAATTCAGCCCTCAGTATAGCCTCCAGTATCAATTATAATAAGAAGTTTGTAAATTGATAGGAACATGTTGCCATGAATCACCTGGCTGAAACTGTTCAACATTGAGATGCATTCTTCTTGTACCTGCTCCCTATCCTCAGTTAATTATAGGAACAGGTCAAAACTCGGGATATGGTTCTTTGTGAATCGAAAGAACGCAAGGCATTCGGTGTCTGCAAACTAGATGAACTTAATCTTTAGGGCTTGTGGTGGCAATAGTGATCGATTGCGTGGATATTGCTATTGATCCTCTTCTACAATCGTTACCACCAGGCTGCTGCATGACGTTGCTGATATTATTGTTGCGGTCATAGACATAAAATCAACAAGTTCATTACAATGACGAATATCTGTAGAGACGGTTTTGTTGTGAATCCTCTAATTCTTACTAATGATAGACAAGAAAACCGTTGCAAAATTTCTTGCAAGGGAATACCTGCAGCTGTACTTAGTGCTTATCTGACCTGGCCTGTGAGGCATCTACTTTATACCAATCGGAAAGCCAGCATCTTACAACACTGTCGATCTCGATTTATTGTGGCTGATACGGATACCGGTAACGTTACTTGGAACCTTATAACGATGGGATGACGTTGGCCTGTGCAGACTCTACAGTCCGTGACCCCGCTTAAACAGTCTCGCGGGCACAAGCCCCTCGCAGGAGGGTTGCCTGACCGTCTACGAGAGGCGGTGCTCCGTAAGAGGGGTCATGCAACCAGACTACCCGCCAGGCTAGTTACGGCATGTCCCAACGCTGACTGATACCCCGTCGAGAGGACTTCGCCGGTGTGACGTGATACAAGATTATGTCTTTGCATCATCGGTGCGGGAACCTGCATACTGTACGTATAGCGCCTCCGCACATCAACAGATATACAAACACCCCAATCTATGGAGGTGCACACCAAAAGTTCGTTTCCTCCTTCCTATTTTGAAATTGCGCCACGGAAGGAGGAAAGGACTTTTGGTGTGTACCTCCGTACACGCGCATCTAGTCTGGTTGGCACAACACCCTCGTAAACACGCAAGCAGTTTGAACAGTTTCTGTAACGTGCTTCCACTATCTATGTGCCCAGTAGGTGTACGTAATATTAATTAATACCAAAGGGGGGACTTCTACGTATACTAGATCTCTCGGTACCATAAGAGAGAGCCCCTGTCTTTCCACCCAAAACGCGAGAATTGCAAAAATAGAACAACGTTGTAACACTTTGTAGTTAGTGCAAGTGGCTTAGCTCCCGAGGCTGTGACTGCTGGCTATCAGCACTATCGGGGACCACATTCGGCTCTTGCAGTTGTGGGGAATCCCTGACAACTACTCTAATATTCTACTCCCACTCCCCACCCCCCACCCCCCACACCCCACACCACACCCCTAAGAGATATGGATCAGCGTCAGCTGTAGCTGACCATGGTTAGATTTTTGACGTAAGTAACGTCTGAACTGAACTGGCCATGATTGAGAAAAGATGTCCTATATCCATGCAGAACCAACAAAGAGAATGCTGGCATTATTACTCCTACACAAGCTTCCATTAAACTTTTGCTAACCAATATATATTAGGTGAGAGCTTGCCTGACAGTCATGTATGCATGCATGGTTTGGTTGTACGGACGCGCGGACTGGCCTAAATTCAATCGAACAACTATTGATCAAGGCTGAATATCTAGGCTAAAGCTTCCTATCTTCCAAATGTAACGTCTGCTATACTCAGTGCGCCATATGCTAGATGTGAGTTATGAGGAAGAAAAAAGTTATATACGTTATATTCAGTAGAATGGCTGTCCCAGGTCATAGATTGTAGAAATGATGTTTATCATGAGTGGAATCAACGTTCCGTAAACGTTATTATTCCGTACTGATGATCAGAAGTGCAATCATTCGAGTAGCTGCTCCGCACGGTACCACCACCCTCTAGGACCCATTAATTGCCACCATCAAGCTCAAGGGAAATATGCCGACCTACCAGCTTAATGTTCTATAGTTAGGTGAATACATTCATATACCTTCCATGTATATGCATTGCCTCCATACTAGTACTAGGTATAGCTATATCTACAGTTTCTATATATATTTGGCATGACTCCTCTATACGTACAGGGTACCCTCTCCGATCCTCCATACTGCCTGCTAATGCCCTTTTGACACCTGCAGCCACCAAGCCCTACGCATTCTACCCATGGAGATATAGGTGTATACTGTGCCACCATGCGAGCACATGGAATTCGGAAAAAGGCATGTAGATTATAACCGGGCCCGAACGTGTTTCCTATTCAGGAGCCAATAGTACCGATGCCGGTTAGCCTGAACGCATGCATGAGCGTTGCTGCTCCAGAAGCGGCACCCTCTGAGGAAATTCGAATCTGGGGCAAATCCTGCTTATGAGCAGCAAAGCTCTTGGCCTACTCATCCAGTGAGATTTTAAGTCGATAGCATCGACGATCAGTGGCTAAAACACATCATAGGGTTCTTTCAGGGGAAATACGGGTACCAAGGCCCCAACACGTATTTACTGTTATGGAAGTATGGGCTGGCCAGTGGTCGTGAGTATTCATACATTCGATACGCATGCCTAGACCTATATGCGTGATGCTTACCACAATATTGGATCATAACCAGGTCCATTATGATAGAAGAGCAGGGATTTCGTACAACGATAAGTAGGATCGTAGCCTTGTATCATCTCAATACTATTTGACACAATATTTCGTGATTTCCGATTAGTATTATTGTATATGTCTATGTCGTGATCCAGCGACGTTGTAGGCTCTATATAAGTCTGTCTACTCAGTTAAGGATCGAAACGCAAAGTACAGTCAGTCAAATACTTCTGAGCAGCCAATTCAAAGTGTGATCTAAATAGTTTGAATATCAAGCTTCATATGGATCGATGCATATGCGGTGGGTGACCCTAGGTAAGCATACATGAGGCAAATTTTAATTCCATATACTCAGAGCGTTACTAATTATAACGTTAACAGAATACCGTCCTTGTTATTGTCGTAGTATCCCAGCTCACCATGAAGAGGCACGGCAAATGGATCACGATCGATACACTCATCTAATTCCCTGCTCACCCTAGCTAGCTTTCCTGAGTCACTAGGTCTCCGGATCCTATAAGCGAGCAAAAGTACATACTGGTTCCTCGAGCAAAATACGCCTTATGACATACTGAGATGATCGTTTGTGTTACCGGGCTTCATGCCTAGCCTCCGGTAGAGCTCTCGCCTTGCTTGTTGTACTCGCCTAGATTGATGATTACATTACCTGAGGGTGCCTGAATTACTACACTACCTAATATGTAACGTAGCTTAACCCCGGGCCCCGCTGAATGCCAGCTAAGTCCGGGCTGATACGAGCAGTCGACTGCTGGTCGGTGTTTGTTGGTCAGACTGGAGCCCCTAATCAAGGAAAGAGGTGTTTGTTGGTCAGACTGGAGCCCCTAATCAAGGAAAGAGGCTGAATAGTACGGAGCGGGCCTGGAGCTGTGAAGTATAAAAGGCCTGTGGATTCTCACCATCAAACAGATCCCATCACTCATCAGCAACAATCAGTCGCTTGAGTTCCTTCACTAGGATTGATAATTGTCTTCCAATCTTCCCCCAATACTCTCCTCAATATCTTCCCTGCAGAAGCTCTTTCCTACTCCCAACACAATGAAGGTCCTCTCAATTCTCATCCTCACCCTTCTCGGTGCATTGACCGTTCTCGCTGCTCCCGGCCCTAAGCCCTTCCCCGGTGAATTGGCCATGGTTGAAGCCCGGGAAGTTTTCGAAGGAACGAAGAGTTCCGGCCCACCAGGCACAGACAACAAAGAGCCCGACTCCGTTCCACCACAACCTAAGGTTTCCGGGAACTCTTCAGATACAGGAAAGATGTTCAAACGTCAATCATGCCCTCCAAACCACTGGTATTGCCGTTCGGTCAATGGATGCTGCCAGAGTAGCCCCGAGTATAGGTGCTGTGACTTCGGATGTTGCCCGCCCGGGTACTACTGCTGTGGTGCGGATGGCAGATGCCACAGGTCTTGGTCGTGTTAGGTAAGATACAGAACGAGGTGCTCACTAGTATAATATGTCAGTGTAAGACATTAAGATAACTGACTTTGGTGTTGATTATAGATAGTTTCCGCACGTTGACCTGCAGTGCAGCGATGCATGGGACTTTGGGCTGCAGCGATGGTTGGAGTGGCAATGGTTAGTAAAAGGGGAATATGGTATTAACGGAGGAGTGTGAGGGCACAGATATGGATATTGATTTTGGACAACATTTGCAGGGAAAAAAATTTAAAAAAAGAAAAAAAAGCTTGAGATAGTTGATTTGCTTTGCATGTAACCACACAATCTTTTCTGTTGTTTGGTCTGTATTTGAGGGAAGGGGTAGTAGTTAGCTTGGCAGCATCTTTGCTGGGAGTAGCTACCTTTACTCAGGTTTTATTATCTAAATAAAATCCACTCATTTCCAAAAAGAATCTTTGGTATATCACTTATACTGTATTTGGATGTGCAAATCTTTGTATCAGTCTGGTTGGCACTCCCTATGAGTGTTGCTGAAATTAGGATAGAGTGATTAGGTAAAATTTCAAAGAATAGCCTAAATAAATCTCTTATAGCCTAGCTTGATCCTGCTGTTGATTCAAGAGAAACCGCTCGTCTTTCTCCCATGGTCAGAACTGTGAATTGTGATCTTAGAAACAATTCATTAAGATAAGCGCTAAGTAACTCAGGACACACTCAGTGAAACAAAAGCTTTGTGAATGTAATTACCCTCAATATTCACCATAATGTCGCTAGAATCATGATCGGCAGGTACTTTGGTATGGCAAGTTCAATTAATTCCCTGGTGGCCCCGAATATATACCTTCTTACAAGGCCATGCGTACCTTGCAAGTTTGCTCCAAAATTGTGCCTTTTCAACTGCAGGTAGAATTACCTGGCCATTGGCTTTAAAGGGTCTAAGTCTTGTGAATTCAGACACTGGCGCAGTACAGAGCTTTACAAGCTGACTGTTATGCCTTGTGTGCATACTGCTAGGTGGCAATGAATTTGATAACCCCCCTTGCATAAGAGTCTTGCATTAGCGCGCATAATATAGGTTTGCGCACATATTATAGGTTTAGCGCGAATGTTTAGGGAATAGAGGTGCATATCTTTTGGTGGCCGTGGCAAGTATGGATATATGAACATGAATAAGAGTGATTAAATGATAAAGAAAATAGAAACATGAAAAGCATTCATAAGTAGCTATTCCTCCCCCCTTCAGCCATTCTTCACCCTATCTGTAACGAGGCGGGGGCGGGGGTGCGACCAAGGGGTACGCTGAAGGCGGGGATGGGTCGTAGGATGCTGTCACGGAGGGCAGGGGATTGTCATGGAAAGGCTGTCACGGAGAGGCTGTCACGGAGAGGCTGTCACGGAGGGGCTGTCACGGAAGGGGAGACAGATTGTAGAGGTGGCCTAGGTGCAGGGAGAGAACAAGACTTTTGCTTTTTTCAAAGTCCGTTAACAACTTTTTCTGGGTAGTGGGTGCGACAGCAGCGTCTGGTGCTGCTAGAAGCGTATTAAGTTGAACTGGAGACAGATTAGGTTCTGACATGATAGGAGGAATCGGAGGCTCTCACTTTAGGTTCACGAGCTGTCTGCTGGTAGAAGAACTTCACGACATATCTAGTATTTGGTCGCTGGTTAAGGGGGGTGAGACATTCGCCCTCAACGTGCTAGCCGCGTTGGATGCATTAAATCTAAGTCAAGCGCGCTGCATAATCGCCCTCTTTTATGCGGGGTATCACTTTCATAGCCACCTAGCTGTATATGCCTTTACCATGTTGTCAACTAGGAATGCTCCAAATTACTCTTCTCAAGAAAGCCCGCTTTAATCTGGGCACTTTGGTTGCCACATAACTTAAGAGACCGGGTGCGGCTAGGGCGGTCCGAAACAGGCCGGGCGCGGCTATTAAATATATGGATGTACTTAGTATGTAGGTACGACCTGCCTTCCACAAATTCACGGACACACGCCTCTTGCGGGGGGCTTGTGCCACCACACGGACCTTGTTCATGGCCTTTCCAGAGCCTGTGTCTGAGCTTTGCGCGCTTTACGCCCAAGGCGGCAAAGACCCGCTTTGGTCCGCTTGTTGCCGCTTGTTGGCGCAACCAGGCCCTACAGGGCCCAAGCGTCCAGCTCTTCACGCGTAAGATATTGACTAACGTAAAACATAGATCGCGCCATTGACCATGCGTAGGTAAGACATTGATCGTGCTCCGCCCGCGGCAGGGACTGTAACTATACTTTTTTCTTTTTCTTTTCAGGAATTCAGTACTCGTGTGTGCAACCTTAAGGGTCGCATGACGAGCCACACCGGAAACCCGGGTGATCAGTCAGGTTAATCTGACCGCCCTGCGCGGAGGTACATACGTACAAGATAAGCGCGGCATCGCAGCAAACTGAAATAAGCAGGTAACTATATACTTAATAACCCATCTTTAAGAGACTAGTTAATCTTACGTGGCCGATACTATGGGCCGGACAGAAACACATACAGCGTGGCCTAGAACGGTATGCGCAGGTTTGATGTGACAGTAGTTTAGTTGGTAAATATCAAGAATCAGTAACATTGACTGAGACGAAGAATATGTATGTGTTTCTGTGCCTGGAGCCTGGGTATCCTTAATATATCTTATGTACAGCTAGGTGGCAAAAAATCTCGTACCCCCTTGTATAAAAGGCCTTATATTTAACGTTGTATAATCTAGGCTTAGTCACATGCAAATATGCATTGCGAATTGATGTGGGCTGTGAATAATATAAAAAAACTATATTGAAAACAACTTGATTCCGTAGATCTAGTACTTGATATATCAACTATTTGCCTAATGACAACTGCTACATGACGAGGCATAAAGGTATAGAGACTCTTCAAAAGCGACTCCGGAATGCCCTTCCAAATCTCTTGCAAAGCATCCGCCAGCGCTTCCTTAACTGCCTCTGCTCCCCTAGGTATATTTAAAAAATCATTTATACCAAAATATGTCCAATTGGATTCAAGTCGGGAGAGCATATAGGGTGGTCGGCAACTATCTCAGTCATTCTCTTTGAACCATTGACGTGCAAGTTTGAGACATGAATTGATGTATATCTTCCAATATTCATAAGTATCCTAATGCTGAAAATACCCTATACCATAATAGATATATCCTTGGGTATCCTATATTATGCTGAAGTTAGCAGATGATATTTTTAATAGGTGAAACTTGAATACTGCCTATATGGATTGACTGCCTCGGTTGTAAAATGATCATCTCCCTCCTTCCTCCAAAACCACTTAGCTCTCCCACCTCTACTCTATTCCATACTATACTCTAATTAACCTTGCTATGGGCTTACGCCACATATGATTTCTGATTTAGAAAATGACAAAAAAAAAAAAAAAAAAAATTCATCTGACAAAATGAAATTTCTCCATTGGTTGAGAGTCTAGTCTTCCCTTTCAAGTGCCCATGCTAATCTTACACTCGCATGTCATAGTAGGAGCTTTGATTGTTTTCTTGCTATCCACTTCCGAATCCCCTTCCTTCGGAGCATGGATCTAGGGCTTGTGAATAAATATTATTTAGCTGTGGAATTTGTATAAGTGCCATCTTGGCTATAGAATAATCCCCTTCGATCAAGTCAAGAACGGTTTTTTGTAAGGAAGTTGTGACTGAAAACAACCGGTATTATGTTCAGGGGAAGTAAGACATTATACTGAATGTATAATACCCGCGATTTGATGCACTAAATCTGAATGAAGCGCGCTGCATGTTCAGGCCTCTTATGCAGGGTACGAGATTTTTTGCCAGCTGTATATATGGAGATCATGCATACTAATTACAAATAAGTTCTAGGTCAGTGATATCTGCACAGCTGAGACATCAAATATTGCGAAGGGCAGTCTATACCCACCTCGACCAAGTAGTGACCATTGATCACATATTAAGAAGTCTTGTTACTGAACAGTATGGCAATACTGTGTACTTAAACTATTACTTGGGTACAGTTTATGTGTACTACCTACTTCTGCCCTCTCCCGGTAACGTTCAATAATGAAACTTCAACCCCTCCATACCAGTCCCCGATTCCCACGACTGTCTCTCTTAGTCAATTAAAGCTAGTTATAGTTAGGATGAAAAGATTGCAACTGGAAAACAATAATGTCCTCCAACAGGGTACACGCAGGGCCATGCAGAAAGTGTCCGGGGCGCATAAAACTTGGGCGCGACTAGGGAGATACCGCGACACCTTCAGGCGCCGCTATCCCGCTTGACCTTTGCTCGGACCGCCCTAGCTGCGCCCAGTTTTATGAATGGGACATAAACCTATGTACTAGAACTATGAACCATTCATGTAGTGGAATAATGATTATTACTATCATTTTTCGGGAGTTTTTCGGCATCGATTTGACGGTTGAAGAAAGTAAAAGTGAGTGGGTAGTGTAAAATTCAGCGAGTACAGCAGTTATTCTTACTGAACTCTATACCCCTGTTTTTGGGTGAATATGTGTATGGAAATACTCTACTGAAAGTACTAATGCTTTATGGTTGGATTGGCCACAACACTACTCTAACAAGCAGAATAATAATATATCACAGATCCGGACCAGTATACAAATCCTTCGGATTAAGGGCATAGGGTATACAGGTATCTATTTAGCCACAGTGAATTGGAAGGGAAGGCAACTACACGAAAATGGCGTGGTAAAATTGGATGATACACGCACACTTCGCAACTTTATCATGGGTTCTGGGAGAGTATTTACATCTCATGGGTCGCGGTGGAGCTTACTAGGATCTGCACTATTCCTGAAGCCCATGTCGATAATTCCATCTAGCCTAGATCAGATCCGATCTAGGTGCATATACAGCTCCAGACCCTACGTGTACATCTATAGATAAAATAAGTACCAACCTAGTAAGAAAGCACTCCTTTCTCCCACGGTCTATCAGCAATCTTTAGCAACATAACTCAGCTCAGAGGGAGACAGGTACAACGGCATGGCATATGCATGCTACAAAGAAGTTTGTTTCGTCCGCCTGGGGTCTAGGAGGTGTCTTAATCAACGGCACCGATACTGTAACACTTCTAGTGATGTTTCACCCCTACGTGATCAAGGTTGTCATACCAGAATCTGGGTATTTATATATGCACATTTGAGCAAGGTAGGCATTATATTACATGACACGCTAAGAATTTCCTATAAAGCTGGAGCAGTACTTCGATCGAGAGCGATTGCCTGGCGAATACGGAAGCTATCCCGACGACTTACTATTGAACATTCAAGATGACAGCTCTCGCAGGCCTCTTTGGTGAGACCACTTCAGAGAACTTTTGGCCATACTATTATCTAACTTCAGTCATATTTCATGTTTCATTTTCGTTGTTGGTCCGTGGGATTTTGTTGCCATTGGGTCTGTTATATCCAATTTGCGTGGTGATATACAGGCTCTATTTCCATCCACTTGCAGGATTCCCTGGTCCTAAACTAGCGGCAGCGACCTCCTGGTACGAATTTTATTGGAATGCTGTTAAGGATGGTCAAGCCGCCCATAAAAGGAAAGAGTGGCATGAGAAATATGGTGGGTGATTCCTCATAGAGATGCATGAATTGATCACTGCACACTGACACAATCGGGAATCAGGCCCCGTTGTACGAATCAATCCGAATGAAATTCACATTACGACGCCTACTGCATATAATGAAATTTACCTCAAGACAAAACCTGCATTCAACAAATATTATCCATTTTACCGTATGTTTCTTGCTGATACTGCTTCAATTGGTATTATGGACAACCATGCCCACAGAGCCCGAAGGGAGCTTTTGACACCACTCTTTTGCCGCCAAAATGTTATCGATATGGAGCACGTAATTTGGAGGAGCGTTTACAGTCTCTGCGACAAGCTTCAGGCTTACACGCCTCAGTCTGGGCAACCACAAGCGGGGAGGAAAATTGGCACTAAGGTGCTATTCAAGATGTTGACGAGTGATATAATCAGTGGTTTTTGCTATGGTAAAAGCTTCGAATCAGTCGAGAGGGTGGAAATAGAAGCCACTAAGGCAGGAATTGATAAGGCTATCCCTCCAAGATTTATCAGAGCTATGGCCGGGGCTGCTCAGGGATTTTGGTTTATGCAGAGATTCTGGAGGCTGCAACTGTTCCTAGTCAATTTACCAGACTGGGTTGTGGATACTTTCCACATGGAAGCTTCTTTGGGAATGCGCGATTTGATAACTGTACGTTGCCTTCATGTGTCACGCTCATATTCGGTACAAACACTCACTCGAGGTACGATACCTAGGAATGTATGGCACACATTGATGATGACAGCCTCCTAACCGATGGAGCAAAACGCAAGAACCTATTCAGCCTACTTCTCTCCCCTTCAACATCTCAATACGATTATCAAGGCGATAAAAGTAAAGCCTATAAGCAGCCGACGAGGAAGGAACTGCTGGAAGAAGCGATTACAGTCATGGGAGGCGGTGTCGAGGAAGCAAGTAATGCCATGATGTACGGTATTCACTACATGTTGATAACAGACGGTATCTCTGAGGAGGTGAGGAAAGAATTACGGCGTATATGGCCAGATAAGAATTCACCAATTACGTTTCTAGAACTGGAGAGGTCAAGCTACTTTGTAAGTACTCTGCGAGAGGCGCTATAGGCCCAGTTGTTGACATGTAATTTTGCCAGATGGGATGCATCAAAGAGATCATTCGTATGAGCATACCTGTGCCAGGGAAGTTGCCAAGGGTAGTACCCCCTGGTGGATTTGATGCTGATGGATGGCACATTCCAAGTGGAGTAAGTTGTGCCTCTTAGCTCAATCTCACCTGTGGTAAGTTTTACTAATTATCAATATATTGATTTCCAGTCAATCATTTCCATGTCAGCGAACATGCAAAACTTCCATCCTGAAATCTGGTATGAACCAAACAAATTTATTCCGGAAAGATGGTTAGAGGAGGATGGCACACCCCGTCGGGATATGGACAGGAATTTGTGCTCCTTCTCAAAGGGCAATCGAATGTGCTTAGGCTCCAAGTAAGTCTTCTCCCTTATTTGACTACCTGTCATGCATTTTCTAATTGGAATGCTTCTTAGCCTTGCCACCGCTGAGCTCTATATTACTTTGGCCACACTCTTTCGGCGATTTAACCTGGAAGTTGTCAAAGAGGACACTGATATGCGGTGGGCTGATAGGGTCGCGGCCCAATCTGTAGGGGAATTGGTATTGCTAGTGAGGGAGGAGAGCTAGGACTCATTACGAAGCCGCAAAAAGCTTGGCCTAGGCTGCATCAATTAATGAGTAGACATATTGACGTTGGATTAGTCAGCCTTGGCACTCCGTGCATAGGCCAATAATCATATGTAACGTTTCGATTCTTGCTGCACGAAGTTGATGTCACATTTATCGGTTACCAATAAGCATTGGTAGTATGTGAGAGCCCATTTGACTGAGTATAGTTCTAGGCTGTAGTTAGGATCAACACGAGGCTGTTTTCTGCCTTTATTTTTTTCAAAATAAAAGGAAGGAGCTCACTGATTTTGAAAATATTTTATATTTTCAAAGTTGAACTTTATGCTAAATTTTATACCTAAACTGCCAATAAAGAGCAATTGGCATATGCCCTAATTTTACAAATTCAAGTATAAGTATCCAAAGCTAAATAAAATTCAGTTTTAAATAATGACAATGATACGTTCTCTAGAGGGATTAAGTTGGGTACATTGCCAGTCAAATTTGTATGGGCAAGGTACTTAGCAACCCAATTTGAAAATTTTCAGAATAAAAATGGCTTCGTACTATATATGCTAGTATGTGCTCTTGTTGCCCAGGTATAGATATATTATTGAGGCCACTCAATTACACCTACTTACTCAGAAAGCCAAAATGTCGAATCATTTATCGTGGGACCGATTATAACATCAAGATGTAACTAAACGATTATGACATAAATCTTCTCAATTGCATTTTTACACAATGCCTGACCCTGGCCGAATAAGTTTCCATCCATGGACGGGGCGGGACTGCCCATATACGCTACATCAAAGCATGCTATTATACTTCTTAGCCTGGTTATATACCTTTTGCCATGCAGATGTCTTAGTATAGAGCAGACAGCTGTGGTCAGTCCGCGCACTTTACATGTTTCAATCCAGTTCTTCACCTATACGAGTCTATTGGCGTAGAGCTTCTATGTAGGGTTATATATTTAGCCGAGACCATGATAATTAATCAAAGACAGAATTCGCTTGAGGTTGGAATCGAGCCGTGCACAGCTCCTTTTTGATAATCTTTGCCATACTTACCCAAAGTCCCCCAGATCATATTCTCGTCCTTCTGCATTGGAAGTAAAAGAAGAGTCTGAGCTGTAAGAACACTACCTACCGTATATAATAGCCACTATCTTAGCTACTCCTTATATCTGCGCTCAGGTCAAGTATCAAACTCTTCCATAGCATTTATAGGATACCTTTTTCACCCTTTGCCGTCAAGATGTCAAACGTTGGCTATGAGTCCATCGAACACCCAATTGAGACAGCTCAGACCATATTAGCAAAATGGGGACTGGCCCACGTGCACGAATCAAGCAGCGCGGTAAGCCTTTCAGTGAAGGGCCGGCGAGATAGCTGCCCATGTTGCTAGGGTACCACCGTCAGCCGTAGGGAAGGATAAAGAACCTTACTTCACAAATAATGAGGGAATCCCTTAGCCGGACCCAACCTATTCCCTGAAAGTGGGAGGTACAGTACATATCCCCGTTGTAAGTGATGAGTTTTTGCTCTAAAGAAACAGACATTCAGCAGGCATAACATTTGAAGCGTAAGTTTTGCCGGCTGCATGTTACACTGGTGGGGGCGCTGATGCTTGAGATTGCTTCTTAAGTATGGTCCATCCATCGGGAAGTGGAGCATTTGAGAATGCCCAGGGTGACCCCAGGGGCTCCCTACCCAGTTGAAGGAAAATAGATGTATCTGATTCAATCCGGGACACTATTCAGGCCAACCTTTTGAATCTAAACTGTTGGATACACCTGTTGCCGCGCATTTCTCGAATGTCACCTTTGCTAAAGTATTCCCAGGTGAGAGTCATACCTCGCCTTAAACTTCGAAGAACGATATCATATGGCATAGTCTAGTTCACTACCAGCAACGCAACCAAAATAATTTCTTTTACATTACGACTGGCTAGCAAAAGTAATCACGAGGGATTAATATTCTGGAATCTGGAGATTTACCTTGGTTTTGGCTGCCACACCCTCAGAATGATTTGTCGAAAGTACATCCACGTGGGATGAAACTAATGCGGTACGCCATGGCCAACAATTATTACATTTTCAGGACCCTTACAGTACTATTGAGCGAGAACTTCTAAAATTCAACTGATGCAACCGGAAAAAGCTGGTCCTGTAGGGTTAGTTTGACATCGACTCCCAATTCCCAATGTACGAGTTCGGCAAGCTAGTCATCAATAAATTATCACCGTAATATTGCCTTCTCACTAGATCCCAGATATTCTACATGTTATATGTACCATAGGCGTGGTTTCAACCTGTAGTCTGGTTGGCACAAGCCTCTCATAGTCAACCCGCACCAGATAATTGTCCCTTTATGGCCAAGTGTTAAGAAGCTGGCAGCCCTAACTTGCGTTCTAACTTTGATGAATAGCCCTAACTTTGACGATCCCGGATCAACACCGGATCCTTCCCATACCGACCTGACTGTGCAGAGGTTCAATCCCTGTTTCAGATAATGTCCTATCAATGAGGGAAAAATTAACAAAGTAACGATCAAGCGTGCGAACTCTACACTCACGTGATGGGAACGCCCAGAAGCTGGCACAGGAAGCTGGGAAGTGAAGGACTTCGCACTAGATTCAGGCAAATATCCTCCCTTATGCAATCGATAAATTTAAGCCTATCATGAGGCCCCAATGATCCCCTCCAAACGGACAGTCCCTATGCCTTCAGCACAACCTAACCTCTTGAACCTAGGAGGAAAATGAGCAGAATGAAAAGATTATTCTCTCCGCTCCATAATCTTCTCGGCTCCTTGCTGAGTCACAAGTTCAGATCAGAACAGAAGTTTCTGTGATCTACCACTACGGTTGTAGCCAGCTGCTCCACCTTAATCGATAGATTTAGAAGTAGATTTAAAATAGAAGAAATGTAACATCACTAAGTGGGAATATTATATACCACCTTTTGCCAAAATCTGTCTTTTTCAACTATTAAACCTCACCACTTTCCTAGATATATGTTTTTAAAATTATCAAAATTAGAACTATATAGCTTATAATTCATTCAGCTTTACTTGGGCAGTGCACAAATGTTGCAGAACTCTCAAGAGGGCAAGATACAATACATTGTCATACAAATTTATATGGGAAGATCATGGCTAATCCTTCATTCATATTCCCAACCACCTGTTTAATCCAAAGATTGAGCTCAGTATATCAAAGGAGTTAGTAATTCTGGAAAGAATTCCAAAGGCAGAGCTTCTGCCTTGCTAGCTTCGGGTGTTTTGAGAGGGGTGAAATCTGCCTCGGTCGCTGGCTTCTGGCATATTATGACTAATTTTACTCTTATGCGTGTGGGGACTTAACTAGTCCAGATTTGTATTTGGTCACAAACCGCCAAATTTAGTCCAGACTACGCCTAATTCTCTCTACGAGAGGCGGTGGCCGCCAGACTACGCCTAATTAAGCGCCCAAAGTCACGATGACGTCGATTAAGTAGAAGTCTTCCACCCAAAGATCAAAAATTTGGAATTTCATTGGCAGTACATAACTCCTCATCTAAATTCCACTTCAGTTCGCATTTTTGTTGAAAACTAATCTGGAAAGACGCATCAATTAATCCCACCACCGGGGCAATTCCATCACCAGAGGTCTCCCACCCCAGATTCTTCACGAAGCCGATCTCAAAGCAGAAGCCGAACTAGAAACATGTCTTCCGACCAGAACCGTGCGAATTCTGCCGTCTCCCGTGGGGGTACGGGGGCAGTTCCTACACCGGCCAATGCTACATTGAATCCACATGAAGGGAGGGCCGATTATGGATCAGGAAGGATTGACAGACCAAATGTTGCGCATGGGACAGACACGGAGGGAATCGTTCGTATTCTTCTGACTATGTGAACTCTGCATGAATCTTGTCTTATATTCCTCTTCTCTTCAGATGAACAAAATCACACGCACATCCAACACCGGTATCGGTAAAGATTCCGCTTCTAAAGGCACCAACATTGGGGAACGCCTCGGATTCGACAGTAACGGCCCCAGTGCAATTAGGAAAGCCTCCGAAACTGCGAGCAAGATCACTACGGAAGAAGGTAAGGGGATGTTTGCGAAGGCGCAACAGCAGTTGGGAACTCAACAAAATGTTCCGAGAAGTCAGAGGCGTAGGAGGTCGAGTCTCATGTCGAGACAGGAAATTACGACTGACTTTTTAGCAAATTATTCGTATGAAATGAGAACGGAAATTGGTGAGCCTGAGAGTTTGGACTTTGCATTTGATCCGGAGAGGAAACGTCTGGATCCCGCGCTTGCCCCACTTGAAGCTCCAAAGCATTAATGTGGGTGATTACAGAGAAGCGTTTTCTCAATTGGGGTTTTTGTCCTGGATAATTGGTATTTTTGAAAAACGTATATATGGATTTGTCTTTGTTAACTATATGTACCGTAAAACATTATGACTGCACTCTGGCGTTAATTTTCAAGTTTCATGTACTTCCAAACCTACTAAAAGAGGCTCTGAACAAATTAAAGAAAACGGTTGGATGGTCTAAAGATAGCACACAAAATTACGATTCCCGTAATCGGGGTTCGATTCCCCGTCAAACTTCTGTTTTGCAGCTCTACGTCAAAGTAATTGAAGGTAAAGTTTTTGTTTTGATTTGCGGATACTTAGAAAGGAATCGGAAACTGCCTGCTAATGGTTGCAATTTATTTGACCTTCACCTTCTCCATAATGGAATCCCAGACTCAAGCGCTCTAATGTATAAAATGCAACTAGTCATATATCGACTATCCTTATATTTGTAATAAATTCCTCCTGAACGCTATACGCAAATTCCCCTGCATCAGGGCTTATCTTGTACATGTCCAAAGGCACCTCTCTTATTCTCATATGGTACTCCTTCCAGGCATTCTTGAAGACTATACCTATTTCCTTCTTGCCCGCTAGGTATCCTGATACTAGTATCCATATCTCTTACCTGATCCGAATATTCATCAAAATTTCTCACCGATGTAGGAATAATAACTCTATTTTCTGTGCTCAAGACCCGATAATTTCCACTCATGGCTTCTTCTGCAGTAATATCTCTCGTCCCACCGCTCTCAAGCTGGACAACATGCTTTGGGGTAAGATACTCGGGCTTGACAACAGGTTGCAAAGTGGGCTTAATTTCGTAGGTGTGGATGTCTCGTATTATATGTTCATGGCGGGTTTCACGATGCTGAAGGATAGTACGTTCGTGAATTATGGCTTAAAAACAGAAGAGGTCAGACGTTATATATGTTTCTGAGTTGGGGAAGAACATACGGGAATTGTAGCTGACATGTTTATCTATCGAGTGCGTCACTGAAGGGACATGGGTGTGATATATCTCTGCATCGTGATGATATGCTGGTGGCAACCCAGTGCCAATTGGTGAATGTCGAAAAACGGAGGTAGTAGGGTGAGGCGTCTCTTTACCCTGAATAGTGGACGATTGGGAAAGGGATTCACCTCGCAACTGTGCTGAACCTGAATCTTCCCCCTGAAAATTCTCTCGGCGGTACTGATCTGAGTATTTTCAAAAAATCCAGTTAGCCAGAGTTTTCGTCAAAGGATATACAAGGTTTCACTATCTAACCTAAAGCATGAGGTGACGGTGTTCCCAGCGTATGTCTCCTCTCCCCAAACACGGAATCCTCATATCTTGAAGGATCATCCTCCCATTTCTCCCGGGCTTCCTGCGAAGCATCTGAAGTCAAATGATCGACCATGGCTGCGTATTTTGACCTATGCTCTGGCCCCCCCAAAACAGGACTTTCCTGGATATGCTTTCCCACAGCCGGTAACTCGGGATGATTCAAGTAGTCTGATGGAGTGTGGCTACCTTGTATATAGTCGGTACTACAGCTGCAAGGACAAGTAGATTAGACTATATTCCAGATACTTGTATTGGTACGAGGTCTTGCACTTTCTACTATAGACACTCCCCGAATCGGCAAAAGACTTTGAATATTGGTCAGACTCTTTTCTATTACGAGCTGGGGCAGATTACATACAGATCTTTCTCCTTCCTCTATCGCACTATTTTGGTGAGACGATGAACGGGTAGAGCTACTGAATAACTGCTGCCCTCGGGATCTAAGTCTTCTCAATCTCGCACCTCCCGTGGCCAGTAGTATCTTATCAGAGGAGTGTAATTCCAATCGCGGTGGTTCCGGTAATACGTTTATAGCCTCTGGTGGGAGGTCAGAAAGATCACGGGTACGGTTGTTGTTCTCCTTTCTTTGCTGATCCGCACTGCCTGGTCGTCTGCCTGGTCGCAGAGCGAAATAATCTTCTGTAGACAGCTCAGTATGTTCAGTATGTGTTGAGAGGCTGCTGATGACCACAACATTCACCAATTGATGTAGCGAGTACTTTAGAACCTGGATGCGTTAAACACTCACCAATGTGTGATTCGATTCTCCTAGGTGGACTGGGGCCCAAATCCCCAAGTCGATCTAAATTAGGTTCACGAAGCTCAAGGCTGGGTTCAGCAGATTGTACTGTGCAATAATTATTAGGAGGGTAAAGTGCATCATTTAAGCCTGCTCCTAGAGGCTCTCCGTCACTTGATGGTTGGTAACTTGATGTTCGAGATAAGTTAAGGTGACCTAGAGCAGGGGATGGATGATGGAGTTCGTATGGTTCATTTATACCACCCAGCTGTGGAGGAGGTGTAGGCGCCGGTGAAGGCGTTCGGTTAGTTGGGGGGTTGTATTCTGTGGTAGAGTATGAATCAGATAAATCGGCTTTTTTAGATTTCTTTGAAGAATGATGGAATAGCTGTCGGATACGCTTTCTGATGCCGAATTTGGAAGGCATGATCAGGACGAGTGATCAGAACGGATGTGATTGAAGTTCACAATATAGAACTAAGTACCTTCAGTAACACCACTTGTAGTTCGAGGACCATCATTACATGATGATATCACTGCAACCAGACTATAGGATTCGGAGTGTTGAGTTATATCAAACTAGACTGATATAGGTATATGGCTCAGCAAAATGATGACAACTTTCGTCATGAACTCTAGTTGATATCTAATTCTGCACGCCAATATCAATACTAGAGTATTCCGTTCGGTACGGGTATGTCGAAAGTGGAGTTTCTAGACTTGGGCTTCATCAGCCTAAGGACGGACAGGCAGACTACTAATATAGCGTGCTGAAGGAGAATAGCTGCTTGTAATGAGCTCATTGCCTTGCCTTAGGGGAGGATGGAGGTTCATAAATTCACGAGGAGCCTTCTCATCGAATTCACTCCTCCATAGTCGAAGATCGAAATCAATACCTACCCACGCCGGTTAGCTCGAACACCCAGTCAACATGCAAGCAGCTAAAGAAGCCGTGAGGGATTTCATGTGGGTGATCGTTCCAAAGTTAAATATGAATGAATGTTAATTTTTATATATTATACATATAGCCAACCCTCTCGCTCACCACATGTGCCCTCTGATCGCGAAAATAGAAGGGAGAGTGGCTCTGGAGACCCCAATGCCCGCAATACAGAGAATATCAGAGAGGGTAATGTAAAGAACGTCGGAGAGACGACTACCCCACGTGGTATGAGGGAAACATCCACTCGTATAAGGGAAGGTTCAAATCTTAGAGACACTTACCGGAATGTTCCGGGTGAAGCTGTGAAGGTAATACGTGGCGAGGAGTCGTTTGTGGATCCTCTCATCAGAGCCGAACACAAATCGGATACAGAAGTCCGCGAGATTGTCAATCCGGCCATCACGAAGGAGACCGTCATTGAGGAGAACAGGGAGTTCACCACCACCGCTGTGGACCGGGAGTTACATCAGGATCATTACCAAACGAGGGTGCAGCCCGTAATTGACAGGCAAATTTTACCCGAAGAACATCTGCACAAGCAGGCGCCGGTAGAGTATAAAGAGCACAAGCATCACAAGGGAGACGAAATACGCAGGGCGCTGGAAGAAGAGGTTAGTCTCATTTTATGCAGACATAGGATATGGTTAACCCCGTATTAGCGTTCCCGCTTCAAATCCACACGGGAGGTACTTCCCGCAAAACACATTGTCGAAATTGGTGACACCATTATCGGTGAGCATCATCACCATCATGTGTATGAGACAGTGCAACCAGTGATTGAGCGCGAGATTATTCAGCCTATTATCACTCATACCACCATTCCAATCCACGAACGAATTGAGAAGGATCCTTCGTTCCACCCCAAGACAATCCAGCCAGTGATGACTCTGGAAGAATTCCTTCGCGCAGGTGGAACATTGGAAGGTCGTTCTGAACGCGTTGACTTATTTGAGGGAGAGCCACAGGTAATGGAAAATGGCGGTGCTGATCAGACTCACCCCAATGCATGGGATGCCAGGGGACATCATATTGATATACGAACTGGCACCGATAAGCGGGCTGGTGAAGCTGGAATGGCAAAGAGAGTAACTTCCGGTGAACGCGGAGGGACCACTACGACGACAACCACGAGGAGAATGGAACAACCGATACGTACTACAAGCCCCTTGACGGCGACCGAGAGAGAGCGTGTAATGCAAGGAAACATCAGGACAAGGAGCCCCTTGGCTAGCCCTGGATTGCATACGGCTGGGCGTACGTCTGCTGTCTAAAGTGTCAGTTGGACAGGCCGATCTCCTTGCGTTCGGGGAAGAGTTAGCAGGCGATAAAGGATGGAATGGTTAACCTGAAGTGTTTACGATGTTGTATATTATGTGTATTTGATTCGTTGAGAAATAATACGAAGTTGGCCTATCTTTCCCACTTTCAACTACGCCATCTTATCTGATGCGCATGCTTTTCTTATCGTTACTATACGAGCTTCCTCACTCGATAGATTTCCCATCCCAATCCTGAAGCTAGTTTGGCATTAAACAGACAGCCAGCATAACCTTGAAGTCTCTTGACCTCCTGAGGCGCATGATCTACATCAATAAGTAGTGGGGCACCGGCCTCTTGTAGGTATAAATTGGTAGTAAGCTCCGAAAAGATAAACTTTATTACAATATTCTTGTCCTATCTACCCTTGGATCCATGTTTGGAGTCTCTATGTGTGTTGAATCGTCCCAATACATATATGCAGACTATAGTAATTGACAATGGGAGTTTTTTATGCGGGGGTAAGTTAAGTTGTTACTTCTAATGGCACTACATACATGCCAACTGCCCTATCCCTAACGTGTGCGCCAAGTGTACCTAGTTTGTACGGTAGGTGCATTGCATTTACTTGCCAACCAGGTACATAAGGTACAAAGATGCGAACACGCATTGGAGTGCATTTGGGATCTAGGGCATTTTAACTCGAATATGGAAGTGCGCATGTGCTGACTACGCGTTTTACACAGGAAATTTGTCTGTCACGGATACACGGATCATACATTTGAGCACGTGACAGGAATTCGAACCATGCGCAGAGGTAATTTAAGTGCCCATATGGTCTGACTGCGCGTTTATATTCCGGTAAAGTGCGATGCGATGGTTGTTGCTCCATAATTCCTGAAGAATGCCGTGTATTTTGTGTTCGTTACCTTCCGTCCGCCGTCTGCACTTCCCACAATACGAAAATCGTGGTTGGTTCCACCCTGCGTTCTCATGTTATTTATGTGAGATGTGTCACAATGTCAGACGACAGGATGTGGTGGGCCTTGGTCGGTGTGGTGATTGTGGTGAGAAACATTGCTACATGGGTTTCAACCATCTTGGATGTTTCCTATATTCCGTGGCGTCTATTGCGTGTAAGTGGGGTACTTTCATAAACGTAGTTTCTGCTGACAAATGAACAGCAAGTCGGATGGAAATAGATCCCCGATATGGCTCTTCAGTGGAAAATTGCGCAGGAACATTTGAGGGTATATGATTTACGGTACAAGATTTGGATGCACAATTACCTTGAAGTGCACAATTACCCTGAAACGCAAATGAGACAACAAGGGAGGAAAGATATTGGGAAAAAATAGCTAACTTGTAGGATAGAAGTCCTCGTTTGTGCTAGTTGGCCATTGGAAGATTTGGCACCACTCATCCACGTCTTCGATTGTCAGGTTTGGGCTAATGACTTGTGACGACTTCGTCTCACCATTGCAACTGCTGTTCCTGGGTTTCCAGTGTATATATGTTGGTTTGTTGGGTTTGTTGTATCCACCACATTGTCGTGGTTTCCTGCCTTTTGTGCCTGGTTTCATCAGATTGCCATTAACCAATTGGGAATTTATGTACATACATTTCTCACACGATAGTTTAGTTTCGTCACACTTGATTTGCCTTTATTTGTATGTGACACATCCTAGGTGAGTTAGTGGGGTACGGATACAATTGAAAAAAAACTTCGTCTCATCATTGCGACTTCTCCTAGAAGGTTCTCTGTCACGTTCCCTCTCAGTATTGTGACTTCTGTTCCTGGGTTCCCAGTGTATGATCTACGCATCTTCCACCTGTAGTTCCATTCCTTGACTCAAATATGTTGGATTGTTGGGTTTGTTCGGGTTGTTGACTTGGTTGTAGCCACATTGTCGTGGTTTCCTGCCTTTTGTGCCTGGTTTCATCAGATTGCCATTAACCAATTGGGAATTTTTGGGAATTTGTACATACTGTACATTTCTCACACGATGGTTTATTTTCGTCACACTTGATTCGCCTTTGTCTGCACGTGACACATCCTATTGAGCATTTAGCGGAGTACTTCAATGTTGGAAATTTGGTGAGCAAGCATTCGCGAAGAGGAGTACATGTAATTTCGGTGTGGTACGTCAAGACACCATGTGCACATAGGATTTAGCATGGCGGGCGCTTTAAAATATTTTAAAATAAAGCGAGCGTGGCGAGTGGCGGTAGCCTAGTGGCTGTAAAGTCACTTGTTGCCGTTTAGAATATGGATAAATATTAGTTTCCCTTTTAATGAACTAGTCTGGCTCATCACGAGCAGAGCATCAACGTAGTTTAGTGTCTCGGTTGTCTCTCCTCAGGAGAACCAACCATCATCAAACAAGGACATCGAGACTCAGCTCCTTTCAGAAGACTGATCGAAGGAGACAAAACGCTCTCGGCACTACAACACGCGGGGAATCTTGTTGACGATTCCGACAGTGGACTTGAAGCGAAATGTCACATTTTACCCGTATTCTGGCCAAGCCCAGGGTCATTGCTGGGTTTGTTCATGCTAGACCCGCACATCTATGGAGGATGAACACCATCCAGATTCAACAACGAAAGATGATTACCAGCGACGATTCAGGCGAAAATTTATGGCTCCAGGGTGAGCAACAAACAGTGCAAAGGCTTTCTGAGGCAGAAAAGGTACCGTTTACTTGTCCTGCATCATGAATGTACTGACTAATTGTTTGCTCAAGAGTTCCTTAGAGGCCCGGATCTTCCGACTTGAAGACAGTTTTATTCAGGTCACCAGGGTATGAACTTCTGAGAGTTTTCGTGCAAGGAAATTTGATTGTTAACAGGCCGTCTTAGGACATCGGGCAAATGAACGGCCGGATTGGGACTATCGAATGGCAGACAAAAATCATTCTTGCAATCTGTTTGGGCTCAGTAAGTGATTAGGGGTATTCAAACCTGATTTTGAACGCCGTTTAAACCGTTCCCTGAACGAATTCGTTCAAGTGGGTTGAACGGTTTGCGCGTACTAAATTTTAAGTGAGGATGGTCACGCTTAAACCGATTAAAAGGCCCGTTTAAACGGTCTTTTGAACGATATGCTAAAATTAGGACTTAGCCCAATTCGGCATAGAGATATCAGGGTAGTCGCTAGTTGCTGGCAGCAGCACGTAAGTGCATTGCCAAGTGCACCTGAAAGAGTGTACGTGAAATGCCAAAGAGTCCATAAGGGGAGTGTCAGCCAGTGTTCAGCAGCCTCATAGTTACCCCCCCGCGGGACAGTTCTACTTCATCGTCAAGTATGCCTCGAGTCAGCCAACGGAAGGCTCTTATCGAATGGTTCCTATGTGGTATCGAAAGACACCAAGCTCACTTGGATCAGGAAAGATTCCAGGATTTTTTACGGCGAACTATGCGCCAGTTACAGCAAGGGCTAGATGATGCAATGGACATAGTCATGGGTGAACCCAGAGGAGATGACGGAGATAACGGCTCAAGCGTGACCCTCACCGTCACCGTGACTCTCAGCGAGACGGAGGATTCGGATAGCATGAGTTCGCTTCTAAGTAGCGAATGGGACTCGGAGGATGACGAGGTGGATCATGAAAGAGAGATGCTATGGAAGTTGAGGACCTTGAGGGCTATTTTGGCTAAGAGATACCTGCGAGAAAGGGGGGAACTCATCAATTCCAAAATCCAAGTACTGGAGAAATGAGGTCCTTGGGAGACTTCCATATGACCGGTTTCGGCATTTCTTCGGGATGAATCCGGATTCTTTCTTACGAATTCTGGACCGAATAGAAGATCATGAGGTGTTCAAAAGCTTATGCAGGACAGAACCTTGTCCGTGATGTGACGTGACGCTTGCTTTTATCCGTATGGCTTTTATTCATATGAGCTTGCAAGGTTTCGGAGAACATCCCATGAACTTGGCATGCGTAACATCTGACCTAGCGCCAGAACACGTGAAAAATCTGGCCCCCCACCCCAATTGAGCCTAGCTGTTTTCAGGCTTGGCGCCCAAGCGACCCAAAAATCAATGAGCATAAGCGGTCATTTAATCGGCTGTTTTGCGCGGTCGCAAAACAGGGTATTCACACCTAGAACGGTTAAAATCGCCCAACTTACCGTTCAAAAAAAAATCGTTCAAAATTAGGTTTTAATACCCCTATTATAAAACCCTTTGTCGAAGCCTTAACCTAACGTATCTTCTAGGTAACGATATATCTACTCAAGTGCTATTTCGACGGACTCAGAAATAGCAATATGCAAAGTCAAATGAAACAGCAGGTGAGGCGAGGATACGGGCGCTGGTAGAGGAGGGTTTTAAGCACGTGTTGGAAAATATGAGGTCTGAGGATGCTGCAAAGAAAAGTATGAACACGCGATAGACATAGCAGGATGCTGCTCAACACTACAAACGCTCTCCGGTGGTTTAATGTTTTTTTTTCGGGATTAATACTGGCGTTTGTTTTTACACTGGTAGCATAGATGACTCGGAATGGATTATTTGATTATCAAAATGGGGGGGCGTAGCCCAGTACTACGGAAAGAGTTTATTTACATGTATCGCGGGTCGCGTTTGTGAGATTGAATATTAATTACCATTGGCAACCTGGTAGTGGTCTCACGGACGACCCACTAGCAACTCTACTCGCAACCCCCAAAGGCACAGAACGGGTTATCGACTTCCTCAAGAAAACCGGCATTGCTACCAGGAAATGGAGGCTGGAAGGGGGTATAGAGGGTACAAGCAAAGGCAGGGGTGAGGAAGGGGGTGGAGGAGGGGGCGGAGGAGGGAGCGGAGGCGAGAACGAGGACGGAGGGGACGACGACGTAGGGGAAGGCGAATAAGGGTAAGCGTTCCCCCCGTATGGTACTAAGGGTATATACATGCTGTCTAACTAGACTACAACTAGATGACTAGACTGTTACCATACACCTGCATCCTGTTTGTGGGGCCCCCGAGCTTTCCTCCCTTGACAGCACCCTTGGAGGGGAGTATGATTCGAACCCACTACCTGTTGAGAGATTGCGCACTGCGACCGCGCCAGCATGAGAGGTTACTTGTTTTCCGCACCGAGGTCTATTTCACTAGCATCGATTACCTAATCAGTACCTGCCAGACTACCTAATTTGGAACCAGACTACTATATTGGGATGATATTGGTTTCCTAATTCGGTAGTGCTTTAGCGCGAAACCATACTATTTCAAAAGCTATCTACAAAATAGATACTAAACGCATTCATCAGCAACCTAACGGAGAAATCAAATCGAAGGGCCAAGTGGTGATTAATGCTCAACCACTGGAAATCAATGTCAACCCTAGGCCTGAAAAGTTACATTATCAACCGTGTTGAACCATCCAGAAGTTGGATCTCTGGATGCTGGGCATCATTGCTTACTAAGGGTAGAATATATTTACTTTGCTCAAGTAAGTGAATGACATGCTAGCAGTGCTCGAAGTACGAATTACCAGGGCTTGTATACGGAGGCGCACACCAAATGTCTTCTCCTTCCACGTGTGGTATTTGAAATGTATAGCGCCAAGCCACACATGGAAAAGAGCGCAGGACATAACTACATCGACACCAGCGCAACCTGCCCTCCCACATGTAACTGGATGACCATGGTCATGACATCCATGGCCATAGACATCTTTCTCCAACCGTACCAGCAGTAATCAGGAATTTCCTGGCGCTGGGTAGTGCGCATAGTTCTAATTAGAATTATTCCACATATTAATAGGTATATCCCTCCCCAATAGATCCAACACTAACCCTGATAGATTCAGGTAATCCACCCAATCACCAGGCAGGTCATCTCGGACATTGTCAGAAGACCAGTCCTGGAAATTTCCTTCCATGAATCTCTCATACTGTGGGCTGAATTTGTACTCTCTCTCGGTCATGTAATTGATTAAATTCTATAATAGCATTTCCTCCTCACGCACAGGTCGAATATTATCGTCAGCATATTCTTCATCAGTCATCTGTGATGGTTGAGAGAGGATATTTTCTTCTAGTGCCTGTGGAGCCAGTGGATCCATATATTTATCGTGTAAGATCGGCCCTGCAAGGAATAGCAAGAAAAGGTGGTGCATTGATAAAACCCACACACGCCAGGCATTTAGTTCTTGATCATTCTCGTCACCATATATCCCCTCCACGTTGAAGGACTCCGAGGAATCACATAGGTACATGATATAGTCCCAATCGGAAGCAACACCTTTGTCAAAAAGCCGCATAAAAAGTTTTACCTAAAATTCCAAACTATTACTGTTCTTTGTTCCCTTATGTGAGTGGAATTCAATGGTCCATTTATCCCATACGTTTACAGTAGGTTGAGGTATGTCTCGAAGATATAATATATAGCCGCTACTCTTTTGATATTATATAACCCAACCTCAGCATCCAAAGGTGCTGCTGAATGTGGCTGAATTCTATGTGAATATAGGTACTCGTAGTCTTATTGTAGATAATAGCCATTGGTGGGGTTTGAATTGTATTTAAAATAACCTCAACCTCCTCCCAGTTATGTTCGGTCAGAATTGGAAATACTAATTCTGCGCTATACCAAAGTTGGGCCCATTCGCACGAGTCTATGTGAAGGTAGTGCTCACGCTCACGAGAGTAGCGGAAATCACCAATTTTCACAAGCATGGTGGTATCATCAACTATCATCCGTCTTTTCGCTATATTTGGCCATAGGGGTAGCCAGAGAACTGGGGGCTCTGGGGATAGATTATTTTGAGATTGGTAAGGCACTGGATATGTCGGGTGACTTTTGTGTACAGCTGCCTGTAGCTTGATGCGGGTTCAGAATGCCACACGATGCACTCTAACTCTATCCCGAAGCTTCGATAGGAACAGGCCATGTCGGCACAAGAACGAGTTGTTCAGGTTTCGAGAAGGCAGATACAGCTGATAGAAGAATTCTCCTAGTTATCATATCCAAATGTGCAGGTGAAAATCCTGTTGGCTGTGTATATAGTTATATGAGTATTATTGGATTGCAGATGTCTGTCTGTAATATCAGAACTACAGATATAAGAATAGAGGCATCACGAGGTGTCAGGAACATAAAGCGACATTAAGGAGAGCAGAAGTGGACACCTGGCATCTAGAGGCAGACTAGATGTCAGAGGCGTCAGGACTATAGGTATAAGAATAGAGGCGCCAGAAGGTGCCAGGAAGATACGCTGACATCAAGGAGGGCGGGAGTGGATGCCTGGCGTCCGGAGGTAGAACAGACATCAGGACGCGGGATGAGAGGAGTGGCGTCGGGAGGCCAGACATCGGGAAGTACGTCTAGAGGATTGTCAGTTTGCCTCTTAAGGCGCCTACGGCGCCTGAGGCACGAGAGGCAAACTAAAATCGTTACTGATGAAGAATAAGGATATTTAGTAGAGCTGAATATAAGGAGTATACTATTACTAAGAATAGTATAGTAAGGGTATTGAGTAAAAAGTTACACAAAAACTGGAGGGATCTATAAGGGGTAAAAAATTATAATCTCGACTGGAGAATAGAATAGAGAATATAGGTAGACTTTGCTAGCTAGTTAGTACATATACCCAAAATTGCCAGAGGTAGACTTACAGGAGCAACTGCCGTGATGAGATTGATTTCCAATAGTGTCCCACCATAATGATTAGAGACAAATTCTTCTTTTCGCTCCTTATATGTCTCTGCAGGCTGCGGCATAGCTTCGAAATCGTGTGCGCTACCGCTTGATTGCAGTTGTGGATTTCGTGTCCTTGAGTGTCAGATCACGTTACTCACGATTAGCGGCACGTGAGCAGGTAACGACTTACTGAAGAGCTAGTGCAAGCCAGACTACAGCAGGGGAGCCAGACTAACAGCAGGAGTACACTACCCTACTATTACAAGTATCGTAAGTATCATTGCCCAAGGAGATTTCACGTAGCTAAACAAAATACAACAATACTATTAACAACTTCCATGGTCGATTTCTGCTTGCGCTTAACTTTTGTACTGTGTCCTCTAAATTAAGCTGATCCATTGACTGATGTATTGTATAGAGCTGCTGTTGCAGCTGCTTAACACACGCACGTTGCTCAATTGTAACTGCTGTACTATCCACAAGGCCGAGAGACTTTGATTCGAACATAGTATAGATGCTTATCACTATTCCGCTGTTTAATAATCTTGCCTTCTGTCGCAACTTTGGCAGGACCTTATTTGAATGATTTCGGAAGCTGGCACTCGTATTTTTGAACCGTTTCATTGAAGTAGCTCTTGTTAAAAGTCTTGTATAAACTAAGTGAACTCGTCAGCAGATACAGTAACTAGTTCACTGGGCTCAAACAAAATGTACGGTAATTCGTATACGGAGTAGTGATTCGTAGTATAGCGATAATACAGTATCTACTCTCGTAGAGTGCATGCGACTGCTATTCGCTCTGTTGGCATCTAATTTAGCTACATGAAAAGAATTTCTCAAGTAAAACGACCAGTAGCAAATTTCTTTTCCATAAGTTTTAGAAACTAAGGAAATCATAAGGCTAACGAGGACAAGGGACATTTTCCTTAATCTTTTCAAATTCTTGCAGATCGATAATTGTTTCATCTCAAGTTAGTAGAAATGCTTCCACGTTGTCTTTCACACCTTTGATCATCCTTTTCATATTATAAAAGACAGAAATTATGATTTTTCCACTATTGTGTCGCGTTATATTGAGTGTGGCAATGTCTGTTATTCCTGCTGCTACGATACTGTAATATGTACAGTAGGTAAGGTTGAGTTTGAAGCACTGGTTGTTAGTCTGTGGTTACTTAAGCTAGCCTGGGGTTGCATCATAGGGCATCCCGAATGGTTGCCAACCAGACTAGTGCGGATGCCCAAATGAGTGCCTGCCGGAATTGGGCATCCCGCGCGAAAGGTTACTTACAATTATGAAAAAAACGTAGCTGACTTGGAATTCTGCTGCACAAATACTTAAGGCTCAGGTTCCCAGAGTTAATCTTCTACAACTCTTTCCTGGTGGGACCGTCGAACCATTCTTGAGTCCTAAACCATTAACTTCGGCTCTAACCAATACCCAATCAAATTGACGAATCTAGCCAAATTACCGTTTAGGGTGATCCGTTTACTCCAGCGTCATGACTTCCGCATTAGGCATTTCTCCCACAATACAGGGGAGCGCCGTCAGTGAGAAGGAAGATACATATGCTCACTCACCTTTAGTTTTATCGCTATCTACTCTTGTATTAGGGCCGACCACGGGGCCGGGGCCCAGTCACGATGAGACACACAGGAAGCTCAAGAGTCGGCATATCCAGCTCATTGGGATCGGAGGCACTATTGGAACAGCGCTTTACGTCCAGATTGGAAGAGGTCTGATGCAAGGAGGCCCAGCAAGTCTGTTTATTGCATTTACCTTCTGGTGAGTTTGAATTGCACGCGCTATTTGGACGTTGTTCGGGACTGGCAATGCGACTCGAAAGAAACAACATTCACTCCATAATCATATTCTCTTCTAGACCTCCGGTTAATGATGAGTTTCTCTCAGGTGTACGGTTATACTTGCGGTGAATGCCTGTGTTGCTGAGATGGTCACTTATCTTCCTATATCCAGCCCGTTCATCCGGTTCGCCGGACGGTACGTTGATGATGCCTTCGGGGTTGCTGCTGGTTGGAATTTTTTCTTATTTCAAGCTGCTCTTGTGCCCTTCGAGGTAGTAGCATGCAACCTGGTCATTAACTATTGGACTTCATCGATTCATGTAGGGATCATTATTGTTATTATCCTAACCATCTATGCAAGCGTTAACCTCTTTGCCGTGAAATGGTATGGCGAAAGCGAGTTCTGGATGGCCCTTGGGAAGGTGGTGTTGATCTTGGGATTGATGGCATTCACATTCGTCACTATGGTCGGGGGAAATCCCAAGCGAGATCCCTATGGATTTAGGTACTGGAAGGACCCGGTTAGTTTGTACAATTGGAGTTTGGTGAGGTCTTGTAGCTGACAATGTTTTGGTATTATCAAAGGGACCCTTTGCGGAACATATTAAAACTGGAGACCTGGGGAGATTTCTCGGATTTCTGGCATGTCTTATCCAAGCAAGTTTCACTATTGCTGGTCCAGACTATGTTGCTATGGCTGCTGGTTAGCCCGCCTTCAATCATATTTCAGAATCCTTCAGCTGTTAACTACTTTTCTATAAATAGGAGAAGCTGTCAAACCTCGGGTGACTATGCCTCGTGCATTTAATGCAGTCTTCTATCGCCTTACTTTTTTCTTTGTGCTCGGGTCTCTATGTGTTGGTATTGTTGTACCCCACACAGACCCTACACTAAAGGATGCACTCTCGACTGGAAAACCCGGCGCTGCAGCCTCCCCCTATGTCATTGCAATGAATCGACTCGACATTTCTGTGCTCCCACACATAGTCAACGCACTTGTCCTGACAGCTGCATTTTCTGCCGGGAATAGTTATGTTTTCTGTGCTAGCCGTAGCTTATATGGGCTCGCACTTGAGGGTAAGGCGCCGAGAGTCCTTACCAAGTGCACAAAGCAGGGTGTCCCTGTGTATTGCGTATTGGTAGTTTTGGTAATTGGATTGTTGTCCTTCTTGCAAGTATCCAACTCAGCTGCCGTGGTTTTGAGTTGGTTTGTTAGCTTGGTATGCCACTAGAAACTCTACCTACTAGGTGTGTGGAATCATTATTGCTAACAGACTATTGCTCAGGTTACGGCTTCCCAGCTCATCAATTACTCTGTAATTTCATTCACATTCCTTGCATGGCGTAATGCCCTAGCAGCGCAAAATATTCCATTGGAATCTCTACCTTACACTAGCAGGCTCGGGAAATGGGGTGGATATTACGCGTTGACCTTAACATTGGTCATGGCATTTGTAGGAGGCTATACTGTTTTCTTACCTGGGAAGTGGGATGTCCCTACCTTCCTATTCTCTTACATGATAATTTGTGTATTCCCGGTGTTGTTCGTGGGATGGAAGGTACTGAAGAGGAGCAATTTGCGGAGGCCGGAAGAGGTGGATCTATTGACCAACAAGGCGGAGGTGGACGCATATGAACGGGAGTATGTTAGTCCAATACCGAGGTATATTTCTCTCCTGATCTTTATGGATGCACCAGATATGAGACTAACTGGTAGCGCCTAAAGAAACGTGGTTTCTAAGTACTGGGACAAATTAGTTGGATGATTCACCACATATATCGTGACCAGTATGGTTTGATAAACTGCAATTAACATGTAGTGTTTTTCTATATTTCAATAACTGATAGCAAGCAGAAGAAGAGGATATAAATACAATATCAAAAGAAAATACGAAAGATACCACGTTAACTTCCATTTAAATTTGTTTATCATTACCCGTGTACTATATCTATGCCCCCAAGGCTTTCAAATACTAAGATCGTTCAAAAACCTCTCTGTGCTCCTCACTCCCTGCAAGGTATTCTCATCTTTACCCTGCCCTGGGGTCCAAGTTGCATGCGCAAAATCAATCAACTTCACATCCTCCACCTTCTTAATCTCCTCCTCCTCCTCCTCCTCCTCCTCCTCTTTTTCTCCGTCCTCATCCAACTGATCCTGTGCTTCCCTCTCCTCCCGTCTCTCCTCCTCCTTCAATGCCACGTCAATAGCGTTCTTATCCCCCTCGTAGCAAAAAAGCAAACTAGCACTATACATTTTACTCTCCTGACCTTCCAATATCTCCCTAATCTCCTTTACCTTCCTCAACAACCTACTCGCAACAAGCTTAACCTGCTCAGGGCTAATCTCAGAAGTGAAGTACTCCTTAAACGCATCAATCACGTTTTCAGCAGTAAAAATTCTTCCATAGTATTTATCATAAACCCTATATCCCGTAGCATCGATAGCTGGGTCAGACCCAATAGCTCCAGTGCCTTTATAGACTTTCATCCCGGCTACCCTGAAACCTAAGGAACAGCTGGTAGTGCTGTCAGAGAGTTTATCCAATCGAGCACGTTTTTCGGGGCTAGCTCCTCCGTCCCAGAGCTGTGCACCGAGTTTTAGGTCAAGGATGCAGGGGCGGGTGAACCCGTAGGCGATATTACTGAGAACGATGTTGGTATTGCGATTGTGCACTGGGGGTGTAGAGGGGGCTGTAGGCTCCCCGAGCTGGAGGGTACCAAAGAAGGTGGGCATGCATGTAGCAAACTTGGGGTGCGAGGCGACTGAGGCTTCGTAGAATGCTACTTCGGCGGCGGTGCAGGGCTTGATAATAACTGACCCGGACTCGTCGGACATGACTCCATCGCTGGAGGGGGAGTTAGTACTGTCTACTTGGTCTGGAGATTCGAAGATTGGTCTAGAGTTGGGGGAACCTACTGGCCGGCAGCTGCTAGACCGAAAGCTTTAATTTTGCTGGCGTCGATAGCCGGAATTGGGGTGCTCTCCGCAGGAGCCGGCTTTGGAGTTTCGGACATTGCGGGCCTGAGGTATCTTGCTCTAAACCGAATTGAAGAAAAGGTCCCAAGATGTATCGTTTGTCTGGCGGGCACCGCCTCTCGTAGAGAATGGTGGTACAGTCAGGTGGCAAAGATGAGAAGGGACACTCATAGGACTCTATGAGTATGGATTATCCCTCCAGAAGATTGCAGACCGAATAGGTCGGTCTAAGTCTGGAGTTTAAAGCTTCATCAAGCGATATGAAGAGCGAATGAAATTTAGGTTCTATACGTGATATGCAACTCGAAATGCATGAAGCTGGAATAGATAATCCTATATTTATGCAGGACAACTCATCTATTCATACCTCCAAGCTAGTGAAGGCATTTTTAAAGGATAGTGAGTGACTGAAAGGTTGCGGAATACCCAGCATGCTCTCCTGATCTTAATCCAATTGAGCATGTATGGGCCTCTATGAAAAAAGCAACTGCACAAGCAGTACCCCACTTGATATACATGCATGGTGGGCCTGATACTATCAAGGCAGCTTTGGAGGAAGCCCTGATTACCTTTTGGAAGGGTTTCCGGAATCTCTTTTATCTCTACGAGAGGCTTGTGCCAACCAGACTATCTCTTTTACGGTCACTTTAGACTTCTATGGCCTGTCGAATTGCTGCAGTAATTAAGGCTCAAGGCTGGCATACCAAATACTAAATTTCCTTTGAACTTGTACTCTTGTTGCGCTCTAGTCTGACGGGCACCTCTCGTAGGTTGCGCTCTATATTTTGCTTGTACATATCTATCAATCCAACGATTTCTGAATTCCATCTGACACCCTTATGCATGGGCCGTTTTTATGCACCGTACGTAAATCTTTGGGCTGTTGTGCCAACCAGACTAAATCTGTGCCATGAGAAGTTAGGGACCTTGGTGGTTAGTCTGGTTGGCACAACACACTACGAAACCAGACGTGTATACGTGAGCACATGTGCCCGGAGGCACAACACGCTAATAATTTCACTATCCTATAAAGGAAAAGCAGTCGCTGACTTCTCTGCCGGCGTTTAATAACCCTTCTATCGATAACTACCGGCAGCTCGGGCTGTGCTTAGCCTCGAAACCCACGCTCTTGAACGTGGAGAGGCCCAGTCGCTGTGTCCCTTGGCCATGTGATTGCGATGCTGCTTAGCTTAGTCAGTAGTGATTCAAAATTTGATTAGCGCTGTACCTCTTCGACAGACTTTTTGACGAGCCCCTTTCTGCATCATAAAGCAGCTACTACGCTTAGGCTGACTACGAAGTGCCAACCAGACTAGGTATCCAAGCTGATGATTTTCCTTTATAAGATAGTGAAATAATTAGCGTGTTCTGCCTGAGCTCAGAACGCTGCTTATTAATGTGTACGAACTTCACGTACAAAAATAACTTTTCTTTTCTACATTGAGAATGACATCATCTTATTATTTTATACAATGGTGGCAACTCATTCGAGAGCGTAGTTCCCGTCACAAAGACATAACTTATGTACAATGGAAAAAACGTCTCCCCTCCTCTACTCTGAACTCCTCCGCAACCTTCAACAAGTCAATGTATTCATTGACCTACCCACACCTGCTACGTCCACTACTTGCCTGTCCCTTGACAAACGCGGAAGTTCTCTATCCCTCCACCATGAATCTACGGCACAGAAATGGGATATATCTCTGCCTTTACCCTCCATCGTGAGGCCCCAACTACCAGCACCTACGAGTCCCAACCAGCTACAACTTTCAATATCCCCTGGGGCAACTACATGGTCGAAATCCCTCTCGCTTCTTCGCGGCGACACTGCTACCCGGCAGGAAGACGATAACCACGTCCCCTGGGCTGCTCCAGAACTCAACTCCCTTCATCCGACATTCAACTGCGTCCACTGTCGCGCAGAGGTGCTTTGTGGAGGGAAAGTCAAGACGTGGAAAGACCTACCTTGTCATAACTGGGCTGAGGTGATGGACTTCTGGCATTGTCATAAACCGCATGAGAAAGGGGATACTGACAAAGATAAAGCTGTGAAAAGGAGGTTGGCTAGGAATACGAGCTCGGGAAAGGGAATTGGTGGATTTGTAGCGCCAGAGGGAGTGGGGTTGGTGGATCTGACGTTTTTCTTAGTGAATAGAAGGGATGTTAGGGGAGTGAAAGTGGCGGAGATTGAGAAGGTATGTAAAGAGAGTTTACAGGACTGCAAGAGGATATACCTATATCAATGTTTCGTTAAATCAAAACCTGCGATTTTTCAGCTTTGCATGTTCTATTTTGACTCTCTCTCTCCAAGGGGTAAAAAGAAGGTGTAGAGCCTTACTCTCACGGGTAACTTCAATGGCTTTTTTCACCGATACAATTACCCCAAATCAAACCTGCCGCACACCATCAAATTCCATAACTCACCCTACTCAGCGGAAAAACCCCAGGTATTGTCCTTAGGTGGTCTTCCTGCCTAGGGCAGAGGGATAGGGATTTGAGTAGTGGTGGCTTTTCACACCTCCCTATTTCACTGTGCCTCGAGTTAAGCTTACTGCGGTCTACAGGATTAATGGAGAGGCACATTTTTCGTAGCCTGTTATGCTGAAATTATTTTAATCTAGGTCAATGCTAATTCATGCTGGGTGTGTGATTAGAACTTTGACACCAGCACTGAAAATGGTGTATCGAGAAGGAAACGAACCATCCATTGCGCCGGCTGTAGGACCTCGTTAGGTTTCGGAGAAGACATCAGTGACGACGAAAACTCGGGAACCCCTCTTCCCTGCACAACAGCTTCGAGCTCTGTCCAAATTCCACCTAGTGAGACCTTCCGCCTCAACAAATGGAACCTGTGCATCCTCCACCCCATCCCGTCCCCAGCCCCATCCCCACTATCCCAACCGTATAAAGTGGAATCCTATCCTCCACTACCTTTCCTCTCAGCCCAACTAATTACTATGATCTCCGACCTCGCACTCCGACGCTTCCGTCTCACCTCGGAACCCCAAACCCCAAATCCCAAAATAGAATTGTGGATTTGGATATTCAATACCGATAGAATATATTCTTACGCTTCGGCTGAGAAGGTGGTTGAGCCATCGAGGGGTATGAAGATTTATTATTCTGAGAATGGACCACCAGTGGGAGAGTCTCCCGGGAATGGGGTAACCACAGGGGTGGCGGAGGAGGATATTGTGGTTCCAAGAGACTTGCTGGAGGAGGCTCGGGCGGCACTGAGAAAGAGTACTGAGGAGATTCCGAAGATGATAAGGGAGTTTAGGGGCTGGAAGGCGGGGAATCTTGAAAGATTTGGGAGGGATGTGAAGGCTAAATAGAATATCGAAATGTGAACAGCAATTTGATTGAACGAACTGGATGCATTATAGCCCATCGATTGCATAAACAGAATAAACTTAACGCCCACGAATAAATAGCATTAACGTAGCAAAATTGACGCCCATATCGTTACCACCACCACACCTCCTCAGCTGTCTGCCTCTCGTGACTCCCATTAACGTAGCCACCGTAACACGAAGTAGCAAAAAACGAAGAAGACTACCACACCCCCATAAAATATCCACTTGTCTTGTGTCGCCCTCCTCTCAATCATCCTGATGGTATCCCTACTTATGCCCAGCGTATTGGCTACACTGTACAGCTTCCTCTGGGTATTCTTCAGCATAGCCTTCTGCTCCCCAAGATTCTGTAACACACTCCGCCCTCTATCCAGGAATTCATCGAGTTGCTCGTGAGTTCTGGTGGTGAAGTCTCGTTCTCGAAATAGATGGTTCTCGTGATTGGCAAGTTGTTGCTGGTTTTGTTGATAGTTTGCGGGAGGAGGAAAGGCGGAGGAAGAGTGTGCGAGAGAGGAGGTTCGGTTGTGGGTGGTGCTGGAGGCAGAGGGGTTGTAGGCGTAAGGGTTGTCGGGGGTAGCGGAGGAGTGACCTCTCCGGCCGAGGAGTTCAGAGCGTGCGTGGGTGTGTTCCTAGGATTTAGATCAATATCTTCCTTGGAAGTCCTTAGCTTCCCCTAGGGGGCGGAGGAGACCTACAGCTTCTGCACGGTCACTTTTTAGCTTCTCAAACTGCGCCTTGTATTCTTGGATTTCCTTCCGGAAATTCTTTACCCGCATGAACGCTTTTTCTTGTTTTGCGGGAACAAGTTCCCGCCGTGCCATGGAGTCATAGTCTTCGACTGTTCGCGAGAAGGAGGCGAGAGATGCTGATATTTGACCTATTTCAGAGAACCACCATCAGTTCGGCTCAACTCCCCTGACATTGCTACCCGAATTTTGAGATGCTCTACCTAATAATGCCGCAGATGTCGTTACTGGTGACTCAGAGAATGTATCTAAATCCCTTTTGACAGACAGACTCTGCTTGAGTGCCGAGTTGAACAGAGAATTCTATATATTGACCATAACATAAATCAGCTTCAGCTCCAATTGCCATTCGCTCTTTTTGCGCAAATAGATATTGGATAACGGTACTAAACCTCCAAAAAGTGCGGAACTCACCATCTCGACAAGCTCCTTCCCTGCGCTTTATATGGGTTTTGGTGTGATGAAGCTTTTCAAGTTTCAGTAAATTGAGCTATGAAGATATGGTTATATTATGCGGGTTGAAAGCTACCAGGCACAGATCAGGCGATCTTGCCTTAAGAGCAGTCGAAGCTAGCGTGGTTGGCTACACGTATGAAGTGTCGATGTACATGCATAGCATGGATGCAATTATCAGATCTAGATGTACAGAAACCAATCACAGCCTTATATTTAAAAGCATTTATAGTGACCTCACACCCGCGCTGATTGATACATACACCGCCATTATGCCGTCCTCATGTAAAGATATACGTAAGTTTATATCCCTGTATTTATACAACGAAACTAATAACTCTGCAGGCGCTGCTCTCGCTGAGTGCCTTGCCAACTCGGACTGCGTCTTTGTACATCGAAACAAGGCTGCCGACTGCCTTCGCTACCCGCTCTCCGAGACCTTGCCAACCCGGTGCCAGCAATTGAAAAAGGGCTATGGTGATTGCAAGCGGGGGATGGTTGATATGCGGAAGCGTTTCCGTGGAAATTATCCGATTACCCTCTCAGCGGAGCTGGAAGGTGGGGGAAGGCATGGACATGAGAGTGGGGGACAGCTGTATGCAGGAAAGTCGTATTATGCTCAAGAGAGCTCTAATGCTGCAGAAGATGCTAAAGCGGAGAAGGATGAAGATGGTGGGAAGAGGTGAGAGAGATAAGGAGACAAGCTTGGACATCCCAGACTTTAAACAGAGATATATCACACGAGGCCACCGGAGCACACAAGAGGTTGAGGAACTGCGGCGGGTAAGCAAGGTAATAGGCTACTGCTGCCAAAGGCACTCTACGCATAAACATAGCTCAAAAACAACTTTATAAACATTGTTTATGTGACCGCACCTAGCACGCAATATCCATATCATGTAGTCCTTCACCCATAGGAAGTGTGATCTACCTCCACCTTCGGCCAGACAGCTCTTACTTTTCGCTGCCCACTAACCCCAATCCCTTCACTCCGCCGACACTACTCTTCGCTCCCACCATCCCCCCTACTTCTCCTTTGCTGAACCCAGGGTTGGCAATTTCATGCCGAATATATGCTGCTCGGATAGCTTTTACTTTCTCAATCTGTAATTGCAATTCGAAATGTCAGTTTCTGGATCAGTCTGTGATGGAGCACTTCCATGATTATGTATCGCACCGTAGGTACCAAGGAATAATTGACTAGAATAGAGAGTATGCTGACCTCTTTCTTGTGATGAAGGCACTCAAAGTAGTCGTCTCGCTGGGGAATACATTTCCACCTTCCCTCCGCATTCCCGTCCGCGGTGTTTACGACATAGCATGCAAGTAGGTCTTGCCAGAAAGGGAAACACTTTAATAAGACATGCGGAGTAAGCAACACCTTAAAGTAGTTGGAAGCAAAGCAACCAATTCATGGAGACAAGCACAGTTGATGTGAGGAGAATATCGGGGTATCAGGGTAGAGAGCAGGCTTCTGTGGGACGAGCGCATTGCTGGGCATGACGCGGATAGCGATCCTGAAGCTCAGTAAGGGGAAGTACGACATACTCTGCTCACACCTAATAGGAACCCGTGCAGCAATTAGTATATTATTGACTGCAAAGTAGCAAAAGGGAGGCTAAGAAAAGCCATCTTTCACTCACCACCGTTGAGACCATATCCAGATGCCATCTCTTCGATAAACCTACTGAATACAGTCGTGTAGTGCGAAAAAAAGGTCAACTGGTTTGTTCGGGAGCAATGTCGCCTTAACGCTGCGATAAGGTTGGTTGTGAAGTGCTTGGCATAATCGAGATGTTGATAAGATTAGATCTATAGGCGTGCGTTGCAACTTCCTTTGCTCATTGAATATTAGTCTCATGCCAAGACCCTCTGCGCGACCGAGCGCATTGAATATATAATGTACATTGTTCATTAGTAAGGCTTACTCCTGCTCTTCCTATAGTCTGGTTGGCACCTCTTCCTACTATGTTTCGTTTCTCCCCGTTTCCTCTCAACCTTGGGTTTTTCCAATTTTTCAGGTTCTTCGAGCACCGCTTCAGGCTCGGGTCCCTTCCATACCTTAACCAATCCGTCCTCTCCACCCGTATATACAGTTCGCGTCTCCTGTACCACGTATACACACCTTGCCACCTCCTCCCCATGCCCTCCTGCCAACCGCATCTTCCTCTCAGCATCAATTCTCCAGCCCGACATTCTCCCATGCTTAGTCCTCCCACTCCAATTATTCTCAAATGGCATTAGATCAATCCACTGTTGTTGATGTGACCCCACCACCAATGTACCTCCCCTTCCAGCTGTTTCTGGCAGAAGGGTTATGACATAGTCGCACCCTAGCTTCTGCCTTACATCTCCCCATATACTCTTTCCCTCACTTTCATCCCCCTCCGCAGTCGGAGGAGTATCGTCATCTACGGTACTAGGGTCGTTAAGAGGGTAAACAGTGAGGATCTCGTCGTGTGATAGAGCGTATATGTCCATATCTTCTACCCGGGGGGCGGTTGAGCGGAGGAATCCGGTACGATGTACTGAGGATCCATGGTTTATCACTTGGAAGAGAGCCTCATCATCATCAGCATCTCTGATGTCTCTTTTGGTTTGCTTAAGATCGTAGACATTTACTAGGCCATCAGTCGAGCCTGAGAGTAGTAACGATAAATTCACTCTATCAAATTGAAGCTTTTCGTGTCGTCAGCTAGATGTACATCTCAAATAGCAGAAATGGAGAGGAACCTCAGTAATATCATCGCTATGACTCTCCGTATAATGTCTCGAAACTGCGAAATTCCTAAGGTCCCTACCCCTAGTCAGTATCGCTTATGTCCCAACTCCATCGCCTGTCTGTGAAATCACATACCATATGACAACAGAGGCTAGTTGATCCACTAGCTCCTCCCCCGCTGCAATCGCATTATATGCCTTATCCACTGCTAGGGAGAGGAACGGCTTTCCACACGCTGGTTCATCCTTCGACTTTCATCAGCCTAAGTCTTCCCACTGCCTCAAAATTGAGACAAGTTGGTTACCAACACGCCAGCTTTCCACTTTGCTTTCCGCTGCGAGCATCCCAAAGCTTTACCTGACCATCTCTGCCGGCTGTAACGAGTACATTTGTATCCAAAGCCTCTAAACATGTAACACCGTCCGTATGGGTGCTTGGAATGGTGCTGAGTAATTGTATAGTTGAAGCATTGAAGATGTGTAGCGAGTCTGTCGACGAAATTGCTGCAAGGTTGCTGGGACCTTGAGGCGCAAATTCGTAGATGTATGTCCCTTGGGGTGTAGAGAGGTTATTTGACAAGACAGGATTGAATATCTGCGGCATTTTGGGATCTTGATGAGTACTCTTGCGAGCGGCTTGGGTAAAATGGGACTGTAACGATGCACCAAAAGTTGTAACTCTTGGCGTCTCAAAAATTGTTATTCATCTACTGCATTTTTTTTTTCTTGGAAACTCCTATATCATCTACTGTTTACAGAGATAGTACGATATGTCAAAGCAATACAGAAAACCCGGTAATTTGTCGTCGAAGAAGAGAACGGCCCCAGAACGAAAAGGGCCACAGACAACAGACGAGTTTATTGAGCGTGCGTCCCAAACCCCAAATCTGATTAATTCCAATGTAGCATCTGACCACGGCAGCTACTGATGCGGATGAACAACCTAACAGTCGGAACTGACTTTGAGGAGTCGGGTGACCGCTGGCGTAATCAAGATGATCCAAAGGTATTAACCAAGAATTACATAGATACTTTTAGAAATTAACTTTATATAGTCCTCACGCTTTTATATGAAGGCTATTGCTGCCTATGAAGCTGCCTTGAGGCTTACACCTAATTCCCTCGATGCTGCATACAATAGAGCTCGCCTTCAGCTCATCATTGCCACAAATGGGCATCTTTTTCCCCCTGGAGCTAGCCATAGCGCTGCAGACATGCTTCAGGAAGCATTGAGATATCACGAATATTGCTTGAACTTACCGGACGGGCACTCCGAGCATGACATTACTTTGTATGAAGATCCTGAATTTAACAGGGAATTCATAACGCTGATACGTTAAGAGCTTTCCTTTAATAGCAATACTGGCCAGGCATACATTACACTTGCAGAAGAGGTCTCATTGGGAGCAAATGGCCCACGCCCAGTGTCACCGATTAGGGCAATGGAATTAGTTTGGAATGGAATCCAGATGTTTGATCGTACATTAGCATTACAGGAATCACAGTTACAGTCCATGGTGCCCCAGGGCATTGACCTAGACACAGAGGATGGCGGAGTCACTCTTCGTGATTCCAACACGTTTGGAGGAGTGGAACGAGCGAAGGCTGATAGATTTCAGCAGAGCGAACAATGGACAGTTATTAAGGAGCCAGTCACCAAGTCAGACGTCTTAGACACGGTGCTCGCAAAACTGGAGGCTTTGATCCTTCTTTGTGACTTAACCCAGCAAACTGGTAATACCCAACTCACTGGCGATCCCTTCATATTCTATAAGGAACAGGGAGGCGACCTCTTGTCGAAGCTTGAGGAATTGCTTGAGGATTTACCGGAGAGTAGAGCTGAAGCTGTGCTACCCAGAGCAAATTTCATCGTTGCAGTTGCGGATCTGGGTTTTAAATCAGGGAATCTATCAGCACAACAGTACACGGACCACGTCCAACGAGCGTTTCCCTCTGGGACAGCGGCAGAACTTGGACCTGTCATGACTGTGAACAAGGCAGAGGCCTATATTCAACTTGCGCAAACTCTTCTAGACCTCACAAATCCAAAGGCGGCAGAAGTCACCTCAAATCAAATGCTCTCTCACCTTAACCTTGCTGCAAAGCTCCTTACAGAGGCGGCAATCCAAGACAAGAAGAACGCCAGGTTATGCTGTCTTCGTGGTGACGTCGAAATGTTCCGTAGCCGGATGATTATGCGCAATGAGGCAGACCCAAAGCGATTGACCACTATGGAGACATTGTGGGACAATGCGGGGGTTTTTTATCGAGGAGCTAAGAAACTTGCAGAAGCATATCCAGATGGGCAGATGGATATTAAAGTAGAGGGGATTGTAAAGGGAATTGTGGCTGAGATGGAGAAACAGCTAGCGCGGGAAGGAGGTGATGCTGAGAAAATCGCGGCGAATGCAAGGAAGGAGTTGGGAGTTTTTCCAGGGTGGGACGAGATCGTCGTCGGGGCCGTTAGGAGCGGTGTCTTTAACGAGATGATCTTGATGAAATTGAGAAATTAAAAGAACTCTTCTTTTAGTCTGGCGGGCACCGCCTCTCGCAGAGGGGTAATTACAGTACTAATCGCTTGCAACTAAGTAGCTACTAGTAGGCCTTTTTTGAATGAGAGGGATTGCATACCAGACTAGATTGCATACGCGCATGTACAATAGAGTACATAAGTATACAGAGTAGTTGCTACTTAATAATCTGACTGATAATCCAAATTAGTCTGCGGAGGGCAGACTAATTCATTCAGTTGGCACAAACACATTGTCAAAATGTTCTCGTGTCACAACTCGTGTCCGGGAAACAACTTTTGCACATTTAAACTCTAAGTACAGTACATAGGTATTTCCCACAAACGCCAAGGCCGACTTAGCCAAGATATATATAGAAGTATCTGCCCTCTTAGCATATCCACTCTCAATCAAATTTTTTCACAAACCTCAGCCGCAGCAAAAGCCCACCATCTGCACTTAGGTATGTTTGTTTTTTATAATCCTATCCTTATATAAATCTGCTTGAGATGAAGACTTTTCTACCTCGACCGTGGCCCCATTGAAGACCCAACTTCTGGATACATGCCTCGTTTTGGGGTTCTGGGGTTGGATCGTGTAAGTGGGGCCTATGTTGGCGACAACCAACAGCCTGGGATATTTGTTCATAGTTACTCTGAGGCATTGTGTTTGGATATTACTTTTGTTTCCGCAAGTCCATTTTGAGGAAGTCGCTAATATCTATGATAGTATGTCTAAGAAGTTGTGAGGCATATTTACTGGTCACGGTTTGATCCTTACGAAGAGTCGCATTAGCAAAATAATCGAGAGCTATTAGTTCTATATCTCAGTCACAATGTGTACTGTTTCATCCACTAAGCGTTGTTCAATGAGCAGTCAATTTGAAACAGCCTCCCCATGCAATGCTCCTCTTCTACAATAATAAAAAAATAAAGTCTGGTTGAAATAAGCCATTTCTTAGGTGCTGTCTTTTTGATATTGCAAGTAGAGATATTTGCCCTAATTTCAGAAACAGAACTGTATTAGGACAAACATGGGTATAGTCCTCCCACATTTGTCGTTCATCCCAGGTTTTACACAAATTCACTCCTCATTTTTCTGTCGTTTTCCGCTGAGGCCTCCAACAAATTATCCCTTCTCACCCTCTTTGCTTGATCTTCTTCCAGCTTCTTCATAAGTAGCTCTGTGACTTGGCATACCACCAGAAGTGCTTGATTTGCACATCTCATTAGAACGACTGCTTCAATCGCTGTACCACCTGCCTTCGAAATCTGGCACACCTCCCCATGTTTATTCAGAGTAATTGTCATATCCCCTTCTCTCAATTGTTCTTCCTGTAGTGTTGCATCCATAAGGACTATTGCGCCTCCAAGAAAGAAGGAAAAAGTAACGCAGATAGGGTGGTGAAGTATTGATAGTGGCACTGGTACTCGCTCTGTGAGAGTATGGATGATTACCTTCTCTCCTTGAACAGAGACATCTGGTCGTCGGAAGTGAGCCAAAGCAGCAACGACTGCAATGCAGCTGGCATCAACAAGGGCACCATCATGGTCGAGGAAATGTACGTCAGCTCGGACGCTCCAGCACTTCTGTCCGGCTACAATGCAGAGAGATTCCTGGTCGATAGCATTGGATCGCCGAATCGCTTTTTCAATCAGACGGGCAAGGAGGACTTCTTGCTCTGTTGACCTAGAATAATCTATGGTAAGCTACGAAAGGTCCCTGGATTCAGGGAAAATTTGCAAGATGTTACAGACCGTCCCACTTCGAATGCCGGTGATGCCATCGGCCCTAGTTCGGTGGTGATTGAGAAAATTCCTTCGAATGGGCGATCAGGATACGGTTTTGTAACTTCTGCAGAGACTCGTGCAATTACCCTACTCAACTCTGTGAGTAAATGTGCTTATGGAGAGTTTCGATGCTCACCTCGTTCTTCCCAGCTTTACATCTGCTAGCCCAAATTCCTCTCCAAACGAGATATCTACTTTTCGAAATTCATCAAGTTGTCGTCCATCCACTCGTAGTCCTTGTTGGAGTGCTTCAAGCACAAACGCCTTCTCATTGTTTGAGGGTTCTGGTTCTCGAGGCATCGTTTTTAGTTCGAATTTAGAATTTTTGCAGCCTGTGGTTGTGGATAAAGTCTTCTGGTTACCAAGCTTTCACAGGTCCAGCTTGGCATAGGTATCGCTGATAGTTTACTGTTTGAGCTCTTGTTTTCAGGCGCGACGCACATCAACGCAAGTGAGCCCCGTAAACACATCCAACATGACCGTGGGTTTCAGGATAGACTCTTCTACTTTGAATTTACCATACTGATAATGATTCTCTATATAGACAGCCCACAGACCAACATTTGACCCAGCTCGTGGCAAAGAGATCCAAAAAGGCCCTGCATATCATCAACGACTTCTTCCAGCATACACGAAGTTAAAAGTTCGACAGCCAGGTCAAGGTGGAGATGCCGACAAGGATTATCGTGATCTCCGTGCCGAGCTCCTCGCGGCGGAAGCTGCCCACTATGCGAAGGTGAAGGGCATCAAGACGGAGGACAGAGATGAGGATGGAGATAGTGAAATGGGAGGTGTAAAGAGGCAACTTGAGGCAAAAAGGAATTCAGTAGAATTAGAGGATGAAGATACAGACGATCTGGAGGCAAAGCGGCAGAAAGTTTTAGTAGAAACACGCGAATTGGATGCAGACTCTGATGGAGATGGGGGAAGTGATGCAGATGATGACGCAGACGATGATGACGATGATGAAAGTGAGGATGAAAATGATGAGGAGGTATTGTTACGGGAGTTAGAGAAAATAAAGAAGGAGCGTGCAGACCAGCGGGAAAGGGAGGAACGGGAAAAGGCTGCAGCAGAAGAAGCAAAGAGGGAGGTGAATATAGCCCGAGGGAATCCACTTCTTAACTCGGATGCGTTTGCTGTGAAAAGGAGGTGGGATGACGACGTTATATTCAAGAACCAAGCACGGGGGACAGACGAGAAGGGGAAGAAGAAGGAGTTTGTCAACGATTTGTTGCGGTCTGATTTCCACAAGAAATTCATGGTGAGTCACTACTCTGAAATCATGTCCTTGAATTGTTTATGTATGACACTAACAGTGTTTAGAGTAAATACGTGCGATAAGTCTCTAGTGGCTAGGTATCCGGAGGGTTTTATGTGATGTTTAACGTCATCGTGGAGTTTCTGGCATACGGTTTAGGAGGCATGATTTCTTTAGTCCTTCTTTGTTAATTGGAATTTTTCTCTTACCGTGGCCTTATTCCATGAGTAGCTTGGTTTCATCAAAACTCATGTAATACCGTCTTATTCATTGGAGAAGTCATTTATATGATGTTGATCTAGTCTACTCCTGAGTTTCAAAACCTTCACCTATATAAGATATTACTTTTCAATACCCCACTATTTTGGTTTATTGAAGAATCTGCTTGCATGCTCAGATATCCGTCGGCGATAATTGATGTGCTCCATAGCATACCCGATCTCGCCGTTGAGCACCAAGTACTTAGGTGCATGTGCCCATGCCACAATTGTGGGTACTGAGCATTGGCCGTGAGCACGAAACCAAATATACCATTAGTAAAGTATCCAGTATAAAAGTCTCCCGAATTATGAACCCCTGCTGCCTGTAGATCATGTTGTCTCACTACAGCGGGGTAATTGTTGACTCGACTGGTATTCACACTACGAGATCCATATGTATATGCATGCACCATGGAGATGTGCACTGATACAACTATATAGTCGCATAGGCCACCTTCATCTAGCCTCCTCACTTACTGATAATTTCCGCAACATACTCAGCTTGAAAAGAAGACCCTCGCTATGCCTTCACGGTCAACCTCAATTGAACCTATACACCCTACGGACGATGTCAGGGTAACCCACGAGTTTGCTACAGTTAATGGGAGGAAGTACCGTAAGTCCCTGCAGTCATTCAAGCCTCAAGTATCTATCATATGACTAACCTGAATTAGACTATGTGAATGGATTTCCCAAGGGCGAACAGAAGGGAGTATTTTTACTGGTTTGTTGGCTATTTCCCTAATGCAACCGTGTTTGACTGGGTGACCGAGTTGTTCGATGCTGACGTTAGATTTTCCGGGTTCAGCTTCACGGGTTTCCCGAACTGTGGTGTAAGCTCTTCGTATCGCTCGCAAGATGCAAATAGCACGTACTCCTTTACCTTGATACTGATTTACGGATTACAGACAGTTGGCGATACGTAATCCCGGCCTTGCTTGATCATGGTTTCCGCGTCATTACACCTGATTTGCTTGGATACGGCCAAACGGTACTGTTGCCCTGTGACTATGATACTTCGTTGTATCATTTATTAACCAAAACATGTAATCAGGACAAGCCTGTTTGCACGCAAGACGAGATCGGGCCCTACACCCCAAAGAGTATGTCCGCCGACCTCGCGGAGCTCCTGAAGCAGTTGAATATCCCGAGGGTAGTGGTCGTTGGGCATGACTGGTGAGTCAACTACGTACTTTTATCTTTTACCCTATCACCGTGGCTAATACCTGTTTCCAGGGGCTCTTATCTAGCACAGCGATTTGCCTACTTCCAGCCAGAACTGGTTTCTCATATTGCGGTGATTGTAGTACCATTTATGCCACTACAAAGACAAGAAATGACTCCTGAAGACATGGTGAAGATGCTGCCTAATTTCAAGTATCAACTGTCTTTTATTGACCCCGCGAAATTTGAAAATGGGTTCAGAGAGCGCAAAGACGTGGAGCGTTTATTTCGTGCTTTCTTCCAGCCTAAGCCCCTGGCACCCAGACCCAAGGGACAGGTGGCTCGAATCAATTCCGTGGACTGTGTCCTCGATGTAATTGGAGATGTTCCAAGGAGCGACATGATTACAGAGCAGGAATTGCAAAATTACGTGGACCACTTTACACAAGGAGGTTTCCATGGACCATGTAACTGGTATAGGACAAGGTGGCATATCTGGAACGATGAAAAGGAGTACGTCCAATCCTTATGATTGATATTTTATCGCTACTGACAAGATATAGCTTGCCCAACTCCACCATTGAGGTTCCAGCACTTTTCATCCAAGCTATGCATGACCTGGTCTTGTCCCCAGAATTCGTCGAAAATACGCCACAGCATCTCGTTGCACCCAAGTTGACACATAGGACAGTTGATACAGAACATTGGGCTATGATGGAGGACCCCGATGCAGTCAATCATATATTGAAGGAGTGGATCACTGCGGTTGTGCTAGGGGGAAATCCAAAGCTGTAAGGTTGACATTGTGAATTCCCCGACAGAGGAAAGGTGTTACCTGCTCATATGCTTTCAACTATGACTGAGCTGTGGATGTAGGTAGGAAAAGTAAGTTGTTTACCAGTCTACTTTAGATCTAGTTTGATATGGGGGTATCTATTGGTTGTATTATGTCAGAGGGCCCCTCTGTAGAGGTTCCAACCAAACTATTCTACTTAATTGTGCTTAGTGAGTGAGTGTCTTTTGTAAGCCTAGGGGCTTGTGCCACCAGACTACCTAATACAGAGGGGCTAGTGCAAGCCAGACTACTAGGGGCCTAGGGCCCGCTTCTAAGGAGGCTATCATGACTTGGTTAGAGTAGTGCAAAGGTAGTCTGGTTGGCACAACACCCTCCGTAGGAGGGTCTGGAGAAATAAGTTAGTTTTTACTATGGGCGCTACCCGCATAATGGTGGCTTGGCTGATAACACCGCTCCTGGTTACATTTATACTCCTAATTCCGACGTCACTACTATGTCAAACTCCTATGGCAGCGACTTATATCTATGCCAGCAGACATTGACAGCAATATACCATGTATTGAGCGGGTACTTATTGAGCGGGTACTAATTCAGACGTATCAACCAGTGGATATATGCTACTTCAGACATATTAAGTGTTCAACATATGTGTTAATTCAGACATATTGACCAGTGGATACATGTGCTAATTCAGACATATTGACCAGTCGATACATGCGCTAATTTAGACAACTCGAACAGTGGATACATGTGCTAATTCAGACAACTCGAGCGGTGGATATATGTGCTAATTCAGACAACTCGTGCGGTGGATATATGTGCTAATTCAGACAACTCGAGCGGTGGATATATATGCTAATTCAGACATATTGAGTGTTCGACATATGTGTTAATTCAGACATATCGACCAGTAGACACATGTGCTAATTCGGACATATCGAGCGGTGGATATATGTGCTAATTCAGACAACTCGAGTGGTGGATACATGTGCTAATTCAGACAACTCGAGCGGTGGATATATGTGCTAATTCAGACATATCGAGCGGTGGATATATGTGCTAATTCAGACAACTCGAGCGGTGGATATATGTGCTAATTCAGACAACTCGAGCGGTATGGATATATGTGCTAATTCAGACATATCGAGCGCAGGATATATATGCTAATTCAGACATATTGAGTGGTCGACATATGTGTTAATTCAGACATATTGACCAGTGGATACATGTGCTAATTCAGACATATCGACCAGTAGATACATATGCTAATTCAGACATATCGAGCGGTGGATATATGTGCTAATTCAGACATATCGAGTAGTCGACATATGTGTTAATTCAGATATCTTGAGTCGCAGCGATTTTGGGAGCAATATATCCTTATGGCAGCGACATACCCCTATGGTAGCGACATACCCCTATGGCAGCGACATACCTCTATGGCAGTGACATACCCCCATGGCAGTGACATACCCCTATGGCTATATTGGTGAACTCAGTAGCAATACTCTATTAGGTGATAGTAATAATTTTTCAAGAGTTTGAAAATGTATAAACATAGTTAGTATACTTGTCTTCAGAAAAGTTAATGGAATTAAGCAGCTTTTTTTAAAAGCTACTGAAAGTCTGCAATAAGAATAAGTGAAAACAAATTGCCTTTCTGGTCATAGATGAAGCTCATCTAGTCGAAGATTCGTATGTTCATACCCTTCAACATTCTGACTGTGGGTTGCGGTTGGTTCGTTCAATTTTAAGTTCTGACTGTGGGTTGCGGTTGCTTCGTTCACTTTGCAGGGTTGCTTCGTTCAATTTGCAGGGTTGCTTCGTTCAATTTTAAGGTTTCTACGTTCACTTTACTCCGTACGGTTGCTTCGTTCAATTTTAAGGTTTCTACGTTCACTTTTACGGTTGCTTCGTTCACTTTCGTTCAATTTTAAGGTTTCTACATTCACTTTTACGGTTGCTTCGTTCACTTTCGTTCAATTTTAAGGTTTCTACGTTCACTTTACGGTTGCTTCGTTCACTTTGCAGTCAATTTTAAGGTTTCTACGTTCACTTTACGGTTGCTTCGTTCACTTTCGTTCACTTTGCAGTGCCTTCATCCGGGTGCTTGAGTTGCTTTAACAATGAAAACTCCAAAATATGGACCCTGTGGGATGCATAAGGAGCAAGCAAATCAGAATACAGGCTCAAACTAAGAGGTATACAATAGGGGCAATGATTTCCGGACAGATTTTTCCAAGCTGGATACCTTCCAATATACGATACCTGGTGTACCTTTCGTAGCTGTGATAGCTACCTCGACACCAGAAAAGTTACTCAGGATACGCAATGGCTTAGGCATCGCAGAAAACGCAATCAGTATTGTAGAACCAATCAACAGAAGCAATCTGTTTTTCGTGGCCAAAAGAATCACAGAAGGTATCGAAAATTATGGGCAAGGGGATCTAGAATGGTTGATTCCACCTTACCTAGATCAGGGACGCAGGTATAACCAGGTGGAAATCCCCCCGACAATTATATACGTTGATCATAAGCAGACTGCACATAAGATTTGCTATTTTTTGCAGGGTCTACTTCTGGCAGTCACTCACAATCGGCTAAGGCTTGAGAATTACTGGGACTTCGATCCTCAATCCAGGAGTGAGCGCATAATAACGCCTTACTATGCTATTCTATCTCACACAATGAAGAAATATATTCGAGTGGATTGGCGTTCAGGTAAAGCTCGTATCTTGGTGGACATATCTGCCTAGGGGATGGGTATTGATGATAGTTATGTTGAATGAGTTATCCAATAGCATACGAAACCCCTAAACAATTTGGATACCCTGATGCAATGCTTCGGTCGTTGTGCACCTCCAAAGATCTTCTCAATGCACTATATAAATTGTAACCTACAAGGGAGTATATCAAACCTAAAACACAACCTATGCAAGTATTATATATGAAGTCCAGATACGCCCATAAGTTGGTAGCCTCTTTATCAATATTTTGTCTTCGAAGCTTTTTATTCATCATATATAATGAACTAGGAATATGGCCATCTTTATACTCCCCTAGAAAAAGTTTCATTGTGGCTTTAGTGAAGTTCATTAAAGTGTGTAGTGGCCCTAAACCAGGCAATATAAATAAGAAATTTTCCCTAGGAATATTAGCTTCCCGTAACATTTGTATTGTATATACACGACCTACCAGTAACTAGTCTCTACTAACCAAATATAGACCCTCTATCAAGTCTTAATTTAAGTATCCAAGATCATCACATAATACAGTCTTTATAACCTCAAGATTACCATCCACAGACCCTTGGTTATATGGCATTAATAATAATAGAAAAATTAGTATTGTAGTAGGATATAGAATATAAATAGAAACTCTTTGGATAGTAGGATATAATTTCTAACTCTTGAGCAGGCATAAAATTCCCTCTTCTATATAGTATTGGTGAAGTTTTGAGACTATATGAAGGGATTCAACACTGGGTCCTAAATCCTGTGGATTGAGAAAATATCTCCATATAAACCTTAACTACTCACGCAGAATATATATTATGCTATCTGGAAAGCCGACTAGAGAACATACAGTGCTATTATCCATTATTGCTTCTCTTATACTAGGACCATCTCAAAAACTAACTTTCTTATTAATATTGTCTATATCACTTTTAAAGGCAGTCCTTTTCACCAGATTGTGTATTTCCTTTTTATTGAGATTTGCCACCTGAAACTGTTAGTTTTTTATATGAATCTAATAGAATAGATCCTAACCTTCTTCATAGTATTATGAATATGTTTCTCACTACAACAGATGCTGGTACCTTATAACATATCTATCCCACTGTTTGACATATGGCATGCCTTCATGAAGACCCCAATCTGGGTCTGATAGGAATTGATCTGTTGATTTTTAGCATATAACAAAACCATGAATGCAGAGAATATCATCATGTCCTTATTTTTCTTGGACTCGATGGCCAGGCTGGGTCCAATGGCAATGGAGGATAATATTTGCCAGACTAGAGGAGCTTCTTTTCGGACTAATTCCTGCATATCCCCTATCCTAGAAGGCAAAGGACCGCAGTCATCATCCTGCTCTGAGGTACTGTTAGTATTATTCAGCCTGCGAGAATTGCGGAGTATTGAGTCTTTTGGTACCAACAGTGCGCAGACTTCTACATTACACTGGCTTTTATACACCTCAACCGCTGTTATTGGTATTTCCGCAAGTTGAGGTATCCACAGGTCAATATTTTCACGAGCCCCAGAGATCAAAAACCCATGTCTAGCAACTGAGGTCGCATCATTCTCATTCCATGCACTCAGGAACCCGCGCATATTGTGTTGAGCTTCTCTGCATCTTTGACCAATCGCTGCTGGGTTCGCCAATATGCCGCAGCTATTATGGGCTTGGGGGGTCTCCCGGGGGGTCTTTTAGGAATACCCAAATTCATGTTGTTTGGTATATTGTCACAATATGTTGTTATATGAATTAATTACAGTACAATATTTATTTATTTTCGGTGTCATCAGCCAAGCCACCATTATGTGGGTAGCGCCCATAGTAAAAACTAACTTATTTCTCCAGACCCTCCTACGGAGGGTGTCGTACCAACCAGACTACGTAAAGTGAACGTAGAAACCTTAAAATTGACTGCAAAGTGAACGAAGCAACCGTAAAGTGAATGTAGAAACCTTAAAATTGACTGCAAAGTGAACGAAGCAACCGTAAAGTGAACGAAAGTGAACGAAGCAACCGTAAAGTGAACGTAGAAACCTTAAAATTGAACGAAGCAACCCTGCAAAGTGAACGAAGCAACCGCAACCCACAGCCAGAACTTAAAATTGAACGAACCAACCGCAACCCACAGTCAGAATGTTGAAGGGTGTGAACATACGAATCTTCGACTAGATGAGCTTCATCTATGACCAGAAAGGCAATTTGTTTTCACTTATTCTTATTGCAGACTTTCAGTAGCTTTTAAAAAAAGCTGCTTAATTCTATTAACTTTTCTGAAGACAAGTATACTAACTATGTTTATACATTTTCAAACTCTTGAAAAATTATTACTATCACCTAATAGAGTATTGCTACTGAGTTCACCAATATAGTACTATAGATGTTGCTGCCATAGGGGTATGTCGCTACCATAGGGGTATGTCGCTGCCATAAGGATATATTGCTCCCAAAATCGCTGCGACTCAAGATATCTGAATTAACACATATGTCGACTACGCGATATGTCTGAATTAACACTTATGTCGACTACTTGATATGTCTGAATTAGCACATATATCCACCGCTCGAGTTGTCTGATTAGCACATGTATCCACTGGTCGATATGTCTGAATTAGCACACATATCCACCACTCGAGTTGTCTGAATTAGCACATATATCCACCGCTCGAGTTGTCTGAATTAGCACATGTATCCACTGGTCGATATGCCTTAATTAGCGCCTAGATCCACCACTTGAGTTGTCTGAATTAGCACATATATCCACCGCTCGAGTTGTCTGAATTAGCACATGTATCCACTGGTCGATATGCCTTAATTAGCGCCTAGATCCACCACTTAAGTTGTCTGAATTAGCATATGTATCTACCACTTGATATGTCTGAATTAGTGCATATATCTACTGTTCGAGTTGTCTAAATTAGCGCATGTATCTACTGGTCGAGTTGTCTGAATTAGCATATGTATCTACCACTCGATATGTCTGAATTAACACATATGTCGACCACTCGAGTTGTCTAAATTAGCGCATGTATCCACTGGTCAATATGTCTGAATTAGCATATGTATCCACTACTCGAGCTGTCTGAATTAATACACTCGAATTGTCTGAATTAGCATATATGTCGAACCCTCAATATGCCTGAATTAGCATATATATCCACTGATTGATATGTCTGAATTAGTGTCCGCTCAATACATGGATACGTTCTTTGATACCGAGCTCAGTGTAGTTGAAACAATTCTTGGAGAGGAGGAGAGAAGAACAGGCCTAGCCCAAACATTCGATACAACCCGTAAGGAGTGGGAGGGGCAAGTGTATAAGAGTGATACTGATGAGACTAGGCTAGTTGAGGAAGAGAAAATAATTGGAGGCCTCAAGGATGAAATTCTATGCTTGTCTAAGGAACGGGATGTATTAGACACAGTACTTTCTCACTTGAAGCAGACCTTGGTAGCTTTTGCGGACCAAGGGGTGGCCCATGTGGAAACGATCGAGAGGTTGGAGAAAGAGATTTTTAAGTTGAGGTGGGAGAAGGAGAAGTGAGTTGAGCGAGAGGAGATGGTGGGAAACCAACTACAGATATGTGAGAGAAACTGGAAGGAGTGGGCGGAGGAAGAGGTGGGAAAGAGGTCAAAGAAGATTTTGGTTTCTGAGCGGAAGAAATGGCAGGCAGAGTCTAAGGCACTACCGGTTGAGACGGTATCAGTCGGAACCCAGTCGGACCATATTGAGGAGGGGGTAGTGAAGGTACAGGCGGAAGTGGGGGTTCAGACGGAGATGGGTGTTGAGAAGGAAGGGGCAGGAGATAGTGACGATATTGTGATGGCAGATGGGTCAAGTATGTATGAAGACCTATCTGCGTATGAGGATGAGGACGAGGCCCCGGTAGCAGTGGCACCCCCAATTACCAAAAAACAGGCTGCACCTCGTCTGGCAGCAAAGGCTGGAAAGAAATCCCGACTAGCCAAAACACCCCCGCAGAACACACCGCCCAGCGACATCAGCTGTGAGAAGGCAATTGTGATTCACAAGGTCCCCTGCCAGAGACCCATGGCAGATATTATACAGGATGTGGGAGTGAGAGGGATTTTGGGAGCACATTGGCTCCGACGGGGTAACCGGAGATTTGGTAAAGCCACCAGCTCCGTGGTAGTGTTTTTTGAACGGAAGTTGGCTGTTGGGAGTCACCTGAAGATGAGGGGACGCTGGCTCCCAATTGAGGCGTATGACTTTCAGAGAGGAAGGAAGAGGGTGGACTTGTGCGAAGACCGGTAATGGATTTGTCTGTGATGGCTTTTATCATGCGTCTTTTTACCTTGTTTGGCATTTCGCACCCCCATACAGATTGTACAGAAGGCGGGTCTTTCACAGTTGTATTAGGATAGTTGATAGTTGGCTCGTTGTTCCGTGAGCGTACCGAGTCTTTTAAGATGAGGGAACGGGGCCGTCTCATAGCCTAAGGCTCCATAGACGTACAGACTTCAAAAAAAAAAAAATACATGGTATATTGCTGTCAATGTCTGCTGGCATAGATGTAAGTCGCTGCAATAGGAGTTTGACATAGTAGTAACGTCGAAATTAGGAGTATAATGTAACCAGGAGCGGTGTTATCAGCCAAGCCACCATTATGCGGGTAGCGCCCATAGTAAAAACTAACTTATTTCTCCAGACCCTCCTACGGAGGGTGTTGTGCCAACCAGACTAGTGCAAAGGAGGCTATCATGACTCGGTTAGAGTAGTGCAACCAGACTAATCTTGGTATTCAGGACTTTGTGTCAACCAGACTACCTAGATCAGGACTAGTCTGGCTTGCATAACCCCAGTGCTCTCTACGAGAGGCATTGTCCGCCAGACTACCCCCAGTGTAGAGTAGTCTGGTACTTAAGTGTACTAGTCTGGTTGGCACAAGCCGCTCGTAGGGCTAAGTGTATTGGAGATATATAGTCTGGTTGCGGGAAAATTCTCAGATTATGTGATACTAGATACATGTGAGGTGACCTTCAGAGATTGCAATAGTGCGAAGCAGCCGTATAACGTTAAAGGCAATCTGTTCTAGGGTTCTCAAACTCTGGAGTGTCACTTTCTATCCACCTTCGGATTCGAACGAGAGCCATCAAAAATGGTATCTTCTCCCGAAACTCAAGAGATCGTTGTTCTCGGGTAAGCTAATTCGAGAAAAGCTGTTAAGCAGCTGCTAAGGTTTCAACTAATGTATCTTCATATGTAGAGCCGGTGTGGTCGGGCTCCAAACAGCTCTCTCCCTTCTCGAAGCTGGTTATGGGGTTACAGTGGTAGCCAGATATTGGCCAGGAGATAAGAGTATCGATTACACTTCACCATGGTGACTCCTGCCTCAATTTTAGCCATGGATTTACTTACGTCTGACGATAGCTCATCTCCAACAGGGCCGGTGCGGTAAGTTCCTCCCCGCTTCCATGCTAGTAGCCATTTTCGTCCAAGCTTCTTATGTGGTCTTATGGACGATGTAGCACTGGCGTCCTCACGCTGCTGCAGGCGAGCTTGAATTCCAGAAATACGAAATAGAGACATTTAAATATTGGACAAAGATGGTGAAGAAAGTCCCAAAGGAAGAATGTGGAGTTACTGTACGTATTATTTCACTACTCCAAGCTACCGAATTCGGGGCAGCGATTAGAAATGTCATAACTTTTTTTTTCTCTGGAGCTAGATTCTACCAGACACATACTTCTGGGATTTGGGGACCCCGGAGACTATCTCTGCTCTCTGGTGGCGAGACCTTGTCCCTAGCCTCCGTATTGTTCCTGAAAGTGACCTTATTCCAGGGACAACTTTGGGCATAACATACGACTCATTTTGCATTGATGTCCCTATGTACCTTGACTATCTAGTTGGAAAGCTTGGGGATCTTGGTGTGAAGACCATTACCGCGGAGGTCGATACTCTCGAAGAGGTATTTGAACTTCCGGGGATTGACGACTGCTTAGTGGTAGGGATGGTGAACTGTACTGGAATGGGCGCGTTGAACTTGGTCCCAGACGAGAAAGTATATCCGACGAAGGGGCAGACGGTTATGGTAAAGGGAAGGGCGAAGCAGATAGGTTTTAGGGAAGGGGAAGGATATGTGGCTTATGTAGTGCCGAGAATTGGAGAGGATATTACGGTATTAGGTGGAACTAAAGGTGTCAGAGATTGGTAGGCTATACCTTTCGTATGATTTAAGTTATGATAATATATGGCTGAATGTTGAAATAGGGACCCTGAACCTGATCCCGCTGTCACAGAGAAAATCCTCAAAAGGTGCAAGGCTATTGCCCCAGAGTTACTCAATGAAAAAGGCGAGTTTGAGATAGTAGCGACACAAGCTGGGCGCCGGCCATCACGAGAGGGGGGACCGAGGGTCGCCCTAGTGAAACACGCTGGGCGGAAGTTCATATGCCATAACTACGGGCATGGCGGGGCAGGGTGAGTGTCTTTTTGCAACATTATGTCTCAGGAATCGTTGATTTTAACTCAGGCGTGGTTTCACCAGTTACCAGAGTTCGTTCGGGTCTGCCATGGACGTTGTTAGGCTCGTCAATGGCTTCCTCCGCTGAAAGTAAATGAGATTGGTTGGAATTGATTGGAATATTGATCACGATTACCCTGAGACACCTGTACCACAGTAGCCTAAAGTAGTTCAGTAAAGTAATCTAGATTGCCAAGGCCAAGTGTTGTTTACGTAAATCCTTTGCCTCCGTGACCTTTGTCTGCCACCACCAAACTGCAACGCGATGTCTTCTCCCGGTACGTATATGATACTACACGAACGCGCCCTAAACTCACACATCAATTGGCAATGTCTGTGTACTAACGATCTCCGAGTTCAGCCGACGACAGGTCGTCCCCTGTGGCCGAGGACTCCCAGCCTACAGGCAACCGATACGACCAGATGTTTGGTGACGACTCAGAAAACGATGAGAAACTATCCGTGGATGAATCTGGGGATGAATCAGATGTAGGAAGTCGAAAACGGAGACGAAACACAGATGGAGACGCAGATGCAGATGAAGATGATGAAGGACAAGAGGAGGAGATGTTAGATGAGTTGGACGAGGAGCTATTTGGTGATGAGGAGGAAGATGATGGGAAGAAACCACAGTACGTTTACTTCTTCCAGATAACCCAGTGCTCTAGCGCACAAGTCAGATGCCTGGATGGAAACCACTGACCTCTCCCAGAGTCCTTAACGATGACGAACTCGCCTCTGAACGAGATGAACGAGAAGAAACTCCCGAAGAACCAGTTCTCAAACGTCAAGCCGACATCTCCCTTGGTCGGTACACTCTTCTCGACCCGGGAGCCACTGGCGATCTCTATCTCATGAAAATCCCCCAATATCTCCCCCTCATCCCCGAGCTCTTTGACGTTGACACATTCACTGTTCCTAAGTCCACGCCTACTCAACCCTCTCCCTATACCCTTGCCACAACCGCCATTCGTTTTCGCCAGCACCCTACTGACCCCTCAAAATACCAATCCAATTCCCGCATTATTCGGTGGTCTGATGGAACTCTATCCCTCCAAATCGGCTCCAGCCCTGAACTCTACGACCTCCCTTCAAAGCCACTCGCACCCCCACCAAAGTCTACAGACTATGATCCAACGCAGGATTCGCATACCTACCTGGTTACTCCCCACGAAGGCGCGAATATGCTAAGGTTCATCGGTCATGCTACACAATCTCTTTCGGTTATGCCAGCTGGCGAAGATGTATCAGATGAGGCTATGGCGAGGCTACATGAACAACTTGCTGCGGCAGTACAGGCGAAGGGTGGTATGCGTGTGAAAAATATGGAGATACAAAATATGGAGGACCCAGAGAAGCTCAAGCGTGAAGCTGAGAAAGCCGAGAAGGAGCGTCTGCGTGCACAGAAGAGGTTGGAGGCTCAACGGAGGAAACATGATATCCTTCCTGAACGGAGTGGGTTATCTGGCTCTCGTGGTTCAGCAAGCGCCGGTGGCAGTGGTGCTGGTGGCAGGCTTACTGCTGCTGATTTGGAGGAACGTCGGAGAGAAAGGCGTGGAGGTAGAGGGTCGCCAAGTGGTAGGAGGGGCGCTACTCGTGAAGACGACTACGACCGAGGAGATAGCTTCCTTGCCGATGAAGACGAGGAAGAGGATGATTTCATTGTAAATGATGAAGATGGTGATGAGGAGATGGACCAAGATAATGAAGATGACGACGAGGAAACTGAACGGCGCCAGAGAGCGAAGCTGAAAAAAGCTAAGGATAAGGCTGCTGCTGCTGGCACGCCGAAGAAAACAGTCTCGAAGCCGAAGATGGGCAAGGAAGAGGAAGAGGAAGAAGAAGAAGAGGAGGAGGAGGAGGAGGCAGAGTTCACGGAAGAAAGTGAGGACGAGAGGAGGGAGAAGAGGAAAAAGGGAAGTCATGGGAAAGATGAAGGAGGTAAGGGGGAAGCTGGGAATGAAGATGAGGATGAAGAAGAGGAGGAGGTTAGGGCGGGTGGGGGAGGGAGAAAGAGAAGGAGATTTGTTGTTCACGATGATGATGAGGATTGACGGGATGGTGGGGAGTGACTTGTTATTCTGGCCGGTGAGTCCAAAGGTATGTGCAATTTTGAGCACAGGGAATGAGCACAGGATACAAGGGGGAGATAGTCACAAAGGGCTTCCCAGTTATGGGATACACGTGCTATGCGTTAGATCTCGATGCCTAATATCACTTCACGGGAGGCTTTTACATGATTTACAATGAAACGGATAAATTAAAATTATATGCCTCAATGAGTCTTGAAACTGCCTGTTCAAAGTACTTGTTGTCTTTAATGTTCATATTATAATATTCGAAGGACCTCCGTAGCTTACAGCACCGTTAACGTTTACAGAGTTTTGAATAACCCTCGCCTCCGCACCATATGCATGTAAATATACATTAGGTTATTAAGCAATTCAAAAGGTGTTTTCAAGCAAAATCGGACATGCATATGCTTACCATAGGTGCAGTTCCCCCCCCCAAGGCAGAGTTTGGAAAACCCAAAGATCTTAGGGCTCCTGCCCATACGAACTATAGCTATTCTGTATACAAGATAAAAAAAATGTATAGGTGTATCATTACTTTTGACTCACGGTGCCAACAAGCTGTCGTTCAAGACCATGGATGCATCCTCATCGGCGTTTGAGGAAAAGGCACGAGAAGCTGAAGCCACATCAGATTTCTGTTGTTGCCAGAAGCGTCGGATTTTTCCTGTGCTGTTTTTAGAAATGATAATCTCGAGCCCCCCAACTATGATATAAATAGGATAGTACTGTCAATTAAATCATCTATTTATCTAGGTAGCGCCTGCTGGATGAAGCTGTATTCCCCCCTCTTTTTTCTAGTGTTAAGTTTATGGAGACAGATTTCCTATTTGTTATACTATCAGTACTATATGAAACTAACTTCTACCGGGTCCATAGCCATTTCCAGAGCATCACATCTGTGCCTGTGGCATTCTGTGACTTTTGATCTTATATTTAGTCATAAAAGATCTAGCTGACTCGCATGTATTGTGAAGGGTAAGATGTAAGGCTACGTACTACGCTATCGTATCCACCAACCTGCGGGCAGTCGTGTGTTACAGTGAGAAATAACCACCCCCACTGTATAGGTATCCTGCTTTACTCTGATGTCCGTTGGCCTCGTACTTGAGGCTTTGTTGCTACCTCATAGGAGGATTTGTAACGGTTGGAGATGTCTCATTAGCAACCAGAATTTGGTGTGAATATTTCCGCACAAGAGAACAACTCTAAGAATACGCTCATACCGTTGGAAAAGGCTATTGGCTGCTGTTGCAAGCCGACTGCATGGTAACAGTTACCCTGAGTTGTTGCGGAGATTTTATTCCACTCGACCATTGGAGCCTGCAGCTGGCTCACATCCGCATGGAGTAGGCCGCGGCCACTAGCTTCTTTACCGCTTGGGGCGCGATCACCGCAAGGCTGTAACATCACCAGTGAGGCTTTCAGGATGACTCAATAGATATTCGGCCATTGTTTTGGCCGGTTGGTACCAGTAGTTCATTCAACAAATGTTGGCTCATCTTTCATGGCTGCTAGCGAATGGCCTGCTGATGTTCAGCCGCAGGAAGTGTGCGTCCCAATCTCTGCCCAGCTCTCCTGCGGCCCCAATAGCATTACTGTACACTCATGATTATATATATGTATGTGATATATCCTCCTATGCTTGCCACATCGGCAATACCAGTCGTTTGGGTATTCATAGTCGTATCTCAAATGGCATGAGGCGCACGATCAGATGAGCTTGTCTGAACGGCCTGACTGAAGAGGGAGGGATTACACCCATTTAGTCGAGGAAGTCATCCTAGTGACATGAATAAACTTAACTATCAGCAAAGCGTACAAGAAGCACGATCCTCGAACAGGCCGGCGACTATGGCTACCTAGGTATGGTGTTGTAATTACTCCTACCCTGTCTCGTTGCTGAAAAAGTGATGCGCTATGAACCAATAAATTAACTACCCTCTTCCAGCAATATCCCATGCCTTTGCCCCGCCCGCGTGCTCAATTTTTGAGACAGGGCTCTCTTATAACGTTAATATATGCCGCCCTGGACATCCATCTGGTTATATTATTTTCAGTCGCTTCTAATATCTTTTTCGCTTATCCTCTCAATTTTTGAATGATTTCTTCGGCCATGGGCTTCGGTGTCCACTTCCTGGGGCTGACATTGTCTTGGGTAACTCAATGGTATTTGGTCTCGTACTTCAACGATGGTACAATCGAACCTACCTCATTATATAGGGTACTAGGGCTGGGGTCACCGGACGCGGATTCCAAAATGGGGAATCTAGAGGTAATATATAATTTTTGACGCCTGTTAGGGATGAGAGTTTGATGCAAGAAGAGAGGCTATGCAGGTATAGATGATCTGAATATAGAGAATCGAGAGAAGCACCTATATATACGTAGGGTGGTTGCATGACCCTCCGTAGGAATATATACGATAGTCTGATTGCGGAGGGGTCATGCAAGCAGAATATATATACGAAGTAGCTAGTTACTTATGTACGTAAGTTAAAACCCCTCCCAGCTTGGCACCGCAGACTCAGATTTGATAAGATAAAAACCTTCTCCTCAACCCAGCTCGCAGCCCTATACCCCTAGTCTGACCCAACACCCTACTGCATCAATTTGGAAAATAAATATGATCATGAACATTGAATAATGAAAATAAGGCTGTCTTAACTGAGTGCACCCTAATCAGTTTGCTTAAGTACCAGACCCTAGACAAAAGTCTTCGCAATCCAACCAATCAGAGTATTGAATCGGCAGTGTTTTGAGACGAGAGATGGCAAATGTAGAGGGGGGTGTTATACTGGTGCTGCATTATTTATTATATAATTTTGCTACTTTTTCTTTCATTATTGGGGACCTTATAATACAATGAAATATTTTATCAAATATAACGAAGTGGTAGATCCACCACACTTTCTAAGCGAGACTAGTGGGCTATTTCTCAGTATATTGTCATCGGATAGCAATACGTGAGGAAGCTCGAAAAATATTATGGATCTCATATTAGTGAACTATCGATCTTTTTTTTTTTTTTTTTTTTTAAAATTCAATACTCGCATATAGCTAGCAGAACAATAAATGAAGATATAGCTAGCAGAACAATATAAGAAGATGAATTGACTATATATAGAGTATTTTGCAGTCAAAGGGTTTGAACATGTGTGTCGTAAATTAGATACATGACGTCTAGGAAGTAATTGGCAATGGGGTTGCCAATATTTTTTCACCTGGCGATCATCTTGGCAATTGTCAGATCACCTGATTATATCACGTGATTTATATATCTTGGCACCCTAGATCTTGGTACCTAGGATTGCCTCCGATGACCCCTCTTCAACAACCTCAACAAGCGACAACACAGTAATATTTCAACACAATGGCTTCTAGCATCCTTGCTACATTCAATACTAGTATATAGGTTCCTCGACGGTGGGTCCGAACAGGCTCTACTAGTAAAGAATAGCAAGGAGAGCGAAAGGTCATCTACAACAAAGAAAGACTCCGTAGTTTACTCGCACGACCCCCTTATTTCGAGTACCGCGGTCAACCATGCTCTCGAATTCAATTCTCCACAGTTCTGGCATGGGCTCTTACTATCCACAAATCTCAGGGGCTGACGTTGTCAAAGGTCATTGTAGAGCTCGGGGATAAAGAGAGACAGTCTAGCTTAATGTTCGTGGCAGTTTCCCGGGTCAGACGGATGGAGGATTTGGCATTCATCTCATGAGTGCCTTTCTCACGATTATCAAACATCACCACCTTGAACAACACACAGGCTAGAATAGCTGAGGAAGCACGTTTAAAGCGATTGGAGATGGTAATGGATGAGTAGATGTAGGCACGTATTGAACATTTCGGCCGAATTGAATATTTGCCTAGGGATGGGTTCATGATGTCATATTTCAACGGTAAGGAACCAAAGTATTTTTGGTGGACGAACGGACGGAGTTTATTTAATAAATAACGCTAGACATAAATAGGAGAACGAAGATACAAGATATCCACAAATGTGAATATGTTTGAGAATTCATTCGTTGTCCACCCCTCTCATCCACTCTTTGGAGTGATTTTCTCCGGGCCCCCATTATCAGTATAACGTACCACTCACCTCCTACCTCTGTAATCGAGATACTGCTCATCAGGATTAGGCGACATGGTGCCAGAACAGCTGATAGTCCTTTACTAACTTGCAACTAACCTACATAGGAACCGCTTCACACAAATTACCTAATTATATGGTGGATGGCCACGGGATAACTTCATCGGTTTCGGGATCAAGTGGTGCTAATATGAATGTCAGTAATTCTTTTCAAAGGGAAAGAAAATCTATGACGCGGCCTTCAGGAAGGTCTCTTACGGTATCCGAAGTATATCATACCGTCACCCAAATTGGCATCGAAGACATTGTCGGTAACAGGATCCCATATAACGTCACCATTGTCGACGTCGAAGGCAATCTGGAACCCTGGGTCGGTGCACCATCCGAATGTCCTTTGACATGCACCTGCGCAATATGACTGGTCATCACCACACTTGTTCTATATTTTCATAACATTACAAGAGTTAGTTCCACAAAATAAAAGGGTGCTGTAAAGAAGGTATACATTGGCAGTACCATAACCACCGCAGCAAGGGCCCATCTGGGCTGTGCATTTGTAGCCCGCAGTGGCCCCGCACTTTCCGGCGTTAGGCCCGCTCGTGGGGGTATCTGGATAGGTTCGTTGGAGTAACATGTGTTCCTCACTACGGGTTAAGAGAGGTCGGATGTTCGTGAGTTCTCTCTTCCTTGGTTGCGGATTGAAGGTATGAGTAAAATATCCCGCGGCTTTGTTTTGAAAAAACGGCTCGCGCTTCACCTTGGTAGCTTCTATCTCTGGTTCCGCATCGCGTTTGTTAATGTATGGAATGGTAGCATAACCAACGTTGAGTGCGTGGTAAAACGGATCACCTTCGGCTTTGGTTTCGGCCACAGGAACAGCTGCTGCCGCAGCAACCGCTACAAAGGCAACTGCTACGATTGACACCGGGAAGAAGTGCATGTTGAGAGAGTAGGTTGGAGAATTAGAAGTAAGGCAGAGGGATGGAGAGGGTTTGAGTTGAGGTGTGACCTGGGAGCTTCCGCAGAGGTGCGACTGTTGACAGTGCGATATGATCAAGACTCGATACGGTGGTGAGAGCAGCAGTATGACACGGCGGCCGACAGGAACCCTACAAGCTTTATATACAAAATTTGATTAAAGGAAAACCATAGTTTCATGTCAGGTGTAGTATCAGTCTACTCTGGTTCAATTCAGTCGAGTCTCCGAGCTTGTACATTATACCCTGTCTAGTTCTACCGTAATTGGAGAGGTGCTGTCAGGTCGATATTATACATGAGTATTCAGAACAGAGGAGTTGATCGTACTATTACGATTTCATTCACATACTTGCCCCAGCTAAATCATGGTCACATAAGAAACCACTAACTGTTGACAAGGGAGATAGATCAAGAAACATAGACTACATATACAAAACAAAGAAGGAGTGATGATCTAAGGTTTAATATACGTTCGTTTGAAGACGATTCGATAGTGATGAATAGAAGCCCTGGACTAAACTGAATAGACGCCACCGCTGAATAGACGCCACCGCTGAATAGACGCCACCACTGAATAGACGCCACCACTGAATAGACGCCACCGCCCAATAGACACCACCGTTTGGCATTACCGGTTTGGTAAATGGTAAGTATTGTATTAGTCTGGTTGCACTACCCCTCTGGGGAGTGCAACCGGACTAGTATTGTATGTACATTGAAAGACCTAGATGTACTTTAATCTTTGTAACCTTATACATATGCCCTAGTCTGGTTGCACTACCCTCGCAGAGGACTACATATGCCCACGATAAAGTGATGATTGGCTCTCAATTCAAGTTTTATAAGTTTGGTCAGACCTGACACCCGTAGAGTCTCGGAACACGGCTTGGGAGTTACATTGTTACCCAAACCGTTCTAAATTAATTGTACCTTGCTGGCGTTGCTGAACGCGGAGTGGTAATAATTGTAATAATCCCGATTTAAGCAGCCTTACGAGCTACTGAAAATTCGGTCTGGACACGAGAACAATTAATCCCAACAAAACAATACTTAATTTTAGCCCAAAAAGACCTTTGAGATATGACTGATGATCTTGTAGTCTGGTTATAGATCTTGTACGACGTCTAATTCTATCAATGCTAGTTGATGAGTCTCTGTTCTGAGCAAGTATGTCTCAGAATTCGGTGGCGAGTTAATCGGCCGTCTGGTCAAAGATGACCTGCCTTTCAGAGCTTGTCAAAAACCGACTCTCGATCCTCTAATCCCATCAATACATGCTCCGGTCCCTTGTCCTCCTCCCCAAGTAGCCCATCCACCCACCCCAAACCATTCGCACTCCTATTCACCCCCAGTCCCGTATTCTTTGCTCCAGCTATATAAATGGGCTCCCACTAACAAAGAATACATCGTTTCCCACACTTTTTCCTAACTTCTCAAGCAGGTACTTATAAGTCTTTCTCCGAGCTTGAGATAACACCTTCAACCATGTTCGGGGTACCATTTGAGAAAATCAGGTATTCTATATCAATTCTGAGACTGGCCAAAATGGCTGGGAGTCGGTGGGAAAAAATTAGCCGCGTCAGGGAGGAACTTCCAGTCCGTTATATTTTCCCATTACCTTAGTTTCTAGCTCCTCAAGAAGCGGCGACTCCACTCAATGCATGTCCCAAGGAATTCCTGGTGACTTCGTCCATCGGAATATATTTCTCTACAATATTTCGTATCACCAATATCAGTTTGTGCTGTTTCAAAGAACTGGGAATTGGACTTCTTATCCATACTATTGAGCCTCCATGTGTATTCGAGCTGAAAAGTCCTCCATGTAGAGGTTACCTTTGCGTCAAAAGCCTCTGGGCTCTCCGTAAGACAGTTCTTAACCGTGGAGATTGAGGAAGTGTTGACGAGGGTACCATATCTGCTGAGTGACTAATAGCTGGGGAATATCTTTTCCGCTTGATTATTCACCAAATTATGATTAGGAAGGTACTCACAGGTCAAACGCCAGAACTACTTTTCGGGTCATTCTATACTTTATGATATTAAAGGCGATGTCTCAGCGGGTGTTTCTCTTCTCTTATGGTAGTATGCGCCGTAGGGGATTTCTTAATCCGAGTCTGGGCCGAAGGAATTGTTGACATCAGATATGCAATACATCCTTGTCAGGATGGCTTATATGCATATCAGGATCCAAAATACCACCTCAGGGTAAGAATATGGCTGACCTTTTTTTTTTAGGCAGCCAGCTTGAGGCTATGGCGAGGCACCGATAGTCCCATTGAGAGCGTTTCCATGTCTCCAGAACGACCTCATAGCCACCTCCCTAACCAAGGAACTACAAAGGGAATATACAAATGAAAAAGAAATGCAGTCCCCGCCTTAAAGTCATGGTGAATCAGACGCGCAGGCGCTTTTTTTTTTAATTCAATACTCGCATACGGCGTAACCACGGCAAGGTGCGCGCAGGCGCTTGGATCAAGTGAACGCGCTGGCCTGGCCAGGCATTTGATTCACCATGACCTTTGGGCCCTTACTGTACAAACTACACAAATCACGCCTTCGCCATACTTATAAGCCCAAATTTAGTAGCTTAAGTGTAAGTCTCGTTAGTAGCCATGATGTTCATACAGTCCCCTGTGTGTATCAACCGCAGAGCACTTAGCCTAAGGCGGCAAGCGTCAGCATGGGCCTAACTACTACACAACTTCATGCCCCTCCCAGCTCTATGTTGCACACCTTAAGTCTCTTGTTGGCATTCAGGGAGATATAGAGGATCTTATCATACCAAATTGTCAGTGTTGATCCAATTGATACTGCAATTGGTCCTAAAAAGACGGTGTGAGCAAGCGCCCTGGGAAGAAACCGGAGCGTCCTACATACAAGGTGCGCTTCCTGCTACCGTTTACACCAGGGTGGGTGAGCTGGAAGGGGGTGAGCTGGGAGGGGCGTGAAGTTGTGTAGTAGTTAGGCCATCGGTTAGGTTTAATAGCGCCGAATTTCAACCACTATGCATACGCCAAACAGTGCGGCATATGCGATGTAATGATGCATACATATATGTACATATGCACAGGTATGCGCGCATATGCAGATTGTCTAAATAGGAAGGCGGAAGAGACGCTTCTGTAGTCACTATACTACGAGACAACTATAACCTCAATGGCCATGCTGATATGGTTAACGTTGGCCATTGCGCTCTCTCTAGATTCAATTATCACGACCCGATAATATACGGCCATCGCCATCACGTATTTATAAGGCTGCCTCGAGCTCACTCCCAAGTGTAGGGACTTCGGCATATAGCTACTACAGCCAGTGAGTTTAAAAAAACTTAGCAAAATCGTGAGAGCAAATGCCACACACATCTGAATTTGTAGTTTACACAACTCCAACTCACACCCCAGGTATTGGCGGGCGCCCCAATACACCTACCTTTGAACCGTGGCTCCAACCCCATGAGTTCCACTCTTATATTCCAGCTTTAAGCGCTAAAGAAACCCGCATCGTGGATGAGATACTTGCTTATGGAGCACCGGTCTACGATGTGACAGAAGATATGGAAAGATTGTTTCTCACGCCCAGTAAGAGAAGGGTGGATCACAGTACACCTGAGGAAGCTTTTGAGGCCAGGAAGTGGAACAAAAAGCCAGAATTCTCACTGAAGCCACGACCTTCAACATATGATGAAGAGTACACAACCTTCCGACTTAGGGAGCCCATACTCACGAGCCCTAGGGGACTAGTGAGGACCCCACTGGCAGAATTGCCGAAACATGAATTTGCGGTAAGGTCACGTAGGTCTCCTAAAGAGTCCCTTACAACACACACCCAGGCTTCTAGAGCCGCTGCCCCAGTTGCACGTAGAACCCCACCGGCTCGTTCTTCTACCCGCGGCCATCAACTTAATCCCGTCACACCACCAGCTCAATCCGCCCAGGTCCGAGTAACCCCTTCCACCTCCAACTCCTCCCAGTCTTCCATTTCAGTCTGCTCCATCTGCGGTTCCACGTATGTGTGTTCTCGTTGCAGTCCAAATACCAGCATTCAAAGTAGTAGATCCTCTATGCCAAGCTCGTCCTCCTCTCAGAACTCAGCGTCCTCCCAATCCCGAGCAGAACTGGATAGAAATGTGCGTAAGATGGAGCGTTTAGCTGCAAAAGGGCGGAAGCTGCGAGACTTAATCCCATCTATGGCAGCGTCCAGTGACGTGCCAAAGACGTGGCGGCAAAAGACGGAGGTGGAGAAATGGTTAGAGAAGGAGATGGCTATCCAGGAGCATGCGTATGAGCACTAAGTACCATAGGACCTGCCAGAGGTACTTTAACAGGGGCCGTGACAAGTCTTTAGTGCGGACATTCGTGCGGCAAACTGCAAGGTGCGGCATGCACTGTACATATATGCATGTAGTAACGCTAGACCAGCAGCTACCTAAGTAGTAATGATTGACAGTCTCTGCAAACAAGTTTCTCATGATCCGATTTTGCTGCAACATATTCTTAATACTTTAGTTTTCACTACAATATGATAAATATACACCTAATATAACTGCCTAGGGTGAACTTTGGAACATGGGCGGCACCTAACCTTTTTAGGTTTCCGTATTAAAGGATTAATTAACATGTAGTCTGGCCGGTGCATTAATATGAAACCAGAATGGCACGAGAAATGCGGTAATGTGCTTAGCCTCTAGTATATATGTTGAACCGGAACTAGTATATATATGTAGAATTCTCAACATGAAGACCCAGACACCAATTGAAGTAAAATAAAAAAAAGAAAACAAAATGGAATTCAATAAGCTTATCACGCTTACATTTATATATCAGGCCTTTGTATCAATCCAACAACATACCAGAACACACCCGAAACTGGAGAGCTATTGCAGTCCGGCTACCTCTATATAGCTACTGGGACATTGGCTGAACCACCGGCTGGTTTAAACGACAAAAATTCAGCTCAGATCGTGATGACGCCGACTGTGCTCCCCTCGTTCCCGACGGCTTCGAGTTGATTTCCGCGTCGACGTTACAGCTGTTTCTTTCGAAGCCAACATCGAAGCCGGCGGGGATGGGGATTCTGGCGACGCCGCTAGCGGCGGAACCTTCGATTTCGCTTGCTCATTCCGTCTTCGCCTATGCTGTAAGATGAACCAAATTGCGAATCCAATGGCAGCTATGCCAACTACGCCGCACCCCACGGCGATGCCAGCAATGGCACCAGTGCTGAGTCCCCCAGACTTTGCTGAACTATCTGCAACATCGGCTGGTATCCCAGTGAAGAAGGCTCTAAATTGTTCGTCATTGTGCCGTAAGTGGATGGGATGCCCGATTGCAATCCCTGCACCGACCTCAGTTTTCTGATTATATATGAATTGATTACTCGTAGTCACATAGTTTTTGGTGAATACCGACGTTGAATGACCATAGGCAGAAACACAAGCATCTTGGTCTCCGAGTGTTGTATATCCGAAACCCCTGGCTCATATTATTAGTATGCTTATATTATAAAATTGAGCCTTCGAAAAGGGCATACTTCAGACAGCACGCTACACTCCTCTCAGCGGGAGAATGGTATATTCCTTTCTCCCAAAGAGCAGTGTAAACCTCTGTTCCTGTAGCTGCTATTTCATATCCGCTTGGACAATAGACCCCTGGACTGAATGTGGCACTCCATACATCGCGACCATACCCTGGAGGAAGGCATGTGGCATCATTGGTATCCAACAAATTAACGTACTGGCCTATGGAGGTTGTGCTAGGGTCGGGATTTTCGGATATAAGGGTCCATTCATCCTTGCATTGAGTGGGAGGTGTAAAAATTGTCGTGAGGGGAGCGTATGGTATGGGCCAGGGCGCTGCGATAGTATATTGCGGAAGCTTTATTATCACCGCAGAAGTGGACTGTTCTTCCGACTGTGACATTGTAAACTATTAGCGCTAGCAAGTAGCTGATGAAATTTCGAAAGAATGTAAACAATCGCGAGGGGTAGATAGAGAAGTGGCCATATAAATACGTTTTACAATACTGACCTTACTTACCTCCATGAGAAAAGTTGAGCCAGCTAACAGCATGTGCGCATCATCAACGACGTGGGTACATTAACACCTGTGACAACCGCACCTCAAACATGCATGGAGATGTGAAATGCCTGCCCTGCTTTGAACATGTCGTCCCGCATACACATGTCCGCCAATGTTATTAGGCTCCTGCCCTGGAGCTCAAAACTCATTATACCATTGCGCCCTGATTGCCCCACTTTTACATGGTAGAGCAGATTTCTCTAGGGAATACAAAAACTCTTGTAAACGATACAATGACTCGTAAAAGCGAAGGCCATCCTTTCTGATGAATCGTGCGAAAATCTAAGTAGCCTTAGTGAAGCCAATGTATGCAAGGTGAGAATGACTTGGAACATTGTCCACCAGGAAGGCTCACCAACAGATGGTGAAAACGTATTGCGCCCAACCATTGCCATCAGTTTGTTTATGCGCATGAAGTGTTCCCCAGTATGATAGGCCACAAAATGTCCACAGTTTTCAACCAGACTAGTTTTCATTTAGAGAATCCAAATGTGTGCCGCATGCCTTGGCAGGTAAGTATGCGTTGGCGTTTGCTAAGGCTTGCATGTTCTTACAACCTGATATGCATTTTTAGTTGTCTAAGGGTATCATCCTTGCTTCCTGCCTGTACTGACTTATATAGTAAGTCAAACTAGACTTCAAAATAATAGTCTTATATTATTAAAGTAATACTTCCAATTAAATTCTTAAAGTTTCTGATTTTATATTAATATAATTTTATTAATTTATTTTAGCTTTTTTTTTTAATTTTTAAATAATATAAAATAAATTATAAGTAGAAAATTAATAATTATAACTACTATTTTATTATTTTTATATATTTATATTTATAAAAAAACAACTTTTAATTATTTTTATAGTATTAATAACTAATTACTATTTTGTTCTACTTTAGACTATTTTTATTTAATTTTATATTTTATATATTCTTTATAATATAATACTTTTATATATAGTACTAAAGTTATAAAATAAATTTTACTTAACTCTTCTTATATTTTACTATTACTTTTATTACTACTTTCTTATTATTTATTAATATACTATTTTTGAAATCTCTACTAAGTTTTTTATTAGTATATATTTAGGTAAAAAGGAATTTAATAGTATATGTAACGGGGAGGGCACGGGGGAGCGACCAAGGGGTACGGCGGAGGCGTAGGAGGCTGTCACGGCGGGGCTGTCACGGAGGAGTTGTCACGGAAGAGATGATAGACTGTATAGGGGTGACTTAGGTATAAGGTATAAGGAGAGAGAACAAGACGTTGGATGGAGGGGAAAGAAGAGAAAGAGGGGAAGGCAGACTATTTAACAATCAAGAGTCATGCTAGAATCGGCACGACTCTCATGACGAGAACTACAACCCGAGATAACCACAGCACCCGAGACTCCCGCGACGAAAACCACAACATGAGATAAGATATTGCACTTGAGGGTAACAAGGAGAGAAAAGACAGAAGGCAGAAGGCTAACACGCGACAGCAATAACAAGTGGGCTGAGCCGACACTCACGTAGCGACATCTACGTGAGTGATGAGGGGAATAGCTTGTGGTCGTGACAGTATAGTTAAGTTTTTTAAAATTGTTTATCTTTAATATTTTATATTTATTATAAGTATTATTAGACTTTAGTATACTTTATTATAATATATTTCTAAAGGATAAAAAGTTTACTAAAAATTATAATAAGATATAATAAGTTAATAGTAAGAAAAAACAACTAATATAAATATATATTAATTAATATACTATTTCTTTTCTAATATTTATTTATAAATAAATAGTAGTTTAAGACTACTTAACTTATTAGAGTTTTAAAAAAAGTTATTTTTAGTATATTTATTTTAAACTATTCTTTTATTTACTATAGTATAGAATAAATAAACTAAGTTTATAAGAATTTAAAAACCTATTAAGTATTTATTAATACTAGTAATTAAAAAAGAAGTAAAAATAAATAAATCTAACTTATTTAAATTATAATTTTATTATACTATATAATTTAAAACTATATTAAGCTTTACTTTTTATAGAATATAAAGTTATTTAAATAATTATAATATATATTAGCTATTAGCTATAGTTTCTTATATAATAATATATTTATATTTTGAATCTAATTTATTTATATAGTTATTACTAAAATAGAGGAAATAAGTATTTATTCTAGAGATATACTTTTATACTTTTCTAGCTGTAGAATTGCTATAGGTTTTAAATTTCTTAGAGCTCAAATTTCATCTAATAAGATTGCAAGTTGTTTTAGAACAATAATTTCTTTATTTCTTTATTTATTAAAGATTATGTTAGGTATCAATAATACAGAAGAATTTCCAAGGCTCGGTTATTCTGGGGCGATGATGGTCTAGTCTCTTCTATCCCATAAACTTATGAAATATGGTTCACGGTAATTAGAACGCAAGTAACGGAGGGCACTCTCTAAACCAAGTTCTATTGACTGTATTCAATTACCCTGAAGTATCATCTCCCAAAACAAAGCTGCGTTACCACACTAAGTTGTCCATTAGTGGAGCAAAATCTACATCACCTGGATACGCAGCCATTGTAGTTGTATATATAGATTCAGTTCCCCTTACAGTCACTTGGCTACGAGCTAACATAAAAATACAGCCAGTAGCTCCTATTACCAACCCCGCGTCTCACCAACTTCATGATCTTACATTAATCTCAATAACGGTAACAGCCAAGGCCACAGACAGCCACACACACATAACATGACCTGTAAGAGACAGACTAACAAGGACAGAGAGGAAAAACAATGAGAAACATTCTCCGGTAGTAATTCCAATTACACCCACCACCAATGTGCTAATTAAGCAAGCCCTACGTAATATCAAAAAAGGAAGATAGAAAAAAAGAAAAAGAGAACAGGAAGGAGGAAAGGAAATGAAGCGAAAGGAAAGGTGGGGAAGGTGCTATTAAGATTGCACTACGAAATTCGAGAAATCTTTTGGCAAAATGTAAAACGCAAACTACAAACCGCTCCGCGCACTATAATCAAGCAAGTAGGGATACTTCCGTGGGAAAAAAAAAAAAAATGGTATATGCCTCATTCTCTAAAAGTCAACAAAAAGCATCTAACACTTTCCAGGTATCAGCATAATGAAATGCGCATTATCATCCACCCCTCTCCTCATTCCTGCACCTTTCTCACCACAGGCTTAATCTGCAGACATCACCTGCCACGCGTAACTAGCCACCTATAGCCTCTTCCCTGGGACCAATGCGAACAAAACAGCAAAGCATGCCACAATTATCAAGCACAGTACCAAGGTCCAAATAGACCTTTGGCTCAATAACACCCTCACATAAGGCTCCTTAATTCGCATAAATTTACCGAACTCGTATTCACTGACACCGACGAGTGCCATGACCGGGTCAAGAGAATATTGGTGTGCCATGAGCATGTAGACGCCGACAGTGAATGGGAGGATGAGCTGAACATGTGGTTAGAACTTAAACTTCCGAATACTATAAAATGAAGACATACCCAAAGCCTATTGAGCTTAGGCTCCAAATCCAAGAAGATCATACAGAACCCCGCCCAAAAACCGGCAAACATCCCCAAGAGCCCCACAATCAACCTGACCAAACTACTAGCCGGGATCAGGTTTCCTAATGCCTTGCTCCTAAGGAATCCAGGGAACGCATCCCTCTCCATAGCCTGGAAGACGTAGTCCTTAGCTTCGTCAAACACCTCTGGATCATCCCTTCCGTCAACTTCAATCGCGTTTGCAATCGCACTGAGGATTGGCTCTGGAAGAACAATTTCCCGCTCGGAACCATGTAGGAGGTATGTATATAGAATCTTCTCCGCAGAGGAGCGAATATCTGCACGAGCGATGGTGTGTGAGGGGGAGGTTTGATCGGTCATTGGATCAGGGCTTGAGAGGAGCGCGGAGCTAGAGGGGTCGTTGCTACCACGGGGGAGAGAGCCTGAGGGACGTCCTCGCTGGTTATCTTCTTTGTTGCCTTGTTCGATGAATTGATCAAAATTGAGCGAGTCTGCTCGGAGGAAGGCAGATAGGCGTTGATCGTTGGTGCGGTCTTCAAAGGGGCCGTCGTGGCGGTTGCTGGGGCCTGGCATGCTGTCATCGAGGAGAGCTGACGAACGGTGGCTGCCGACAGCTTCCCTGCTGAGATCGGGAGTGGAAACTAGGACGGACCGGCGAAGTTCGCGAACATAGTGTCGGCATAGAGACATATGTTGAGCAACATCTAGCCTGCATAGTGGGGAAGGGGGGGTCAGCTAGATCACGTGTCAGACGGAGGGAGATAATTAGGTACCAGAAATCGAGGTAGTCTACCGAACGCTGCTGATCGCGCATGTAGATGTAGAAGGTGAAAAGGTCGACTGGTGGGAGAGTGCGGCGACTAAGCACCTCGAAGAGGGTCGGTAGCCTATTTCGCTGAACCGAAGACATTGTCGCTGGTGTTGCTGTTGTCGAGAAACGAAAGCTTTGGGTATATAGAACGAGTGTGAATCTGGTGGCTTGAATTTACCACTGGATTGAGGGATAACGAGCGTGGGGTGCTGAAAAGTTCAATGCTACTTCACTTTGCCGCCGTGTGATTATGCTGCTACGTTATTCAGAATTTGTCTTTTCGTCCACCGCAGCGGTGGCTTCAACGCAGGAACAGCGAAAATGACAAACAAAACGCCCTTGAAACAGAGCAAAACAACAGAATTAGGAGATGAAGTTGTGCGATGGACAGAAAGGTTCCTCTGCCGCCTGTGTTTTGCCTAGTTTTGATTTGAGGACATAGGTTGGCTTGCGTGCAGCAGGGGGCAATGAAACGATGGCTAGGTATTGGATCAGGTAAGGTGGAGCACATACTTTTTGCTTTTTCGGTGGTGGGAAATTGCTGGAGCGGCTCAGCACAGCAGTGAGAGACGGTCGAGGTGCATGTCGGAGATGGAGGAGCGAGATGAGATGAGGAAATAGGGTAAGAGAATTGTATCATGATTCTGCGGGAGTTACGTACATAAGTGATAACATGTAGGACCTGATCTCGTGCCGAACATGTCGAGGTGCCTGGGCCTTGGCAAAGCGATGTCTCCACCAACGGCTTGTATCCCATCGACAGAAAATATACCGCTCTTAAGTTCTGTTAAGTTACCCCGCCCTCTGCATAATACATCGCTGCTGACCTCACCATGTCGGCAGCTCTCCCTGCGGTGCTTTTCGCATCTTGTTGTCTTTTTACGTTACTGCTAATACGGAGCTATCTACCGCTACGGTCGACGCCAGAATACATTCTCGCTCCTGTGTTCTTCGCCATTCTAATACCATGCTCAATTGTGCTTCTGGTGCCCATAGACCTTGCATCAACCAACGAATCTAACGGTGCGTGCCACTTGTACCTCCTCTTATTGCCTGCTGCGCAAAATCTAATCAGCTCTATAGGAATCGTCCTCTCAGAAACTGCCCGACTCATCGGGTGGCGAATCGGTTACTGGCTCTGTTTCGTCCTCACCTGGGCCATCCTCCCCATCCTTCAGTCTTTCTCAGACTCCGGTCACCAATCTACTCGTGCTCGCCTGATAGACTCACTCCGTGAAAATGCTCGCTACCAGGCCATCGTCCTCGGGGCCGGCTTTGTCTTTCTCATCTACGTCATCTCCACTGCTGGTGTCTCCTTCCGCTCTCTCTACGCCTTGGTCATAGCGCTCGCATATTGCTATGCCCTTGCAGTTGCAATATACCTGATGGGCCATGGGCTTGTTGCCCTACCAAGGCAATTTTTCCATGATGCGAGTGTAGCAGGGAAGCTGAGGGGGTTGCAGACAAAGGCAGTTGGAACATACGATAGTCTTATGGACGCTACGGCGAAGCTACTTGAGGTACAGGATGAAGTGAGGATGTTGCAAGAAAAGAAGCATACTGTTGCACAGGAGTTTAGGGGATGGATAGATGAGTTAGGAGATATCGTCGCGCTTCCTGAAAGTCACCTTTCCCCCAGGGAAAGAACTATGCTGTCCCAAGGAATTTACTCTACAAACACCGCCTCTGCACCACCTCACATAATCACAGAGGAGTATTTAGCCAATCTTACACGCCGCCTTAAAGCCGTCATCAATAAACGTACCAGGTACCAATCGGCCTGGGGTAGTCTTCTCCAGGACGCAAGTGACTGCCAACACATTTTAGACTCCTTGCCGACTCGGTCACTACCTCAATTTCCCCGTGTGGCAGCAGCGGGGAGTAAACCTGCTTCTTTCCTTCCGGAGAAATTCACTTTGCTCACACCATTTACCCGGCACCTGCTGCATGCATATGTGATTCCTCAGCTCCGCCGGACCATTGCCATAATCCTCACACTGGCATCTATAGCTGTTATCTGGAGTGAAATCGTTTCCTCATTCGCCCCCAAACTCTCTTTATTGAGTCTTTCCATCTCATGGGGCAGTGGTGGGTTATTCCAACAAGCTATCACCGCCTCATGGATCGCATACATGGTGATCTCCTCGCTTCTTTCCCTCTCTAGTGTCCGGCTATGGAACGGATACGTACTTATCCCTCGCAAGACATCTGGCGGGAGTGCATGTTTCTACGCATCATACGCTGCACGCCTAACAGTTCCTTTATCATATAACTTCCTCACCCTCCTCCCACCAGAGGAGACAAAGTGGAAGGAAACTGTCTTCCATAGCTTCTTAGGGAGATTAGTGAACCTTACCCCACTGGGGCAGGGGTTTTGCACGTTTTTCCCAATTTTTATCTTGGTGCCGGTTAGTGCAGCATTGTTTAGGTGGTATGATCGTGTAAAGGAGTGGTGCGGGTTTGGTGATTATTTTAATTGGGGAGATGAGGAGGAGGGTGGAGAGGAGGGTATGAATGCTAAGAACTGGGCGTGGAGGGAGGGGAGAGAATTGATTGATAGGGAGCTGGGTCAAGGAGTGAATAGTAGTACCGGGTTTTTGAGTGCGACTAGGGCAGGAAGTGGATTGAGTTCAGGCGGAGCGGCTGCGAGGAGAGTGAGGTTGGAGAGTGGGATTGCCGGGGGGGATGATGATGAAAGAGGTTTCCTCGGGGGGATGTTCCACCGGGTCAGGAATACGCTTGATACTACGTTACCTGGAGCCGGGGATAACGGTATAAGGCCTAGGTGGATGGCTACTAATGGAGCCAACAGCACTAACGGTAACTTGGAACAACGGCCCTCGTGGTTTAGGATGTTCACGGGAGTGGCGGGTGAGAGTAATTAGATGTTCATATACTAACGCCCTTGACGCTGTTATGAATTTGTTTATTATGCTTTGACAAAGATTAGAATAGTATGGTCTTTGGTCTTGTTAATTAATGCTGAGGACTGCTACCCTGGGTAATATAACTGTTTTGGGGATGAGTTCTATTGGCTACAGTCTTTCGCCTTAAAATTTCTTCTCGAGACTCATTTAACCTGATGTAGGTTTACCAGGCTGTCAACATCTTCACCAAGTAATAAATCGAGAAGGTGAAGAATGAATGGTTCAGGGTAAGAAATGAGTAATGCCAGTGGAGAACTGTCTCCACTCGAGTTCAGAGGTAACGTGGATTATCTTGCGATTAAGAATGTGACACCTGCCACAACATCTTTCGCCATCGACATCTTCCATCACATATCAATTGAGGACGGACAGTTAGTCTATGATTGGTCAATATCACTATGATGTTCGTACTTATCGTACTTACCTGTCTTTCATAGCAAGCAATTCCCGGAAGGTATTATGTCGGAAAAACAAAGAATTCGTCACATGGTAATGCCAGCCAATAAGGGTGGAGATGAGACGGCCATATGCGTGCATAAGGTTCCTGCGATGCAAGTAATCGACCCTGTTGATGTACGCGGCCGTCTCTTAGGGCATGCGATCTCGCGACTCAGAGGGATGGATCTAGATGCATATTAGAGGTATGGAATCCAGGTTAAGATGACGATTCTTGAAGCGTACTACCGGTGCATGACTTAACTGCCGTACTCTTTGGGGTTCTTTCATTTGGCTAGGGTACATGCATGTATTTGAGACACATCTACATCTGGGGACCTGGCCACATAAACGTGCCAATCACGTGCAATTGCGCAAAATATCATATGAATTTCATTGTGTGCAACTTTTTGGCCAACGGGATCGAGACTGGGCTCTTTCCTTAGCCAGAATTTGGATTTTGATGTGTGCGATTTCGATGCGAGATAAGCCAACTTAGGTGGCTTGTGCTTGGTGAAGGGGTAGGTAGGAAGGGGGCCAACCAGGGAGCTTCCCGCCGAGTGCCACCAACTAGGCGGAAGAAGAGTTTCAATTGTGTCGATATAAAACTAGCAGCAAGCCGTCAAGCATTCCCTTTAACTTAACGACTTGGTTTCTCGGCATATACCGTTTTTTTGTTCAAGATACCTAAAAGTGAACTGTGCTAAAATAAAAAATGGTAGTCTCGAATGAGTCGGTTGCGCCCATGAAATATGGTACCTACTCCTCAACTCCTCCATTGACTCACTCCTACCTCAATTGAGCGCCAACTAAGATCCTCCAGAGCGCATAACCACTCAACCCGAAAACCCCTTCTTCACACTCATCTCAGATCAGTCGGTGGCAGTGATCCCTTCCTTCACCCTCGAATCCGGTGTCACAATTCGCAGTGTCCCCGTCGCCTACAAAACATGGGGCAAGCTAAATTCCGCCAGAGATAATGCCATGATAATATGCCACGCCCTGACTGGCTCCGCTGATGTAGAGGACTGGTGGGGGCCATTGATTGGACCTGGGAGAGCGTTTGATACAAAGAGATACTTCATTGTGTGCTGTAATAGCTTGGGAAGTCCGTATGGGAGTGCTAGCCCATGTACGATTAATCCAGATACGGGGAACAGGTATGGGCCAGAATTCCCGCTGACGACGGTGAGGGATGATGTAGCGTATGTATATCCACCCACGAGTCGTTATTCCAAGGCTGAAGGAGAATTAGGGCTAATTGGATGAGGGTAGGATTCATAAACTTGTCCTGGACGATCTAGGAGTGAAACAGGTTGCAGTGGCGATTGGTGGCTCTATGGGGGGGATGTTGGTGCTGGAGTGGGCGTACTATGGGGTGGACTATGTTAGGGCAATAGTTCCACTCGCTACATCAGCGAGGCACTCTGCATGGTGTATTTCGTGGGGGGAGGCTCAGAGGCAGAGTATTTACTCGGACCCGAAGTATGATGATGGTTACTACCCATTTGATGATGTATGTCTCCTCTCCTCAGAATCGTCAAGTCACAATCATGCTGATATACTTTCTGTCACGTACAGGCACCGAACACCGGCCTCGGCGCCGCCCGTATGTCCGCCCTCCTAACCTACCGCTCCCGTAACTCCTTTGAATCCCGTTTCGGCCGAAACATCCCCGACCCCAGTCGGGTGCGATACATCAACCAACCCTCCCGCCCACCAACAACCCCTCAAGAGGAGCACTGGGCCGTGCATAACGACGGACTTAAAAACGGCAAAAAACTCGTCTCCACTCCCGGTACCCCACGTATCTCCTCGCCTCCTTCTCCGACTAACGAAACCCCAAACACCACTACTACCAGGCAGCGGCGAGCACCCACTTACTTCTCCGCGCAGAGTTACCTTCGCTACCAAGCTGACAAATTCGTCCACCGCTTCGACTCGAACTGCTACATCGCCATCACCCGCAAGCTCGACACCCACGACGTCTCACGTGGTCGCGTTCCTCTATCCAATTCCCCCACTACCCCACCCGGAAATTTATCACTTGCTCTGGGCCAAATTAGGCAGCCTACATTGGTTATTGGGATTGAGTCAGATGGGTTGTTTACGTTCCAAGAGCAGCAGGAGTTGGCGGCGTATATTCCGAATGCGAGGTTGGAGAGGATTGATAGCCCGGAGGGGCATGATGCGTTTCTAATCCAGTTTGAGGAGGTTAATAGGCATATTGTAGACTTTCTTCATGAGGTACTGCCGAAGGTTTATGCTAGAAAGCTAGTTGAGGAAGTGGTGGTAGAGGAGAGGAAGGAGAAGAAGGGGGGGTTGGTAACGGAGGTGGATGATATAACTGCTTGGTAGACGATGGGTGTGTGACACTCAGTTAGTGGGGGTGTGAGGTTGCCCAAGTATATCTTCATCCAAAAGGGTTGTGATCGGAGGTCATTTGAAGTTGCCTTGTGAGGATAACTGCTATTGTATGATTGGGAAAAGGGTGGTATTACTAGTTTTCTTGCTTTGATTCATCGCATGTATATAGCGTTGGGAACAGGAAAAGCAGTGATTTGGCTACTCCTCAAAAGTTGGATTACTCTCTCCGATGCATAAGTACTTGTCTATTGAGATACGTTTTCTGCAACCTTAACAAATCTGCCCCTAGAAGTTGAATGGGACACGAGTAGATTTGTTAGCCAGACTAGATAGAGACCCACCTCCGCCCGGAAGAGTAGATTTTCCGAGATAAAATAGGTCCCCCGCAACCGCTGGAACGATCACTGGTTTCGTGAGAAAAACTGTGTGCTTTAATACGCCATATGAGATACGCAAGGCTTACTTTTCACAATACTGAAGCTGTTTAGCACGAATTGTAGATGGTTTGAAAGGCTGGTTAAAAATGGTAGAGAGTGTGATGAGTCGGAGGCCGACTGTCTAGGTGTGGGATTATAATCAGATTAGATTTACCCTGAAAACAATGACGGTGAACTCAAAAAATGGAACTCGAATATATGTATGTCGATACTTATTGAAAGGTCGAGTGAGAGGAACTTGGATAAGAAAAATGATGTATTCTAACAAGATATAACTGTCCAAGAAATCACTTGATGCGCCCCGGAACTGGGATCAATATGCATGCTAACTCCATAGGGATACACCTAGATCTATATATGCGCAGTGATCACACCACCTGGAGTGTAGCCCTGCTATCTCCAGCAGCGTGCGAACTGTATCGTTATGTCGAGATCTAAATATCCTTCCACGTTTAAACCGATGAGGTGGCCGCATCGGCTATATATATATCAATATATATAGGACTTGGTATGCATATGGGGTCGAACACAATCCCATAGATGAGAATAAAGATGCTTTCGTGGGCTGTTTTCTGAGTTCTGGCCAGTTGAAGTTGACCATATTAAGGAATTCAAATTAAACTTGGGCCTCGTGCTTATCATGTGTCGTACGCGTACGTTGGCCGTTCGGAATCCCAAAAATAGAACAAATGCCGGATTGGGAATTGCCGCATTCGTAATAGGTCCCTTCCGAGTTATAGTATACTTGGTGACGTCATGCGAGATGTCGACCTCTTAGGAGATGACCACACAAAGTCAGCCATAGGGCTCCGGCCTCACTCTTGCACCTACTCCCTCCCGTCTCCATTCCAAAACTGATGTTTCCTTGGGCCCTGAATGGAGCTGACCGATTCATCTTCATGATGCAAAGCCAGCAGCCCGGCACTGGTCGCAAGGCTCCCGTTTCGTGGTTGTTACTATGGCCTTGCAATCTGGGTCACCGCACTCGCTAAAGAAGGAGGTGATTGGGAGGCCACATAGGCTACAGGTAACGATGATTTTGACGCACATGTTGTGCAGAGGTTGTGAGTACTGATAAGTGGACTGTGTATCTTGCTGGGTTTTGACTTGCTGACGCGCCAAGAATGGATATATGATGACGCTATGAATATCCTGCTGGTTGAAGCGAGTATGAACAGAACAGTTTCTTAGGAGATGGAATGGGCTATATATACATGGGTGGTGAATGAGTGCCCAAGCTCTTGAAGCTCAGGCTGAGAAGATTGAGTCTAGCCTTGGAAGTGGCTGGCTCGGGCCCCGAGGCAGTGTCAGCTGCAAGTTGTACTTTTCAAAGTGAGTCGTAGCCGCAGTGTTGTATCAATGCAATGTCGTTCATGCAGCTTCAGGCTTCGTTCGATCCTTCCTCCATCTCAAGGCCCAATAGTGGACCTATAAGGTTCGGCGAATGGTCTGAAGTGCGCTCAGGCTTCATTGGTCTTCCCTCCTCTGACCACGTAAGATAACACATTTTCCATCGGGCTATGGTCTCTTCTCATCAAGCAAGCACCACTGGAGAACTGTAGCCGCAAGTTCTCAAGCACGGTTATTTCAATCGAGATTATGATCTGTCAACAAGGTCAGGTGGCCTATAGTAAGTAGGCTCTCTCCTGCATGCATGCGCATTTCATACTTGCACCCGCGGTGGCTGGCTTATAAACTATATTACCTGTAATTAATAAACCGTCATCTCTCTGTCAGCCATTGACCAGCCTCCAAACCCACTTGCCCAGGACCACTATATCTCATCACCTGCTTGCATAGGTAGAATTCAAATGGTTGATACTAGTCCAAGATTATGTCTTTGTGATGAATTCAATTTTTTAGATATATTATTAACAGGTGATATATCCTACCATAAAGCTTCGAATGTTTAGCGGGTGGGGAGACCAGAATAGCAGACAGATCCGGACATACTGTCACGAATGCCTGCAGGGAGGCCCAAAGATTTAATTGAAACCGCCTCTTCTCCTAGTATGGTGCAGGTGCATGGCTACAATCTGACTCACGTGTTACGCGGTAATAGCGGTTCCAACTGATATATCGATATGTGGTGGGGTTGCGGATAGGGCTGGCGAGGTTCAGATATATACCCTTGCAGGAGATGTCCCGCTCACTTCGTGTGGATTCAAATCTTTTACGGTGTTTTTACAGTGCCAAAGCAACCCTGTAACGAGGCTGACCGTTATAGACGATCTGGTGGTTGCGAAATAATTTTGTCTCTACGCGAGGCTTGCACCAACCAGACTAAAAATAATTATATTGCCGTTCTGGCTCTTTTTCGGATTAGCAGACGTTCTGCCTCGATTAAGTTATATGGTATGTTCTCCACAGCTCATTCGTTATATCAATTCACTTTAGTTAAGAAGCTTAATTTAAAAGGTCCAATTTCAAATATTCCGGTTGAGAGTCCCGGCTAGAACTCATCAATTTTGATCTTGACCGATGAGATACGGCGTCGAGCTGGGGTTCAATACAAATATACACTGCTGTGTTCAAACATCATTCGACGATATATCAATCAATGGAACCGCCGGGAATATTGCAATACTAAACCAAGACGACCCGCATTTGCTATTCTCACCACGCGCGCCTGAAAACGATACAGACAAGTGACCTCACGATCACCCATCCAACTTGAGAACGTGGACTGGGCGGATGACCGACGTTTCTAACATCCCAACCTAGGTAATAGGTACTGGTACCGTCAACCCAACAATGTGCGCGCACCGCGCAATTCAACCCTGACCCAGTCTTGATTACAAAATACCCTTGTATGGCGGAAATCACAGAGACGATTGAGGATCCTCTTTAGTTAGAGCACCTTGGCAATTGAAACCAAGGAAAAAGGAGTCATGGACTCCGATCATGCGTTTCATGGATCCTCGGATCGAGGTGCTGGGATGGAGAATGTGGAAGGTGAAACAGCAGAGCAGGTGGAAGTAGTGGCTTTAAGAAGGCACTTTGGAGCTGCCCGGAGTTGGTGAGAATATGTACTTGTATTTTTTGCCTTCTTTGCGCTTTATTATTTACCGCGGTGCGACTGCTGTATAGGTAAGTTAGTTCGCGATGAATATCTGAGTCGAAAAAGTACCCCGTTCCAGTTTCCCGACTAACTCTTGAGATGGGCGAGGCAGAACCACCTGAATATTTACGTGGATCGAGGCCACAATAGCGCATCCCTATTGCATTACTGACTCGGAGTTTGCATATTTGCAAGGTGGTGATACATACTTGTAGTCCCTTTCCAAAAAAAACCATAATGAGGGACGTCGCCCTCGTCCCTCTCCTTGGCCGTCTCTTGAACAAGATTGGTCTATGGAAGTCCTCCCCAAAACCTCTCAGCGCAAAAGACGAACTCTGGCTCTTCACCAACACTGCCTTCCGCTCATCCCAAAATCCCAATCAATGGACCGCCGAATTCGTAGCCTGTTACTTCCGCTACAATACCGGTGACCAAGCCTCCTGCATCATTGCCAGCTTCGTCCAGAAGCTCGGCATCATTGAAAGTGATGCTGCGGAGAAAATTGTCGCAGAGAGGGTAGAGCTCTTCCTGAACCTAATCCAGCCCAACCGCACAGTCGAGGTTATGGTCGACAATGGAAAAGGAGGGAACATCCTTCTTGGCCCTGGTGGACCAAGCGGGATTTCATCTAACCTCCTCCCATTCCGGGATTCCTCCTATAGAGATGGCCAGCTCGTCCTTTCTGCCGCAAAACTTCCAAAGGGATACGAGCGCTTCGGCCGCGGCCTTCACGGGTTCGAATCCATTACTACCGTATTCGCAGAACCCGAGGGTTGGGGCGTGATCAGTGATATCGACGATACCATCAAAATCACCCACGTTCTTAACAACCTCGAGATCCTCAGACACACCCTTGAACTCCCCGCACAGCCCGTCCCAGGGATGCCGGAATTCTACCGCAACGTCCTCCAGCCTACCTTCAATAACCCCGTATGGTTCTACCTCACCGCATCCCCATACAATCTGTACCCCTTCCTCTCGCGGTTCCTTGACGACTTCGGTTTTCCCAAGGGAACGGCTATCCTGAGAGATAAGTCGTGGCAGGATATCGAAGAATTTATTATTACTTCACTTACTGTCGGCACACAGGAATATAAATTTGATAGAATCAGTAAAATCCACGAATGGTTTCCCCGGCGAAAAATGGTTCTCATTGGGGATAGCACGCAGAAGGATCCAGAGGTATATGGGGATGCTGCAAGGATGTGGAGGGGGTGGGTTGGGGCGATTTATATTAGAGTTGTTAAGGGCGTGGATGAGGTTAAGGAGAAAGAGCTGAATAGTGCTCAGAGATTTGAGAACGCGTTTAGGGGGGTTGATAGGGAGCTGTGGACGACGTTTGAGGATGTGCAAGAGATTATGGGGCCGTTGACTGCGGTAGCGAGGGCGGGTCCGAGTGGGGCTGAAGGATTTAAACGCGGATAGAGAAAGAGTGTTGGGGTAGGTCTCTTGAGTGCGGAGAAAGTTGTATAGGATTGTGGAATTACAATATCATGGGTTTGGATTGCATTATGATTTTGGGAATGAACTGGGTAGGTAATTTTTAATGCTTTTCTTGGTTGGTCTGTATTGCGTTGAGTTTTTGCGAATTATTGGCGGTCGTTTACCGAGAGATGGTATTTTGAGATAGTTTGGTTGGTAAATTATACATAGTAACACTATCGTATTTTAAAGTGGTCTAAGGTTCACTTGCTTCTCACGATGAAAAGTTTGGAAAAGACAGTCAAACCTCCAATAAAGCTAATTTACTTCCTTACAAACTAGTCCAAATCCACCCGACTCATGTCACAGACTGAACGCGGCAGGCACGAAAGCAGGCCCATACTAAGCAAAAGGGAGCCATTAGGGCATCCAAGCACAAGCAAGCAAATCAATATCGCCCAAAAGCAAGAATTATGCCAAAACACCAAATGTACCTCATTAAAACCAACACTAGAACCCACAGCAAAGAGAGAAAATTCCAGAAGTAATCAGACATCCACGGCCTTATCAAGCCAATCTCCCCTTTGTCCACACAGGTGCTTTATTCTCCCCTACTTAAAGCTAACATTATCCTCCCGCCTTCTTCTCCCCCTACCACTCTCCCCACCATAATGCATATTCTCATTCAGCTTCCTTCCCCACTCACCAAACTTCTCTTTCGCCCACTCCGCTGCCGTCTCCAATTCCTGCCTCCAATCCTTCGCATCTCCATCTTGCCCTTCCTTAACCAAATGCGCAGGCTTAGGGTATGGTGATACGTATTTCTTTCTTTCAAGTTCTCCATCAGTTACTCCCGGCTGGTGAGCAGGTGGGACTGGGAGATCTTGGTTTCGATGCCAGTGCCAGTCAGACCAGAGGCGGCCTTTATAGCTTGTACCTCCTGTAGTGGCACTGCTTCCTTCGGGGTGTTTGTGAGTGTGGATTTTGGAAACGGGGACTGCGGTGCCAGGGGTGGTGGGAGGATTCTCAATGAATGTAGATGTAGTGGAGGCGGCAGTGGAGTTTGCGCGAGTAAGGTGGAATGGGATCTTTTCCTCTCCTGGAGCGGGAGTCGGGATGGGGAGGTCGTGATCTGGGTGTGGGTCTAAGGGAGAGATGGAGATGGGGAGGTCGTCTGTTCTAGTCCGTGTTGTTTTCGTTTGGGGCTCAGGAGATGTGGTATTACTAAATGATAGCTTCTTGGAGGAAGTGGGGGAGGTGCTAACGCTACCGGGGGTCCTTCTCAGGGTTCTATCGCTGGGGGGGGTTGTTGGCAGTGACTTCCTCCTCGAGCTCGTTCTCTCTGGTGTGACTGGTTGAGATGTGTTTGCATTCTTGTGGCTTGTGGTAGTTGCGTTTAGCGGTGGCACAGGTGATACTGGTGAGACTTTGAGTTCCAGCTCAATCGACGATGTACTTCCCAGCCTTCTCTCCGGGAGATGACCTGTTGTTCTTCGGAGTAAAGGTGGTGGTGAGGGTGGAGAGGTATTGAATCTGACGTTGTTCTCGCTCGGTGTAGGTATACTGGTGTCAGATACACCCTCTGACCTTGAAAGTGGTAATGGTGTACTCGGTGTAGGGGAAGTAGTGTGTGGTACCTGTACTTCGGCTAGTAGTGGTGGGGGAGCCTGTGTGGGCATGGGTGGTAGTATTCCCTCGACCAAAGATCTCTGTGGTGTTGACTTTAAATCAGCCATAAGTATCGTTGCTGTGTGTGAAAGTCAATAAGTGGCTGAAACTTTGTGCCTCTTACAAAACCTCGTCTCTTTGCTCTGAAAAGCTACAGGCTGTAATAGACTGCTCAAGATCGGACTGTCGGACTGACAAGGTGGGATATATCACTAAGCATATCAGAGTGTGAGGTATATAGGAGGAGCGTTATATGATCTGCAAGAGAATGTGATACAAGCGATGATTTGGACATCTCATTGTCGGGGTATGCGCCGCCACGACTGGGGGTGGCGACGTCATCTCTGCGCAGCAACAACCTGCGGATTCAGAAATATATGAAGTGCAATGTTTTGTGGCGGTGTAAACCTGGGGGCCGAGTGAACCTAGCTTTAGCTACATATGTTGAAGCGAGCAGGAGTGTTCTCAAATTTACACAAGTTGACTAGGGTGAATATATGTAAATACAAATATACTATATCTCTAGATACACATAGACCCATACATAAGTACGTGGGTTTCTTTTGGCTTAGGGCTCAAAACTTTGTGAAGGCTCTGGTAGGCCCGTGCTTGAAATACCCTTATACCAAAAAAAGCCTATTCACATCAAAATAATACAATTACAACTCCCCTCTCACCTTCCTTCCAGTTATAATTTCCTCTCTGCCACATTCTCCTTAGCGCGAGACAAACTCCTTAGAATTCTAATCCCCTTCCTCTTCAGCTACTTTAGCCTTCTTTTCCCAGCCCAAGCATCTTCCCAGCCTTCCTCAGCCCCTTCCTTCCCAACTCTCCCAACAACCTGAATACCCCCTTCATAGGCCTTTCAACATACCGGTCCCACTTATACCATCCCTTCCCCCCCGCAATATCATACCTCTCATCGTCCGTTGCGTCTCTCAACCTCCCTGTATCCGCATCCACCACACAAACATAATCCCCATGTGGATGCGCAAGCACGATGTGGGTAACAACCACACCTCTGGTCGGAAATGGCGAGCATGTCGTAGGGCATGCCACGGGGTTGGGAACGTAAGTAGTATCAGGGATGCAAAAGTCTCCGTTTGGAAGATGGCAGCTTGAGGGTTGTGCGGAGCACGGTAAGGTCATCGTTGAGGTTGTTGTAGTGGTCTTGAGATCCCCCGGTGTCGGGGTTTTGAAGGGCATATAGGGGCATTGGAGAGTAAGATGCGGTTGGAGGGCGGGAGAGGGGCAATGGAAATAGTTGGGATAATATGAAGTAATAGTGGGGCAGCAGTTGTTGTAGGAGGTTGGTCGGCCAGTATACTCAGTGACAGTGGCGAGGATGCTAGTAGTAGCAATGACTGTTTTAGTGATAAATTTCCTACTATTGTACGTCGGAAAAGGTACATAGGGCACAAATATAACATCATCCTTCAAGGTTGTCGTGTGAGTGAAGGTCGTAGTTGTTGTCGTTGTTTTGCCAGCGTCATAATTGTCAGGTTGAGCAAGGATGGCAGGGAGGGCCCTTTTCTCGAATTTGTCTGTACCCGTGAACTGGTCTAACGGAATCCTCCTCGTCACATTGTGGTGGAGATTATACCTGATCGTCATGAGCACCCCACCCTCATTGACCTTTTCTTTTCCCAACAGTTTCTGCCCGTGATGACTCTTGCAATATTTTGATATGAAATAATCTAGTATACCCAAGAATATGCCCGTCGCCACCAGGAGACAAACATAGAAAATCCAACCACGCCGTTTTCCAGTCTTGGTATCTTTGCGAGTAGCGTATGTATCTCCAGCCAAGCTTGCCAAGGAATGAACATTAACGATTTCTTCACCAACTTCACCTTGATTTTCCCAATGGTCCGGAGGCTGCTCTCTATAGCAAAGGGGGATATAACGAGGAATTATTGGTCGAGATGCATCGAAGCCTTGGTAGCCGTCGAGGCCTTGTGGTTCGTAGCCGTATGGTCCAGGCCTGCCTTCATAAGGACTACCCGTTACCCGGCATGTAGGCGGTCGGGTGGGCTCCCCAGTATACTGCGGAGGTGCAGTGGGCGCCTCTGGAAGCCTAGTACCACCCCTTGCTCGAGTATACACACGGCTTTGTAAAGTTATTGCATCCACATCTGGGCAATTGGACTGTGAGGTCCGAAACAGCATTCTGCTGACGCTGTAATATATAGAATTGAAAATAGAAGATGATATATGCAGAGTATGAAAATATATTGTCGTGTGAGAGTTATATCATGAGAAACAAAAAGAAGATTGGACGGCCTTATATAGGAGTGGAGTATATTTGCGAGGACAAATATACACCTATGTCTCACCTCACGAATACCCGAGCTTATAGCTTCCAACCCAAAGCATACTTCCCACAAGAAAGCCATAGTGCGTATATATGGTTTTCGAAGGTCACTCCCATATTTTTGCTTCTAGGACCTCGAGCTCGTTGGTACTTCAGGAAAAATCAAGCAGCTAAGTTAGAGCCACAACTCTAGCTACAAATAAGTGGAGCGATCCAAATACCTCAGGACAAAGTGAGTAGGAGGAGGTTAGAATTGACATTGAAATCTTTCGGCTGCTCCCGGTCAGCCTTGGCAAGCCACTTGATTAGGGGACCCACCCCAACCCCACCAAAACAAAACAAACCAACTTTACCATGTAATCTTCCATTTACAAGTTATTCCTAGACGTCAGAACAGTGCTTTCCACAATGGCCTCCCCAGACGCTCGCCCCACCATTTTGGTCATTGGTTCCCTCAACATGGACCTCGTCGCACATACTCCCCGAATCCCGGCCGGCGGAGAGACGCTCCTTGCCCACACTTACGGCTTCCATACCGGAAACGGCGGGAAAGGGGCAAATCAAGCTGTAGCAATTGCGCGCCTGGGCGGCGGTATCGTGCGATGTGCGATAGTTGGGATGGTGGGAGATGATGCTTTTGGGGAGAAGCTGCGAGGGGGACTGGAGAAGGAAGGTGTGGATGTAAGTGGGGTTGGAGTGGAGGAAGGGAAGAGCTCTGGTGTAGCAACGATTTTGGTAAGAATGCTCTTTCCATATTTCTTATTTGGCCGGGTGTTGTGACAACCTGAATGTTAATATTATCACCCTATTTTTGTTCTGAGCTAACCCCACGCATATAAATAGATTGAGGATAATGGGCAAAACCGCATCCTCGTCTCCCCTGGCGCAAACTTCTCTCTTACCCCCTCACATATTCCCGACCTTGACACCACCAGCCCAGCCATGGTTGTGCTCCAACACGAGGTACCCTTAGACACCATCTCCCATGCTATAAAACTCTACTCTACCCCGCCAACAAACACACTTGTGCTCCTCAATCCCGCTCCGGCTGTAGACCCAGCTACCCTCGCTTCGCATGATATAGATCTAAGCAATGTAGATTTCTTCATCCCAAACGAAACCGAAGCCGGGATCAGCTACGCAGGGCACGAAGCTGCGGGCTCCATTACTACCGTCACTGAGGCACAGCGCATTGCGAAGTCACTCCTCGTAGATAGAGGAGTCCGAAAAGCCGTCATTGTAACACTAGGGGGTCAGGGTGTTGTGGCTGCGTACTATAACGAGGACGGGGAGGTCCTCACAGAGCATGTTCCAGCCCAAAAGGTGAATGTCGTGGATACAACTGCAGCTGGAGACACATTCACTGGGGCCTTTGCAGTGAGTTACGTGGAAGGGAGGGGGGTCTTGGAGAGTATCAAGAGGGGAGTGGAAGCATCAGCACGCACAGTGCAGAAGAAAGGGGCACAGGGAAGTATTCCTATGAGATCAGAATTGGGATGGATATAGCCAAGACTCTGCGATATCAAAGGAGATTTGTTCCGCGAAATGGAAGAAATTAGAAGCTCAACTATTCGCGATTTAGCACCTAATTTTGGTGGATCACTTATCCAACGAATTGCTGTGCGTAAAAATAGCCGTATCCAGGGTTTCAGGTGCTTGGTGCATTTTGGACATAGAATACCGAGCCCTTAGTGCCGAGGTTGCACTCATAGAGCTTGGTGCGGAAGCCATCAGCTGGAATCCTTGCTCCGTGGCTTGAGACTGGTTAGCTCAGCGGCTTTTGATATGCATCTGACACTTGCAGCTGACGTTGCTGCGCACTAGAAGTACTAGCTGGTGTGGCTTTGACATTTGGGACTCCAGAGTTCATAAGTAGCTTTTATTCGATTTTGCCACGGCTTTGCTTCTCAAGCGTTGGCTTGGAGATTCGCTTTCGCGCCTTGTAGTCCCGGTTTGATGCTTGTTGCCATAGTTACGGTGTTGTACCGTACAGCGCCCACCGTTTTATCCTCTCAGCCTCGATAAGGATGCGCATGCAACCGACGCTAAGACTGCCACAGCCCTTTTACTAGTTCCAGTCAGCTCCGCAAATTAAGCAACCTGATCTTTCTTCGTTTCCTCAGCTTTCTTTCAACAAACTTCTTCTACGTTCTACCTTTGGACAAAGTTGTTGACCATTCACTCTATAGACTCTCAGCCTACAGTTCTCGTGATCTCGACCTTGGAGTGTTTGATATTTGATCCCCGCTGCAACTCCCAAGGAAACGCACCAAGCTTATTTGACAACACAACTCTGCACTTGGAGAGCTGAAACACCATTAACCTAAACACCCCAACCTCCAGACCGACGATGCGGCTGCCAGATGCGAATCCTCTGGTTCTCCAGCGAGCCACCACTGCTTTCCAGACTCTTCAGGCTCTGTTTATCCCCATAATAATGGGTGTGACAGGTGCCTCAATGATTCAGTCAAATGAGGCCCACTCCTCGAGTAAATTCATGTTTGCTTTGGTGAGTTCGTTTCCAGCTATCTCATAAATCGTGAAGGTGTTATACAACGCAGAAGCTAACATGCACATATAGTGTTGGCTGACGATTCCTGCATTGATATATGTTGCAATGACCCCGCGGTTCACCAGAACGAAGCCATTGTCAAACCCGTACGCCATATGCGGCTTTAACTGTTTGATTTGTGTTTGTTCCCTGAAATCTATGCCTCACGTGAGCATTTTCACTAATATCAAATTACAGTTCTTCTGGTTCGTGGCTCCAATTGCTCTGGGAGTATACAATACCAAAGCTCAGCGACAAGGATTCGATAAGATCCACAGTGACTTTGACAACAAGGCACCTGGCGCCGTAGCTGAAGCGGATCTGCCATCAAGCCCCTCATGTAACACCACCACGGGAACTCCTAAGGAATGTTCCCTCAACAACGCTGATGTCGGCCTTGGGGTATTCAATTTTTTATTCTGGTTCGCAACAACCCTTATAGCCATTTACGTCGCTTTATATTATCGAGTTCATTTGATCACTCCGTGGGAGGTACACAGTGCCCAGATTGGCAGTGAGCAAGTGACGGAGCACACGAAGCAGGCTTTTGGAGAGGACGATCCCCAGGGAGGTGATTATGCGTTGATCAACGATGAAGAAAGGTCTCACAACAGCAACACACCCTACTCCACTCATTCAATGTCTCAGGGAGTTTCCCAATATGATGACGACTATGAGAGGCAGATGGCGAGGGATGGAGAAGCAAACAGAAGCCGAAGCGTGGGGAGCGGAAGCTATGACGCCGGAAGAGTTGGATTCCCAGACGGAGATTATGCGTATACAGGAGCAGGGCGATAAATTGACATTTTTCCAGAAAATGGAGGATATAAAATAGGAGAACAGCGGATGGGAGAGTACTTATCTAGATGGGCTCCCGGGGGGCGGCAGCGGTCTTTGGTCATTTTTGCTTTCCTGTGTTATTTGCTGGCGTAATATCCCTCATAGCCTATTTGAATATTCGCTTTCGGTGTGCTTCTGTTTTTCTTACAATTTCATCATTGCATATAAAACATGACCCACCACGTCGTCTCAATATCATCCGAGTTAAGGTTAGCAAACTAGCCCAATTTGGAATTCGATGTACCGGCTTTCTTGGGTGCCTGCCAGACTACTTTCTTGGGAAATACTGTGTCTGTACTTAATAGTCTGGTTGGCACAAGCCGCTCATAGAGTCTACTTAATCTTCTTGCATGGTGCATGGCAATTATGTTCTCTGCAACTATTCTTGTAGTCGTTCCGAGATTAATCTACCTCATGGGGAAGGTGAACCCGAAGAGGACCTTTTACCATGAAAGAAAAGAAAAAATTACGCTGATTGGCCAGGCCTCTATGTAGAATCGTCAGCTGAATGCAAATGTAAACTTCACGACTTAATCGTGTGAGATGCGCCAAAGAGAAAACCTCCTCAGCAAATAAGAATGGGGCGCGCCATATTATTGATATCTACGACCATAGACAGAAGGAAATGAGGCATCCCGTCCGCTCTGCTATTTCTAAGCTTCTGATCGCCAGGTTAGCACTGCGGTGGGTGACCACACAGTAAAGTCTTCCTACGCACCATCAAATAGGTAATCCTTAATCAAGACATTCTATTCAAGACATTCTATTTTGGACGGTTGCCTTCCTAGGGAAATCGCACAGGGAGTCCTGATTTGGCCCCTCAAGTACTACGTTAGAGACGGTGTTGTAGTTAAGTTGCGACAGGGGGGTGACTTGCTAGGAAACTGCAACGGGAACACATCTGCGTCGGGGACGAAGGGTTTTTGCACAATACTACTACTATATATAAGAGTTAGAAGATATTAAAAGACTAGTACTCAATAAAGAGTGACTTAAAGATAGTAAGACTAATGAAATAATTCACTGCTACTTCTATGAAAGCAAAAGAAACTTATATAGACTATATTAAAAGAGTGAAGAAGATAGTATTAGAATTGAGAGTATGTAGAATCTCAATCAAAGAATAGGATATAGCCTACACTATACTTATAGAGCTACCTTAAGAGTATTCCATACTAGTAATTATGCTAACAAATATATGTACCCCAGAATTATCCTTAGAACTAGAAAAGATAGTAGAAGCTATATATACTGAAGAAATGAGACTAAATCTCTTTTAACCAGTAGATAAAAATCTGGACATAGAGCTAGGAAGCTTATACAATGTAGTCAACTCATTAGCATAATACTTGTCACACCCGCGCCTCTTACGAGGGGCTTGTGCCAACCAGACTAAAATCCGCGTTGCCTTAGAGTTTTGAGAGTCGTGCCACTTCTGGCACGACTCTCGTTATCTTCGGGAAGTCTATCCTTAGCGGTCGGTTTTGGCCACTAGGGGCCTTCTGTATATATACTTCCCTTGACCGCGCTCTTTCTTCTGTTCTCTATCCAACGTCTTGTATATACCTATATAGTTCTTGGTTCCTTCACGCCCACCTCCAGGTGCACCCCCCTCGCCCTTGCCTTGCCTTGCCTCTCGCCCAAAAGACTCTGCAGCCCCGCTGCCCCACCCTCGGATATTCCCGCACTCACGTAGACTCCCTACGTGAGTGTCGACCTTGCCAACCCTCCCCTGCCTTTTGCCCACTGCCCTGCCCAGTGTATCCCTTGGTCGCCTTGCCCTCTCCCGCCTCGTTGAAATATACAAGGTGCATATGTTATTCGAAATCTGCCATTTTGAATTAGTCTTATTAATCTAGTGAATACTGTAAGTAGATTTCAAATCTAACCTAGATATTCTTATCCACTCAAGCTTCATCTTTATCCTTCTTTTCAAGTAGTTCTTCTATTAGTAGTTTCTATGCCTTTATTTTAAGTATTACTATTTCTATATCTCTTATTTAAAATCTGTAGTTCTTTGCCTCTTCAAGCTTGACTAAGATGGGTTTAGATATTAGTGATAAATAAATTAGTTTAGATATCATAGGTTATTCATATTGCTCTTCAAATACCTTCTCTTTTTAATCTTTTAATCTCTACTATTACCTCGCTGTGGTCATGCCTTATGCGAGTATTGAATTAAAAAATTTAAAAAAAAATTCTATCTTTTAAGTCTATATAAAGAAAATTTAATAAAGATTTTATATCTATTTGACAGTAGAAAGGCTAAAGTTATAGATATAGTAAGAAGTAAACTGGTATGTAAAAAAGAAAGGTTATAAAGAAGTAATAGAAATTCATAACCTTTTGGAGAAGTTATTTTCTCTATATTATCTTCTGTTTCAATTATCATTATTAACTCATCACCTCTTTTATGACCCTTCTATCTATAACCCATCACCTAATCTGATATAACCCTTCTAACCCAATACAGCACTGTCCTCTCTCACTCACCGCCATCCCAAACTCTTCTGCTACCCTATAACACAATGACCGATCTCGTCTCGCTTTTCTGTCTGGCTCATGGTGATTCGTTAGACATACCTTTTGAAGTTAAAATCGAAAGACAGGAATTCATTGCGGCTCTGAAGAAGCTCATTATCATCGAAGGGCCAAACAGTTTAAGTGGCATGCGTGCGCCTAATCTCAAGCTCTGGAAATGGAATGAGTCATCCGACAAGGTCAAAGACTCAGGCCTGGATGACTGCAAGGCACTCAATCCAAGGAAGACAATTAGCGACGTTTTCAAGGGCGATATTCTCATACCAGGACGCATACATATCGTCATAACGACTCCTGAGCCTGATAAGTGAGACTCATTTCGTTTTTTACTACGCATATTTGCTATCTGTACTGTCGTCGTTAAAGCGCCTGGTGCTGGTACGTAGCACTTATTTGGATTTTATTACGTCTAACATTCTGGTTTCTCCGTTTATAGCAAAAAATGGAAAGATCGACAGCTCAGACGACGAATACGAGACACTTATGAAGAAACTTCCTTCTCCGAGCGATCTTTCAAGGAACTGGAAGCAAGACCCCAACAAACCAACCTTTCTTGACCACCGGCCAGTATCAGCGACTGGAATCCCTACTGAACTACTCCATCCCGTCGTTGGGAACTTTCTCGACGATTGCCAAGGCTCCGAGCCCACTTCCGAAGATTACATTTTTTGCGACTTGTCTCTGTAGGGAGATGTCTGGTTTCCTTGGCACGGAGGACGAAAGGGCAACGGTAGCCAGACACCTCCTCAGCAGGTACTTTGGCTTCTCACTTCGTTGTGTTGCCATTGAGGGCTCATTAACAGACGGTACTTGGTATCCCAGCCCAGCCGAGGAATTCATTGCATTAAATGTTGAAATAAAAAATGAGCCTGGTAGCTGTGGTAACCCGATTGTGGCAAGCACCATAGAAGACAGGTTCCGTTCAATATGCGCTGCCATCGCTGACCGACCATGGTAGGTTGACCGGGGCCAAAACATCCCTGTCAGGCAACCCTCCTTATGCCTGTCTCCCGCCCCCCCTAGCAACTAATAACTAATACCTCTACTGAGCTATACCAATCGAATCACCAAAACCAGCACTATCACCACTCCTCCAATGTAATGAATGGTACTAGACAATAGTCATTTGGTACCGTTTATACAATCTATATCTGTCGGTACGGATGTTTGTGTATACCGGTTCTGCTAAGGTAATGCATCAGAAGGGTAGGTGGATTACTAAGTGGGACGTTCCGTAAGGAACAATAATTAACAGGTGTAATCTTCGTTTATAAATTTATCTATCTGATCGATGCCTATCTGGTTGTCTGAAGACTGACGGATTCCAGAGGAGATCCGGCGGTCTATTTATACTTGTTCAGAGACCCTAGTGACTAAGGAAATACAAAATGATAGTTGGCACACCAGATGAGGTTGATGTGCCATCTGTGTACCCCAAGAGGGTGTACACGAAATGGAAAGTTCCATGGCCCATAGAACTACCGAATTTGGTAGTAGTGAGTGGATGAAGGCTAGTCCTTCGATTGAGATGCTAGTTACATAATGGGGTGATAAGTATAGAAAATACAAGATATAGGAAAATACATGAGCTAACATAATAAGTAATAACATTTCTTATTACACTTCCCCACTTAGAAGGATTTGCTATATTTTAAAATTCTTGTTCTGTTGTTAGATTATTTTTGGTCTAGCTAGTTGAATTCGATATTCTTTTTATGTATTCGAATTTGGTTACACTAGCACTGTGAGTGAAATTAAGGTATCTTAACCTTAGATGTAAAAGGTTTTATTTAGTAATAAAGAGTAACTTTGGATGTTAAAAAAAATGTAATGAATAGTACTAGATAGTAGTCATTCGGTACCGTTTATACAATCTATATCCGTCGGTACAGATGTTTGTATATACTGGTTCTGCTGAGGTATTGCCTCAGAAGGGTAGGTAGATTACTTAAATAGGATGTTCCGTAAGGAACGGTAATTAACAGGTGTAATCTTTGTTTGTAAATATATGGCTATCTATCTGATGGCTGCTTGTCGAGTTGTCTGAAGACTGATGGATTCCAGAGGGGATCCGGTGGTCTTTATATACTTGTTTAGAGACCCGGCTGACTAAGGAAATACATAATGATAGTTGGCACACCAAACGAGGTGGGTGGTGCCATAGGGGGCTGTGCAGGGGCTGTGCAACCCAAGAGGGTGTGCACGAAACGGCAAGTTCCATCGGCAGTATAAACTACCGGGTTCGGTAGTAGGGTGTGATTTGAAGGCTAGTCCTTCAAATCGAGACGCTAGTTATATAATACCATACATCACGGGATGAGGCCTACCAATGGCTCACTCGGTTATTTTAGCGGTTTCGACAGTTTCGCGACCAAAGAGGCTCAAAATTTGGGATTGTATTGTGGGTATATAGTAGTTTGTTGAAACGGGTGCGGATGGGCTAAGGTACATTACTGCTCGAATTATCCTGACAGAAATACCGGGGATCACGGGGTAGGTTGGCTGTAGGAAAAGTAGATATATGGGGGCTATGAGGGCTATAATCAAGCAACAATTATAGTTATGACTTGGTATTTACAGCCTGTACACATTTTAGAAGCAATTGTATGTAATACATTGCTATAGAGGGACTGGTCAGCAAGGGTAGTCTTAACCGGGGGGTATTCCTTCTTGTAACTCAACTAAAATTGGTCTAAATCAAGTTCCTAATAGCGCAAAAGTACAAACATAGGTAGGGGGATCATCTAGATACCCTATGTATGATATTCTACTAGAAATTAGTGAGGCCATACTGCTAAGAGTAGGTTAAGGCAATGTGTAGATAAATTATGCCTTCTTATAACTCAACCAAATCAAGTCCATATTAGGTGCCTAATAGCTCAAAAATCATGCACATAGGTTGAAGAAACTTTATGGTACTCTACTGAGGATCTTTGCTTAAAACTGAGTGAGGTTAGGTTGGTAAAGGTGAGACAAGAGGGGATCTAGATCAAAAACCTTCTTGTTATAACTCAGTGAAATGAAGTCCGGCATGGCTCAAACGAATGTGTTAACTAGATGCTTATATAAACCCTACTTAGTATATCTGACTTGGCTTGAAAGAAGTCGTTCCATAGAGGCTTACCTTTAGTCTGGTTGCATTACCCGAATTTATTAAATTTTTGTATGGGAGACTGGTTCGGAATGGTGCCTTGGCGCGTGGCACCAAAATCGCCTGTGTCGCAGCGTAATTTTATATAAACAACTCCAAATCAATCGTAAACTGACGGAATTAGCTGACGGAATTCTTCTGTTTATTTAAACTAGCTAGGATGCAGGGCGCTCCCGAAAAAAGACCAGTTGGACGTCCGCGCAATCCGATTTTCGCTGCACCCCCGGGCCATGTACAACAAATGCCTTGGTGTCAAAGTACTCATCATCTTCGACCTTGACCGGCTTTGTTAGCTTTTTGTATTTGGCAGCTGGGGATTTCGCTGCCTTGGGTCCCGTTTGACGTGCAACAGGCTGTTTTTTGGTGATGGGATATGTCACTGGGGCCTTGTCTTTCACTACTTTCCCTACCTCCCCCTCCTTCTCATAGTCCGATAAGTTCTCATACAGTGAAAGACCTTGGAGGTCGACCATCTCCTCATCTTTTTTCCTCTTGTTTTTGGCTAGTGGTGTGTCACCTGCTGATAAACTATCCTTTGCCTTCTTCTTCCCTTTTCTTTTCCCCTTCTCTTCCCTTTTTTCCTTCCTCTCCTTTCTCTGTTTCTTCTCTCTCTTCTGCTCTCTCCGCTCTTCCAACTTCTCAACCTCTGCCTCCACTTCCTCTTGTATCTTAACTGGGTCCGACTAGGTAGAAGCCTCATCTATCTCTGCTGAAGCTTGAATACCCTTATCTGTTGTCTCTACCTCTATCTCTATCTTCTCCTCCGCCTTCACCTTCTCTTCTGCCTGTGCCTCTAATTGTAACTTCAACTGAGTTACTGAGACCTTGGCTTCCTCTAGCTCCCTTTGAGCCTTATTCCGCTCATCTCTCCAATCATTGCCCCGTTGAGTTATTATCTCCGTCAACCCCTTATAATACTCAACATACTCCTTCAGCTCCTTTATTTGTTGATGCTCAGCGCTACGACTCATCCTCTCTACCTTCTTTCGAGCCGCTGCTAGCAGTGTGTTAACTAGTCTTCCTGTCGAACATCTGGTGAAATTTGCTAAAAAGTGATCAAACTTTTTTAGCTCCGCCTTCATCATTAGTACTTCTCCTGTCTTTTCATCCTTCCTTGCGGTCTCCTGCCAAAGAAATATCTTTACCCATCCATAGCTGTTCCTTCAATAAAACCTCTTTTCTGTTTATCTCCTCACTCTCCTCCTCCAACCTATCAACCTCCTCTCTTAGTTTTTCCCGCTCATTAGTAAATTCTTCAAGCTGTCTGGAAATAACTACTACTCCTCTATGCTCCTCATCATCCTCTTCTCCTAAAATCTCCCCTATTACCCTCTGTGCCTCTGCTGATCCGACGAGTCCTAACATTGGTGCGACCTCTTGTAATAGGAACTCCCCGACTATTTCCCACTCTTCTCTTGTCATCCTCTTCTGCCTCTCTACCAATCGCCTTATCTCTTCCTCAAGCACTCTCCCCTCGTCCTCAGAATCTGTAGACTCCCACGCCCTCTCCTCTCCTTCCTCTTCCTCTCTATCCTCTAGACTCTTAGCTATCTCTTCCAATTCTCTTCTCACTCCACTGAAGGAGCGCACTCCTTCAAAGAACGTTGGAGTCATTCTTATATTTGACACTGCCGATGTGCTGGCTAGTGTCGGTAATTGTATTGGCTCCGGTGGAGCATTTTGGAGACTTGGTCCTTGGATCTGGCGTCCGCCTTTTCCTCTGCCTCTTTTGCTCTTACCCGACTGTGGCATTATAGCAACCTATTATGTGATATCCGTTGCTATGCACCCCTTTTCTGTTGGCTTTGGAATCCCCGTCGAAAATAGCCAATGGCCTTCTTGACACGTGATTGTCTGTGGTTGATCACCATGTCGGTGTTTTCTCTTGGGCCCAGGAAGTCGTAAAACTTCACCGTAGGGGTAAATCTACAATTCCGTTCTTACCCTGTAAAAAATTAGATCACTCTCCTCCCGTCCTCGAGGACTGTATAATCCTGTAATCGCCGACGTCGGAAATCCTCTGGATGTCGAATTCGACCAAGTGGACTCGTCCTGCACGGTGTTGTCGCATGTGAGAAGGTGGAAAAAGCTTCACTAGGGGTATTCAAAGTTAATTTTTTTGTCAAGAGAAGGAAGTGAAAGTAAGACTTTGGTAGGCAACGTTGGGGGGCACAATGGTGCGTTCAGTAGGTTACCGATAATATGGCTGCATTCACTGATGGAGTACGGGAGCTTTGCTACACCATCACATATGGATATAAGTTTCAACAACGTGATATCACCACTACCACCACAACTACCACAAGCACTCTCACTACAACTGTATAGAACTGCCATGCACTTACCCCCGGGGATCACATTCTATAAAATTTTCTAAATTCGTTGTTAAAGAAAAGATCTTAGTCAGAAACTCAAGAACTGCATATATATGCACGGTACGGAGTACACGCTAGCCTTATCGCTTATGATAAGGCTCTAGGCTTGTAAAAATGTTATTCAGAATGGTTAGAAAATAGAATGGAAATGAAATGGAAATGTGTTACCGTGCAAGGCTGACCGGGGTAGGAAAATACCCGATTTCATGAACGTCAGGTGTTACATTGCACTTGGCAGATGGTGGGGCTGATGAACTCCGCTTTCCTATATATACACGTACATCCTGTATCTAATTGTTGGCTCTTTGAGCAATGTTTTAAGTTCAACCCGTACCCGTACGTGTAAGTCAGTTAGGCCCGAATGCTCTCGCTCACCTTGTCTTGCCTTTGCTCGCCTTCAAAGACCCTAATTGCCCATGCTCCGACAACATTGCCATGGTCACCAGCTCGCTCCTAACAAAATGGTTCGTAAATAATATTGTAGAGCGTGACTGATATTGGAATTATTCTCAAGCTAGTCTCAAACTGACGCCCCACACTGCAAAAGAATTTATCCTTCTCCCAATTTGAATACGAGCATTGCTTGGTGTAACCCCCCTTGGGTGCTATTGGCGCATATTTTGTAAATATACAAATACAATTTACTCCTGGAGAAATTCCTGGAGTTTTTCCAACAACCTCTTGTCACTCTCATTCTTCGTGCCCTCAATCGCCTTTTCCAGTTGATCCCTATAAACTCTAGCATCAGCACCCTCACCACTATGGGCTGACATACATATTTCCTGCTTTCCTAATAGGCTGTTACGGATCATCCTCTCGCCTTGTCCTTCGACCCCCCCAGCCCCGGTCCTATACTGGCAATCCACGCACTCGCCAGCATATGTTCACGTCCGGCTTCACTTGATCTTGACCCAGCACGACTTCGCCGTGCTAATCCTAGTCTTCTGACTAATGTCCCTACCCTAGCGATATTACCCCTGACCCTGGACCCTGACCTGCTAGATTACCGACCGCATCCCGGAAATCTTAGCCAGGTACTCGCCTATCTAGAACCTGTCCGAAGGTTCCACCAGATCAGAACCTCGTCTTCGCATTTGTCACTTGTCGTCATTGTCTTCTAGAACGTTCTCGCATCTTTTCGCTTGACATTCTGTGGGATGCTTGCTTCTTCCGCTTGCTTCTTCCGCTTGCTTCTTCCGTTTGCTTCCTTATGTCTCCGTTTGCTTCCTTATGTCTCCGTATGCTTCCTTATGTCTCCGTATGCTTTCTCTTGCCTTCTCTGGCTCTTCTGTGTCGCTAGATCTCTATATATAGAGGTCTCTCTGCCCCTCTCATTCTCTTCTCTCCTCACGCAACAACTTGTTCACTCTCCTGTACCTAGTTGTTACAATAAAAACACTCCCCTCTTGAGCGTAGCTCAGACCCCCTTATTCTCGTCCATGTCCCCTTGCCCGACTCTGGTCTCGCCCAAGTCACCTCGTTCCCCAACACACGCGTAAGCACACTTACGCGAGTGTCATCACCTGCGACGCAGGTGATATCCCGACCGATCATAACATAGGCCAATTATCAATTACAAAGCTCACCACCTTTCCCACCCCATTTGATCCCCAGTCCACATGTTGAAGAGCGCCCTCCATTTTCTCTTTTACCTCGGTGAGGGTAATCTTTCTATCCTGTAACTCCTTCTTCACCCCCCTCCAACCATCACTATATCCCGCCTTTTTAGCAAATGAATCCCGACATTCATTGAGCATATTCCTCAGCACCAATGCTGACAGTACTTGTGTATGCTATGATTTGATTAGGCCAACTTAGCATGGAAAGCAATATAGAATCTTGTAATTAGAACTCACACTCCTTGTAGTGGCCCTAAGCTCCGTGATCTGTTTTTGAAAATCAGTGATGGTCTTTTTGATGGTCAGTGATGGTCTTTTGATGGTCTGCCAGTTGTTTATTGAAATCCTCCGTAATGGAGTTCCTAAGATGCTCAAATCTTGCTTCCTGTCCCCTTTCCCACTCCGTACAGAATTTTTCTTTAAGAGGCATAAGGACTCTGTGCCAATCCTGCTTGGATTGAGCCTTTCCATTGATAACACTATCACGTTCACTCTGCGCTCTGTCACGGTCATCCATGGCTTGCTGAAGCTTACGCTCCACTTGTTTGTACTTATTTTCCAGCTTCTGGTTATCGGCTTTACATTCTAAAGAGAAGCTATCATTGTTAGTAGAGTATATCTTCAGTGAAGGTCTCATCTGGGATAGGCTCACCCTCATGTATCAGCCTTTCAGCATTAGCTTCAGCCTGGGCTTCTTGGGCTTCTCTCTCTGACTCGCTACACGCGGTTTTGCAAGCCTTAAGGGTGTGTATGACGGGATTAGTGCCAGATGGTGGGGTCATAATCATGATAAGTTCCTCAGAAGGGAGCTCTTTCTGCTTTTTGGAAGCAATCGTGTCTACATATAATCCCTTAGTCAGTAAAAATTATCGGAACCTACATAACAAACTCACCAGGATAGGGCTTTGCAAATACGCAATCCTCAATATGGAACCCAGGGACAATTGGTCCCATCTTATTAACCATAGCAGTTCCAACTTGCACGGCCATGCTCTCCACAGTGTCCTCTGGGTGCAAGTGAGGTATCTGTGCCACATACTCGCAGTACATTGCTTTGGAGAACGTCTGCTTGGACATAATGGGAAGATGGGAATCAAACGACTCCTGAGAGAACAAAAGGTATATCTGGTCAAGATATTAGTAGACAGAGATTCAGATGTTAATGGAATAATACATAGAAGGAGAGATACCTAATACAAGTAATCCAGCAGACAAGGAGAAAGTCAAAGTTTGAGTTGGTTGTGAGGATGAGGGGATGCAAGATGGGGGGTGTTGAATGAGGGATGGAGGTAGTGTCGGCAGGGCAGGACGGAGAGTGCTCTCGTGCTGAGGGCAGAGTGAAGTGGAGGTAGGACGGGGAGGGGGTTGAGTGAACGTTTGTTAAAAGACTCCTCACGGTGAAATGGCAAGTCCGCTAAGTAAAGTTACTACGTAGGTAGGGTATGGGTACGAGACTAGTTACTACCAGCCTAGGTTGGTCCAGGTTTAGCATAAATGTCAGTACGTAGTGTGTTTTTTTCACATCATCCTACACTTGGTGCATCGATCGAGATAGATCCGAAGCTGTTAAGTTGGTTAGTCTTACGGAAAGAGACAGGTCTTTAGAGGCTTTGCCTTTGGCATTCTCGACCTGGTTTCTAGAAGCTTCAGGAGGTGTAAGGATTTTTTTTTTTTTTTTGAGTCTGTACGTCTATAGGTAAGCCTAAGGCTATGAGACGGCCCCGTTCCGCCCCTTTAAAGGTTTGGTACTCTCACGGAACAACGAGAGCAATACCACCGAAATCAACAAGTGACTGCCGTGGCAACTGAAGCCACTGAAGTACCACCAGTACCACCAGCATCCCCAGGACCACCAGAACTACCAACATGGTATATGAAGGTTGAACTGATATCATCTATGCTAGCAAATAGCTTTAGATCAGCATATATTCCATCTAGCAATTGCTCAATTGATGAGATAATGGTACGGTTTACAGGGCGCTCAAAGCACTCATTAAAGATGCCAAATAAGCCAATCAATGAGGGGTATAAGATACATGCCATATGTGATCATGGCTATATATATGGCTTTGAATCTGCTCCAGAGTTGATGGATCTTTAGGTACTATTGGACTGCCTCCATTGCCAATATCTCCGCTACCAATGCTGCCTCCACTACCTCCGCCAATGTCTCCGCTGCCTCCGCCTTCGCTGCCTCTACCTTCGCTGCCTCCGCCTTCGCTACCTCCGCCTTTGCTGCCCCCGCCTTCACTGCCTCTGCCTTCGCTGCCTCCGCCTTCGCTGCCTCTGCCTTTGCTGCCTCTGCCTGCGCTGCCTCCATCTTCGCTGCCTCTGCCTTCACTGCCTCTGCCTTACGCTGCCTCCGCCTTCGCTGGCTCCACCTTCGCTGCCTTCGCCAACTCCCCCAATTTCTCAGAATCTTACTCCAATATCCTTAATATGCTTGCAGCTGGCAAAGCTATTGCTATACCACAAGTACCAATTTAGTATATATTTTGACAGTTTCTTTAGCAATACTGCATTATTTGTAACCCTTCGAGAGTCGGGTATTGGTGCTGGTGGTACTGCATGCAAAACTCGGGTTCCAATTGAACTGCAAGCATATGATGACAAGAGTAAGGACATTGAGTGGGGTGACTTAGCTTCAGTCACTAGAGATAATGTCTTGTGTATACGATGGCAGGATAATACTGGTATTTTCTTTTTGACTACAATTCATGACCTTAATAATGGTGTAGTTACAAATCGGAAAAGACCTAAAAAGCCTATTCCTGCTGTTGGTGAGATATTTGGTCCTGATGTGCGTAAGCTGCTTACCATTCCTCTCATGATTAATGATTTCAACAATCATATTGGGGGGGGGGGGGGGGTAGATATTGCTGATCAGTTGCAATCATACTATTATACACAGCTACTAAGTCGCCATTCATGGCTGCCACTCTTTTACTGGGTATTGGACACAACACTTGTAAACAGCTACATTCTGTATCGTATGTATGATCCTTCTACATCACACAAGAAGTTCAGGCTGGAGGTAGCAAAGGCACTATGGAGTTCAATGCCAAGTCATACTCATACTCTTGTCCAGACTCAGGCTCGACGGGCTTGTAAAGCTATAGGTTGTACTTCTCGTACACCCTATATATGTAAGGATTGTAGTTCTCCATATTGTATATTTTGTATATAATAATAGATATAGATATAGAACAGATACTACCTAATAGGCTAAAGCCAAAGTTCGCTGCTGCTGCTACCTATATGGGGTATGTAGGTTAGTTAGCATCTTAGCAACTAAGGAATAAGGAAGTGAGGTACTTACTTTTATCACCCAAAGAGCCTAGTCAGTGTATAAGAGCAAAGATAGGAAAAAGCATTTAAAAGCATAAAAGAAAACAACCCCCCTGCCATAAACTCCCCCGCCCACCCCCCGCCATCCCTCCCACTCGTCGTCCCTCCCGCCAGCCCTCCCCTCCCGCCCGCCGTCCCTCCCGCCAGCCGTCCCTCCCGCCAGCCCTCCCTTTCTGCCAGCTCTCCCCTCCTACCCGCCATCCCACCCGCCATCCCTCCCGCCGCCACCCCTACCCCGTCTCCACCTCTCCCGCAGCCAGCCCTCTAGCTACCAGCCTTCCCCTCCCGCCGCCACCCCTCCTCCCTGTCTCCACCCCTCCTGCAGCCAGCTCTCTCACTACCAGCCCTCCCATCCCGCTACCAGTCCCCCACCACCAGACCCCGCCAGTCCCCCGTCGCCAGTCCCCCGCTGCCAGCCCCTCGCCGCCAGTCCTCCGCCACCAGTCCCCCGCCCAGTAAACCTGCCCTCTAGCTCTCCCCCCACTGAGTATTAAAAAGAATATATTAAAAAAAAAAACAGCCTCCTACCTTGAACACCTACCGAGTATCCTTACTTGGGGCGGCTGTTAGGCCAGTAGTGGTAGAGCTTGCATATTTGAGTGATATGGCTATGGTAGGTATCCATTTAGCCAAAAAACCCTTCCCACCACGAACGTGAACCACCCCTAAGTATTCAAAAAAAAACATAAAAAAAAAAACCCAGCCCTTCCACTGCGAACCCCGCCCGCTCTACTACCGCGAATTCCAGTCCTCCTACGAACACTGCGACCACGAATCACGTATCGTCACAAGCTCCGTAGTCATTGACTCCAAATAAGAGCGGACCCAACCCTCAGCACACCCACATTTCCTTATTGACAAATGAGCAATTGATGATCTTGCAAAATCTTTTCAGAGTTTCTCGCTTTCAGCACTCTCTTTCCCTGCCAAATTCAAGCTTTCGACATGGTTGAAACAGTTCTTCAGGCCCAAGAAGGATTAAAACATTATAAAGCTACTAATAAGGTACAGAAGCAACTTCGGGATTTTTGGCCTTGGTAAACTCCGACTTATTTAGGTATCTTTGTATGTAGTTATTTTTTAAGATCAATAAATCTCCACTCCGGTCCTTCTACACTCCAGCATAACGAAGCAATTTGGGTGGGAAACCAAAAATCATCTGAGGCCGTCCGTTATAGCAAGGTTTCCGCTATATTACGGGTTCCGTATAGAGGCGGACCTGGCTATAGTGAACTTCGACATAGTGAAAACCAGCTGTACGGAAGGGATTTGTCAGACGGTTCCTGCACGCAGGTAAAGTACCCTGGCTAATCATAACGAAAGTGAAGAGAATGCCGCGCCTAAGAAAGTGACGAGGTACAGCATGATTGCAGCCAATTTTCGGGCGTATTTTGTTTCTTGTGTGCCTCGTACAGACTACGCTGCATAGGCAAAAGATTTTGCAAGATCGGAGATGTTGATTTCAACTGATACGGGGACTGGGGGGAGCGTAGTAGCTACTGGTAGTGAAGGAAAATAATGTCCGAATTCTTCAAGGAAGTTGATTGTAGTAGTAACCGATATAATTGGAGGTGGTAGGTGGTCTGGATGCGTTTATTATATAGAGATTCAAGTCGTAATCTAATCCAACTAGAGAAGTAACCCATACATTGAAGTATTACATTCCTTCATATGCACCGATATCTCAATTGTATGAGGTTCAACTGAGATTGTTGTCAAGTCTTCATACCATTGCGAGTCGTAAAACCAGCTAACCAACCATTGAAAGCTCAACCCGGTATATAGGAAAGCCTGGCTATAACGAACGCCAAGATTCTGACTGATTTCCCTCATTCTACATAGCCTGGTGTTCTGCAGTATCAGTATAAACTCGTGATGCTATGTGGCATACCGGTATGCAGTATCTACAATCTGCGTGATTACTGATAGTCCTGACTAAGTTCCAGGGTAACTACAATATTAGTTCCAACATTCGCACTCCGATTTTCACTCACCTAAGCACTCACCAAATTCAGAGCTAGGTGTGTATCTACAGACTACAGTTGTACCTACCATACAGCTCTCGTGCCCATCTTCAGCTACTTCCAATCCAAGCCATGCTATACTAGGGCGAACCGCAGAGGCAATGACAGTCTCGATTCCCTCATATACCAACCATCCTGCGTAACCGATGCTCAGCGTCTCCTAACAGTCTGATCTACCCTCACCAGAGTATTCCCCAAGCCTGATACACGAACGGTGGTACCAAGCCATGCCCATGTTTCCCCAGATCTAGTGCTTTCCTTGCTGTTACCAGAAAGACTAATGGACCTGAGTTGCCTTGCACTCAAAATGGACCTAGGTGCCTACTTGAACACATTACTTGCCTACTACTCCCCACTATAGAAACACCCCGAGATCCTTGGCGAATGGAGTCAACTCCCTTATCGCTTAGAAATCCACGTTCCCTCCACCACCCGCGCCAATAGTCCCAAGACCTGCGCAAAGATGCTCATTAAGGCTATTCCCAACCCATACCATAATGCAATGGGTCAAAATTTGATCTCACAAATGCTATTTTCCATATGTACGGCAGTTGGTTGTGATCTTCAAACTATTGGATTCTGGGTTGGAAACTCCGTGGGTTCGGCGGACCTACGTATGATGGCCGTCTTTCCCATTTTGCGGCGAAAAACCCTGGATTTAGCTTTGTTACCAAATGGAAAGGAATTCCCTATAGTGGTGACTGAGATGGGGTTCACCGAAACGTGGCAACATTTGTTAGGAATGCTTAGTTATGGTTATATGTGACTTATGGCAACATGATGTCTGTGTTGTAGTTTGTTCTTCATGAAGGTCGGGACATTCTGGATTTCATCACTTGAACCTCCATTGGCTAACAAGGACTCCACTATAACAGGAGCCCCTGTGAAGCATTACAAGATTGGCACAAGGGGTACCATCATTTCCAAGTCAAAAGCAAGCAAGCACATACCCCAAGAAAATACCAGTCAGGTATGATAACCAATACCGTTCAGATACTGATGACCAAGAGAGTTTCCCCCCCAGGTGCACTCGCCGACCCATCCTTAGCCCTAATAAGAATCCTTGATCCCAGGAACTTAATGCTAGAAATCCCCAGTACAGCGAAGGCCCTACTGGCGGACTATTACTTACCTATCGGCCAATTCTTTTGGTTCCTTGATACCACCACTCGTTGAACCTCTCGCCGCTGCGACTGGAGACAGAGGTTGAGCCAGAGCCAGACTGGGTAGATCCTAACGCCGGATGCATATTTCAAGCGGTTGTTGTCATGCACTTTAAACTCAAGTTCATGGACAATGACAATCCCCTTCCTGGCATTAAACCCCTTGTTATTCACCTCAACGTATGCGTGGATGAGCCAATACGTCACCGGATTTATTGCTATGGAAAGAAGCAGTAAAATTTACAACTACAATCGCTCAATTTTCAACATTACCACTCACACCTACCAATACAAGTGGAGGAAACAGCAAAAATAAATGAAACTACCACTGTAGCTCGCTATAGTATTTGTTCGGTTACTACAATAGTGCAGTCCTCTGTATCATCATATTTCGCGGTGGACCTGAGGTTATCAGATCCGTGCTTTATACACATCTCTATTTCAGCAAGTCTAGAAGCAGGCCCGAACATATTGATGTGTAGCAAAATTAATCTTACTTCAGTACGGAGGGAAAATGCCCCTAGGTAATTACGGTTGATGAGGATCATGATTGAGATTGATAATTTCCTATTTCCCTGTCTTTATATCCGTGTCTTTCTTATTTCCATAGCCTATACAGATATGTAGCGTCTATCCATTCTTGCAATTCTCAGGAGCCGGCTGGAGTCTTGGCGACTCGCGCCTCCTTTGTAAAACCACGAGCCTACTGGTGCCCAGGTCTACCTCAACGATATCCTCGGTATTAACGATCAGGATGAGGCCAAAGTCATTAGCTATCATCTACAAGACCTAGCTGATGTGATAATGAGGAACGGCCAAGTATGCAGAAGCGCCGAGCAATCGATCGGGGCACACGCAGCTGTCAAAGTATTGCAGGACCAACAGAATAAAGTGGCCAAAAAACCAAAAGTGAAGGCGCTTCTCCCTGTCAATACGCACTGCCAGCTAACAGCTTCAAGATATTCAAGAAACAATGGTAGGTGGTCATTGTAGGCTGAATTCTCTGTATGTAAGAACCTTGTATTCTTCAAGTCCGGCTTCTTGTTATTTTTTTTTTACAATACTCCGTACAATATTACAAAATCATGAAGCAAGACTTGGTTCTCCCTACTTTCCTACTCGCATTTCCTGACGTAAACCTTTCCAACTCGTATTCCCTAACACAGCTATATTTACATGATACTGTCCTGATGTAACAATTGCATACACACGCACTCAGTACATCAACTTCTTTATGAGCGGTTCCAACACGAAGGGCTTCTAGTATGGACGCGCGCTGATTTCTCACAGCACTTGCATTTTACCTATATCAAATTAAGTATTTTATGCTCTTGCTATGTAGTTCAGAAATTTGGCTAGGACATATCGGGAAGCCCATTGACGTCGTGAATTCGCAAATAAATAGTCCCGTGATCCAGGGACCAGATGCATGAGCTGGGAGCTAAACTGAATCGTCTCCTTTTCTTCCATGAAGCATAAATGTATTTTAGCCGGGTCTCTGACATGCCTCAAAGCATCCTCGATATCTTCTAGACCAGCCTCAACAGTGGTCTTTGGTTCCTTCTCCCTCGATGGTTTAAGTAGTATGCTTCTTGGTACGCCACCTGCTTTATCAAATAGTTCCGACACTACATCTTCGGATAGGTCGGAGAAGATCCCTTCTCGACAATCCGATATCTCTTCAAAAGACTATAGCGGCATGCAAAGTTTGCCGCTTCGATTGACATCCTTGAGGAATTTGTGAAATCTGGGAAACGCATTGGTGCCCTTTCTGGGTGAAAGTGCAACTATGGTTTTTGCAAGCACCCTCTCGGGGGGGGCATCTTCATTGTTTGACAGTAACAAACATTCGGTTCGGGGTGGAATATGACGATATTCGGTTCATCGTCGGTGGACTCATATAGCAGCCGCAGGATGAAATACAATAGGAAACAAGACTTGCCGATTCCTGGCGTTCCGGTTATGGCGATCTTGACCATTTTTGAAATTCCTCCCTTGATTATGTTATATAAGTCTGGATAACACTTCCTAACGTAGAGCTTTGAATATTGATTATTGGGCTTTTCTCAATGTCGATAAATCCAGCTGTTGGAAAGCCTTTGCTAGCTTCCTTGTACCCTCCGGCCACCTTTTGAAGCGACGTATATGGCCGACTTGCTTGAGATTTGGGCTAGACTCTTAGCAAACTGATCCACTGGTTCTTGCTCAGACTTGGCAGATAGCTTTTTCGGTCGATACCTAGCACACTAAATGCTCTAAGTAACTTGTTTTCGAAAATGTATTCTTCACTAGCAACTGTACAGTAAATAAATTGTTAGCATGAGACATTAATTGTGGTAAGGGGCAAGTGACCTGGAGTTAGCTTCAAACTGCCGATAATTTTCACGAGCGCTCTTGCGGTTCCATCAGCCAGATTATAAGGGTCCCCACGAAAGTCCTCCCTAGTCAGTTCTAATAACATTTTTTTTTGTTGAACTCAGTACTCGTATGCACAACCTTAAAGGTCATATGACGAGCCACCCGGAAACCCGGGTGGATTCAAGGGACAGTCAAGTTAATCTGACGCCCTGGGCAAGCTAGGTAAAAAATAGGTAACAAAAGGAAAGCGTAAATCTCAAACATGCGAACCCTCCTAACGTCTAGTGAGGGAGCGGTAGAGGTAGGCAAAGTACGCCTCCACCGCATCCCACTCCTCCTCCTCTCCCTCTTCCTTCCTCCAAACTGGTGTGTCTAGCTCCTCCCATGTCCTGGCGTCCCCGATGAGCTCCTGGTGCTGCTGGCGGTGGTGGGGGCAGTCAAAAGTGACGTGATAGCCGTCCTCCGAGGGGTGGTCGCACTTAGTTCTAATAACAGGTGCCCGGAGACTTTGTTGGCCCAGATGGGGTATATATCGGCCTCCTCGAGGACACCCTCCTCTTTGTTGTCTTGCAAAAATTCTAATACATCGGTAGTGCCCCACTTCCGGGGGTCTTTTTCGGCGTAGTTGGGCAAAGTGGAAGTGCAGACGCCAGTGGTGCTGGGGATGTCAGCGGTCGCGGGGATGTTTTAGTGGAGTTTGGTAGGTGGTGATGGTGATTAGAGATGGGCAGAGGTGTTGTGCATTGGGTATGACAGATGAGGAGTATGGATGGTAGCAGAAGGTGTGCAATGATGTTGTTCGTGCCGATGATGGCAGTAAGAAAGAGACAAGTTGCTGCGCGGCGAGCCGAGCCGTGCGACGAGCCGAGCCAGCTCCTAGACTAGAGAACCTCCCGAATCACAAGGAAACACCTCAAAGCTTATCGCTGACAACAGAATACTACATACACGGGAATTTCAGAGTATCACCATGCTTGCGAACTGCACGGTCGCCAGGCATCAGGTTCAGGTTCAGGATCTTAACACACGTGAGAGTTAAGTGTCAAAGGTCAGAGTTGAGGTCACGGACGTCAAGGAAATCAGGGTGTCACGGACCCTGTCACGGACGTTCAACCGAGGCTTTATGATAACATTAAGGAGTTTAAACTCTAATAAATTAAAGGGTTCCAATTTTTATATATGCATATGAAATAGACTTCTAGTTGTTACATACCAGGCCCTGAAAAAGTGCATGAATGCGACGCATGAATCGAGAAAAGAGCTGGTCAGCCAGATCGCTAGGGTAGAGTCTCCGAGGTTGGTTTTAGACGCTGCCCAAGCCAGGCTGATGGGAAAAATAATGAGTGATCCAGATGCACTCGGAGAGCTTGTGGCCAGCCTATCAGGAGAAGGTTTCTCAAAGAAGTACATAACAGCTCTCCAAAATACCTGTTTAGTTATTATCTGCAGCGAAATACAGGGCTAAATACTAGCTAAATACATAGTGAAGTTCTTCTTAGACCCATTTTAGGGAGCCTGCGCCCCAACGTCAAGCCTCTACGAGGGTCTGATCGAGACTTTTTTTTTTTTTTTTTTTTTTTGAAGTCTGTACGTTGTGAAGCCTAAGGCTATGAGACGGCCCCGTTCCGCCCCTTAAAGGTTTGGTACTCTCACGGAACAACGAGAGCAATACTACCGAAATCAGCCCCGTCTCCCCCCGTGGCCCACAATACCCCGCAACCCTCCCTCCCTTCGCATCCTTTCTTTCTACCCCAACCCCGCCTTACCTTCATCTTGTTGCGTCTAAATTCAACGCCGCGATCAGCCAACTGAAGCCACTGCGATCACGCTGGCAAGAACAACAAGATGAGGCAGGGGATTTCTTTCCTTCTTGCATCTACCATACTGCACGGGCTACCGGATCATCACGGGCAACCGGATCAAATGGCGATTTGGTGGTTTGAGTGCAGTCTCCAACCAAATAGGCTCAAATTTTGGGAATGTTTTGTATATATATAGTAGTTTCTTGGATAAATCACACAAGGGCGCATGCATATTACTGTTCAAAATATATGGGAAAAATACGTGATTGCACAGAATAGGGTTGGCCGTAGGATCTGTTAATAGAAAGGGGATACAGGGGGTTTGATTGGCAGGAATTATTGCTTCCACTTTATAGTTGAGGTCTACACAAACTAGGGATGACCAATCTCTATGAAACTTTTCTCATCCCCCTGGGTCAGTTGAGGAGGGATGCCAGTGAGCAATTTCTTGGAATATCTCAACCAAACCAGGCCGAGGTCAAGGGCCCAATAGCTCACAAGAATCTACACAGAAAGCAGAATGTTTTGGGTAATGGAAGCCACCAGTCAACCTTTTCTTGATTGACATATCCCAAGATTTGTCATTTCTGCCTAATAAGGCTACTACGCCAAGCCACCTCAATTTAGGGTAAATCAGCCTTGTAATAAGTTCAAGGGATTGCCCTCCTTGTGGTGATTCTTTGGAGCTATCGAACACTTGACACCACCTTCTTTTGGTACACTTAGCTTAACTCTTGCCCCAATCCAGAGTGGGCCCCCACCGAACGACCTGACTCGGGTCTGGTCAGATACCATGACTAGAGTTTCTAGATGGCCTCCCTACCTGTATACATCATTTGGACTCATCGGGCTCTTGACTTCGGCCTGATTTGGTTGAGATACTCTAAGAAATTGCTCACCGGCATCCCTCCTCAACTGACCCAGGGGGATGAGAAAAGTTTCATAGAGATTGGTCATCCCTAGTTTGTGTAGACCTCAACTATAAAGTGGAAGCAATAATTCCTGCAAATCAAACCCCCCATATCCCCTTTCTATTAACAGATCCTACGGCCAACCCTATTCTGTGCAATCACGTATTTTTCCCATATATTTTGAGCAGTAATATGCATGCGCCCTTGTGTGATTTATCCAAGAAACTACTATATATATACAAAACATTCCCAAAATTTGAGCCTATTTGGTTGGAGACTGCACTCAAACCACCAAATCGCCATTTGATCCGGTTGCCCGTGATGATCCGGTAGCCCGTGCAGTATGGTATGACCTTCATATCCTCCTTTTCTTCTTTCCACCCTGATCCTGCCAGAGCGAAGACAGCCCTTACCTTCATCTTGTTGCGTCTAAATTCAACGCTGCGATCAGCCATCTGAAGCCACTGCGATCAGTCTGATCGAGACTAACGTCAAGGTGATGCCCGTGAACTTCATAGCGCAGGCCTTCCCCCGTTCCCATACGAAACCCGTATCATGCTAGTGCAAGCCAGACTACCTTCTCACAAAGAGCACATCTCTCAACTTTTGGTTGTCTTTTTTTTTTCCCCCTAACTCCTTACTCATATGCGGTCCCAGTAAGGGGACCATGATGAGCCACTTGGAAGTCCGGCCCGGGTGGATTATGTGGTTGTTTAGCCCCGGAGCTGGGAGCAGGCATCAGGTAGGGCCGAAGGAAGCAGCCATCTTAAAGTAAGTCTACTCCGGATGATCCAGTGGTTGCAACGAGCCAGGCCGCCCTACCGGTCGCCGGAGGCCTGGCCTGAACCAGCCTGGACGGGCCCTGGCGGAGTATGTGGTGGTCTGGGCCGGCCTCTAGGCCACACAGGCCAGCCCAGGCGGTCCCAGTGTTACCAACCGGCCAGGCCACCCTTCAGGCCGCCGGGGGCCTGGACTGAGGGCAGAGGTCCGTGCTGGCCTGAAACAGCCTGGACCGGCCCCGGCGGGCTGGCTGCCCGACTACTCATACGGGCCTTCCAGTCCGTCCAGTCCGGCCAGTCCGTCCAGGCCAGTCCAGGCCAAAGCACGCAATTCAGGCTGGTCTGGTCCGGACCAGGCTATAGAGGTGGACTAACACACAAATATTCAATAGGCAATTCGGCTATATAAGAGCATATATTTCTCGAAACAAATTTATTTTATTCTCCAGTCTTATCAGAGTATCGCAGTCTCATCAGAGCATGCCACTGCAGATATCATGAATGTAAGAGTTCGTGTGCGTAGATCATGAGCAGATGAGGATGCAACAGCAAGGGGAGTAGTACCACCCCTTTCGAATTGAGCGCTGAAACTTTAATTAGCTCTATACATCAAGGAAATAGCATGGATGTATACGTACCTGTGCGGGAGCATGTCACGGCGAAGATCGGCGACGTTACCCTGATGCTCTCTGTCGTGGCTATGTCCAGGTTAAAGCTGAGTCATCACTCGCGTAAGCGGCTTACGCGTGTGACAATTAGCTAATGAGAACGCTCTGGAAGTTCTAATAGTTATTGTTTTGTAATCTAGTATTTTTGGGTACATGCAACTCTATAAATAAGCCGATTCTGCAGAATTTAGCATGAACTGACGGTAGGCATGGCGCTGTAGTAAGTACTTTACTTTACGGTTATGATGCCTTATTGAAGGTCTAAGTTCAAATCCTAGTGGAGGTAAAAAGGTAATTGTTTTAATATTATTAGAAAGAATAAAGAAATAGGGTTGTTGAATATTTATCTTTTAATACTTTAGTTTATTATATTTTTACTAAACTATAAATTTATAATAAAAGTAATTTAAGAAGTAGTATAATAGTGTATTTGAAATATATTAAATTAAAGAAATTATTTTATTTTTGAAATAAAATTATCTAATTTTTTTTATTAAAATTAAATACTAGTAATTGTAATGAATGGTACTAGGCAGTAGTCATTCGGTACCGTTTATACAATCTATATCCGCTAGTACGGATGTTTGTGTATACCGGTTCTGCTGAGGGATTGCCTCAGAAGGGTAGTTGTAGTGATAAAGTGGGGAGTTCCGTTAGGAACGTTAATTAACAGGTGTAATCTCCGCTTGTAGATTGTTGCTAACTAACTGATCTGTTGTAAGACTGTTGTCTGTCTGAAAGTATGAAGACCTGATTCCAGAGGGAATCAGTAGCCCTTTTATACTTGTTCAAAGACGCAGCTGACAAATCAGAATACATGAAGGCTGGCACTCCCGGCAGGGGGTGCTACAAATAGTATAAGAAATCGTACGATAAATCGTACGATACGGGGCTGTGCCGGGGCTGTGCAATACCCTCGAGGGTATGCAAGAAACGGCAAGTTCCGCTGAAATAACTAACTACCGGATTCGGTAGTTAAGAGATAGTTAAAGGCTAGTCCTTTAACGTGAAATGCTAGTTACATAACAATAGTAAATGTAGAAAATTCAAGATATAAGATAATAAATAATAAGAAATAACATCTCTTATTACACTTCCCCACTTAGAACGGATTTACTATATTTAGTATTCCTGTTCTGTCATCCTAGCTTCCATACGTCCTATCTTGAGGGATAGCTAAAGTACGTTGGTGTTGATGTGTTTGTCGTTAGGGGCGTTTTCGTTCATAACGCGGTCTCGTTCTTGTTGAATAAGAGCTCGAGTTTCGTCTCTTGTCCGAGGTCCTTGTTTTCCTCTTTTGGTACGTCGTCTCTTGAAGGTATCTTCTAAACTTCCTCTGATCCAGAAATCCTGAAGAACTTCGCTAGTAATATCTTTGGCGTTGACCCATGAATCATGTTCTGGAGTATATCCTAACCATCTGACCTTGTATTGACGTTCGCCAGATCGTGGCGCCATTCTGAATTCCAATACCTTTTCAACTTCATAACGATCCTCATTAACTGGTCCCGGTTCCAGAGATCGTCTGTTAGGGAACTGAGTATGATCGTTTTGATAATATGGTTTGAGTTTTGAAATATGAAAGGTATCATATATGAGATTAAGATCAGGTTGGGTAGATAAGTCCAGACTATAATTATTTCGCTTGTAATTAGCAGAAATAATTGGGAAAGGGCCTAACCATCGAGGTTTTAGCTTGGGTGAAACGTTCGGTACGTTGATGTTTTCCGAGGATAGCATGACCTGTTGTCCAACTGAGAATTTAGTTGCGTTTGTTTGTCGCTTATTCGCTTGAGTCGCTTGCGTCTTCTTGGCGTCATAGAGTGCCTGTGAGGCGTTGTTGTGTCGTTCATTTGCCAGTGCAAATGCGTTGATAGGATAGGGTAGTATAGATGCTCCTTGGGATGCGCTGAATCCTAGTAAAGTGGTAAAAGGACTACTTTGTCTGGCGCTATTAAATCTAGAGTTCAGCTTCAACTGAATCTCAGGCAATTTTTGTAGCCAGTCAAATCCTTCGACTTTACACGCTCTTGCTACTTGCAAGATTTCCTTGTTCACGATTTCAGATTGTCCGTCTGTACGAGGGTGATACGCAGTAGACGGTTCCAATTTGATTCTATTCTTCCTAGCCCAATCCTGGAAGTGTAAAGACATAAAAAGAGTATCGCGGTCAAAAACAATACAGAAAGGGTATCCCATTGTTAAAAAAAATGTAATGAATGGTACTAGGTAGTAGTCATTCGGTACCGTTTATACAATCTATATCCGCTAGTACGGATGTTTGTGTATACCGGTTCTGCTGAGGGATTGCCTCAGAAGGGTAGTTGTAGTGATAAAGTGGGGAGTTCCGTTAGGAATGTTAATTAACAGGTGTAATCTCCGCTTGTAGATTGTTGCTAACTAACTGATCTGTTGTAAGACTGTTGTCTGTCTGAAAGTATGAAGACCTGATTCCAGAGGGAATCAGTAGCCCTTTTATACTTGTTCAAAGACGCAGCTGACAAATCAGAATACATGAAGGCTGGCACTCCCGGCAGGGGGTGCTACAAATAGTATAAGAAATCGTACGATAAATCGTACGATACGGGGCTGTGCCGGGGCTGTGCAATACCCTCGAGGGTGTGCAAGAAACGGCAAGTTCCGCTGAAATAACTAACTACCAGATTCGGTAGTTAAGAGATAGTTAAAGGCTAGTCCTTTAACGTGAAATGCTAGTTACATAACAATAGTAAATGTAGAAAATTCAAGATATAAGATAATAAATAATAAGAAATAATATCTCTTATTACAGTAATTATAGTTAGTAAAAATAGTAAATTTATATAAGTTATGAGGAAGAAATTTATATAAGCTTTTAGTAATTAGTTTATATAAGCTATTAGAAGTAGATTTATATAAATTATTTGAAATCAGCTTATATAAAACTATTAGAATAGATCTATATAAATTACTTACATGGAGATTCATATAGGAAGAAGAGTGCAGGAGGTCTCAACTCTGAAGACTCCTGCCAAATTAGGTAGCGCCCTACATTATACTGCCTGTTCAGATCTGCACCATGTCCTGATGCCACTTGTCTTGTTATGATACCACCATCGGTCACATATAGAAGATTTGGAACTCGATTAGATACTTAAGTGGCACGATTGAAGTCTCAACCAGATTGAACTTCCTTGTGGTTGGTAAAAATATAAAATAAAGGGTATTTATACCTTCCTGGCCGCATTAAATGTAAAGGATACCTTATAGTTCGTTGTTGAGACTGGGTTAATCTAGGATCTTCGTATATTTTGTTCCTTCTTACACTTTATATACCTCCCTCATCACTTCAAGGCATCTTAAAAGCTGTTGGTATACATAATAATGCCTCTATACCAGAAAGTCCGGGGCCGACTCCTTACCAAAACCTTTATTTCTGCTAATTCACCCTTCTCCCTTGTACACTTTTATTCTATCCTTTCTGCTACCCTTTCTTTACTCTTTCAACTATACTAATACTTACCCTTAAATTTATCCTTAAAATTTCCCTTTTATTTACCCTTCAAATGTCTTTATTATACCCTTTTTTTCTACTCGACCTTTGAAAAGGGCATTACACCTAAAGTCATACTCTATTTTGATAACCACGATTGTTTGAGCCGCACCAGAAAATACTATACGGCCGTCAGGTGACCTTTTTACAGCAACAGAGGAAAAGTCACTTGACGGAGGTATAAAGTCCGATCGGCACGACGTCTCCTACTTTTCGTACATAGTAATATAATGCACTTTAGCAATTCATAGCATCGGGGACGTAGTGTAGTATCTATATACACAATGATGAGTTGTCATTGTCTCACATTGAATATACCGATATCATTTTCGGTACCTAGAGTGTCCTTTCATTGTGGACATTCCCTTATTTCCCCCAACGGCTTCCCTACCTAAATAGATCTCATTATAAAAAGAACAGGAATCTCCATAACAATGTATAACCACAAAGTCCCAATAAAAACCATCAAAAAGCGCAAGGTGAATCCTCCCTACCGTACATCCTTTTCACTTCCTTCCTAGTAGGTCCGTCTCACTTCCTTCTACCAGATTTCCGTGAGGGTCTGGCAGAGCTGGTATCTACTTCTGACCTTGTTGCTTCAAGATTCCATTGTCACACCAGTATTGAGCAATGTTGTAGCAAGCATCACCACACCTGAGTGGGTGGGTCTTCGGACATAGGTGGCCCTGAACACAGACATACTAAAAGGACATGAAGTTAGTAGATGTTTATGAGTGCATAGGAAAGAAATGTAGGCTACCGAGTTCGTGTCGAATGGAATACCGCCACACTCTTTGAGGAGATACAACTTCCCGTTGCTGCAGCCATAATTTCCAGGGTCGTAGCAGGCTGCACCTTGCCCATATCCACAGGGAAGGAAGGCAACCCCGTTGATAATTGGGCAGAGGGCGTATCCGTTCTTGGGATAACAAGTGTACTAATAAGAAAAGGTTATCATGAGGCTCTTAATCTTTGAGAGATCTGCTGTGAATATACATCAGTCTTTCTGTATGGCTGCCTTCCACACATCAAGATGCCATCACGAGCCTCGACGACTGGACTAGCAGCAGTGAGAGTGGCACAGGCAACAGCAAACAAAGCTGCGAGAGTAGTGGAGAACTGCATTTTGGCGTTGAAGATGGGTTTGTCAACGAAAAAAGGTGACGTGCTTCGTAGGTTGAACGAGGGTAATAATTGTAGTGATCGTGAAAGCAGGTGGTTTTGTAGGCAAAAGCAGTCGTGATGATGAAAAAGAGGCCAGGTCAGGGTGGAAGGTAAGAGTGGATTTTATAACACTGAGTCTATATAGTCCAGCATTTCTTCTTTCTTACGATAGGAATAACGACCACCTCGAAATCGTGATCATGGTTACCCGAATTGGAAATTATAACCCTCATGGGCCTGAGTGGCCTGGTATAACCCTGATGCATGGGTTCAGTTTGCAAGGCTACTGCAAGAAGAAGTATTTACGTATTTGTAATTGAAAGATGAATGTACGCCTAACGCCTGGCCAGTAACCTTCTTGACAGATTCAGCTTCACTTACTTGGGTAACTACTTAGCACTTTAGCTTATATCGACCTCTCACACTCACATCGTGACAGAAGTATGTATCCTGGCCAGTAGTCGTGCTTCTTATGACAGCGCTTACATAACAGATTCTCGGAAACCGGAAGCCTAATGTAACAGTAGATATCCGATCTCTGGGTTGGGATGAGAGAGTTTTGCAGAAATACAACAATTTGTAACATGAATTCTAGTCTGGTTGAGTTCAGGGATCAGAGCTTTTAGAACCAGAAAGAGATCACCCCAATGTCCTAGTAGGGCAGAAATCGAGAAGTTACTGAGTTGGAGTATTTTCAGCCATTCCAAACATAGATTCAGGTCTACTCTTTCGGTTTGAGGGTCTTTGTAAGTATCTGTAATTTATTGTATAATTACTGGCCACTGGCGCTGGGGACGGCTAGGTGCACGAGAAGTCCAGATTGCCGACATGATTTTAGGTTTGGGGACATAAGGCGGAGCTTGTGCCCCAAGAAACTTGCCTTACTGATCCTCGCTGTCGAGGGCTCTGTTGCAGTAAGTAATACTGTCCAGGATTGATGGTTTTGAGGAAATATGCCACGAAGTGCATGTTACTTGCTTACAGGCTTTGTTTTGGCCTTGCGGGTGTTAGCATATAACAAGCACACTAAGGAATGTATGCTGCGCAGTAGTACCATAGCCTAAGGCGATGTAGCCCTGAGATATATCTTCTTTGGGAAAAATTGTCCCTTGAAATAGTGCTGGCTGCAGGATCTGTACGTTGAGGTTGGAAGTGATCGCTGACATTGTACTACATGCCTGAAATAGAAGCAAAATAGAGCTCCGACAGACTACTTACCTCATCAACTGGTGAACAAGATGAGCCTGAGCTCAAGATTGAACACTGCTGCGAGGGGTAGTGCAACCAGTCTAGGAAGTAACATCCCCTGTCAAGCTTTGGTCTGGGTATGTTGCTCGCCAGTGGATGCAGTAACCGACCCGAATTACAAGTTGAGATAGTAGGTTCATATACATCTGTCATCGGGTTGGCGAAAGCTTAGTCTTTGGCACAAGCGAAAGCTTAACCACCCACCAATTTCCCGGATTGCTATACTTATCAATTATATTTTGTTCGCCGGCGCGCCGTACCAACAGGAAGATAAGGGGACAATATTATCTTATGGCACTACATGCTAAGCCGTAGTAATTAGTGAGTGAGACAGTATTGTTGACGGTACCCCTAGAGTAAGACAGGATGGGACCACCCAGGCCAGGCTCTGTGAATAAGACAGTATCTCACTGCCAGTGTAGGAAGTTGGATAACGATAGATTGTAAGATGGTAACATTTATGGATACTGATGGGTCGCAAGATGGTCAAATGATTATCTAGCGGGAAAATTATTGATTACAGTAGGGGGCTGAATAACCAGACTACAGCATCCGACGGGGTAGTGCAACACGACCGGGATATGCAACAAAACAGTTGTAGGGTAGAACTCAGTGGATTTTCAGTAGAATTGGATGGCAAGGGGCTCAAAAGCTGTGCACAAGTTCGGAGAATAACTTTTGAAGTACCCAAGAGCCCTGGATCAGGGAGTCCAGGGAGGTATCCTGATATATGGCTAATACACTGAATTGCGTGATGTGAATATATGACCAGGTATTAAATTCAAATAATATGATCGAGCAGAGTCTGGATACATTTCCTGACCCTCTTACATAGTGCAAAAACCATGAAGTCAAGTCTACACCTCATGGTATGATGGAACACACATGAGCATGTACCCAAATTAGGGGGGTGCAGGTGCTGAGGAGGGCCTAGGAGCAAGTGTATCCAAAATGGTCTAGGTTAAGAGTTTAGTGTGTCAAACGAATTACCAGACTATGGGTATGAAATCCAGGTACTCTGCGCTTGCTTTGAGCCATTATCTATATACTTAGGCCTGGATTTCCACTTTCTCAGCAATAGTATCCTAAGCATCTACGGGCATCTAATCTCTCAATCGCTGCCCAACCAAGTGGTAAATTTGCTCAAAAGATCCTCTTTCTCACCCAGATTTACTTAAATTATTGAGTTCCTATGGTCTCCTCGGTCATATGAAGTTGTACTAATAGTTGCCTAGTTTGGATGGGGGGGGTGGCTGGAGCGACCTTATCTAGTTCTCATTAATTGCTGTATAGAAGACTTAGAATAGCATATGTTTAATAGGGAGACCCTTTTCAGCCACTTGGTACTGACCCTGGGCTGTTTTGATAGTTCTGTTACTGCGCACCCTCCCCCCCCCTCCCCTCCGCTTATATAGGCTCAAGTCATAAGTTCTGTATGCTGTTTAGAGGCTGTAAGTGGGTCTGTTTGCTTCAAACTATGTGGGTAGAGAAGGGAATATACAGAGACCCACCTTAGTGTATAGTTCAAGGCCCACTCTCCTATCTAAATGTGAAAACATTAGGCATAACATATATCAGGATAATCATAGAGGCCCCGTAAGCTAGGGCTCTTAGGTAGTTTATAAATGGTTCTATGGACTCGTGCGTCCGGTTTGAGTACCCTTTTATCCAAATTCGATGAAAACTGCTCGAGTTTGAGCCTTTACCCGCTATATTGCACTTCCGCCCCGGACCCCCTAATTTGGGTGCATGCTCATGTGTGTTCCATCATACCACGAGGTGTAGACTTGACTTCATGGTTTTTGCACTATGTGAGAGGGTCAGGAAATGTATCCAGACTCTGCTCCATCATATTATTTGAGTTTATTACCTGGTCATATATTCACATCACGCAATTCATGTATTAGCCATATATCAGGATACCTCCCTGGACTCCCTGATCCAGGGCTCTTGGGTACTTCAAAGATTATTCTCCGAACTCGTGCGCAGCTTTTCAGCCCCTTGCCATCCAATTCTACTGAAAATCCACTGAGTTCTACCCTACCACTGTTTTGTTGCATATCCCGGTCGTGTTGCACTACCCCGTCAGATGCTGTAGGGCTGAATATAGTCTGGTTGCATGACCCCTCCGTAGGGCTGAATATGAGAGAAATTGATTACTTAAATATCCTGTTTCCTAGTCTGGTTGGCACGTTGTTTCCTACCGGCTGTGCTTACTTAAGACTACCCAATTATTACGGTAATACTGGTCATGTCCATTTGGTGAATTGGGCTTGAATGGTAACTACAGTAGATCGGTCAGAAATAAGATAAGGAGTTTGCAAAGTAATTTTCCGATAGTGGGCTGTGGAACTACATACTCGAATGCCTCCTACGGAGGAGGGGTCATGCAACCAGACTAACTCGAATGTATGTGTGAGACATACCCCTACATTGTCTTGGCCATCCATAGCGATATCACCCTGTGCAGGCTTTTCTCCATTCCATATAGGAGAGGTGGATGTCAGATCGTGAGCCGATAATGCCATTGTTCGCTTCGCAAAGTAGTAAGGTCCCTTAAATGAAGAGAATCTTTCGACATTAGTAGTGCCACGTACCCCACCACAAAAATTGCAGAAGCAACTACATAGTGTAGTAGAGGCCACGTCACGGCAGCATCCGAAAAGCTCACATACTTATAATCCTCCACGTATAGTATATACCTATAATAAGCAGCCCTCTATAGATATTTAATACAGCTTGGCCCAAGAATATATTATCACATAGTGAGTTACAGAACGCTTTGTCTTCCATTTTCAATGTTCGTAATCCCATCATCTTCTTCTTCCAATCTTCACCACTCTTGACTATGTAGCATCAAGTGTTCCGCTAATTGATCTTTTGTAATTTGGTTTTGATTATAGAATTGTATGACATTTCTATGCTGGCCATAAAAGACATTGCATAGTATGGAGGTCTTCTAGGCCGCTCGACTCTGATAGTAGTTGCACTAGATGTATCACAGGAGCCAGTAGTAGGTACTGGTTCAGCTAAGCATTATATTTACCACAAGTTTTCTCATCTATGCCTAACAAAGTAGTCTGTGAACCGTTATTACAAGCAGAAAGCTAGGCTTTGGAATACGGATACCAAGATGCTCATCGAGATGCTTATCAGTTCATATAAGAGAAGCTATAGCAACATACAAAATGCCGGTGGGCTGTTCACCATATATTCATTTATTGGAAACCCCTGTTGGAACCAATGTTTCATTCCAGCTTGTTAACCCGTGCTGCCAAGAGATCGCCGGAGCTGTTGCGGGAACAAGGGCCAAGGTTGGGAGTTTGTTTCCTGTCAGATTGCGGAAAATTACTATCAGGGAGCCACATGAGGAGGGCATTGCAAATCGGACGGAAGCCTGAGTGTATAGGATTGAAGGACACTGACGCCAACTATCAAGTCTTCAGGTCTGATAGTTGTGCCCCTTGCAGAGTTGTGTTTGTTAAGTCTTGTAATCATTTGTGAAGAAAATTAGAGGCTAGCTCCTGGAAGGCAGCGAGTGTCAGCTCTGGAAGCGGCTGAAAGAAACTAGCTACGGCAGCCAAGTGAGACCGTCGGCAGCGCTGGCATAATGAGACTGATGGTAACAAGATGATGTGAAGAGGAACTGGAGTAACTACAGTCACATGAAAAAGTCTTCTGCGGATAAGCGCGCAGCGCCAAGCTTGGCGCGGCAAGCTGCATATATCTAACCGCGCCCAATGATTCCTGGATCTTTTTTGAAAGCACTATATGAATCTATGCCACGTCGGGTGGCAGCTGTGATTAAGACAGGTGGGTGGTATACAAAATATTAGGGATTTCCTTTTTATATTCATGTTTCATGTATGCATATTTTATGGAATATACGATATGCATGCAATTTGAGCCGCGGCCTTGATGCTGCGCGCTTGTCCTCCGCAGAAGAGTTTTTTCATGTGACTGTATGTATTGGTTGATGTACAAGGTAACGTGTAGGGTGGTCGTTGAATGTCTGATGACGATGGTCGGAGGCTGTGATGTTTTGGGGGAGGAGAGTTTAGGAGTAGAGCGTCGAGGTTCATTGGGGTCGAGATCAGGGTAACAGAGTATTACTAGTAGGAATAATAATTCATCGGTTCTGTTAATTAGCCGTTGTTCTTGGTCTTCGTGTATTTAATCGCCGGGCGCTTGCCTGCCAATGAAACGTAAGAGTTTGCGCCAGACTAACAGTAGCAACACATTTGAACGTAGTCTGGCGGGCACCGCTTCTCGTAGAGAATTTGAACAATCTATTGCTGAAGCCCCAAACGTTCAAATGAGCCGTCTTACTATGCGTCTAGACAGGGAGCGGGATTGGCCGGAAGTGAGGCGGCTCAGTAAGGTGGCGCGCGCTAGGCTGGCGCATGCGTTTAAATCGATCGCTTATAATGGTTGCCAAGAGTTGGGCCCAGGTACGGAGTATCTTGTAGTCTGGTTGGCACGTGTCTTGGTGAGTTGCGTGTTCAGATATGCTTAAGACACTGTGCAGCTGAAGCGGCTGTCTTTGGCCACGGGACAAACATGAAACCCCACGTAGGGTAGAGACATTAGGATATAGAAATTGACTTATCCCAAAGATACCTCATATACAGTCCCATTCAGAAAGTGTCCGGGGCGCATAAAACTGGGCGCGGCTACGGCAGTCTGAGCAGTCCTGAGACAGCCAACGGCGCCAAAGCGCGCGGTGAGAATTGCTGAAATCTTCATACCGGTACGTAGCACAACCCGTTTGTGAAACTGATAGGGTGTAGTAAGTACAACATTGCTAAGTATGCAATAACCGGGATTGTCGTACAGTCCTCGGGTCGGATGGAGTGAACCTCCAGGGACTAGTAACAGGTTATGCCCAATGTGCTGTGCCGTTCAAAAAATAGACGGGTAACTTGTTCGAGGCGATCCCCCACATCGCACTACGTACTTGACACTGGTTGGTGATTTCAAACTCACCACTGGACAATGCAGTTGTGCGATATGCGTTGACCCTACATCTTGGACGGGACTAACTTCCCCGCGCCCTTGCCTAGGGAAGTTAAATCCAAGGGTACATAAGGTACAGGGGCCCCAGCTAAGGAAAATTATTTAGACACCACAACGCAACCTTAAATAGATCTGAAATGGGGTACCTTCAACCTGCCATCCTCTTGGCTATAACTGCTGGTATGTTTGTTCACTGATTTATGATTCACATAAGCTCCATCACTATTCTACGGAATCTCTTACTGACTTCAGTGACACACAGCTGTTGTCCAATTTGTTGTCCCTTACATCACACGCTCATATGTTCTTTTTACACCACCCGCCGATGCTGTATATGCAAGATTTGATAATCTCATTGCCAATGCTGTGGCAAGTGGGCAATGCCAAAAGCATCATCCAAAGTTATTGAAAGGATGTGAAGATATGCATTTCGATGCAGGGATTATGTATGCTGGATGTCTAAGTGATTTTGAGATGAGGAAAAAATGGCTTCCTGGCCTGGGGCAAAGGTATCTGGAGCAAGAGAGGTCTCAAAATGGAGGCCAAGTGGGACAGAGTGGCTTGATGATTGACAAAATGGTCAAGTGGAATGTCGAGGTAAAAATTCCTCTTTACTTTCTAGTGATTAGGTGGGGCCAACTGATATCTTTTCCAATGTAATAGACGGACGAGGCGGTAGGGCTAGAGCTTCGAGGTTTCCCAAAGAATATCGATTTTGTGCTTCATGGTGAGTCTCTCTCATTAGAATTCTACATGTCCAATTTGCGTTTTCTAATGCCAATGGTTTGGTGGTATAGGATTCGATATCAATGTCCTCTCACCTAGCAACATCACCTTTTACATCATTAATCACCGTCCCTTTGGGTCAGTGGTAGAGAAATTCTGGCACACTCCTGGCGAGGATCATTTAAATTTCATTAAGACGATACCTATTCCATTTTCGTCAGCTGGAGGTGCACCCACGCCAAATGATATATTCGCTATTCCTGAATCCGACCATAAAAGTGGCTTCTTCGTAACAAATGACCACCAGTTCAAAGAAGGCATCTTGCGAACGGTGGAGGATGTCCTAAGGCTTCCACTCGGTCATATTAGCTATCATGACGATGAAGATGGCTGGAAGATCGTAGCGAAGAACATCATTCAGGCCAACGGAATGACGGGGACTAAGAAAATGGCAAGCGCAGAGGACGGTCATCTACCACCATCAAATAACCTTTATGTATCTTCGACTGGAAGTGGTTTTATCAAAGTATTCTCTCGGAAATATGGGTCTTCAGAGATCTATCCTATTCAGGATATTGTTCTTGATTCCCTGCCTGACAACCCAACTCTCTCATATCCATCCCAATCCAGGTTTATCATCGCGGGATTTCCGGAACCAGCGGTTTTGCATGACTACGCTATCAAGCCTGCAGGAGAGGGACCTGAACGTTGTCCAGCCGCAATTTACTCCTTCAGGACAAATCAAATCGGATCTTCATTCTATGGAAAAGGGTACACGGGAGAGGTGCCCGTTGAGACCGTTGTAGCGGACAGAAAAGGACTACTTGGCAATGCGACTACGATCTCATTATTGGTGGAGGGTGATGAGGGTGAGAAGGGTGATTTATACATGTCAGGGCTATTGACCGATGGGATTATGAAGTGTAGGAAATTCATGTAAAGCCGAAAATATCGCCCCGGTTGATGCACTTTAGTGTAACCAGAATTTTACTAGCTGCATTTGCTTACATATTGCCTAGGTACAGTTCGTAGTTCGCTGAGGTCATGGTCGCATTGCCAGGGGAATTTGATTCCGAAACCTGCGCCACCCAATGCCAGCGCAAACCTTGTGAATTGAACTAAAATTATATAGGTACCAAGGTTCTCACTTAGCTGGCAATTTCGCGTCTACATTCTTCATCTATTGCTTGCGGTAGATACTCACCTAGATCGACCTTCCAACTTATAGCTTAATATAATTACTCTCCGCACTGCAAGATGCTTGAATACCTCTCAATCAAGAACTTTCGGAAGAACCATCGTTCCACACCCAATGATGATGGTACTCTGACTCCGCTCTTGGCTCCTCACGATGAGCGTTTCCTAGCCCAGGTTATAGACGAACCAGAGAAAAATACAGAGCCGGAGAGTGTCATTTTCAATGGGCCACAAGCTCCGCAGGCACCCTTAGCTGTAGATACCCCAGTCGAGGCCATAACGGAGAATGTATCAAAAATCGCTCCCCCAGTGGCGACAGGAGATGGAGATTGGAAGCGCAGTTTGCGGAATAAGTGGGGATACTTGGAGGCTCTTGGGTCCACTACAGCATCACGGCTTGGGCATGCGGTTGTAGGCAAGGAGAATGATAAAAAAAAGGGAAAGGAGAAGGCAACCGAGGCACCAGCTGATGAGCTGGAGGTACGTGCCAGATCCATTGGCTTTGTATAGAACTGGCGCTAATATCTGTGAAGTCAGCGGCCACCACCCCGACTGGGCCTTCTGAAAGTATATTTTCACTGTGTGATTTCATGTATACACGCCCCACTAATGGTTAGTAGTATTACGAGAAGATCAGGAGCTCACCGACATCCTTGAGCGTTTGAATTGTGCAGCCTACAATGTAAGCCCTGAGCCCACCTCGACTGTAGGATATAGCTAAGATGTTTCGCTACAGGGAACTGTGTTGTCTTCCCCGTCAGCAAAATTTAAATCCCTAATCGGCAAGTTCAACCAGGTCTTTAAGGATTTGATTAACGGTGTCCCAACTGCCTATAATGATCTTGTTTCCCTCTTTGAATCCTCCTCTTCTTTAATGGAGAAGACATATTCCTCTCTCCCAACCTTCATTAAGCAATTAATTCAAAGCATGCCCGACAAAATGACGCCTGAAGTCCTCCGTATTCTGGCCGCAACCTCCCCAGCTGCTGTGAGCGCCAGTGGGCTGGGATTGAAGGAGATTGTGACTACACCAGGAGTATTAGAAGGCTTACTGAAAAGCATTGTCCAGGCCTTGAAGACCAGATTTCCAATCTTACTTACTACTAGAGTTGCGATGGGTTTGGGGGTGTTTGTGTTGTTTTGTGCCCTGTGGTATTGTTACCAGAGGGGAAAGGAGACTAGGGAAGAGAGGGAGGAAGCCGAGAAGAAACAAGCCGCCGGGGGGGTGGAGGCGTGTGGTGTGGAAGGGATAGAGACTGAGAAAGAGCTAGAGCAAGAGCGGGAGAAAGAGCGGGAGAAAGAGCTGGAGAAAGAGCTGGAGAAAGAGCTGGAGAAAGAGCTGGAGAAAGAGCTGGAGAAAGAGCCGGAAAAAGAGAAGAAGGAGGTGGAGAATGTCCGGCCAGCGAAGGGGAAGTGGTGGTGGTCGGGGTAAGAATAAATTTAGCGTAGGATGGTTATATTCCTTGACTGGTTTGGATGATGAATGGCTTATACACACTGCCTGGTCCTCAATCAGATTTAGGTTGGTTTTTTTTCTCCCCTAACAATTATATCGTTAATTTTCATTTTCAATTTTTACCTCGGCTATGCCACTGCCGAAATAAGCGTATTGTGCTCACGTGACTCCCGAAACCAACCTCTAAGACGCTTTAATTATGAGAAGGTCAAGAGTAAGGAGGAGAAGGAAGACAGCAGAGATGAATTTAAGGGCGAATCCTTCGGATCCACTAGCCAATGACTATTAAAGAGCGTTGACCCGGAAGCTAATTCCTTCACAATAGGACAGTCCCATAACCGTACGGTGTGGCACTTCCCCACCATAGGTAAAGTCATTACCTCCCAATTCCGATGGAACGGACTTGTCTGCTTTACTAGTCTCAGATCTAGTCTGATTGCACGAACCCGCCGACGAAGGAGGTCACAGATCAAGGTATATACTGTATTTCCTTGTCCAATCACCAGTTGAATCCCTGTCAGTTCAGATTCTACGGCGTGGATATCCGATGTGCTCTGGCAATTGGCGCCAATAGATTGTTGTATTGATGCACGAGAGGGGCGGTGTTGCGGTTTGGGTGGGATGCGTATGTGTCTGTGCAAGTTTGGAATACTGTAAGTACTATTTGCGAATATGTGGGGGGCACAGTTGGATTATTTTGGAAAACTGGAGAGGAAAGTTTTAAGTACTTACGTTTGGATTGATAATTGAGGGTAAGAATGATACCAGCTGATTTAGGCACTCATGAGTGAGTCTCTGATACGAGTTTGCGATACATAGGCATAGAAAAAATAAGTTCGGAGGAGAGAGATAGTATTTACGAAATAGTCTGAGACTTTATTAATAAACATATCGATGGAATACCAGATAACGATAAACCCAATAACTACCTCAACAGCCATTGTAAGGATTTCTTCCCCCATATCAGTCAGTCTCGAACTCTTATTAGAAATGCCTTACCCAAACATTCGGCTCCACATATATTCCGACCCCCACCTTCTCTACCCCGTCCTCCCCAACAAATTTCCTGTCCGGAAAAACCCTCACCGGAACCAGGCCCCCGGGAATTACCACTTCGTAGCTCTCCTCCTTATCTCCCCCCCCCCTATCCACCTCCTTGCCCCTCTTAACACACCGATAGGGATTAACACTCGGAACCTTAAAGCTCACCCCCGTCCACTTTTCCCAATCCTCCACTGCACTCTCAATTATCGTACTTCTCCAACAAATTTTCATCATCTTCGCACCCATATCAATATGTTTGCGTAACCAGGGATCATATAAATCATTTTGATCCATCAATTCTAGCTCCTCCTCTTTTTGTGCATCCTCTCGGTCGCCTGATATTTTTGTAGTTGGATCCTCCCCACTCCTACACCGAACATACTTACCCATATCCACCCACACATTCCCCCCAGCCCCCTTCCTCGTTGGCCTAACTGGGACAACAAATGCCTCAAAACCCTGACTCTTAGCTATTGCCTTGAGTCCTTTTAACATCTCCGTTGCAAGGTCTATCCCGTTAAGTTTATTCGCACGATAGCCAGGATCAATAGCTACGCTCAACGCCGATAAAGCATTCGCTAGGCCGGGGGCTTTCTCGGGAGAACTCCCCATAACTAATACTTCGTCCCAGCCTCGGTCTGGGAGAGTTGAGGACTCGTGGGGAGTCGGCCAGTGGAAGGGGATGGAATTTGCTTGGCCGATAATCTTCGCCTCTGGGGAGCAAGAGGATGTGGAGCTCTCTGAGTGTAGGATGGCAGCTAATTGAAAAGGTGTCCACCGCTCTTCGACCACAATCTTCTCAAATATGGTATTCGCTTCGGTAGGGGCATGGGTAATGAAGTCGGGCCAGATGTTTATGACGGGGTGGGAGAGGTCAAGGAGGGTTTCGAGGAGGGAAGGGGGCGTATGGAAGAAGGGTTGAATGGTGATGTGCGAGGTGGAGGTGAGGGGGAGGGTGAGGTGGAAGGAGGGCTGGGAGGGATTGCTGGTGCTTGGGTTTGCGGGAGGCGTGGATGTATATGTAGTAGAGAGAGTAGATACTGCGGCCCTGGAAGGGGCGTGAGAACCCATTGCTAAGGTTCGTAGCAGGTGAATTGGAGTTTTGCAGGGGAGGAGTTGGAATCTCGGGTAGCTTGAAAGCCGAGGTGCTCGGTGCTTGAACATCACCTGGAAGCCTCACAAAGGGGAAATATAGTTCTTATAATCATTCTCATATTAAGTAGCTATTCACAATCGATATCGATATCATCGGAGGCCGGTCGCGGTTGGTCCGATTGCTCGGGCACACCCAATATCAAAATATTCGTGCGGGCCGGCAGCCGGCCCCCGAACGCCCCAAGCTGGTGACTCGTGACATTTGCCACTGGGGGGAATTTCTCTGCCTACCAACATTAGCATACACCAGTTTCTTGTTCTCTTAGAAGGAAATATTTATTGAAGCTGCGTATGCAGTATGCTCTTAACCAGTGGAGAATTTTAAATAACTACAAGGCAGTTCGCGTTACGTGAGTTCTCGCGTGATGCATTTGATATGATGCACGCCGTGCGTAGGTAATACGCAATATGCATGTTCGCTTCTAGCAGTACGTATCAGTAGTACTGCAACTCAGTTACTTGTACGCAAAACTGTGAGTTATAGACAAAATATTAAAATAGAACACAAGGAGCACTATTTTTTAAAAGCTGTGAAATTTATTTTCTCATGTAATTCTCATGTAATCCAGCTCCCTCAAATTCGATGAGGGAAAACATACCACTTCCGTCTGTACCAAATTAGAAAATAGAGAAAAAGGCAGGTGCATTCACATGATGTTGTCTTCTAGATCCATATGCTAGTGGTCCTTTTCGGAGTCAAGCTCCCTAAAATCACATGTCTCATTATCAAGTCTGTTTTTTATTGAAGAACCAAACCGCGCCGGCCTGCTCTGCTCTATAACCCTAAACTAGATAACACAAGATCCACCGTCTATCACAAATATAAACTCAAAAATCGAGCCCTGCGCTTTACCTAAGGTATAGGCAGTAGATAATCTAGATATTTCTCAAAGCCATAACAAGCTAGGTGCTTCACCAAGATCTGTTTAGAATTTAAGTCTCCTACCCAGTGGACCTATATTGTTGTCCGCAACTTGAACCCCACCTTCAACCACCTTGCCCACCACATAAACACCCCCGCAAGTAACATGAGGGCACCCAAATACAGCTTTGCCGCGTTCTCACCCTTCTTACCTCCCATTCCCGCTAGTGCTCCAGCAATTGGCGGCCCGGAGAGCGTCGCAAGTCCAAACATAAAGAACATAACTCCCAATCTTGACCCCAAGACAGACATATTGCTTGTGAGCCTAGCAACACTAGTGGGTGGTAAAGCGATAATAGCACCAGCAAGGAAACCGTACATGACTACGAAGGTAATTAGCGGGCTGAAGGTAGAGATGGACAACCAGCTAAACAAGGTGAGGGTGCAGAGAATAATGAATGTTATTTGCGTGGTGATGGGACCAAAGCTATTTGATTGAAGGATGTCAGGTCAGTATAGAAAGTTGAAATGACAAGAGATACATCTGTAATAGTTACAGGTATTTTAAAAGCGTATGTGAAGACTCACAAATCTGCAAGTAGTCCTGATATGATTCTGCCAAATGCCCCGCCAGAATTCATAAAGCTGACCAAGTAAGCCGTATCCAGACCATGCATATCGATTCCGATATCAATAGTGAACCGCTCAATGTAGAAAAACGGGCAGTATAACCCCATCGACAGCCAGAACATCGAACATACAAACACTAAGTAAGGCCAGTCACCCCAAGTAATCCCCTTCAGGAATCTCAGAGCGCCCAATAGTCTGGCCAGGAATCCTTGGGGCTCGTCATCACATTTGACGGACCTGTCAATAATATCCTTTCTCTGCTTGAGGATAAGAGCAGATGACATGAGGCCAATAAAGACGATCAAAGCAAGTGTCCTCATCGACCAATGGAACCCAATTTTATCTACCAATCGACGGAACACAATTGGATACACCACGCCTCCCACACTCCCCCCTACTGTAACGATACCGATCGTGAGTGATCTCTTGCGCTTGAAGTAGCTTGCTACAATCGCTACCTGAGGCACCAGTGTCAGGCCCATGCCGAGGCCAGCCATTATGCCTTGACTGAGTAACACCTGGTAGTACACCTGGTTACCGTTGCCCTGCCCGAATTCCCCGGAGAGTGATGTGAGAAGCAAGGCCGCTGTAATGATGACTGCGCCGGACCACATCATGGACCTCGAATAGCCTAGATCAAAGGGCCGCCCACACAATGCCCCAACCAACAATAGGAGGAACGACTGTATTGACCCAATCCAGGATATAGCGCTGCCTGTAGCCAGTGGGGGTGTTTGAGATGAGTAGTAGGTTTGAAAGGTACCCCACATGTTGACCAGTCCCCTTGCTACACATTAGCATTCACACCAAGTACTCATTGACTCTCATTCATGTGTCCAAACCAGGTATTGGCTGTAATCAGAAATCCTCCCACAACCTGCAACCATGCCTCAAAACCACCATCCGGGAACATGTAATCGCTCTCTCTCGTCATAGTGTCGTTGCCGATATCACGAGTGGCAGTTGTTGGAAGACTGTCTGCGAATGCTGGCAAGGACTGCACTCTATCCAATTCACCACCATCTTTCTCCACGTCGGCGGTACCAGCAACGGTGTTGGAATTGCGATCCATGTGAGGTGAAGTCTGCAACTAGATTAGGGCTGGTCGTTGAAATCCTAGCAGATCTCGAAACTCAGTTCGTCTATTCGAAAGTCAATTCGCCTATTCGAAACTCAGTTCGCCTATCAAAAGTCAATTCGTCTATTCGAAAGTCAATTCGTCTATTTCGAAGCTCAATTCGAATTCGATTCACTATTGCAAGCTCCTTGGGATCATTAGCTATAAATATCTTACGTTTCAGCGGGCAGGATATCATCGTTTATAAATAGATGCAGTTCCTGATATACCGTAGAGACCTCTTAAAAAAATTCCTGTGCATAATAATCAAGCATATCTTCGGCGCCACTCTCTAGGACATAAGTTCTTAAGGTGGTTATGTATATAGGTTTGTTTTCTAAAGACTATTAAACTCTGCGAGAGCGTAAATATCTTTTTGCCGTTCCCACAAGTCCAACATTGCATCATGCACGAAAATAAAATGCTTTTGATGCGAGAAGCAGTAAGGTGGTAGAGCTCCCTATATTCTAGAAAACTCAGTATCAGTTATGGGATTTCCGCCTTATAGGCTTTAGTCACTCAGGATATAGCAAAATAAATGAAGCAGCTTAACCGAACCAGTATCATTTGAGGGCCAGTGCCGGCAGCACGCGGTTCCATTTAGACTAAAAAGTTTCATGAGCAAGTTTATCGTGCTGTACTCTAGGCAGCAGCGAGCGCATATTAGACCACTGTTGTAGGCCTGAGAGCATTCTTTCTCATTATCAGACATTACGTAGCTAAATTGGAATCTATGCATGAAATATGGTAGCTTCCTTCATTGACGTGTATATTCCTCAGGGAACGACGGTATGGTGAATGAAAAACCATGTTCCTTGCCTTAGAAAGTCCACTTCAGTTGAAAATATAGTTCTGGCAATTTGGACCTGCCGGATATTTTGATATTTTCATGTAGAATATTCTGTGTTTTCTGTTGATGTATATCGCTTTATCCCAACTTTGTTTTACTGAAGACTTACACAGAGTTCCCACTCCAAGTTCGAGACTTTTCTTTTATGAGTGGGCAAGAGATTCTTTGGTGAGGTCACTTCTAGGGCGGACGATTTAGAGATAAGACTGAATAGACTGCTATACACACTATAACTCAGGGGGTGCCGTTCCATTCCCTGGAACTGCAAAGTCTTTTTGATACGTTGGGCGTTTTATCTAGGTGAAGTGAGAACTGTGTTCGAGGAGTCCTGCGTCTTATAACTTCTTAAACCCAATCGCAATCAAGGAGGTGCTCTTGATTGTTCTCGTACCCAGATCATGTATGTATATACTGATCCTCATGCCGGCCAACTAGACTACATGCTGGCCACAGCTGCCCCGCGAAGTTCTGTAGGTCCTTTATTTTCTGTCAGCGTTTATACACATAACACCGCTGCAGCATAGTTAGCTTCTGGAGATTCTTGGCAAAGTCGACTTCCCAATAGGGAAGTGCACACCCAATAAAGCAATGATGGACGCCTTAATAGTTCGGTCCAGCACCGCACTATAGTAGAGAGATCCCTCTACTGCACCGGTGACTTAGCTAGACTGCCACTTTCGGCAGAGTATTACGTATGAGTTGAAGTGCCATGAACCTCCGATTCATCAAATATATGATAATACAATGCCAAAAGTAAGTCATAGCGATTACTAAGTACAGTCTTGTCCCTCATTACGGCGTTGGAAATGAGATTCCCAGAAAAAATGAGACAGAACTACTGAATTGTGGAATAGATAATTTACAATACATGAAATCTTCTTACTCCTAACGCCTATAGTCACTCAATCAGCTCCAAAAATAATCCTGTCCATGTGCTTCCAGAACTCCATGAACTGCCATGCTAAGGCCATTGCGAGGGCTTTTCCAATGGATTGTAACCGAGTTTACATTTATGGCCAGATGGCAGGGCCAGGGATGGTGTAAGATGTTGGCTATTGTGGTGACATTTGTCAGTAACCGTGCATAGCAAGCTCAGACTCGAACTTGGTTGTATTTGCAGCACTGCGCGAGCGGTGTCAAAATGGAACACCTGAACGCCTAAGGATAGACCTTCATGAACCAATAGGGGAGGCTGTTGCAGGGACTGACAAGTGGTGCGTTGTGGTAGACTACATGACAGATGTGGATCCAGACGATCCGGATGCAAGCTTTGTAATCACCGATGACAGTGGATATGTTCCCTCAAGGCATGCATACATGGGATATAAATTCATTTCCCCGAAAATGAGTATGCTAGATGTTCCGCAAGCATTTGGGCAAATCTCACGTTTCTTCGCTACTATACTACCCGCGGAAGATAGAGACAATAATGCACAGAAGTTGCTGGTTTATTTCACGCCTTCCAGTTATATTCATGTGCACATAGAGGCTTTCTACGATAAGGATTACAACTGGGCGGCTAAGTTTTGTGTGGTATGCATGTTATTCGAGGACATCTTCTCGACGACATGGAATGGCCCCAATCTGTCGGAAATGAAATCTTCTCTAACTCAATCCATGTGGAATGCCTGGGCAAGGCTTTGGTGGAAGGAGCACTCCAAACAGTCCTACAGATGCACCATGACCTGGTGAAACACATGATAGGCTGCATCGGTGGCACTTGTGTTTAATGGCATGGATGAACATATGCGCAAAGAATTTCCAATATACGAGGCTGAAGACGAGGTGCGTAATGTTGTGGCAACATATTAATGGGTTGGTCGGTATAGTAACAGTACCACCATTAGCACCAGTTGGGAGTTCTAGCACGGAGCCCGAATATAGTGATGATATGGCCGATAAGTACTATAAAGTCAACCTTGGCTACGCTTACTTCAGTTATGGGACCGTGAAAATTCGGGAATTCTCCGCTCTAAGTCTCAAGTGGAGGGGGCCTTTTATTGTTGGTTAACTTTTGAATGTGGTTGCTTTTCGTTTCAAAAGATATAGATTGGCAGGAGCTCACAAGTCTTGGGATGCTGAAGGATGTTTGCGATAAGACTGGAACCCCTTATAGGGAATAAATGTAGACGGCGCTATTTGGTGTTTTGGGTAACATGAACGGCGGAGATCCATATTATTACGCAATGGCGGAGCATTTCGCTAGGAGATTGTACACGATAATGAAACGCCGCCATGACGATATTTTTGTATATCATGAAGGGGTATTTACAGATCAAATGATAAAGGCTTTCGAGCCTATGACGCTACTAGATGGCGATGGTCTTCATGGAGCTTTGGAGCGCGGCCGGATAGCTGGGACTCAGGGCTTTATCTACAACCTCTGTCTGGTCGTGAACACTTTCAGGCTCCAGGGGCTTCGTACAGCCAGAGACACGGCCAGAAAGCCTTGCGGGGGAGGATCTAGAACCTGGAGATGCAGATGCCAGATGGGAAGCAACCAAAGGATGGGCCGGAAATCAGAATTTCGGAGACGAATACGGCAGTAGCTCCGAGTATTAAAGTGCGCACCATGCGTATGGTTGGGGACGACGCCCCTCGGATGGGCTAAGAGTGGGCCACTGCATATATAGCAGGATAATTCACCACCGAATAGTCACTCGACGAACCGAGCTTCATGATCACCCGAGTTGCAATTGACGAAAAGAAAACCAAGTCTTGTTGTATATGTCGAACTGAAATTGGGAAGTCAGCAGATTTAGGTGGGATGTTGGAAAAGAAGAGTCGTAACTGGCCCATAGAAGAAATACGGCTTACTTTCATAAATGAAGTATTAATAAAGGTTCCTTCTTACTTATGTGTATTATGGAGGTGCTTGAACATACGTTTGATCATAAGCCCTCGGTTACATACTCTGGGCCCCAATATGCGAGTCTATGTATATATGTTCTGGGCCGTTGCGGAATTCAGGCCATTGCGGAATGGCCTGGGCAGTTGCGGAATTGCAGGGCCGTTCCGGAATGGCATATACATTCATATACATTATATGCGCACTCTAAGCATATGTATGAAACTCACGCTCGCATTCAATATTCCCTGAAAATAACTAATACTGAGACGGAGATAAAATAGAAAAGAAAGAGAAAAGAGCGGGCCTTATATGCCCATAGACTGTCCAAACCCTCGCGCTCACATTTAGCGCTCACATTTAGTGCTTACATTCAGCATTCTGAGAACATCTGCCACATTCCAATCCCATAACCATTTGCCCATACCTCGAAACCATCCGCAACATTTAAGCTCAACCAATCCGTCTACAAAGGCATCTTGCTTATTTCCCGTATCAGCTGGCATGGATTATCGCTTCAACACCTTCCACTCTTACTCAATCCTCCCCTTGCTCAAACCTCTAAACTGAATTAGTATATGAATGATTTGAGCCAGTATGGCAATGAGGAGTACATAAACGACTTTCTTTTAGGCAGTGAACTTTAGCCTATTAGAGGAGGAGATTGGGAATTGGATCTAATCTATTATCTATATCTATCATCTATATATTTAGTATTTATATACATAATACATAATATAGAAATCTACAATAATTATAAATATATTGTGTATGAGAAGCGTATTAAGGACTAAGATTCCCAAAATTTTGAGGAGGTATTAGTTTAGGCATTGGTAAAAGCATTGCAGTGATATATTCATAATACCTACTTATACATATGTCAGACTCCTCATAACTAAGTTCTTTTTGTCTCTTTATTTGGTGTTTAATTACTTGTAACTTTCTACAGTATAAAGTAAATCTAATATTGGATATACTTCTATTTGGTATTTACTATATGTGATTGGAGTGTCACTATAGTATTGTAGAACCGTTGTAGTATTGTAGAAATTATATCTCTATCACCGTGGCATTGAAAACCTTTGACCAAAATTTTAATTCTGTAATGGCTCAGAACATATATACAGCTAGGTGGCAAACAGTTTTCTTACATATGCATGGGCACTGTACGTCAAAGGATGGAAAGTGGGAGGATATAAACACTATGGTACAAACTTAGTATGGGAGTGAATCAAAAGAGTGAATGTCGAGTGAGTGATGTGAATTAATCTTCACAGCGTGAGCAGTGTTGTGAGTGATATAGTGAGTAATGTGAATCGAAATTGTGGTGGTGAGTATAATTGTGAATCTTCATGTGAATGATTTTTATTCACCTACATTTGTGTAAGGTATTATGTGAATCAAATTTACTCACAATAGCTGGTTCACATTGTTACGAGCTCTTTTGTTCACACCGTCGCTCACATAAATACACACTAGACTGTGCTCACTTCATTATTCACCTCACTCGCATGCTCACTGTGTTATTCACTTCTGCCTACGTGAATAGCTCACTTTAATATTCACTCTGTTATTCGCCTCACATACTCACTATATTGTTCACTCTGTTATTCGCCTCATGCGATTCTCATATTTTCCCAATTGGGTAATTTTATTGCCTAGACTAGGCATAACTAAGCCCACATAATACCAAGCCCGCACAGTGCCAAGCCCGAATAGTGCCAAGCCCGAATAGTGCCAAGCCCGCGCAGTGCCAAGCCCGCACAGTAGAAGTGGCACGACTCTCATTATCTTGTCTTCGGGAAGTCTATATTGTCAGCCTTAGCAATCGGTCTTGGCTTCTTGAGCCATCTTATATATATACTTCCCTTTCTCGCACTCTTCCCTTCTTCATACAGTTCCCCTTCCCCGTACTCTTTCTTCTGTTCTCTATCCAACGGCCACTCCCTAGTATACTACCTTACCTCATTGATTCCGTAGCCTCGCTGCCCCCTGCTATCAACCAAGATGGGGATGACAATGTGCAGTAAGATGTGTACAATGATGTGAAGCAATATGTATGCAACGATGTGAAGCAATATGTGTGCACTGATGTGAAGCAATATGTATGCAACGATGTGAAGTAAGATATGTGTGCAACGATGTGAAGCAATATGTGAGTCACGGTTACTCATATCTAGTTGCTCACATCTAGGTTCACAAATATGCCTCGGAAAAGTGCTCACACTATGTGAGCCGTTTTTCACACTGTGTGAAAGTTGAGTGAGCAAAGATGTGCAAGATGTGAAGCAAGATGTGAAGCACAGTTACTCACATCTAGTTGCTCACATCTAGGTTCACAAATATGCCTCGGAAAAGTGCTCACACTATGTGAGCCGTTTTTCACACTGTGTGAAAGTTGAGTGAGCAAAGATGTGTAAGATGTGAAGCAAGATGTGAAGCACGGTTACTCACATCTAATTGCTCACATCTAGGTTCACAAATACGCCTCGGAAAAGTGCTCACACTATGTGAGCCGTTTTTCACACTGTGTGAAAGTTGAGTGAGCAAAACCACACAGAACGTGTGAATGTTGGGCTACTCACATGCAGTGCACACTTTTGTATTCACTTATAACATTCACATAACGTGTACATAAAATAGTGAACTAGAAGGTGAATGTTCTGTTACTCACTTTTCTTGTACCATAGTGTAAAGGCACCAGAAATGTATATCACAGAGGCCTGTATGATCATGTACACTTGTGGTACCTAGCTGTATAGGACATTAACTGTTTCTTTTTTTTTTGAACCCAGTACTTGTATGCACAACCTTAAGGGTCGTATGACGAAGGACATTAACTGTACACTCGGAGAACTGTATGATGGGTAACTTGGGACTCAGTCATTGGCAATGTAGTTCTTATAAGCCCCTCTTAAAATTGTCGATTAGTAATTGCATGCTACGCTAGTACTCTTACGTGCTTAGGTTAGGCGCCTCAGTTCTCTACGAGAGGTGGTGCCCGCCAGACTACCTCAGTTCTGGATTTGCCCAACCAATGTCTCGGGCCGGAGACTCCCCACACCTACGTCCCCAAATTCGCCCCTCCATCCTCAGCATCTGCATACTTACAATACATTAAACTCGTTATTGCACAACTACTCCTAACTGCCTCTTCTCTAAATCTGCTCCTGCGTCGATCACTGCATTTGACGAGGTCCTGTCCCAGCACTCTTACCCTTAATCTCCTCATCCAGAAACCCCTCCAAAGCTTCACCCCTCCCATCCTGGCTATACACACTTCTATTCTCGCATTCACTCCCTTCCATTGTGGGCCCAAGGCCAGGGGTTCCGGAAAGATAACCACTCAATGCCCCGGAAGCCTTTAGTTTCGATAGGCTTACTGGTGTGCCTGGGGTAGGGTCTTCGATTTCAGCGACCAGGTTCTGGACGGCGGCTGCTTGAGCGGCGAACTTCGCATACTGTTGAGCTAGATCGAGGTCGAGGAAGGTCTGAAGGGAGATGTCGACGAGGAAGCCGTGTAAAGTTGTGAGGAGGGAGCATTTCTGGCGGGGGGACAGGGTTTTGGAAGTAGTGATGCGGCTGAGAATAATGTGGATGGGGAAGGGTTTGGGGACCGTAGCGGGAGAGGTTGTGGGCGAAGGGCAAGGTAGGTCCACGTCAGTGAGAGCGGTCGGTCTTTGTGTTTGTGTTTGGTTGGTGACCTGTTGTACCAGTTGGATAAGCTGCTGTACCTGCAAGGCCTCAGATCCAATCCGCTCTTGCGGCCGCTGGCTAGTGCTCCTTTGTGGTTTATCCGAGGGTTCGACCTTAGTCCTTGGGTCGTCTAGATGCCTAATGGAATGCTCCTCCAGGCAGGGGTTCAACCTCAAGATATCCCCGTTCTCCTTCTCCTTTCTTTTTGATGACTTCTTAGGTTTTTCTTTGTGGCTACCCTTCTGAGACTCAGTCAATCCCACTATCAAGCCAGGCTCGGTTTCGACAGTCTGAGAGGAGTGGGGTTCGGTCCTCGTTCTCTCTCTATGCTTTCTGTCGTCGCTCCCCCCCTCTTTATCCTTTCTATCTTTTCTTCTTCCCTCTTTATCTCTTCTATCTTCTCTTTCCCCCTCTTTATCTCTTCTATCCTTTCTTTCCCCTCCTTTATCCTTTCTATCCTTTCTTTCCTCCTCTTTATTCTTTCTATCCTTTCTTTCCCCCTCTTTATCCTTCCTATCTTTCCTTTCCCCCTCTTTATCCTTCCTATCTTTCCTTTCCCCCTCTTTATCCTTTTTATCTTTCCTTTCCCCCTCTTTATCCTTTTTATCTTTCCTTTCCCCCTCTTTATCCTTTTTATCTTTCCTCTCCCCCTCTTTATCCTTTTTATCTTTTCTTTCCTCCTCTTTATCCTTCCTATCTTTTCTTTCCCCATCTTTATCCCTACCATCCTTTCTCCTATCTTTTCTTTCCTCCTCTTTATCCCTACTATCCTTTTCGTCTGTCCTTACAGCCCGGGCAGCGGCAGCTACAGTGCCCTTTATTGCATCCTCTCTCAAAGCAGGATGCACATTTGGGTCTCCAGGGACCACCTGATGAGGGTAAGTGTTGGGATGGACTGCATGATGGCGTGGCATCTCGCTGAGGTTAAATCGTGGTGTGCGAGCAAAGTTTGAGGGTGATACTAGAGCAGGGGTTACGACGGCCGGTGGACCCGGGCCTACGACTGGTTCGAAAGGCTCTCGTTCCAGAGGCCACGAGATCGCAATGGGTAGTTTGAGGCCGGATGGAGGTGGAGCTTTCGTTGGCATACTTGCCAGTGTTCTGTAGTTAAAATGGTTTATGCGAGGTTGAGTTGATTAGGGTCTAAGTCCTGAGCTTTATGATATCAGTAATTCGCCGAGAACATGCAAGAGGCGTGAAGGTGGAGCCAAGATATATACACATCAGTAATGGTAAAGGGGAAGTTCGCTTCAGCATATTTATGGCCATCATGTTTCATCGCCTGGAAAGAAAAAGGTAAGTGACCCCTTTTATATGACCTTCTGGAGAAACTTGGCCCATGATACTTACATTCACGGTAGCATCTGTAGTCTGGTTTGCACTAGCATTTGATAGTACGTGGTAGTATAACTAAGTAGGTGGTAGACACTCATGATTCTACGTATATTCCAGGATATTCTGTCAATCAAATTTTTATTTCTTAATTCGTTGAAGAAGATTGAAACTTAGAGCTGCAGTCAACCAACAAGTGCAAACTAATTCCGAACTTACGCATTCTATAGTATAGAGTTATAAAAAAAGATTGCTACGGTCTACAATCTACGCTTTTTGATCCATTATACGTCCACATCCACCACCGCCGCAAAACCACCTGTTCGGGTATCATACCTCAGGCCCTCCTCAATCCACAGCTCCTCCACCGCATTGTTAGGAATTCGCTTACTGTTCAACAGTTGCTGTAACTGTCTTTGCCGCTGTCTCATTAGAACTAGTTCTCCTAAATCCAGCACCTTCATACTCGCTTGTCTCGCTAAATCTGTCCCGGGATCTGAGTAAGGGCCACCAGCTGCAGTGCGTGAAGATTTCCATTTTGGGGTTACAGATCTGTGCCTGCTCCCAGAATGTCTTTTTGCATGGAAGAAGTTTAATCGAGTAGCATGACTGGCTACCGATTCTGGGGTATAATCTGTTGGAGTGATGGGTGCGAGACCGGGTTGTATTTGGTTCTCATGTCGCCAGAAACCCTCGGCCGAGTTCTGCCACCAGTGCCCGTTTCCGGCAGGGACATCCACAGGTGGCTGGATCACTTGTTGGGAAGATGAGTGGTATCTGTCGTTGCCATACTGTTGAGTATATCCACTTGTGTTACTTACTGGCGGCGAAAAGTTCACTGGAACGATCTCCGCTTTTGAACCGAATATATGTCTGGGGATCAATGGCGCCTGCTCAGTGCTCTGCGGTGCATCCAGATCCATAGATTCCGACTCTTCCTCGATAGTAACCGGGATCCCCGCTGAGAAAAATGAGGACCGTCTGAATGGTGTAGTCCACTGTACCTCCCTTTTTGGTGCGGCTCCTGGGCTAGTACCCCAAGAAGATGAAATAGGTGTGGTATCACTTCTCTGAATGCCATCAGACCATGAAGTTGAGACAGATGTTGAATTGGTTTGGGGGGTAACTGGATTCTGGCCGGCTTGCATCTGGTCTATGACAATACTCCACCCACCTCCAGAAGCGTTATTATCAGGACGTGCTAGTGAATGCATGGGAGCAGTGGTCCATGTGACCATAGAGCCAGGAGAAGAGTTTGTGCTGATTTCTTGGCGTTGCGGTGGCTTAATCCATTGCTGCCACTCCTGTTCTGCAATATCGTGCTGCAATCGCTCCTGCTCTGCCTCCCTCCGCAAACGTTCTTGGTATTCCTGCTGTTGTTGTTGTTGTAATAACCTCGCTCGCTCTGCCTCTTGTTCCCACCGATTCTGCGTCTCCCGTTCCTGTTGACGCCATCTCTGATACTCTTCCTGCACCATCTGTTCTTTTTGTTTCCTCTTCTCTAGTTCACGAAGCCTTTCAAGCCTTTTTGCTGCCTCCTGGTTCGACCTTGCCATATTTTCTTTCCGTTCAGTTTCCACAAGCCGGCCCAATATAGCTTGTTCCTCAACCCTCTGTTGCTCGGCTACACTTTCCATCTCTCTCTCCTCCTCAATCCTGCGCTGGATCTCCTCCCTCTCTCGTCGTTCCTGCTGCGTTTGTATAAGCTTCTGCTCGTTTTCCTCTCTTTGCTTTTTCCACCACTCTTTCTGACGCTGCGCGGTCTCTGTCCAGAGTTCATCAGCTCTTTGCTTCTCTTCCGCTTCACGTTCCTGCCCCTCCTTCAATATGTTTTTTGCTCTTAGATCCGCTGATAGGTACCTCTTTTCCCACTCCTCTAGGTCCGTATGAATAGGCAAAGGCACTTGAGCTGGCTCTCGGTACTCGTGCTTGGATGTAATAAGCCCGGTATCCAGAATGACATCCACGGTCTTTCCAGTGTTCTGTTCAGGCACGACAGATGATAGGTCAGGGTACTGTACACCATTACCCAGGGTTTGATTGATTTGCTCCACCTCAAAATGAACGTTATTCCACTTAGTGTTATAGAATTTTGTTTTTACGGGCGAGAATGGGTTTCCTAGGAGCTTGGAAGGCCCAGCTTGGTTTGGAAGAAAGGGTGTCAAGCCAGTATTGAATCCATTCATAGTTTTTCTATCATTTCCTAATTGAGCGCCGGGCGTAGGGTGACTAGGTCTAAAATATGGCGACTTCGGGCAGGTCTTCTGATGGACCAAGGGATATCTGGGCCACGATTCACTTGCCATTGGTGTTTCATAAGAACCCAGTATTGGAGTAAGGCCACAGCTGCAAATCTTGCCCTTATGGGTGTGCTGGTGTCCATGTGGAGTGTTCAGGGACTCCGCGGCTGGCATGAGATTACTCTGAACTGAATGAGGCTTCTGGTTGCCTTCCATCGCTTCTCTGAGCAATTGTTGCTCATAAGGAGTGAATAACCTAACTCCTGTGGTATCAGCCCTAGTTGAAGTGGTCCCCACCGCTCCAGGACCTGCTAGAGCTTGAGTGTCCCCTTCCAACTCTGCTACTGATGGAGGGTAAGGATCCTCGTTGTCATCACTGCCACCGCCGGAGGGTGCATCTGCAATTTCTGGTGACTTCGGACGTCTCGTGGCCCGCGCTGAGCCTAGCGTTCTAAAGAGGTATTTAATCCAATCCCGTACATCTTCTGGGGGAACCCGGCCAGCTTGTTCAATCTTCTTCTCAACCAGTTCACGAAGGCGTTCTCTTTCGATCTTTTTCTTTCGTAAGAATTTAGCCACAGGGCCAGCCGAAGCCCTGACCTCTTCGGTTCGAGATTCGGTCTGCAGCTGTGCTGCTTGGTTTGGTGTCTGACGCCAGGTTGACCGGCGTAACCAAGCTGCATTATCATATTTGGTAGGTATGCTACGACTCGTCATGTCTTCCCATCTACGGCCAGGTATGTACCTTCCTATCAACCATTCGCTTGGCTTCTGTTGTGCTGGGCTTGGGGTAAAGAGCCTGGCCAATGATGGTGTCTCCGGACGCTTCGCTTCTAAAAACTCTTGTGTAGCCTGTTCTAAGGCCTCCCTTTCCCTTCGGTTTATGTTAGCTTGGATCAGTTCCTGCCTTTGCGCCTCAAGGGCCCTGGCTCTCCTCTGGAACCGCTCTGCATCAGCGGCCAGTTGTGCTTCCTCCCTTGCTTGGTTTTCCAAGAAAATCTTGTTGGATGTAATGTTCCAGACTGAAAACAAACCCAAGATGATGAAAGTACCTACAAGTAAGCCACATAATAACTCCATCACAACATCTCCAAGATCAGATATAGAGCCAGAGTAACTTTGCAAAGATGAATGGATTGGTTGGGCAGGGACTCGGAAGCAATACACTACAAAGGTTGAAAAGAAAAAGACCCATTCGGCAATACTTCCGCTGTCCGTGAGAAACCACGAGATACATGAAGCAATGAACACAACCTTGGGGTTTGAGAATATCGACTGGGTTTCTGCGAATGCCTGCATCCCGACTATACGATGTTGCAGAGTGAAGAGAAGATGGCCAGTGTCCATCTTACCAGTAGAACTTGAATGGTCAATGTCCATCTCGCCAGTAGAACTTGTTAAGTCAGTGTCCATCTCACCAGTAGAACTTGAATAGGTGTCCATCTTGCCAGTAGAACTTGAATGGTCAGTGTCCATCTTGCCAGTAGAACTTGAATGGTCAGTGTCCATCTTGCCAGTAGAACTTGTTAAGTCAGTGTCCGTAGAACTTGTTAAGTCAGTGTCTATCTCACTAATAAAACTTGAATCGTCACTGTCCATGCCACTAGTAGAACTCGAATGGTCACTGTCCATTTTGCCAGTAGAACTTGAATAGCCAGTGATTGATAGTCTGTTAGTAATTATTGTGCGGTATAATATTGTTAATGATTGTAAAATCGATCAGCAAAACGGCCTTTTTGAGGGTAAATCAGGGCCCATATTGAAACTTATCTATTATCAACCCCAGGGGGCGGCCCCTGCCTGCTAGGGATGGCCTGCTGTGGTATAAGGGTTTAGGCAACCGCTATAAACATTGTTTCACCAGTTGATTCAAGGGCCAAGTTGAAAGAAGCGTAATCGGACCAGGGCCATCGATCGACCTAAGCAGCGTGCGAGATCCCAGCCTTGTGTTTGGTAACAGAGATAAATCTATATGGTAAGATTATTTATAGATGGTCGCAGGACATTTCTGTGGGTGGGGGTGCATGCACAAACTTAATTCATTATATAAAAATTATAATTTCAAATAGTCCCCCCGGTTTTTTTCTTTTTCCTTTCAGTGCCTGTATCTCCTTTCGAGTGTCAAAGATGTCGACTAATTCAAAATTTAGAAGTATCCACTCGTCAATAAACATGATACCTTGGCCAATCCGAGTTTGCAATCGCTCCTCTCTTTGATTCTCGGCTCTTAGATGTCGAGACCTAATTTGAGACTACATAGCCCAGATGTTAGGTGTCTGCCTAAGAGTGCTTAGTCTACCAGAGGCCCATGCCTGCCAGACTATAGGGAGCTGTGGGAAGACTGACACACTCCAAGTTATATGCCGGACACACCAGCATGTACATATACATATATCCTGTATGCATCAACAGAACTCTGTGCCTATGTAGTCTAGCGGAAGAGTTATTCGCATCCCGGTGGACTTTACATAAGCCCTTACTAGTTTAGCTAATACCTGGGTACAAGCTGTGGTCGAGGTAGGCTAGCAAGATGCACTTAGGCTATAATAAGTGGCATTAGACTTGCATAACAAAGGAATCTATCTAATAAGGCAACAAGTGAGACTTGAATATAAGTGCATCACGTCTCGGGCCCCCCTGTATCCTGATACCTAAGCTTGCTCAAGTCATTAGTTCTACGCTCTGGCAATTCATGAAACAATCTTTACGGTCGTGGCTGCCTACGAGGGAAAAGTGGATGGATGGGCAAAACAACAAACCTGAAACGAAGGATTAATTGCCAAATGTGTTAGATATAGTCTTCCTTTGTGTTGGCTATTGAATTGCGTTTTTACAGACAACGCCTTTTCACCTAGTCCAAGCCCTTCCCTGAACAGGAGTGCCAGTTTGCATGACATCGTGGGCGTCTCTTGTTTGTCTCCTAACGCTACGATAGCTAAAGGCTTGCTCAACCCATGGCCTTGTCCGCAGCGACCATCCTCCACTACCAAGCCCATTTGGAACTAGACTAGTGGTTAACACGGGAATACCTCCTCTGAGAATCAAACCCGTGCTTCTGGGTGGCAGGATTCGAACCTACTAATGTTTATGCAGTCCACCTTGGCTGCTCAACTACACCAACCCTCCCCCTCAATCGAGGGAGCTGCCCTTGGGACTACTGTTGAGAAGGCCCTTGAAGTTTAGCTTGTTAGGTCATTGTGTTTCGCCTTTTTTCAACTAAGTTCGGAATAATTTCTTAACCGTAGATCTAGAGGAAACTCCGATGGTACCAATGGGTAATTAATCCTGGCTGGCACAATCTGGTAGCATATCACGGTAGCCTGCTTCTAGATCTCTGGGGCCGGTGCATCCTATTGTGTCATCTTCCCGCCATTTACTCATAGGCTGGCTAATTGACGTCAAATAATTGTCACTTCCCCGGATATAGTATCCCTCCATCCACACGGACACCATGACGTCACAGCATAACCACCGGATTTAATGAATGTCAATCCCACCTCCAGCACAGCTATATAGCAACCACTTCGACAACAATTCACCATGAGCTTCATCACACCAAGAGCCTCTATCAGCATCAATCTTATATTTAAGCAATTCCACGCACCAGCTTATCGAATCACCAGTAACAGCTTCAGAAACTTTACTGCTTCCGCAATGGTGAACGCAAAGTACAAAGAAGGCCAGCAAGTCGAGTATAAGCCTGTTGGAGGTATGCCTTACCGTATCTTGGAATAGACACCTGAGCTCTGACAGTGTTGACGCATAGGGCGTGACTCGAATACATCATCGTCAACTGGCACCATTGAGCGTGTTATTACCGAAGATGCTCCGGCTGGTAGCACCGGAGTTACCGTCAAGGCAGATCCGGAGCACCCCAGATATGAGGTACGTGATGCCTCAAAGGCGATTATTGAGGACTTACTGACTGCATTTCTTGTAGGTCAAGAATGACAAAACAGGCAAAACTAGTGCCGTTAAGGAGGAGAACATCTTGAAGGCTCTCTAAGTTAGGGGAGAGGGAATAAGTTAAGGGCTGCTTGGTTGGTAATATGTAACTGAATGAGGGTCATTTGTTAGTAATTTAGTGGATCATTCATTAATCGGAGTGGGAGTGTGAGTTGGTTGATGCTACAAGTGAATTAAACTGTCTCTGAGTGTGTACATGTGACGTTACATCAGAACAATGTAACTTGTGAGTTGGCCAACTCGTGTGATGTCATCTGCACAACTGTAAAAAATATGCCAAGCATCCAAATTCGGTAGTATCGTGCAAATTGGGTAACAGCAGCTCCTTTGGTTTTAGCGCCTCCATATAAAACTTGGTTAAGGCAGAAGATATAAATCTCATCTCTCTCTAGAGCTTGTATCCGACAACATCGACTGTTTGATGAACAGTCGTAATCCTTTCGCACAATCGTTCGGCGGTTCAAAGTGAACTTCCTTCAAAAGTAAGTTGCTTCTTTATATTCAGCAAGGAGGGCACAGCTTGTAATCTAATGAAGCATTCTACCGTATGTGAGCCTACCTATAGCTAGTAATACCGACAGAATATTGTTGTACGACTACGTATTTAGCTTTACGACTCGCAGTTCTAGCACTATTTGGAGAGATGTCACGTTTGATTTTAGCTACGCCGGAGGCTCACATCTGCATGACAATACTATCTCATTCGTATACCCAACTTTTTCGATTACAGGACATGAAAATATAACCACAGTTGCATATATTCATTTGCTCCTCACTTTCATAAATCATACGATCCAGTGGCTAGATTACTTGTCCTTTTCTCTGTCTACTTGTTCAGCCCAGGAATAATCTTCCCCAAACCAAGGCTCTTCAAAATCTTATCAAAACCAAGAGTAGTGAGAAGACCTTTCACGATGCCGCCCAGCCCAAGGACGTCGAGCTAAAGGCAAAAGTAAACTCGGGACTATGATTAGAGATATCAGGAAAGAGAGTGGACATACTAGATTCCCCACCAATGTTAGAACACCATTCAGGAGCAATCCGACAGCAGAGAGAATCTGGACTAATGGATCTTGCAACAACCCTAGCAAGGCTCCCAGTTGCGGACCAGCGTGGGGCATGTTTTTGATTTTCCCTTTTGCATTCTCGATAGTCTTTGTGACATTCCCAGTCAACTCAGCAAGGGCCTTAGCTAATCTCTGCTCTTCGGCAGTGGCGTTATGATCGTCATATTTGCGCTGAGCGTTATTGGCGATCTTGCCCTCGGGATCCAGGGCCTTGATTTGGCCGAGGGTTTCATGAAGTATACGGGAGGCTTCCTCAATGGTTGGCTTGAGCTTGTTGACCAGTGCCTCTTCATCGAGCTCCTCTGGGTCGGTATTGTTGGCCTTGTCGACTTCCTAGTGGATATATCAATAGTTTGAACTAAATGTATTGCGAGGACAGGTCAATAGCGAAGATCCCGGTGGCTTAGTTACCTCAGTGATCAGTCTTAGGAGAGGTGCAATCTTCTCAAGGGACTGCTCGATGACCTTCGCCATATCGGTCGCCAATTTCTTTTCGGCCTCGAGCTGGCCATCATCTGGTGGCTGATTCTCAGTCCCTAGCCGTTGGACCTCCTCTGGCCTTTGAGTTTCCATACCGGAAGTCCTTGTCGAGATTCTATATATGAGGAATAGGTCAGCAGGAAAGAATATAACAAAACTCGGTACACGAGAGGTCAAGGCGTGGTGTTTAGCCGGTAGTGAAGCAAGAAATACGGAGAACATACGTGCCTCCCATAGTTAGTTTATATATCCTTTTGGGGCTTACTGGTATCGATATCAGTTAACAGGAAAGTCTAAGTATCCGGATTTGGAGATCACTTTGACGAGGTTAGAAAGAAAATCAAACATCATTATGACAGACAATACGCTACTCCATACAAAGGCGACCATTAAGGGGCCAGTGGTTCTCTGAGATCACTTAACCAGGCTTCTGGTGGCACATCACCAGCTTTTAGATTTATTAACAATGTTAGTAGTGCGGGTTGTGGCTCGAGGATCGCCACCCTATGGCATAGCTTCGGGGGATGAGGACATACATAGTTACGTATGGCCAAGCTATCGGCGTGCGAGAGAGCGGATACAACAATCCGAGACATCGCTTCGTGCCGACGCCCCAATTGCCGGCTTGGGAAGTATCGCAAGGATAGCTAGCACCATCTCTGGCTCAGCCCCCTCACTAGCCACTTCCCCCCCGCCCCAAAACCAACCCCTCAATGACCGTTGCCATCCTTGACAAGACCCCCGAAATCATATCCTTCCTCCTCCCCCTCCTCCGGGCCCACCAGGCCGGCGCACCGCCCGGCTCCTCCCCGCGCGCACCCTTCTTCCTCGGCATCTCTGGCATCCAAGGCGCCGGCAAAACCACTCTCACCGCGCACCTCCACCGCGCGCTCACGTCCGCGCCGTACCATCTGCGAGTCTTGACGCTCTCGATCGATGACCTCTACCTCACCCACAGCCAGCTCACCGCCCTCTCCTCCGCTCACCCACTAAACCCGTTCCTGAAGCACCGCGGGCCGCCAGGCACGCACGACGTCCGCCTCGGAGAGCAGCTGCTCGGGAAGCTCGCGGGGCAGGCCCCGTGGGTCGCGGAGCCCGCGTACGACAAATCCGCACACGGCGGCCGCGGGGACAGGGTTCCCGAGGAATTGTGGCGCGAGGAGAGGGGGCCCTGGGACGTGGTGGTTCTGGAGGGGTGGTGTGTCGGGTTCATACCTGTGGGGAGGGACGAGCTGGCCAGGATCTGGGGGGAGAGCAAGGCGCTGGGGAGGGGCACATTGGGGAAGCATAGGCTGGAGGACCTAGAGTGGCTGGATGGGCAGCTGCAGAGATATCAGGCGCTGTGGAGGAGGTTTGGGGCGTTGGTGCAGCTGTAAGCTTCCGCGCGCCCACCCTCGGGATTTGATTGTAACAAGCTCATCTTTTTTCTCGTACCCACTTAGCGATGCACAAGAGCTAGAATACGTCTACGAGTGGAGAATCCAACAGGAACACGACCTAATCAAGCGCAAGGGCGCCGGAATGTCCGATGACCAGGTCAGAGCATTTATAGATAACTGCACGTTCCCCCCCTGGGACCTTTCCATACCAAGATAACCAATTACTAAACCTCGGGCCAGATATGCCCTCATACGAGCTCTACCTCCCCGGCCTCGCGCACCCCCATACCTATACCCAGAGCCCGCAGTTGAGGTTTGTGGTGGAGAGGGATAGAAATGCGCTTGTGACGGAGGTTTCCGGGTTGGAAGTATGAGGGTATAATGCAGACGGGCGAAATAAAATCAATTATTTCCAATCCCTTTTCCCCTCCATATGCTGTTTATGTTACTAGAAAAAGAGGACTAGTGAATGACGCTAACCTCAAGAAAGGATTGAAAAGAAGAGCTTTGGAAACAAAGCTCCCATACCAAAGTAGAAGAACCAGAAACCCAAATACCCCCTCAAATATCCCGAGAAAAAGGCTCCACGTATCCCACTACCACGGCGCCTTAACCGTCACTTCCCCCCCCTCCCCCACCACTTTCCCTCTATCCCACTCCCTCACCCCGCCCTTCTCCGTCCACCTAATATCCTTCTCATTCCTCTCTCCTGCAGTATTTTCCTCCCACTGCTTCACAAAGTCCTCTACGAACCCCATGCTGCGGAGTCTTTCCACGCCGGCGGCCTTCCATTTCTGGCGCGCGCGGAAGGCAGCGAGGGATTCGTCCCAGGAGGAGGAGGATGGGAGGGTATTTGGTGAGGAGCTGGTGATGGTTGGCGAGGGGAGGAGGGTAGCGGGGCCCGAGGGGTCCGAGAGGTGCGTCGACAGGAATGCGCTTGTGGAGCCTCGCCCGCGGATAGATGGGGCAGGGGGGAGGGGAACAGGGCCAATGATGGGGGAGGGGGGGGGGGAGAAGAGGGTGGTGGTATTATCGTTGGAGGAGGAGGCCTCGGGAAAGGGGGAGAGGGATGGTTTTGGTCGGGGGTCGGATTTTCGGCGGTGGTGGTCTTGTTCTTTACTTGATGATCTGTCCCTGCGACGATGGCTTTTCTCCTTATGCCGACTACTGCTGCTTTTCTCTTTATGCCGACTACTGCTGCCCAATTTATCTTTATCTTTACCTTTGCCCTTATCGTGTCGTCCCTGTGATCGTGATCTTTGCCTTCTCCTGCTGCTGCTGCTCCCATGATCTCTATCCCGATCCCGATCTCTAGTCTTCGCATGGCTATCTCGGTCTTTCTCTCGGCTCCGATTCCGTGCTCGATCCCGATAATGTCTGTCGCTCCTCTGTTCGCACCTCCTCTCCACGTCCACATTCCTTTCTCTCGACCTCGGCGGCGACCTTGATCTGGATCTGGTTGTAGATGGGGACCTCTTCCTCCTCCTCTTCCTCCTCCCATCTACCTCCTCCTCGTCCCTATCTCTACCCCTATCCCTATCTTTATCCCCACGCTTCTTCTCCAACTCCCCGCCCCGACTCCGCCTACTCCTCCTCCCACCCTTCTCCCTACTCCGACTCCTACTCCTACTCTTATTCCTACTCCTACTCCCACTCCTACTGCTATGCCTACTCCTACTCCTCCCACCACCCCTAGCATCCCACCTTCTTTCCCTCTCCATCTCCCTCTGCCTCTCCCTTCTCTCTCCCGCCTCCTTCCTTAGCAGCGCCGCATTATGGCTATCCGCCTCTTTCACCAGTGTCCTCAAAAACCTCGTATTCGGCTTCGGCGCATTCCGATTCCTACTCCCCGATGCGCCAAGTAAGGCGGATAGCCCAAGGGAGGAGTACTGCTGGGACTTGAGGCGGGCCTCGGCCGTGATGAGGTGCGTGACATAGACGTCGTCGGAGGGGTCTACGAGGGGGTTTATGCTGGTGTTGGTATTGGCGTTGGGGGGGGGCCTCGACATGGTGGTGGTGAGTGAGTGGTGAGCGAGTGCGTGGTGAGTGTGTGAGTAGTGAGTGAGTGTGAGTAATCGAGGGTGGGTTTCGGATGATTGAGGCTGCTGTTGTAGGGTTATAGGGGGCGTATGGGAAGGCGATACGTGGATGTGGAATAGAAGTAGGTTAAACAGTATGGCGTCACGCTGGCCGTTGGGAAAGCCAAGACGTTGCCTCAAAACTGCATATGCAAGGTCCCACCGTCGGGCTACCGACTTGATGCATCTGGATGCTAGCTATAAACTGAACTCTTGAAAAACCAGAGGTCTAAATGATCACATAGCCCTACAAAGAAACATAGCCAGAGTAATTCCTATGCAATGGCATAATCCGCTCGATAGGGAGTATAGTTTAACACGACCCTCTTCCATTCGATAACAATATATATCTATATCAGGAAACATAAAGCGAGAATCAAATGTAATCATACCTCATTGATGTATCCCCTCCCCAAAACGCCTTTTATTTACCCAAAACAAATGCTCAAACAAGAAAAAAGGTAGACCCTCCTCACCCCTTTCTCAATCAATAACCATAACATTCTCCTCGTCAACCGCCCCACTCCCACTCCCACTCCCATTCCCATTCGCATCGCTAACTTTCCCCTTTGCCTTTCCCGCCCCCTTCGCTTTCACCTTCTTACCACCACCACCTCCTTCCTCTCGCACAGCTCCCCCAACCCCCGCACCCATCGACAAACACCCCGGACAATTATGCAAAACCTCATGCGCAAACACATCACAGTCGACACAAAAATGCTTCCTGCACCTCCCACAGGCATACCTGGAGCTAACACTATTCGAGCTTGGCGTTCCTGATGCTGTTGCAATTGCTGCAATTGCAGTTGATGATTTGGTTGCATTAGTATCCGGGACTGGAGGGAAGGGTGATTGGCAGCCAAAGCAGTGTGTTGATTTCCCGGCTCTGCGGTTAGGTTAGGTTAGTTTGAGGAGGGTAAATGCGGAGGAGGAGAGTACCGTTTCCAAGGGACCTCAACCCAGTTTTCCAGCGGGAAGAGATGGTGGTAGGAGCGGGCGAGATGAGTGGAGAGGATTAGTGTTAGCCCGCAGGTGGGGCATTCTGAGGGGAGTGCACAGACTTTAGATGTGCACCGCGAGCAGCGATAGCCCCCTTTCGTCGGCTTGCCATGACTATCCTCCCGCCCCCCAAAAATGTCAATAAACCCCAATCAAAAACCTCATGAAAAAGTGCTATCCGGGGGGACGTACCAAGCACAAAAACTCGCCTGCTGCTCTACCTCCCTACTCGGGAACCCCATCATAAGCAAACTGGGCACGCTAGATTTCGCTTTCCTAGTAACCGGAGGTATGGTTGCCTCCATGAGTAATTCTCGAAAGTGGAATTCATGCATGGCAATTCCGTAGGCGGTGGTGTCGCCAGGATTTGTTTTGCGGCAGAGCTCGGTGCAAATGGCGACTTGTGCAGCGAGGCCGACGACCCGGCAGGTGATTTTATCTTCGACGAGGGAGCTGATGGTTTCGTGAATGTCACTGGGGTCGGAGGAGGAGAGGGCCGCGAAGATTATTAGGGCTTCGCGGGTGCCGTGGGACGGGGTATGACTGCCTCCCATTTATCAGCTCCAGAACTGCTATATTAAAAAGAATCGATGGGGGAGGTATACGTACAATAACGCCGCCCTACTCATATCCAGCGCATTCTGCAAACTCGGATTCCCCTTCGGCTCTCCCTGCCTCAACCTCTGCACCGCACTTATATGTTCTACCGGATTCCCACTCATCTCGCTCACCCTCTCCGCGACCCCATCCCTCATGCCCACAATCCCCAACTGGCTAATAGGATTCTGCTCAAAGAACTCGCGGATAAACTCCACCGCATAACTCAGCGTCACAAGATATCTCGTTGGCCTAAAATCCTTCTCCGTCATCGCCATGCTCAGATCCAGAACGAGAATCATATGCCGGATTATCCCCCTTTGCAAGGGGGTTGCGTCGCGGAGAACACGCTTCCGCTTGGTGGATTCGAGGAGGTTGATGACGGAGCTAGCTATGCTGCCGTCTGCGCCCTCGACGACCTGGTCCCACGAGCGGTGGATTTCCTCCCATTTTTCCTTGGAGGGGGCGGCGGACTTGGTTCTGCTGCGGGTGGAGACGGCCGAGCGGCGGGTGCCCTTCCTGTGGGAGACCTCGTCGCCGGAGTCGGCCTCGATGTATTCGTCGTCGGAGTCGGGCATGGCGGCGCCGAGAAGGAATGGACTCGCTGGGCTGGGCTGGCGGAGTCCCAATGAGCTGTAGCCAGGGAGAACAAGAAGCTTCTTGACTTTTTCGGGGAACGGGCTCGGGCACCGCCATCCACGTGACCAGGTAGACAGCCCAACACATGCGCTATGAATGACTTACCTAATACATATGTACAGCCACGTGTGGCCCCAGTGCTCCACCGCTGACGGAGGCGTCAGGACGGAAGCGCTTCAACTATTCAAGCTCGACGACAAGTGCATCAGGGGTACCAATATGCTACACTCAAATGAGCAAGCGGATTTCAATTATACTTGCTCTACTGAACGCAAACACACAGAATAGGAGAATGCATATGCAAACACAATCAATTTTGTCTACAGCCCCCTCATGACCGATTCCTACCAGCAATATCCTCAGCACGCAAACTGGTCAGACTGCCTAATGTTGCCTGTACATGATTCACCCATTCCGTAAAGGAAAGGTTTTTTATTTGAAAGCTCTCCTCAATATCATGAGTATGGGTATGCACATCAAGCTGCTCAATTGTAACTGCTGTGCCATCGATATGTCGTGACTTATATCCGAACATGACATGGATGCTTATTCCGAATACTGCTATTCCGCCGTTTGACTTTAGCAGGACTCGATTTTGTTGATTTTCGAAGCAGACACTCATATTTCCGGACTTGCATTATACCATTGCATTGAAGCACTTTCCCTGCAAGCGATGTGTAAACTGTCTACATACGGCCATATCTCATCAAACCTTTCAGCAGGAATAGTAACTAGTTTACTGACCTCAAACAACAGAGTACGGTAGTAGGTACAACGATTGGCATCATAGCTTCTGAGCATATGCATTCTCCTATTCTGTGTTTGCATTCGGTATAGCTATGTTGAAATCCGCTTGCTCATGTTGAGTGTAGCTGTCGTCGAGCTTGAAGTGCTTTTCGTCAGCCAGATGCCGGGTTCGACGACGCCCCGCTTTTGGCTGTGTTCAAGGACAGTGGGCGATGTCGGTTTCTGACAGCTGTTACTCTGCTGCCGATCTGATACGGGCTCGAGTATCGCCCGCCAGTACGCGGGGCCCGGAAAAGCCGCATGGTTAATGCGATCCGGGAATACAAGCGGCTACCGGCAAAGCCAGCCCTGCTGTGGCCCATGCCAGTACCTATGGCGAAGCCGGCGACGCGACAGCTATTTACAGTGCTCCCCCTACCTACGCCGTCACCACTTGTACTGTCTGCAATGGACTCACGAGCGGACTTGCTCGGCACCGCTCCCCGCTTACAGGATACATCGGCGAGCGTTAAGACTGCTCAAATCCCCCCCTTTCCATTGGCGCAGCCGGACTCCAGCTGGAAGATCCAGCACTGTTTAGAGATGTATGTGCCCAGTATGTGCTCACTCTCCATACCTACATGGCCGCGCCCAGACTAACTTGGCCGCCCGCTCCACCAGCATCAGCCACACAGGGCCGGCTTCGTGTTTGATGATAAGGGGGTGGGCCCCGGTTGCCAGCTCTGGCTGGCTGGCTGGCCCAGATGCAGCTTTCGTGCGCAGCTCAGACACCTCATTCGAACAAGTCAGCGCCAATCACGCTCATTCCGTCCAGTCAGCTGCCGGCTTTCGACACTCTTTAATCCCCTGGCTCGCACCTGGCTTTAATTAGTTTTAACACGACCTTCTCGCTCCTTCAGCTGCTCTGTGTGTCTTACTTGGGGTCTGCTAACCTTACGGTCAAGCTTCTTTCATCGTTCTGTACGAATACCGCCTCCGAATACCACCAAACAAAGACCTCGTGCTCTATTACGCACTCTCTACTGCTGTCCCAGCACACAGCCCACAATGAACCCCTTCAACTGCACCCGCATACACTCCACCCGGCTACTCACTGGCTCTCTCCTGTCCTCTCTCCGTCCCCGACCCCTTCCACCTACTCGCCCCTCCGGACTCTTCGCCCGTCGACCCACTACTACCACCTCGCGGCTCACCTCCGGCTTCAATATCCCCCCCAACGGAATCATCGTCCCCAGCCCCCCACCCCCCCCACTCTACTACCAGGCCACCCTCGCCATCTCCCCCATCGTCCGGGTCTTCCGTGCCTACGGCCGTGCCCAGATCCGCCGTCCCTACACCGTACAACTCCTCACCTCCATGGCAATCTACCTTCTCGGTGACATCAATGCCCAGCTCCTCTTCGGCGACAAAAACACCCCCTACGACCCCATTCGCACACTCCGCATGATTACCATCGGTGGCATCCTCTCCGCCCCATCATATCGCTGGTTCCTCTACCTCTCCGACCTGTTCTCGCCCCGTTTCTCAAAACCCGTGGCGGTAGTGCTTAGAGTCATGCTCAACCAGCTGTGCTTCACCCCCGTGTTCCTCACGGCGTTCTTCTCCCTGCAATCCTTCCTCACTGGTGCAACGGCAGAGGAAACGAAGGAGAGGCTTCAGGAGACGTTACCGGCGGCGTACAAGAATAGCTGTCAGCTATGGCCTGCGGTCTCGGCAATCAACTTTTATTGGATTAAGCTCGAGTATAGGAGTGTGTTTAGTGGGGTGGTGGCGATTGGGTGGAATGCGTATTTAAGTTATTTGACACAGAAGAGGGGCGCGGAGGAGGAGATTGGGTTGGAGGACGTGGTTCCCGTGAGGGTGCCGGAGGAGCAGCTGAGGAAGAGGAGGGCGAGTTTTGGAGAGAAGGTGGAGAAGGCAGTGGGGGAGGTAATGGCGGGGGGGGTCGCGGCGATGGCGTCGGTTAAGGCGGCAATATAGACTTTACCACGAACTATTGTTTCCTAAGGGGCATTATTTCTTTGGTTTGTTTCTTACGTTTTGGGGTTTTGGGTGTGGCTTTTTAATAATTGACTGCGATATACTAGGATTTTCATTGGTAGAAAGGACGGTGAGGAAGTACATACATTGGGATTTCTTAGTTTTGGCAATTTTTTATTGTTGTGGATGGACTGGTCATTCTTCCTGGGGCGTTTATTTCCCTCCTATTATATTCCATTTGTTTTTGGGTTTCTATTGCGTTGAGACTGTGACTACTGATCAACTATTTCTTTTGTTTACAGCGTTGGGCCCGAGGTGCGATTGGAGCATTTATCAATCAAACCTGGGATATGGCATGGGGTATTACTGGTGAGCGGTAGGTATAGACATGCTGATTGCATAACTTATAGCTAGATTATATACCAGCGGGAGAAAGGGAGAGGGGGAGTATAATGGGAGGAGTGGGTCTACTTCTTACCTCGCTCGGATTAGCATATCTGGTTGGTAGTAGATAGAGAATAACTGATATTTTGAACAAAGCAACAACTTGGTGCGGAGCTGTGGATGTGGACCTGTGGGTTGGGGAGCGTGGGGAAGTGAGCGGGGAGGCAGTCGTGCGTTGTCGTTGGTTAAGGGTAGATGTGCATATGCGAGATGTGGCAGTGATGTAGCCGGAGATTTGAGATCGCGATCCATGTAGGCAGTGAAGCACGTACAGTACGTATGGAGTATACATGCATGTGATTCGGTGCGTATGTACATACATATGTATGTATGTATGTATGTATTGTATGTATTGTATGTACAAAGGACGTAGGACGGGGTAGTCTCATTGGCACAAGCCCCTCGCAAGAGGAGGACGGGGTAGAATTCAGGGTAGCTGGGTAAGATCGACAGCACTAATGTAGGCCAAGCTGGGCATATGCAGGACATATGTACAGTATGTCCGCTTGGCGTCCAGGGGTGAATAACTATAGCTCAAGACATAGTGAACGGAGGGAAGCAACAACACGATACATTTCCGAAAGACGGGTAGGCTATTATTGTGATTACTTGAATATCCGATAGGAGCAAAATTAGTTTTATTGATCGGAACGTCGATGCCAGACAATAATAACACGGGATTCCCACCAGAAGAAGCGAAAAGTTTCAGTTGTCACTTCGTAACGTTCGGCGGAAGCAGAAAAGGAGAACTTGGGTTAGATATTAGGTTTCAGAGAGGTTGAAGAATGATCTTTTTGCAGATGCAAAAAAAAAAAACTCCCATGTTTGGGGGAATCCGAGAAAACGCCATATTGGAGAGTGAGTGAGTGAGGGGATATTCCTATAGAAGCCCCCCACTCGAATTGTTCAACGCCGACCATTTGGTTTATATAGTTCGTTGTTCCGGTCATATGCAAAGGACGGACGGGGACGGAAGGATATTGAGGCGGGGAAGATGCTGTGAATCTGGGTTCTGGTGGATCCAAGAAAATATGTGCAATCAAAGAGAAGGTCTGCTGGGAAAGGCAATGCGGGCATGGCATGGCATGGCTTGCTGGGCAATCAAGGATTTGAGAGACAATAACGCGGAACGGGGAAGGTAGGAGAGACCTGGCAGATGCCCGAGTATGATGGTGCATCGTCCCGGAAGAGTGAGCCCATGACGGTGGTTGGGTAAAGACAAGCAGAGACCTGATGGACAACTGGTTCTGCAAGGTGGGGTGGATTGCATATATATTTCGCATTGAGCAAATTTTTGGTGGGGAGGATGTGGTTGGTTTGGAAATTATGTAACGGTTAAAAAGGAGAATGTCGATAATCAAAATCTTATCAAGTCAATGTCAATTTGTATTTTTTTAGTAGTTGCCGAATTGGCGGAGGGCCGGATTATTTTATGTAACAGTCTAACGTGCGCGGGCAAACTAACAAATCGTTATAGTTGGACTGTTTCAAGGTGTTTTTGTTGAAAAGTCGCAAGTTCAGGGTAACGCCAACGCTCTAAGCCTGCGGGGAGGAGGAGATGAGTCGATGTAGAACAGGTTATGGGTTGTTAAGTTGGGACTCACTCATACTGACTCCCCTCCCCCCCGGAATTACCTTCCCCTTCATTACCACTCAATTACCCACAATTACCCCTCCCCCTGTCGCCCCCGTCGGCCCCCCTTCGCCCCCCTTCGCCCCCCTGCCACCCCTTCGCATCTACCTCCCCCCACCCTTCTGCGCACTCTCGGCCAACGCCCTCAGCATCGCGATCGTCCTCTCCTCCTTCTCCCTATGCATCCTCAGCCTGCCCTCCCTCTCCTCCATCCTCTGTCTCAGGATGGCCTCCTTCCTCAGCTCGCGCTCGTTCTTCTTGCGCTCCTTCGCGGCCTTCAGCTGCTTGAAGCTGTCGGTGCCGCCGCCGCCGCCCATGATGTCCGCGTCGGGGAGGTCCATGATTGGGGACCTGTCGCGGCGCGAGTGCAGCTTTTCGGCCTGCAGCTTCCGTTTCTCGAGTTGCGCCGCGCGCGTGCCCGCCTCTGGGCGCGGGCAGAGCTCGTCTAGCCGCTCCCGCTGCAGCGCCAGGTCCGCCCGCTGTGACTCGCGCTGAGAGGCGTGCTGCGCCTGCCGTGCGCTGCTGGCTTGCTCTGCGGCGCGCTTAGTGGGGGGTATGGTTTGTTTTGGTGGGGGAGGGGAGGGGGTACCTTTTTGTAGATCGAGGTCCTCGATGGTGGGCATGGTCGCGGTGGCTCTCTGCGCCCGCTGCTTGCGTACCCCGGGTGCGTCGTAGCCTGGGGGGAGAGGGCCGATTATTTCGCTGTCGCCGCCGTCGTCGTCGTCGTCGTCGTCGGTGCTGCGAGCACCGCTCTCGCCACCACTACCCCCATCTCTGCTGTCCCCGTCCCCACCGCCGCTCCTCCTGTGGAGATTCAGGCTCTCCAGAAACCTCGACGAAGCATCCTCCGCACTCGTCGTAGCCGCGGCTGGCGCCTCCCTCCGGGCAGGATCATACCAGCCCTTCGCTAGCTCCCCGCGGTTCCTTCCGAGTCAGCATCGTTTTTTTCCCAACCTCCCCCCGGCTCTCACCGGCCCCCGGGATGCAGGAACTTACCAATGCGTCACAAACCGCTTGAACCGCCCTTGGGCCTCCCGCGCGCTGAGCCCCGCGAGGGAGAGGCCCTTCTGGATGCGGAGGTACTCGGCAAAGAGCGCCTTGAATGCGTCGTAGTCGTGCTTCGTGAGGGGGCGGGCGTTCCGCGGGAGGACGGCTGGGGGGGGCGTCGCTTGTGCGCGGGGTGATCGATGCCGGTGTCTGCTGCTGCTGCGGCGGCGGGGCTGGCGGTCGGGGGACCGCGAGCGCGAGGAGGTATGGCTGCGGCGGTGGTGGTGACGGTGGTGGTGGTGATGGTGGTGGTGGTGGTGGGTACGCCGGGTGGTGCTGGCGGCGGTGGTGTGCTGGGCTGTTTCGCGGGGGCGGCCCCGGGGGGGGGAGGGGGTGGCGGATCTATTGCTGCGGCCGCGGAGGGGCCGCGGGTGGTCGCTGGCGCGGGAGGGGGAGCGGGAGCGTGGCATTGTGGGGAGTATGCGGCGATGGTGCTGATGCTGATGGTTTGCTATGTTTGTTGATGTTTGGGTGTTTGGCTGTGGTTGCCACTTGGCGCCGTGTGCTGAACCTCAACACCACGATTCCTGGCCATCACCACCCGAGCTCCCCGCAACAACAACAACAACAAGACACACAGCGATGGAGCTGCCAAAGCCGCCCCAGAAGGGCCACTCCCGTGCCCCGTCGAACGAAACGTCACGGAAGCTGGTCGCGTCCCCGCGGCGGAGGACACTGGGCCCCCTCGACCTGGGAGAGTAAGCCCCATCCAGCCAACCCCGCTCACAGATATACCCACATCCCCCCCGGCATAGGCTCCTCGCAGCTAACATGGCACCCACCAGCGCCACCCCCGCCTCCCCTGGCTCTCCGCTCTCGCATTCCCCCCCCGAGCCTGCCAGCACCCGCATCACCCACCCGCTCCAAGCCCCGCCGTCCGCCACGCCCACACCCACAGCCGCCAGCAGCGGCGCCTCCCCACCCCCCAAACTCAGCACCTCGCCCCGCCCCCCTCCCCCCGCGCGAGAGTTCCCCCACCTCCTACACCCGCACCTCTTCCACCCCCTCCCGAACCACGACCTGCCCCTCCCCTTCCGGCAGTCCAGCGCCGCTCAGCCCGCCCCAAACACCCCGCTCCCCACGCTGCTCGCGCAGGGCTATTTCCGCGCCGCGGCAATCACCTGCGCGGCCCTCCTCCCGACCCTCTCCCCATCGAACCACACCGAGATCTTCAACCTCTGGTACATCCGGCTCTCCTGCCTCTGCCTCATCGGCGCGACGCAGACCGCCTACGTAGAGGTGAAGGCGCTGGAGGACTTGTCCGCGCCGGCGTACTGGGCCGAGGAGCCCCCCGCCGCGCCTGCTGCCAGGCCGCAGAAAAGACATCTAGTCCCGTGGGAATTGCGCCTCCTGGCCATTCGCCTCCAGGCGCTCAGCTTCAGCGACTGGAGGAGGGCGCTGGTGTTTTACTACGAGCTGGCGAGGGAGGCGAGGGTCGAGCTGCGCCGTGCAATTAATCGCCCCACCACTGCTGCCACTACCACCGCTACTACCGCTACTACTACTACGAACTCCAGCGACCAAGCGCAAATCAAGCTCTGGAAAGCCCGCCTCAAAGACCTCTCTATCCGCGTGGCCAGCGCCCTCGTGGAGATGGGCGACCTCGCCGCCGCCGCGCGGCACCTTGAGTCCCTGCGCGCAAAAGGAGGCGACGCCGATGCCGCGGAGGAAGACGCAAAAGTCAGATATATGCTGAGCCTGCTATACATCCGGATCGGCAATTACTCCGCTGCGAAAGCCGCCCTCCCTCCCGCGCCCCCCGCCCCCGCCGAGGCACAGCCGCAGCGCGACCCGCTCGCCCACCCCACCCAGACCGCCCTCTACACCGACCACATCCTGGCGTCACTCCTGCGCACCGCGCTCGGCCACTGGGAGGCCTCCATCACCGCCTGGTCCACCCCGCCCCCGCCCACCGCCGGGCCCCCCCAGCCCGCCGTCCTCGAGCGGCAGAACCTCGCAGTCTCCCTCGTCTACACGGGCCGCCTCGCCCAGGCCAGGGATATCCTCGAGGACCTCATCGAGGAGGGGAACGCCTTCTTTGCGCTGACGTTTAATCTCTGCACGGTATGGGAGCTGCTGACGGACGGGGAGGCCACGAAGGAGAGGAAGAGGGAGGTGGCGGAGAAGGTTGTTGCCGGGGGGGGGAGGAGGGAGGCGGGGGCAGGGTGGTTTAAGATGTAATGGAGGGGGAGGGGGGAGGGAGGGGGACGGAGGGGAGAAGGAAGCGGAGAGGGGAGTGGAGCGGCGGCACGAGTTGGAAAGTGAATGGCGTTTAAGGTGCCTCGTACTTGTGCCTGTTCTCGTTGCCTTCTTTTGAGTTTTTTTCTTTTTTTTTTTTTATTTCTTGGGGCCTTGTACGCAGGAAAACCTCACAGAGTAAAATCGATATTGAACGTTTTGCTGAGATTGAACCAGTGTAACCCTCAACTAACTACCTGAGACCACCTCTGTGGGCGTTACGCACAGAAAAAACTGAAATCATCGCAAAAAAGAAAATAAGAAAAGAAAAGAGAGAGAGAGAAAAAGTAAATGCGGGATGTGTGATTATTCTACACCAAAACCAAGCAAGAAAAATACTATGAAGGAGAAAAGGAATATTACTAGTAAACCAGACCTCTATCCCTCCAGCTCATCACACACCTCACCACACCCCCAACCCCGCCCACCACTTGCACTACAGCATATCCATCATCAAAAACACCCCCCAATCCCATCATCAACTCGACTCCCCGCTCGTACTCCCACCGCCACTCATCGCCTTCTGCCAATCCGGAATCGCGGGCTTCACCTGCGGCAGCCCAAACGGCAGCGGGCTCGACCCTGCATCCTTCCTCATCCCCCCCGCCCCGGCACCAACTACATTCCCCGCGCCCACCATCGCACTCCCAGCACTACCCCCATTCATCGCCGCTCCCGGATCCAGCGGCGGCGTACCATTCATGACCCCTTGCCCCGGATACCTCGGTGCCATCCCCATGCCCCCCACACCTGCCATCCCCGGGCCCCCAGCTGCAGCCGCAGCCTGTCTATTGACCACCAGCGCCTTCAAACTCTTCAGCTCATTCTGCAGGTCCGTGAGCGCCTGCGCCTGAGCCTCCTTCTGCCCCTCGAGGGCTTTCGGTATTAAGTCCCTAAGGCTGCGGACTTCCTCCCCAACGCGTTTGCCTTCTTCTTCGCGCCGCTTAGCGGTGGCTTTGAGCTGCTCGATCACGGACTCGACTTCTTCGAGACAGGTGTCAACGCGTTTGGTGCGTTCTTCCTCGGCGGCTTTGAGCGCGGCGGTGTCGGTTGATAGCTGGTCGAGGAGTTGGAAGGCTTCAGCGAAGGAGGCGTCGATAGCGGCTTTGTCTTGGGAGAGTTGCTCGGGAGTTGGGGGGGCGATGACGGGGTAGACGTAGCGCTGTAGAAGTAGGGAGGAAATGTTAATCAATTGTACTATGGGTGTGTGGAGAAGAGAGAGGGGTTACCTTTGCGAGATGAAATAACCCGTACCCGACTCCACCTGTAATCGTAGCCATTACGAACCAATCCCTCCAGTCCCGTGTAGGTTGTCTGAATTCCCCCACAAAACAGAATCAGCACTCCATTACGTACTCCGCCCTTCCACCCCAGGGTATACTCACCCATCCTGCGCCCTCTGCGCCAACTGCCCCGCAGGATAATATCCCCCTCCCCCAGCATACCCCGGCTGCGGTGGCAGCGGAGGAGCCACATACGGAGCCACTGAGCCCGCCGCAGGGGCAACAGGGGACTCGCCTACCCGCTGGAGAGCAGCATTGATTTCTTCGCTAGTGAGGTTCTTGGACTGGAGGAAGGCGATGCGCTTCTCAAGGGGTGCGGCGGCGACTTGCGGCTGTTGAAGTACTATGGGTAGAGGTTAGAGGGGGTATCGGGCGAAAAGCAGGGCTGGTGGAGCTTACAGTTTACCTACGAGGTGGGTTAGTATTGTGATTCTCGAGGTATGAATATGGTGGTCGATGAAGGGGGGGGAAAGGAACATACTGCCGAGACAATCAAGTCTTCTCTGATCATGTTGAGTTATTCGGATTCTTTACTCTGAGGCCGAAATAGGAGAACACACGCAAGCTGGACGGATGGATGGGATGGATGTGGATGTGCTATATGCGGGACTGCCAGTATATGTGCGTCCAGGACAGGAGGTACGGGTCAGTTGTCGTCGTCGTGCTGCTCGGCCAGTCCCATGCAAGGATTGGGTGTTGTCCGAAGGGGGCCCTGTATGTGCCAATCACAGCCGAGCCGAGGATGTCGTGGAAGCTGAGACTGCTGGGAGGGGGCCAAATTAGGGGCCGGAGAGGCAGAGACTGCGAGATGCAGGGTGGACAGCGCGGTGAGCGTCGAGCTGAAGCCTCTGGTGCGTACTTGATGTATGTACAGCACTGTAGAAGTACATTGCACTGCACCTGGGATGGGGATGCCGAGCATCGCGACTCCTTGGCGCCTCGCAGAGGTGCTGCATACTATGCAGCTGTGTTCCTATGCATGATACTGTACTTGCACGGCTACGATGCAACTATGACTCTGATGCAATAAGCGTTGTACTGAGCACATGCCTGTGCATTAAGTACAGCACCGTACAGTACATACTTATCTACTGAGAAAACACTGTAAGACATCGGGGCTGTCAGGCCCGTCCCGCACCCAAAACTCCCCCCGCAGTACCAGCGGTCCCCACGCTCCGCAATGCACGCCCGGAAATCCTCCTTGTGCCTTGAGTACGTGGGGCTGATACAGCATGTTCTGCCTGATACCTGATATCCGGTGACGACGCTTTTCTGCAGATCGCATGGCTGTGGAGCTGCCTTGTCTGAACCCCCCTTGTCTGCTCGTATATACCCCCCTAGATCTCTCTCCTCAGACTCATCTTCCCACCAGACTGCTCGGCGTTGGCTGTCTTCCGCCCCCGTTATCCCCGCCAACGGTCTGATTAGACAGGAATCACTTATTCCTACTACTGCAACATAGCATACAGCTAGCTAGCTGTACCTTCACCTCAAACTGCAACCCTCGCCATGACCACCGCCCCCGCCCCGTCCCCCGCTCCCCCCACTCCCTTCACCCCCGCGCTCCTCCTCATTGACCTGCAAGTCGACTTCTCCCCAAGTCATCCCACCTCCCCCGACCCCCCCGGCACCCTCGCCGTGCCGTCCGCCCCAGCCATTATCCCGCCCATCCTGCGCCTGCTCTCCCTCCCCTTCCCCCTCAAGCTCTTCAGCAAAGACTCCCACCCACCCAACCACATCTCGTTCGCGAGCAACCACCCCCCGCCGCACAATATCCCCTTCACCTCCTTCACGCGCATCTGCAACCCGTCCAATCCCGCCGAAACGCTCCTCACGCGCCTCTGGCCGCCCCACTGCATCCGCAGCACGCCCGGGTGGGAGTTCATCTCCGAGATCCGCGACTGGCTCCGCGCACACCCGGACGAGCCAACAGCCGTGGTCGAGAAGGGCCAGCACCCCGATATCGAGACGTACTCTGCCTTTAGAGACCCATTCCCCCCAAGCCCATCCCACAAACCGGTTACATCCGATCCGCCACTAGAGCCGCTGCTCAGACACCACAAGATCACGGACGTCTACGTCGCGGGCCTAGCGGGGGATTACTGCGTCAAGGAAACGGTCCTCCACTGCGCCGAGCTTGGGTTCCGGACATGGGTGGTCAGGGAGGGGGTAGCTAGTGTGGATGAAGGGGAGAAAGGGTGGGGGGAGGCGAAGAGGAGGATGGGGGAGGCGGGGGCAAGGATGGTGGGGATTGATGGAGTGGAGGTAGGGTGGATTAAGGCGCTTGCTGCTCAGCGGGGGGATGGAGAGAAGGAGAGTGAGGACGGCATGGTTGAAGGGGACGGGGATTGAGGAAGTTGGGGAAGAAATAGGTGAAGGGTATTGAGCAGAGGAGGTTAGCACTGTTGGAGGAGGAGAAGAGACGTGGCGCGGGAATTAGGGAATATCTGAGCAATGGAAAATATTACCCTGAATAGCCCACATGCGGTGTGGGGTACTCGCAAAAGTACATGCCTGATCTTTCGTTGGAAAAAGAAAAGAAAAAGAAAAGGAAAGCAGGGTTCAGTGTGTATGGGGGTGCGCAAATTTTACGATATCACATCACATTATGTAGTCTGGCTACACATCATGTCAATTCATTCGCTCAATGAAAAGATGTCTCATTACCACCTCCGCTCATCCATAAATGTCAAAAAAAAACAACTATTAAAACAAAACGAAAAAAAAAAAAAAGACCTCCCACCTCTAACGTAACCGAAACAAAAAAAAAAACTCCCGTTACCTATGACCCAATGATGAAGGAACCCGAATAATACTGAAATAAACACACTTGATGTATGAAAAAACTAGGTTTTTCGCTTTCTGTACCCGTTCGTACTTCAATTGGGGCGCAGAACTGCACCGTCACCACTCATTGCTCATTGCTAATCTCTCATTGCCTTGCAGCTCGCCGCTTACAAGAGAGATTCACCAAGGGCACAACGTATCAAGGAGCACCCAGCCCTGATGGTAGCCTCCGCGCCTGGAGAATCTGCAGTGTACCCAGGAGCAATTGGGTTGACCTCCACCAAGTCCATTCCGACAAGAGCGCCTGTGGCGTGGACACACTCGCAGATAAAGTCGCCCTCACGCAGAGTCAACCCTCCTCTAACGGGAGTCCCTGTGCTGGGGGCCCACATGGGGTCTAAAGCATCGACATCAAAGCTAAGATATGTCGGGCCAAGGCCCTCATATATGTATCCTCCACCGACTCTCTCCTCGCCCTTGACACCCTTGATATCAGGCCTATCAAGGCTAGCAAGGTGCTCCAACGCGAGCTCGACGCAGCGGCCAATTCCCCATCGGTCAACGTCGTGCATGGAGAAGGCTTTAATGTTGTTGTCCCTGAGGATCTTTTTCTCCGGGATATCGACATCACGGAGGCCAATGTACACGAGACGCCTAGCTTCAATTACGGATCCCTCGTGAGTGAGGTCCATGAGCCAGGAGAAGATTGGGTTTGGGTTTGCAATGCCAGTGAGGAACGCGCAGGGCATGCCGTGGATGGAGCCGGAGGTGGAGGTCTCGGGGGTGTTGATGTCAGCGTGGGCGTCGACCCAAATGACGTTCATGCTGCGGTTGAGACGCTCTCGGATGGCACGGGCAGCGCCGGAGATGGATCCGATGGCGATGGAATGGTCCCCGCCGAGGGTGAGAGTGAGACGGCCTTCTTTCGCGTGGGAGTAGACTTGGGAGGAGAGTTTCTTGGTGACGGCAGAGACGGAGAGGGGGTTGTTCATGTTCAATTGGGGAGGGTCTTCCTTGGGGAGGATGTCGGTGTAGGTGTGGATGGTGTTGTCATAGTGGACGGTGTAGCCAAGGGCCTCTTTGAGGTCCTCGAGGAGGCCGACTTTGATGAGGAAGTCGGGGGCTGCCTCGACACCGGGTTTACACTGGGGAGGGTGTTAGTGAGGGTGAGCGAGATTGTTGCGGGGGGGAATTCGCAATAGGAGAGACAAACCTGTCCTCCGGAGAAGCCAACAGAGACGAGACCAAGCTGGTTGCCCGAGGGGAGGTAGCTGGGGGTGACTAGGGAAGGAGAGGTCATTGTGACTGGAGGTGGGACAGGCTGGGATACTAGAGGAAGGGACCTTTCAGCAGAAACAGCTGGGGTATATAAGCAAGTTAACGGCAATCGAAAAAATGTCGAGGTGCTGCTGCTGCAGCTGAGGGTCTTACAAGATACGAATCTAATGTCAGCATGTCATTCCTATGTGTGATTACAATTTCCTGAGCGGGGGGCACTCTGAGAGAAAAGGAGGGTAGCGCTTACCATAAGGTTGGCTTGCTTGAGAAGCGCGAGCCGGATGGAGCGAGGCCTAGAGGAAGGGTCCTGCCAGGTTATATAGCCAACCCGGCCGCTGGCCCTTACTGTAGGCCTCTGAATCCTGTCTGTCCTCCTCGGCATATTCCCAACTGTGTTCACACCCCACCGCACGAAGGCCAGGCCCACCTGTCTGCTACTTGCCAATCGCGCAAAGGCTCCCTGCGCTGTTTTACGTACAAGAGCGCCAGGCGGGCTGCAAGAAGCGTGTCTTGGCAGGGCTCATCTCATCGCGCCGCTGCCAATAAAGCCATTCGATCAGATAAGACCTGCCCTGGACCGGACCCAGTTTCCTCTAAGTGTTAGACCGGACCGAGTGCCCATGCCGGTTGCATCGCGGGCTCGTCTGAGCCTGCCGTTAAGTGACTAGGCCTCCGACTCCGGAGGGCATCATGTGCGCTGTGCGCTGTAAATTTCTGCGATGGTGGTGCAGCTTTCGGCCTCACAGGCTTGCAAGTGTGAGTTACCGGACGGCTGAGTGAACTTCTGCCGTGGGGGACAGTCGGTCTAGGCCTCGCACCAACTGGCAGCGGCTTGGCCCGAGGGACAGACATATCAGAGCATGTGTGCCGGCGTGCGGGAGGACGTATGAGTCTAGATCCCCGCCCTTGTCGCGGAGGGCTCGGGCTTTCTTTCACACTGGCAATACCTATTTCATTGCGTGCGCGGTGGGCCGATCGGCTACCTAGCTATCACGCATATAACTGATATGCTGAAAATTATCGTGTCTACGAAATCGCCGGATACATTTCGCAGGCGACAGACGTACTATACATACAGTACATATCTTCCGAAAATACCCAGCACCCATGCGGGCGGAACAGAAGCGCTACTGCGTCATCTATAGAAAAAGCAATTCCCGACTTTTTCTCAGTCCTCACATGTCGTGCCAAGGCCGGGCTGAGCTAAGGGTCAAGTCACCTGCGAGAACATGCCGAGGTTGCCCCTTGTCGTCGGTGGAGCAGCGAGTTAAAAATACATAAGCTACTTATTGAACCCTTTCGCAGTGTCTTCATGCGAGCTTGTAACACCAGCCTTATCCACGGAGAAACTTATCAAGTTCACCACATTGTTCAACCATGTCCGGAGCTTCCCTGTGTGGCCCCACCAATGCCCTGTCGTCTCTCCAGAAACACGCAACCTCCGACCGTACTCTCCAACAAGACCGGCTACATGCCCAGGCAGGTCCTTCGATACCGCAGGCAAGTAACCTCGACCTACCCTCAGCTTCCGTTCAAAACTTACATTCTTCCGTCTAGAGCATCCGCTCATCCCACACCTCAAATCTCTGCCATGAGTTCGACTCATTTTCCTCCGGCTCCTCAGACTTCCTCCACGCACCCCCGGCCCAACTCGGCGGAGGCATACCCTCCTGGGCTGCCGAGTTTCAGCAACTAAGAGTCAGTCAACCAACACTACAGCACAACATTCCTCGGGGCACATGGGCTTCACCAGCGCCGGTAGCAGCTTCCTCATGGCATACCGAGTTTCTATCAACCCTTTCCCAGCCGAAGACAGCATACACCCCCACCCCCCAGCAACAATTCCTGCACCAACAGCAGCAACCACAGCTCCATTTCCTAAAACAACATCAGCAGCAGCAGCAACAGCAATCCACCCAATTCTCTAGTCCCGCCCTACGGACCCATTTACCCTCCGCCTACGATTCTCCCAACTACCTCCACGATACCCAAAATATCTTCTACCCCCACCAGCACCTCCATGACCCCCTAGCCGATGACTACTTCTCTCCTCCCCCCGAGTCCAAAGCCCAACAAGAAGCCTCCGATGCTGCCTTTGCCCTCGCCTTCGACGAAGCCCAGCGCTGGCAACTCGAGTCCTCGCAACATGATGTTCTAGACTCCTTATCCCAATCAACCCCAGCTCCCACCACCGATAATACCGCTGAAGAAAAAGGAAAGAGAAAAGATAAAGTAGATGATTCAGATGAACTTAGTCGCACAGCGGGACAGTTGCTGGAATCTGTGGCCACAGAACAGAGCCAGAAGTTCAAGGAGAGTAATTTCATGAAGCTGATGAGGCAGTTGAGGGACAAGGAGGTGAAGGTTGAGGGTGGGGAGTTTGTAGGGGTCGGGAGTGTGAGTTGAGGTGAGGGGAGTGCGAGAGGGGCATTGGCTGGGTTGTGAAGGAGCTGTGTACGATATATGTGTTTAGGCTTTCGGAGTTTATATTCTGGTGTTTATTGGAACGGAATTCTGTATTGTATGGTATTGATTCCAAAGTAGGCTGAGGCCTCGGCACTGGAGTATTATTAGGAAAATCAAGTTCTAATATTTCGGATAATCCGTTATTACGAGAAGCTGTAGCTGATGGTAGTATTATTTATCCATCAAATAGTGAATGCTTCCCTGGGACTCATAGAAGGGGGTGCTAACAATTAAACTTTCAGATTTATAACTATGCAGCTTTACTATTGCTAGTTGTTGCATACGATCGGACAAGTCTTAGTGTATATGTTTTCAAACCAACTGCGTGGTTTCTCTGTGTTGTGGTTTGCTGCCTGGCCAGTACGTACTTAATGTGCCAACCAGACTAAGTTACGTCTGGCCTCTCGTAGAGAGTAATATATGTATATCTGCCTTGACCGGGAGATTAATCTCTATTTCTACGATGCACCAGAGCCGCGATAACAAATATCTAGCCAAACTAAGCGAGATATATAGAAACATTATCTCAACATTGTTCTATTATATGCTCATGATCTAGCGCTTATCCCAAGTCTTGCTGGAACTCAAATCTATCGTTTCCCAACTTCACGGTGAAATGTATTACACTGCGCAATATGAGGACTCGGGAATATATCCACATACCTGCACAGCAGTACTTTTGGCAGCAAGCCCCAAAACCTGGCATGAGACTACCCAAAATCCTTATTTCTGTGCACCTCCGTACTTGTTAGTCAGTCATGGCTGGTGAGGTTCTGGGCCAATGGCAATTTTTTTGTGAGCGGGCAGCGAAAGCGCTTTGGGAACCAGTGATCTGCTAAAAAGGACATAACTGTGTACGCCCGCCAGAGCTTCGGTGCTGCACTCGAATTTCCCCCCCAACACCTCAACATCACTGTTACAGTAGGCTATTCTTCACCTCCAAATTAAGCTCCTAGTTAGACTCGAGAAGTATGGTCATTCAGGCTATATGTAAAGAAGATGGGACTCGATCGAAACCACAGTCCGGAAAATGGAGAGCCGCGCGAGGTGAGTGTTTTAGTCTGCTTTTATGAGGGCTATGTTACCCTGAACCTGAACTTCGCTGGTGCAAATTAGGGGCAAGCAGAGTGAGCGCGAGAAGAGGAAGGTGATGTTGAGGAATACGTGCAGGAGAGGGAGTGGAGTTGAGGATGCATAGGGAGAAGGAGGAGGGGTGTTGGAGGCGTTGGTGAAGAGTGCACGGAGGGAAGGAGGTTGGGGTAGGTAGAGCGGAGAGCTTATTGGAATTGGTTTGAGAAAGAAGGGGAGAGGGCTCACCCTCATTTTGTCGAACCGTTGATTCTATGAGTGAGGTTGTAGGGTTTCCCTAGCTCTATACCTCCACAACCGTATCATGAATTTACTTTAGGCCTGTGAATATGCAAATGTAAGTTTTTACCCTGAATTCCTTGTTAGTAGGTGCGGCAAACACAACACGGGCCCGATTTAAGCTACCCATCAAATAAATCGGTCTGGGCACGATAACAACACGGGCCCTCGCTTCCGGCTTTGAATAACCAGGAACCCAGGTATTCGCAAGACAAATATATCCGTACCTAAATCTACTTTGAGTCTCCAACTGCTGAATGGCATGATACTCTAGATGAGACTGCTCGGCATATATAGCATGAGAATAAACCGTTCAAAGCCGACGATCGACATAGCACCCCGAAATTGGATTCCCAAGTACTCAACAGATATATAAGTGGGCTATTAATAGGACCACTGAGATTCACGACAACAGATCGTAAGGAGGGCATGAGAACTCTCATACAGATTTATTTATCCGAGAATTCGTCTGACGATTGCATCTAAGTTTCAGGTTCAGCCATGTGTCTGGTAGCACACGGTGCCAAGCCTGCCTTAAAACTTCAAACTATCACAGTGTCACCCAGTGCAAGGAGCAGCCGCACCTCCCCTTGATATGCGGCCTGGGGAGTCCAATGGCCAGGTATGGCCGGGTCTGGTGCAGCTATTGCAGTACGTTTCACCTTGAACCAGACATCACCTGCCATAGCCTTGTGAGCTTTGACTTCAAAAGAAAGGGGAGAAAGGAAAAAGAAAAAAGCGAAATGAACCATTCTTTACAGTATGATTTCACCCCTTTTGCGCATCTTAGTTCAGCACCAATACCATCTCCGTGATGTTCTTCTCAGTGGAGAGAGAAGCCTGAGCCTACGAACTGCAGCTCTAGTGTTATAGGGGTGCAGAATATACCCATTGTTTGGCTAGAACCGAGCGTCGCAGAATCCCTTTCTCTTGCTTTTCGTTTCTCCTAAGATTTATTATTCCTTCCTCTTGAAAGTTTTCTCTTCCTACTACCCATCCGTTCCGTTAGACAAGCCCAGCGTTGGATACTGGTTCAGTCCTAGAGGACAGGATTTCATTCAACTCACCTTCATTTTTTCTTTACTTCCTTTGAGAGAGATTCTTTATATCTCGGAGTTTTTGCTTCAGTGTCAAAGCTGCCGAGGTGTCCAGCAGGCGCCGCTTTTAACAACGATCAGCGAACGATACCTGATTTGGCCTTGCCGCAGATCACGACGTGATAGGTTAGGTTATTGATATTTGAGATTTCGAAGCGCATTGTTTCAGCTGGAAGGGATTGGCCACTGTTGCTCCAAAGAGGATATATACCTAGTTACACATGCCATAGTCGCACGACGTTTTTTCACAGTCGCAGGATTGGGCTGGATTGTGAAAAGTTGGAGAGGATTAGAGGATCTCAGGAAGGCCCTTTTACATTTCCTTTCTTCAGTTCCTTCCTTATTTCCTTACTATTACTATCATTTACTCGACTGGACTGGGCAAGCCCCAATATCGAAATTTCATTATTTATTGCTTTATACTTTAACAGTACCATTCATTTATCCAAACCACAATCATTCTTATACAGTTGCGCCTAAAATGCTATCCCTTCGAACGATAATCTGCTTTCTGCTGCTCACAGTCACCTCAGTGACCCTGGCGGCGCCAGCTCCATTCCGCGACGGTATCGTTCTCTTCGAAGACCCCTCTGGTGCTGAGGTGCAAGCAGGCTCCAGCAATTCCTTTGGCAATGATGGAAACTCGGAGGATGATAAAAATACAGAGGGGAACCCACCTGTCGTAACCAGGCTGGGGAGGGACAGGAAACAGTCTCCGGATACATATATAATGGATCTGAGCAAGGGGCACAATGCGAGAAGGAAATATCTTACAAAAACGAAGGTGGTGGTAATTACAACGATAGTGGATGAAGGAGATGATTTTATTAGTACGCCATGTACGGCGGCGACGACAGAGGTAGCGCCGGTCCCGGTGGAGGAAACAACGAGTACACCGTGCGATGAGATGTCAACGACGGTTGCACCAGTTGTGGAGGGGCCGACGCAGACTGATCCTCCTTGTGAGACGACGGTAGCGCTGGTCCCGGAGGAGGAAATAACGAGTACACCGTGCGATGAGATGTCTACGACGGTTGCACCAGTTGTGGAGGAGCCGACGCAGACTGATCCTCCTTGTGAGACGACGGTAGCGCCGGTCCCGGTGGAGGAAACAACGAGTACACCGTGCGATGAGATGTCAACGACTGTTGCACCAGTGGTGGAGGAGCCGACGCAGACTGATCCTCCTTGTGAGACGACGGAAGTCCCCGTCCCAGAGAATCTGACTACATTACCTTGTGATGATATGACAATTACCACAGAAGCACCAGTGGAGGAAACTACAACTACTCCTTGCGAAATCATGCCCACCCTAGTGCCTGTGAATCCAACAAGCCCCAGTACTGAAAGACCTATCACGACGACGGAACGCCCCACCTCCAGGACCAGCACAACCGAGGCAGCCCCGCCTACCACTACCCCGGGCCCTACAACAACAAACTCCCCAACCACAACCACTACCCCTAACGCAATCACAACTCCCCCCTCAACCAAAACCGCAACCGTCCATCCTGGCGAAATCACCACCCACTCATTTATCCTCCTCCCGAAGGAATCCACTACTGCCACAAATGGCACATATATGCCCACTACGCGCCCTACAACCACCAATAGAACCACCCCAACCGCCACCAAAACCACCCCAACCGCCACCAAAACCACCCCAACCGCCACCAGAACCACCCCAACCGCCACCACCACCCCAACAACAGCCACAACTACAACCACAACCACATCCACATCCACAACATCGCCCACAACCACCTTCTCCCCCACAGAAATCGTCGTCACCAATCCCAACCCAGTCACAGACACGCCATACCCAACCGTCGTCCTCCCATCAAAAGTCCTAGATAACGGAGAGCTAGATCTCAGCATGTTTGGGGACTTTTTGTTGACAGAACTCGGGGAGTCGACGCAGACTCATGTGCCAGGAAACTGCATTGGATGTGGGAAGCAGATTTCAGCGCCGTTTGAGGGGCGCGCGGGCAGCTTGCAGGTGGGTAGAGTGAGGGGGGTGGTGATAGGGGCGGTAGTCGCGGTTATTGTCGGTGTGGTTGGGTGGTAAGTGTTTGTCGGTCGAGAGGAAGCCGATGGGTGATTATAGGTTTGCATTTTAGCCATGTATTATTACGTTAACACCCCTGAGCTGGACTTGCGTTTCACTTCATAAAGTATTAACCGGCAGATGTGGTGGTTTTTTTTCTCCCCTTGATTATGACTTTACTTTCTCTGTTATGTATTAATAGCATATACTTTTTTTCTCCCCTTTTTACTCTTTCCCTTTTTTTCCCTTGTGGCTCTTGCTGGAAGACTGGGTCGCCATATATTGGAGTTTGAGTGAGCGGAATAATGCATCTGGAGGGATAGACTTGTTTTGTGGGAGATTGTCTATAGAGGTGGTGAGGCTTGCCGAATAGTATCCTGCGTACTTTGGTATATAGGGGATTATAAAATTGGAACGAAGTTTGTTTTTATTTCACTAGACATCTTGCACGCTAACGCAATCTTGGCGATGGTCTTGGCACATTCTTGGCGAGGGCAGCCACGTGATTAGTGCTAACCACCAAGCACTTTTACCAGCTCGCTCGCTCTTTGCCTTTTCACATAAGTGTCGTTTTTGAATTTTTCTATAAAAATTAAAATCCAACAACTAGAGTCAGTGGAAATGGCAAGCTTATATGAGCTATTTAATACGACTATCATCTTTGCCCGAGTAGTGATCGTTGCCAAATCAGGGTGACTACATCGTCGTCAACCTCAGTTACCTTGTATTTATATATCACTAGGGGGTTAGGTACCAACTATTCATTTTCTCCCCCAAGTTTAGCTCGTACCGGGTTTTTTTATTTTATTTGGGCTCAATTCATTAACTAGTCTGGTTGCGCAGTCTGGCTTTTCTAGATATATAGCACGCAAAATTATAGACTGCTGGCCGTAACCTATCTTTCCGCAACCACTCTCCAGATTTTCGGCTCCTGGCTTCTTCCCTCTAAAAACTCTACTTGTACTCCCCCGACTCCACCTACCACTACCCTCGGCAATACTCTCTTCCCCCCTCTCCACATCCTCGCCCCGCAACTCTCCGTCCCCAATACCGTCACCTCCCCGCAAGCATGCTCCTTTGCCACTCCCACATCCACCTCCGCCTGCCCACCATACCCCATCTCCTCCTTCAATCTCATTTTCACCCCGTAAAACTCAAACCTACACACAGTCTTATCCCGATCTAGACACCCTAGCATTGTTAAAAACCCGGCTTTGGTCGCCGTGACACACTCGGCGTCCGTTGATGCGCGGTTGAATGTTAGTATGGTAGGGATAAATGCCGATGAGGAGGATACGGCGATGGAAGCTCGGGGTGGTGGGCTGAGGCCGCGGCAGGTATGCTGCTCGAGGGAGGTTATGGTGATTTCGGGGTGATGGTTGTTCGAAGGCATTGGGGGGGTGAGCACGATTTTGAGACCGCGGAAACCGAGGACCCCGGAGGTGAGGGGAATAAGGAAGTTTCGGATGGGCTTTGGCGGTTTTCGGAGAGGTGTGGTGCTGGGGTATAGGCGTTGGCGAGGAGGCTGCAAGTGGGCGGAGCCAGGCCTGCGCTGCTTCCACTCACGAGCGTCGTCAAAGTGCTGCGAGATTGGGTCGTGCTCCTGGTAGACTGGAGGGGGGCTGGCAAGAGGAAAAGTGCCGCCGAGACGAGGCGGAGGAGGTAACAATGCCCACGACTCGGCCTGGCAGGAATCCTGCGAGTCACTCATCCTGCCTTCGTTTTGCATTGCTAGCTGCACACAAGGAAACTCGGGGGACTGAGGTTCATGCCCATGGCTTTTTGTGTTGGGATTTTAGGTTTTCGAATTCCCCTTAATGTTGACGATGCCATGGCGAAATGAGTGGAGTCAGTGCACAGTGGGGGGGCGTGGGGGGGGGAGGAGAAGTGATGAAAGTTATCCCACACATTCTTGCACCTCAAGTGGGTCCGCATGAGATGGCGAATTTTTAGATCGTTCATCCCCCCCCCCTCTTTAGGGACCTCCTAGTTAGTGCGTAAAAGCTCCTCTAAGCGAATACTTCAAAGAATTAAAACGTGAAACAACCCGCCTCGCACGTCTACGGGCAATCGAGGGTAGTGAGGATATCTTGGACGATGCCACGGAGGGGGGGGGTTACTGATGGTGCTGCGGGCATAACTTTTGAGTATTGCAATGTTTTGTTTTTATTAAATAATAATCCAACGAAATTACCCTGAAACACAACCACAACACAACCCACTTCAAATTTGCACCTAAGCTTTGACGTTGCCATGGAGCCATCATACGAGCTGCATATAACGTATACAGCTCGAGGCCAACCACGCAGTGCCGTATAGAGAAGATTCCTCTCCGCCCAAGAAACCCCCCTCCTCCTCCTCCTCCTCCGGGCAACACCTGCATCCTTGCATGGCTATTTTGCAAGCAACTCAGACACCGTTCCAAACTAACACCCCCCCCCCCCCTCCCGCCGTAGGAGATACCTCTGCGCATATATTTTTTTCTACGCTTGCGTTATGTATAACTGTTTCTTTGATAACTCCCGGCGGCGCGTTGTTGGCTAGTTGGGTTTTGCTGCTTGCTCCGCGTTGCATGCATGCTTCCCGGAGTAACGTATGTGTTGGTTGTACGAGGCTACAGCTTTCAAGCTTTCGTTCGATATTTGTTCACAGGATCAAAAACACTTGTTCGAATATAAGGTCTACTTATATTTTTTTTTTTTTGAAGGGAATTCTACGTAGCGGATGTGCACTACCCTGATCCTATAAATGCCGATACATAAGCCCCAGCTCAAAAAACCCGAAAAGCGGGAGAGGGAAAAAAAAAAAAAAAAAAAAAGCCATGCAAGACACAAACACCAAGACCCAAATTAAAAATAAAAAAATTCGTAAAACCCTAAAGTGGCTAGCTCATAATGCCATTCATGATGGAGGATTTAAAATATGATGAAGACAAATGTGGTATGTATGCCAGAAGATCGCCCTCAGGAGTGTGTTTAATGAACGTTTTGCCTAGACGACCGCCACCTGCCTCCTCTCCTGATCCACAGGATACGGCGGAGTCACCGCCTTCCCCTTCCCCTTCTGATTCCTGAACGCTGGATGCACCTCCATTTCCTCCTCTGGCGGTGGGGTATGCTGCAGCGCTGGAGGGACCGGAACAGGTAAGCCTGCCTTACCCAGGAATGCTGGATGAACCACATTCGAGAGCACCTCCTCCAACTCCTCTCTCCACTCCCTAATCCCATCCTCCGCCTCCTTCAGGATCTCCCTCGCCCGCTTCTCCTTCTCACTATCATACACCGCTGGCCTATCGCCGGGAACAACCGGCGTGTCATCCAACAAATTCAGCAACCTCCTTCCATGGTTTGCCAAAAGCGCCTGTTTCTCTGCCCGCTCAATCACCACTGCGAAGTGCAGCGCATATGCCTCCTTCAATTTACTCCTGGTGATATTACTGAGCTGCGCCTCGGCTACCAGATTTTCTGCCTCAGCACGCACAAGCTCCTGCTCCAGCTGCATGATCCGGGAGGACTGTGGGTCCTTGTATTTCAGCTTTGCAATCTCCTCCTGGATGCGGGCTTTGTGGTCCCGCGAGGGCTGGACTGAAGCCTCTGTGTTGCGGATAGCTTTGAGAATAGCGCGGTAGTCCTCGAGGGATTGCGCGTGTTGGATTTCTTGGTTTCCAATCTCGGAGAGGAGTACGCCGAGTTTGTCGGAGATGTCGGAGACGGAATCGTCGCCTTTTTGTTTCGTATATGTTAGTAACCATATTCCACCAACCCGATATATAGGCGCTTATGTACGGGGGAACTCACCACACTGCTCTCCCCACTCACTCAACTGAGTCGCAACATGTATCCTCTCCCGGCCCGCGCTGTCGTACGAGTTGATTACTTGGTTCTCATTCTTGATCAGCCGGTACAGCCGCTTGCTCAATTGCGTTACATTCGATCCCCCCTTCAAGCTGTGGAAAAACGACCTCTTCCCCGAGCTGGACATCGAGCTTGCGGAGACTGATCTGTTCTTCGAGCCTCGTAGCGACAGGGAGCGATTCCTGCCAGATGTGGACACAGTGTTACTTCGTGCTGGAGTAGTGCGTGGGGTATATGCCGGCGGTGGGTTGACAGAAGGCATTCTGGACTAAAGACAACTATTTTGGGGGTATCGTGGAGAAGAGTACTCGAGTAAAGTAGTAGTATAAGGCTTGATGAGTACGACGGGAGGAGAATGCAAAGAAGGCTTCAAGAGAATTTAAACACCAAGAAAAACAAAGTCTGCCCGAGACTGTACATGTCAAGAGAGCAATTCAATGAGCTTTGTAGAAATGAACCGCCCCACTTACATTTCCTCTCATAACTCTCAACGTGGGTCTGCGCAGGAGCCAATAATACCGCGCGCCCCGAAAAGGTGTTTGATCTGCAGGCTGTCAACCCAATAGCCGTGTTAGAGAAATGGCGATCTGCTGGCCTCTGAAACTGTAGGCGCACAATAGCTCCCTGCTTTCGAACTGTTTGCCTGAGATAGTTGCAATTCGGTAGAAAAGCGATGGTTTATTTTTCCAAGGCGGTCGGGGGATTATAATTAAATTTAGATGTCCAACATTATCCAAGGTTTCTGGCGTGGGGGACGGACGATCGTATGGGCGCAGGGGAACGTTTCAGGAGCAAGAATAGCGATGCAGATCGATAGTCGGGGTATCACGAATTCCAGGTTCTATGTAAACGGGTACTCCGTAAGATAACTTGGAATGAGTGCGCCCGGGAGTGCCTATTCTCGGATATATACAAGTACGCTGCAGTGCAAAATACAGCAATGCTGCGCAGGTACTGTACTCTACATCTGTACGTACCGGTGCCCGTAGATCAAGCCCGACTGTGCGGCAGAAATCTCGTGGCTGTCGCCGCGGGCAGCAGGAATACACGATACAGTAAACAAGGCCATGGCCAGGCGAGCAGGATGTGCCCCACGCCCGGCTACAAGCAGTGCTACCACCCTCTTGCCCACAATGGTCTGCAAAAAGACAAAATCAATTTCCTGTAATCTAGTGAGAACCCACCGCTGTTTTTAAACCAGGAGAAAAGAAAAAAAAATATAGTATCTCAAAAAATCACCAGGCAAATGCCCGCCGCATGATGAGAACAATAACCGCAGCAGGGTGGTAGAACGACCAAGAAAAGCCCCAATGCATCCTCCGCAAAAAATCATTGGATATCTAATCTTCAATCAAAACCAGCTCATAGAACAAGAAAATGCTTCCAATGTGTGAATGTTTCCCACCACAAAATAACCATCCACAATACACGCCCCATATCACCCCTCACCTGAACTCATCAAACAGCTCTTTATGAAACCTCACAATCCTATCCAACCAATCCTCCCCGCCCGCCAAAAACGTCGTTCTAAAATGCCATTCCCCCTCCTTCTGCCCAAACCCGCTCCCCGGCACTATACACACACCCGTCGCATCCAACAGCCTCAAGCAATACCACTCATCCGGCTTCTTCCCCTCCTTCTCCGCCCTCCGAATCAACTTCTCCGGTAGCGTTATCGTCGGGAATAAATACATACTCCCCTGTGGCGACGCACAATTCACTCCCTCCATCTCCTGGAATGCATCATACAGCGCCTGAGCACGGGACTGCAGAGTCTTGGAGATGGCGCTGTATTCCTCAGTGTAGAGGGGGAACGATGGAGACCCCGGTTTGGGAGGGTTGACCATGAGTTCCACGAGCGCCTGCCCAATAACAGGTGGGCAAAGAGAGATGGATATGAGTTTATAGATTTGGGCGACGATTTCCTGCGGGAAGTTCACGAGCTCAAAATATCCTCCTCGGTGGCCACACTCGCCGACCATACCCTTAGAAACCGAATGGAGAGAGACTAATGGGACGCGGTCGTATCCTTGGCCAGGGTTCTGCTCCATAGCCTGAGAGAGGACCTTCTTGAAGGAGAAGAACTTGTTGGGGGCAAAGACGTTGGTTTGGTATACCTCGTCCGCCATCACAACTAGATTCTCCTCCTTTGCGAGATCGATCACCGCGCGAATGTCCTCTTCTTTGAGGGAGGCACCGGTGGGGTTTCCGGGGTTGATGGCGACAATACATCTAACATCTATGCCATTCACTTTTGCACGCTGGGCTGCTTCTCGTAGCTGTGCAATGTCGGTGGACCATGAGTTTTGTTCGTTAAGGTAGTATGGGACTGGGGTGGCGTTGAGGAGGGATATTGTTGCGGTGTAGAGGGGGTATTGGGGGACTGGGATGAGGATTCCAGTGGTGGGCTTGGCACAGAGGATGGTGAGAATTGTGGAGACACCAGCAGAGGCGCCGACTGTGCAGAAGAGGTTGTCGGGGTTCGCCGGGTAACCGTCTCGCTCTTGGGAGATGTTAGTATAGCTCACGAGACATACCTTATTAAAATTGGGCAGGGGGGTGGATACCTTCAATGAACTTGGCAATACTCCTCCTGATTCCCAATACACCCTGACTATGACTGTACGCCCCCACACTTCCAATCTCCTGCAACAACTGCTCCGCTCTCTCGATGACATCCTGGGGATATATCTTGCTTGCATAGTCGGTCTTGAGGATATCAGGGTACTCTAATATCGACAACACCTGCCTGAAGAAGGTTATTGGCTTCTGACCGAGTTGCTGGGGATTGCCAATGTTTGCAGAGATGACCTGCTTGAAGGGGAGGCTGGAGTTGCCGTTGGAACTGAGGAGGGCTTGTCGGTGCACTTCAGCCTTCACGGCGAGCTCGCCGCGGACGGCGTATTGTGCGTTGATGACATTCTGGTTGACGTGTTTGAGTTCGAGGGTTTGGGCAGGGAGGTGGACGGCGGTGGTGGACATGGTGGAGAGTTGCTCTATGAGGATGGATGGAGGGGTTAGTGGGTTGGAACATGGCTTTTATGAATGATGATTGCAGCCAGGTACAGTATGTATGTGCCCGTTGGGGTCTTGAAGAGCTGGGTGGCTTGGGGATTGCTCATGTCATGTCAACTCTCATGGGGTGGTTACATGGTCAAACAGGACCAATGAGAGCCGCAAACGCTGTCGAGGATCCCTGAACGGACAAAGTGAGCTTGCCCCACCAGTTGGGGGATGGTCACACCCGGAGCTACATTGTTGCTGGAGCCAACAGAAACATGCCATCGCCGAATCCCAGCTTCTTCAAGTACAAGTTGCGCAACTGATGCCTCCGCCCGACAGGGAAGAATTGCACCGAATTGTAATACACGGCAAACGAATCAATAAAAAATTTGAGTTGGACATACCTGCAAGGTGCATTTTTCGCTTTAGTCGTAGAGTGGTATGTGTAGGAATTGACAATAAAGGCCTCAAGGATAGTTGAATTTGCGACGAAGTATTTGTAGGCAGATTGTTGAACAAAGCCCGCGCCAGTTGAGCGCCAGAAGAGGACCTCAAGGCCCGGCTGGCACGCGGCATCTTATAATCTGTAGGGTGGAAATGATCGGCGCAACTCCCGGGGGCGTCAGCGGATAACTTCTCGTCGGGGCTCGGGAGTTTGTGTTTGTTGATAGTTTACCACGTATATTTAGTGGGGCAGTCCCAGTTCCTGACTCACCGCATCCAGCGAAGCGAAGATCCTTATTTCCACCTAATGTTACTTAGTGGGGGGAGCATGTCGGAATATCCCCTACGGCGAACAGTAATCCCTGTGCTGGAGACGGGGACCACCGTACGTAAAAGCTACCTATGTAGGCTTGCTTGCATTACTTACTGACCCCGAGCTCTACAATGTAAGCTCATGTTATTCGTGGTGTGCCAAGGGGTGTCATTGAACTCTCTTTTTGCGAGAAACGAAGAAGTTGATATTCGAATGTGGGGCTTGCGGGCGAGGATGCTTCTTTATTTTATTATTATTATTCCAATACCGAAGAAAAAGAGAGAGAGCAGAAGAAAAGAGAACAGGATTGCGAGAATGGAAAGACAAACATATAATACATGAGTACTTAAGAATTAAGGTAACTACTAAGTAGCTCTGTGGCATAGCCGAAGTATAAATCGAATATCCCTCACTCCAGAGTCCTTGCATCTCCAGTACCCCACCAGCGCGCGTGAAGCTTCTCTCTCTATCTTTCCCTTCCACACCAGATACCCAACACCTCCACTAACCAAACACCACAACATCCCATCGCTTCCCACACCTACAACTGGAACTTCCTCCTCTCCTTTTCCATCTCCCCCTTCCACTGCCACTCAACCCCCTCACAAACCCCCTTCTCGACCTTCCTCAGCTTCAACGTAAACTGCGGGCCCAGCTCCTGCAACCCCACCTTCACACCCAAATCCCTCTCCTCCACCCCCTCACTTACGGGGTTCAGCGTGTTCTGCCCATGGTCAAGCCCATAACCCACCGCCTTCTCTCCTGTCCGTCGCTCGCGGAACATATACCTATGTCGTCGGAAGAAGATGTAATCTCGCTGGTTGTGTAGCGTGACAACTTGCCTACCACCTAGTTCGGGCATGGGGGGAAACATGGACTGGAAAAGGCCAGCTGCAAGTTTTCCTAGGGGTGTAAGGAAGTTGTTTAGAATTAGCTCGGGGGTGTGGGAGGTTGCGCGGCCATGGTTGTGTAGGCGATCTGAGGGAATGTAGTTCGTCATACTGAAATGGAAACTTGGTCCCGATGGGAGGGCGATGATTGTGAGGCCAGATGGTTTCTTCTGGTGCTCGTTTATCACCGCGACGTGTGTGTAGGGTGTGGCTGGTTCTCCGGATGCGCTAGCGGGGGGGGAAGATGCGAAGGAGCAAATCTCGGGGATGGAGAATTGCTTAGGTTTAGTTTTAGCGCCTTTGCGGGCAGAGTTTTGTGGGCGACCGCGGGGGATGTATGTGCTGTTTGGGAAGATTGTGGCGAGCTCGTGGGCGGGGGAGTGCATATGTGAGTTTCGGGAGGTGGTGATCAGGAGTTTTGGTTCTAGAGGGGAGGAGGAAGTTGATGTAGACTTTGTAAAAGCTGATATATTTGGGAGGGTCGGGTAGAGTAATGCTGCTTCGGCAGCTTCGGCACGCGCTTGCATTGCTGCTTCGTGGGCTGCCTCAGCCAGGCCTTCTGAATCAACCTCCTCCTCTATTTTCCCCTCCCCCGATCTCGTTCTTGCTTTCTTCTTCCTCCGAACATCGATGTCATCCATTTCTTCATCCTTGCCGTCCTCCTCACTCTCATCCTTGCCGTCCTCCTCACTCTCATCCTCCATCTCATCCTCCACCTTTCGTTTCCTCACCTCCTGTTCCTTCAATGCTTGGTACGCCCCCGACACCCTCTCATCCCACACCCTCGCCCTATCTAACGTAACTGGGATATTCTTCTTTAACCGCTCTACCCTCAGCTCTGGATTCTTCTCTTCATCTTTCCTTCGCTGCGCACGGAATTTGTGGTTTTCGCTGCTGCTGCTGCTTTTTATTTTGACATTGAATCGCTGCCGGGCGAGTTTATTCTTAATAGCGAAGGTCCGTTTTCCGGGGGGGGACATGTTGGGTGGTTGCTGGGTTGGGGTGGTGATGAGGATTGGTTCTCTATCTGCAGCTTTGATTTTTGAACAATTGTATTTTCTGAGTTGTAAATCTTGGCACTGTGTACTACTTCTAAAAGGTGTTGGTGGGTGCTTGGCGAGAGCTTAAGTATCTGAGATTCACCGCAACCCTTTGCCCCACCTACAAAACGGCGTTCAATGTTTACAATTCCCGAAACATGGTCGCCGGCCCGCCTCAAACTATAGCCGTAAAATTCATGGGATAGTTTATATTAAAATATTTACTAAAGATGAAGTTTCATACGCCGACCTGTGTTAGCGATATTCTTTCTGAAATGGAGCACACCAAAAGCCAATGATGCCAATTAACAATAACGTCCCCCCCCACATAATTCCCTCAATGTTTTGTTTTGCATTTTCTGTAAAATTTATTCTAAAACAGTCGACTCAATGATGGCTCCAGCCCTGACGTACCCACAACAGGATTTCATGGCAACCTGATTTTCGGTGATTGATTACTGTGCCATTGGCAGCTTGAAGTGTTTCCATGGTTTTGGCAATATTTTCCTGAGCTGCGATCGTAATATCACCAACTTTGGAAGTTCCTTACCTGTCAATATCAGGAACCATTTCATTCGGCAAAGGATATGGTCCAAAGTCTGCGGGCTCAGCATCAAGGTGTGACGCAATTTTGCCAGCATATTTCCAGAGCTTGAGGGTATTGTCTATATTCCAGGGCCGGTCATCGTCGTGGGAAAATCCTCTCGAATGGTTCCTTTGCCCAGAACAGGAGGCTATCAACCCCGGCCATGCAGGATTTACTGCTACCGCGGACACCGGATCTATCTCTCATCAGTACTCTCCCACTCTGGCCGAATCGTAGCTTCTCGGGTGCCCACCATTATGTGCCTCCCACTGCCCCACAGAACATGTATCACCATGGACATCCCACATCTTTATCTTCCCATCCAAACCCCCAGCGACAACCATATCCCTTTCCCCTTCTCCAAGGAACACATCAATCCCCATTCTCTGCACCGTAGATGCCTCTCTCCCAGTCAACGTTGCTACTTTCCCAAATAGCTTTCTCACATCCCAAACTGTGATTTTCTCGCTTTTCCTCTCTGCCACGTAAAGATACGTCCCACACGAGCTCCATCTTATATCTGTGACCCCCTTAAGTGAATTGGCCGTCTGCTCACCCTCCTCCGCAACTGAAAATATCGATACTACCTCCCCTGACCCCTCTTGGTCATAAAGACCAACTGACCTAGTAAGTGTTCCGGCAGCAAGAACCCCACTGTCAGGGGATATATCCATGGCGCTAATTATTCCTTTCATTGTCTGCGTAGAGGATGTATGTTTCCGTGATGGGATGGTACGGAGATTGGTGAGGGGTTCTCGCCGATTGAGGTCAAAGACACTAATCATGGATTCTGTACCGCAGATGAAATGTGGCTCTTGCCGGGAGAAGATGATGGAGTGAGGGGAGAGGAATTGCTCTGTGTTGGCATTTTGAAGAACGAAGGTGGAAAGAACTTTGCCGGTGAGGGCGTATAGATGTAAAGGGTTATCTCGGACACAAGTAATAAACCAGTTCATGTTGGGGTCTGCAGGGTGGTGGTGAGCATCTCCGCTTCATGGAAGAAAGACGGATGGAGAAACGTACCATCTAGAATCCATGGACAAGTGCCAATGGAGTATACACTCTCCGGCTCATGGATGACAGCGTAAGGCTTCAATTGGGGTATGTAGTTTGGATCGACTTCGTCGCTCTCTGACCATTCTGACGGCCTACGGCAATTATCAGCATAAAGCTCCCATGAGACAAATCAAGACCAACCTTACAATCCAAATACCCTTACACCACTATCCTCACTATTAGTAACAAGGTATCTCCCATCTGCCGTCCTAGGTCTCATGTTAGTAAGGAATTCCAACTCCAGCTCTTGTATGTCTTTGGCCAGAAATCTCACCATTGTGCAGATCTAAAACAATTACTTTCCTCCCCATCCCACCAGGTCCTCCTCTTCCGTACAGGCACATTACTCTCCTCCGCCGCCTTTTTTCCAGCAGTACTCAGCTCCTCTCGAGCATTTGTCTCAGAAACACTCCCACAATATACATCTCCCGTTGTTGCAGCAAGAGTATAGGGGAGTTTGTTGCTGCTTACATTATCCCCAGACTCTTCCCTATAGTTCTGGGTCAAGTCGTTCTTGAAAGTCATCTCCGGGAAACCGAAAGAGAATGCAAGCCTAAGGTCCCATCTCCAAAGTTGCAGGTGTTCTAGGTTCCAGAGAGTCTAGTGCAGAGAAGGCTCCCGGAACGCCTTTTATGTAGTCTGGTTTCACAGCCAGCTTGTATGTGAGGCTCAGCGGTATCACCATACAGTATTGTGGCTCGCAAGTAATGGAATTGACTCAGTAGGCAAGCCGATAAGCACGAGAATACCGATAAGAAACTATCTGGACTGAGGTAATTCGAAAATAAATTAAAACTTGTAGAGAGCAGTAAATCTTAACGCTTAAACGCTAGGTACGTAGGTAGCGTGCCTTGCCGCTGCTGCTGGGGCTCATCCTACAGATTACTCATAATGATCCGGGTCTATATGTCTGTACGCTCGCTGCGCATTTCTCCAGCTCTTTTCAGCTCCAAATCCATTCTCCATAAAGCCCACTTTGTCACCACCATTTGCACAGCAAGACCCGGGCCCATCTCACGAACCCCCGTCGCGAGACCAGATATTCCACCAATTGCCACCTTTGCTAAACCCGTCTTTTTACGACGTCTCAGAATCTCTAGCCCCAAGAGCCACAAACACAGATTCTCTCACATGCCTCGAGAAAGCAAGGGCGGTCGCGGCAGTAGAGACGAGGGAGGCAGAGGCGGACAAGGCGGAGATATAGTAATATCCAAAGCATTGAGTTTCATTCTCCGGCACGGCGCAATAAAGGAAGGCCTGCAAATCCGGCCAGACGGATATGCCAATGTCCAAGATTTAGTGAGTCTCCCTCCCCTCCACCACTGTACATCGCCTAGTTGCATAAGAGCTAACTTCAACTAGCTGGACATGCCCAAATTCCGCCGTTTAAACCTCACCTTCGACACCCTGCAGCGCCTTGTCCAAGAATCTGACAAACAGCGATATCAACTTGCCACTATCGACCCTGCGGGGAACCCCGTGCCAATCCCTCTCAAGAGGAAAACCGAAACTGTCGAAACCTCTATCACTACCACAACTACGTCCACCGCCAACTCCACAACAACAATATCCGACTTAACAACTAACATTTCCACTTTACCTCTCAACCCCTCATTCACCAATACCCCATCCAACTACCTTATCCGCGCCACGCAAGGCCACTCCATCCCGCTCTCCTCCAGTGACCTCCAACTGACGCCAATCACCACCACCAACCTTCCCCCCTACTGCATCCATGGCACCTTCTACCCCTTCCTAGACCCCATCCTCGCCTCCGGCGGTTTAAAAGCCATGGGCCGAAACCACATCCACTTCGCCCCCAATCTTGTCCAAAACTCCACCGTCATCTCTGGTATGCGTCGAGACGCACATCTACTATTCTACATCGACCTCCCCAAGGCCCTTGCCGCGGGAATCCCATTCTGGAGAAGTGAAAACGAGGTAATACTCTCCGAGGGAGATGCTGAGAAGGGTAGGTTACTGGGGATGGAGTATGTAGAGAAGATTGTGGATATTGGGAGTGCGGGACTGGGGGTTATTTGGGAGCAAGAGAATGGGATGATCAAGGAATTGCCAGAAAATCTGAGGAATAAAGGAGTGCCGAGAGGCAAAGGGAGGATTGTAAGGCATTTGGGCGGGCGAGGTAAGGGGAGGACGGCGGGGGAACAGAGAAGAAGTAGTCGGGTAGAGGCGCAAGACGACGAGGGGGCGGAAGGTTAAGGTCACAGAATGGCTGGCGATTGTTTGGCTCTACGTTGATTGTGCTGATGGAGAGGAAGTTTACCCTGAGGCATGATATTAAAAGTCATCACGTGAGTGCTCACAGCATCATAGCATCGGATGTAAAGTATGTAGATCCTCGTTGATCCTCAGTATCATCATAGTAAATGATTTACAACAATAAGGCGGCCAATAAAACAATGCAAAGGACAACATGGGGCCGCGTCAAAAAGAAACTCTGAAATTGAAGATAGAATGGCCGGATAATGAAAGAAAAAAAGCATCAAAGCAAGCCCATCCACCGACAAAGTGCTGAAAACTTATAACTCCAAAATTCTCCTACCATTAGCTTGCCGTTACAGAACCCCAGTTCCATGAGTGATCATAATGTCTGTTTCGTTTTCCATCGTATATGCAAACTCGAGGCTCGTGAATGCATATTATGGTGAATGCTTCTACACATAATAAAACTAGACTGTTTATTTGCGCCGTGTCTAGTGTCTTAACATCCCTCCCAGCTCTTTTCCACTGTGTCTCTGACGCGCTTGACGTACTCGCGGCGGTTGTCTTTGTACAGATTGCTTGCTTCCTGTGCAGTTTATCAGCACTTATGCCTCTCCTAACACTAGCCTAGGGTGGCAAATACCACGTTCGCCGGTGAGCTAGTATTTGGATCGTTAAGTAGACTACATAATCCTGCGTCAGCATAGGGCCCTGCGCCGCAAGACCAGGTATCACGCCACCCACCTCTGGATACTGGTCAAAATAGCCGCAACGTCATAAGTAGGGCTCCACCGGTTTTGCAAGATATCTAAGCAAAGCTCCCCAGTGGCGTACACGTTCGGATGGAACATTTGACTTATGAACTTGACTGACGGCGGCTTATTTGGGTACTGTTCCTCAAAATGCATCACCAAACGGAAGGTTCCATCTTCGAAGGGAGTGTCTGCTGGGCCTATAATCACGGCGTTCCTGTATCGAGATAGAATGTTCAGTCGAGATACATATCGGAGAGGTGGGGCTAGAGACAAGGGGTAGAAGCTCACCATGTCATTACATTATCTGCTACGGGAGAGGCACTGACTCCAGCTGGCGGATCAGTTTGCATCCTCTAGAGAAGGGGGAACGTTAGCTATTGCCCAGGGTTCATAAGGGAGATTTGGAGATCGGGTTGGAATACCTTGAAGTCTCGCATTAGGCGGCGGCGAGCTGAGGTAGACATCGTGGATACGACGAATTAACAGTAGAGATGGTATAATAAGGTTCCGATAGACTTTAGGTTCAATTTTAGAGCTCAAATAAATACAGCAGAGGCACAGTTGGATCAGTAGTTGTTGTAGAAACGCAAGGAAAAGATATGGGGGATGGCGGGACTCACTCAACCAGACTAAGACTCACTTATTTGTCGTTTGAGTGAGTACATGAGCTTTCAACCTTGCATTACTTACTAAGCTAGGGTCCAGTGTCTCACTGACTCGTCTGCAGCCGAGGCAGACCTGCGGGAGGTGTCTTCTCGTTACATCTCGGCTTTATCTTTTCCTGCTGGTCATCCCTTTTATCTGTTCCTCCTTTTCCCTCGTCTCCTTCTCTCTTTCCTCCTTTCCAAGTAAGCCACATAGCTGGCGTAGTTATGTTGAGTACTGTACCAATCAACTACTGTAGCAATACAAACATGCTGCAAGATAAATAAATACTAATACACTAAGATTTCCTTCAGTATAGCTGCCAGTCAGCTATCTAGCACCTATTCCCGGTCGACACATTGATATAACGAACAAGGCCACCCCCAAGTCGCGTGCAAGCCCGCGACGCAAACACACACTTCCACATGGCGCAGAACAAATCACAGTTTCAAATCTTCCCGCTCGGCATCTTTGGTGGTGTCTCTGCAGCTATTAAACGGCCTCTGGTACGTGCGACATTATAAGAAATCTTAATTACAGCTGTTCTGCAGTCTGACGTCAGCTGTGATCGGCAATATCTGTTAGGAAGTTACAAGTTTCTCGTTTGACGAGCAGCATAAGCTACGGCATGACGATTCTTCGTTGCGGTGGTACTGGCCACCGAAGCTGGGGGCGGATTTATCGAGGGGTTTGGAGACGTTCGTGAAGCATGATGATTCAGTGGATGATCATTTAAATGGATTACTGGCTGCTATAGTGAAGCTTGAGGAGAAGACAGGTGAGAGGGTTGTTGCGGATTTTGTTACTTGGAGAGGGATGATGACCAAGGTCAGTTCAGATTCAGAGATGGTACTAGTAGGATATGTATACTAATAACTCTCACAGATCATGTGCCTCCCTTTCGACCCCCGAAGTAGGTCCGACATCCTCAATGCATCTCATTCACTCCATGATTAACCCCCCCTTCCTCCCACAGCTTCGAAATGCACGCCATTAAATTCCACAACACGATCTATATCGAAGAATCCCACGCTTTCAAGCTCCTCTCCCGGGTCTACGAAGCCCAAAACCATCAAATGCAGCTCGGGTCTTTTTGGGGATACAAATTCGAGACACTATCCACCCTCCCCGCCTGGTGGGCGCAATGCACCCGATCTGAAATTGAATCTCGAGAAAACGATATAGTAAATAACGAGGCCCAATGGTGCTCGATTGTCAAGACGGGTTTTGATAACACTCGAATAGTTTTGGGGGGAGAAGTGGACGCTTTGTGGCAGGGAGAACCTAGGTCGGTGGATAACCCACCTGTATATGTTGAGCTGAAAACTTCGAAAGAAATCCGCTCGGATAACGATGCTCTTGTGTTTGAGCAGAAGCTGTTACGGTTCTGGTTTGCCTTACCCCTCGCCTCTTAATCCATATACTCATTCTCACCATTGACACAGGGCACAATCCTTCCTCCTCGGCGTCCAAAAAATCATTGTCGGCTTTCGCGACCGCAATGGCATCCTCCAGTCCCTTGACGAGCTACAAACTACTTCTCTCCCCTCTATTGCTAAGAAAGGTAGAAAGACTTGGGACGGGAATACATGTATAAATTTCACGAACCGACTGTTAAAGTGGTTGAAGGAGACGATTCCAGAGGATGGAATGGTGTGGAAGATTAGGCATGATGAAAATTCGGAGACAGTGGATGTATACCCTGTGCCGGGGCAGAAGAGTTTTTTGACAAAGGAGTTTGTGGAGTGGAGGATGAGTGGAGAAGTATAATGTGAATATGGTTATTTGGGGAGGGAGAGAGAGTGGGTCTAACCGAAATGGTCATGATTGAGCCGGAGTTCACCCGCGGCGTATTTATACTTTTAGGAGGGGATCAATATATCACAACTTCTCAAAATCTAGTAATGAGTGTGGGTGGAGTAGATGGGTAAATGCATAGGGAAGTAATTCTCCACTCAGAAGCTTCAATTCCGGGTAACCATCTAGGCATAAGTAGCCTCACGCTTTCGCATAACCACACCATAATATCAAATACACATTCTATGATTAAAGCTTCGAGGTCCTGGACTCCACTGCCCATTTATAATCCTTTGCGCACTCCTCTACACCCACGGCTCCCTGGTTCATATTTTTCCACAGTCAGCATCAATCCCTCCCTCTTCCTCTCTCCGCCACTACTCCCTGGTAGTGATAGGGAGGGGAGAGCGGGGTAATCTAAGTTTTTACCTTCAACAATCCATTAAAGAAATCAAAACTATTCCCATCACTCTGCAACGTAAAGACCCTGCCAGTCTTCCTCTCATCCTCGCCCTCCCCCGTAACCTCCTCCGCCCTCAACAACCCATGATCCATCGTAAGCCCCCTCACCCTCGCTCTCGCTCCCCCCTCCATCTCCAGCCTCACAAGCTGGCCACTGTGCATCCAATACTTGTAGTACGCCTCCTCAAGGGGCCGAAACCCCAGCAAGGCGAATCTATTATAAAACTCCTCCAGGACCACCAGAATGCGAGCAAGGAGCCGCTCGGGCTGGTAAGACGGTAGGGGAGTAGCTGATGGCTGCTTTTTTCTTCGCTGGGAGTTTAGGCTTGAGAGGAGGAGGTTTAGGGATGTAGTTGGGAGGGCGTTTGCAGTGTTTATCCCGCAGCCGATGACAAGGTGGAACATGTTATTGGTAAATGTGCTCGTGACTAGGATCCCGCCGATTTTCAGGTACCTGGGGCCCTTTTGGGGGTTATATCCCGGCGGGGGAGGGGAGGGGTCTTCGGCGTAGATATCATTCGGCCATTTCAGCTTCACGGGAATATCTTGGTATCCTGGAGCGTACGTTTTGATTCCTTCTACGATAGCCATGGCGGTTAGGTATTGGACGAATACGACAGGTGCCTGGACAGAGAGTTCCATTGGGTGTTTGAGGATAGTGGAGAAGCCGAGAGCCCCTAAGGGGGATATCCAGGCATTATTCCCCCGCCCTCGAGCAGAGATCTGCATCGTTGCGATGGAAGTCAACCCGTTAGGAAGCTTCTCGAGCAGTGAGTAGTTCTTGTCGAGTATGGTGGAGGTGCTGGTGATGACTTCGCCATAGAGGAGGAAGGAGCCGAATTGACTTGGTGACTGGCGGGATTGGGAGCGGTATGTATTGAGGGATTTGTAGTAGAGGGAGTGGCTGAAGTAGGGAGTGAGAAATTTGGAAGGTTGAAAGGTGGAGTGGGGGTGGATTGTTTTGATGACTTTGTGGTACTCGATGATTTTGTCACTTTCTGGGTCGGATTCTGGGTTGCTAGGCTTGTTGGCACCATTCTCATACTTCCCATGCCCATCCTGAGTATCATTTCCTGAGGAGGTGGTATCTTTCAATGATAGCTTAGAGAGGGACAAGTCCTTCCCCTCATCTTCGACAATAAACGTATCGTTCTCTGCAACAATCATTTCTTTGTCACCTTCCTTCGTGAGCAAACCCGCAGTTCTTAAATTCCCTAGCAAACTCCCCACATCTTCCGGGTATACACTTGTTAAATGCAACACCGTCAACTTCGGGATCATATACGTCTCCTGACTAACCCTCAACCCCAACTTCCTCAACATCCCTTTTAAAAACCCCGCCTGCTTCTCATGGTCTTCCGTAACCTTGTCAACCAATTCTCCATACTCCTTCCCTCCCACATTCCTGTCCAAATTACATCCCGCAAACTCCGGATGTGGGCCCGTGAGAATAACACTCCCCTCTGCGACTTTCATATGTACGACAGCTGCATCACCTACGCCCTTGACGTCCAACGGGTCAAGGTACCTCGCTAGCACAGTGACCTTATTCCCCTCATTTCTTTTTGCAAGTTGATCCGCATCAACAAACACCCCACCCCCATTATAATAGCATGTAAACTCCCCCGGTACCTCCTCTTTCCCCTCACCCTCAAACTCACCGACCTCAACCCCCACCCTCATCGCTCTCGCCCCCGCCTCACTCGCATACGCAAATCCCTTAAACGCAGCTCCCCTACAAGTCCCTTCAAAGAACTTCAACTCCCTCGGCCCTACCACCGCCATCACCTTATCGTCTGGTTCAAACTCACACCTAGCGGTCCCATAGTACCCCCCCGCGCAGAACCCCAAAAATGATCCTCCTCGCCGGACATATTGTGTGATCTTCCTATTTCCATCCCCGTCAAAGGCGCGACAGTACGCAAGATCTGCGCCACCGGGGATGATGAGGAGAGCGCAGCTCGGCTGCCAGGGCTCTTTCAAAATGGTGTCTGCGGTGATGGGTGTGATGGAATAGTGAGGCGAGAGAAGGCGGCGGAGGGAGTAGAGGACATGACGGACGGATTCGGTGGTGGTGCCGGGCCCAGAGTAGACGAGGACGTTGATTTTGTGGGTGTTGTTGACCGACATTGTCCCCTAACGAGGAGACGAATTCTACGGGGGGGATGGCGGTCGGAGATGGTTGGTGAAAGCTGCAGATGCCGGGGGATGTAGCGGAGCTCAACAAATACAGCGTGCCAAGCTACTTTGCAAATAGCCACTACTTTTTTTCCTTATTCTGCAGAGACGTGAAGAATTGTTGAGTGCAAGGTGACCCACTATAAATTCCATTTGCTCTCTCCGCGGTTTGCAGCAGTAAGCAATTGCGAATGAGCCATTACCCTCAGTCTGGCAACATAATGTTTACCTCTTCTTAGCTCTGTTGGTACCGAGTTGCATATATACAAGTGGCTTGGATAAAAGCACCCATGCTATATAGTTGGTTCAAGTTATATAACATACAGTGGATCAAGTAAAAAATCTAGAAATACAAATTGCAGGTTCAGGCTAGGTGCAGAAACCTGAATATGGTATTAATATTGTTGCACGGTGAATATGCCTGAGGCTCGGCATCTGGTGGTTCAGAACATGTACCAGAGATGGTAGGCTTATATTGCGAGCTTATCATGCTCATAAACTGTGGCTATTAGGAACAGCAGTGTACAGTCCTATGATCTCGAATGCGTTGTGACCAAGAGCAGGATTGGACGTACGGAGTACGGAGTCGTTTTTCCCACTTATAATCCGCGCTACTTATAAAACCAATCCTAATCCACAGTCTAACCAGGGTACTGTGTATAAAAACGGTTAAACAAACAATTGTTATATTCTGAACAGTTGACCACTTGTATGAACTACATAATGCAAGTAGCAGCCAATCGCAACCCAAAGAAATAATGGGTTCGAACCCAGACCGCCCGCCTCATCCCCTGGCGCCAGATCTGCTGGACATATAGGCTTATCTAGCAGGCGTCATACCATTAGACCTTTGTGTGAGGATTAGATGAACCCTTGACAGACAGAACTTAGGCCTGTAAGACATGTACAAGCTCCGAGTATGGATGACAAATATATCTCTCTATTAATTTATAGGTAGAGCCCGGACTTGAGGCCTTCCTTGATTCATCGCGAGTTCTTTGTAAGGCTGTGTATAGTTCATGCCCCATATAACTTACTAAACAATGTACAGTGAAGCCGGGCCGCGGCCGGAGAAAGCCCGCCCGACTAAGCCCGAATCCTAACTCTTGAGTATGATATTGGGTAAGGGAGTAGTCTCGCAACCCTTTCATACTGATATTGCAAGTGCTGGAGTCTCTGGTAACTGGAATACATCAAAGCTTGAGGCCCAGAGCTTGATCCAACTCAGAGCAAGAAGATAGTGGCCCAGCTGGGGCTCGAGCCTAGAACGCCCGCCGAATCCTCTAATACCAGATGTATAGGCTTATCAAGCAGGCTTCTTAGGTTTTGATTGAAAGTGTGGGCAACCTCAACCATAAAAGAATCAGCATCAAGTTTTCGGAGGCTGTAATGAAGGGTATCTAGTCTCAAGATAAAATGAAAGGAAAAACTAGGGAGCCCTTTGAGATAACACGCAATAAGGGAAAAAAAAAACAAATATCCAGCGAATCCTGACTCTCCTGTCCTGCATGTTATTCTACTGACCCACATGATTCCAACATACCAGACTACCTCCGCATTGAACTTGTTACCACACATTGTGTGCCTCGCGCATTTTCGAGACTAACCCGAACATATAATATATTTACTTATGTAGATCTAACATAACATTGTCAGTGGTGAATTAGCCCAGGCCGAGTAGCATTAAGAACTCTCTAGCTGGCGTGACCCCCGGTATGCCCCTTTCCAATTTGTCGATCTCTACGAGAGGCGGATATAGCAAAACCCTATATAATTATGGATATCCGAAGTTAAGGTTTGCTTGTATAAAATATTACTATCAGTCAATTCTGTATTCTATAATTCAAATAGAGTTAAAGTTATTGTTCCAGTTAGCCTATTTAATATCGGGTGGAATATGCCCACGGTTTTGGCTCAGTACCAATGACTGATATAACAAGTATGAAAAACCTGCCAGTTAGAAACCCAACCATAATCCCACCCCATACACCCCATACCGTGAGCCATGTCCTGTCCCAGCATCCACGCCCACAGCCCAGAACGGCTAGCCAATGTCTTGATCACCTACCCAATCCGAAGCCCATCTTCTCCTACAGCCGTCGCTCCAGTATCATCAACCGGACCAACACTTGACGCACCCTTCATTCCACCCTTACCGCCATCGAGAGTTGAAAGTCTGCCGGTGAAAAGTATATTGCTGGCAATTGTGTGGTTGCTGATGAAATTGCATGGTGATCTCACTGCTTCACAAACCAAGATCTAGTCTATGCCCTGGATATACACCCGAGATATCGGAAGTCGAAGGAAGTGGAGCAGCGTACTGCTCTACGAGCGGCTTGTGCCAACCAGACTACAGCGTACCCAGCTTAAGGGGTTGTGCAACAACGCCAACTATGTTCAATGCTAGTCTGCCCACCACTCGAATTGGCTTGGCACGAAGGAGTTAACACAAGATACCACCTAATATGAGAGTAGTACAAGCCAGAGGGGAATCTCCAAAGGTGCCATGCTGGCAAACTCCGTTGAAAAACTAAAAGCATCCTGAGCTTCATGGTCCCATCCATGATAGCAGAGAGACATTGATTATGCACGCAGTCTAGACTATGAGACCTGGATGTCGCTTTAACTCAATTGACGTTAAAGTTACCCTGAGCTGACCCTAAATCGGTGAGTTCTTATCAAGACGCGACATTTCATGCACTGAAGAACAGAAAATGAATCAACAAATCAATAAACATAGAACCTGTGTATTCGTAACGAAATCGTACGAAGAGAGCCATTCTTTCAATCCCTTTACATGAAAGCCCTCGTATAAGACACTCAAGCCAAACTCCCTGCCATCAACATAGTTCTCAACCGATACATATTACATCCTCTCTACTTCTGACCCTCCCGTCTGCGCCTCCGTAAACTGCGACCCATCTGTAAAATACCCACTCCCAAAGGGGGTGCCTTGCTGCGTATTAGTCTGGCTCTCCTCCGTTTGCCAACCCTCTTCAGTCTCCGACCACTCCATCGGTAGCTCTTCTTCAAACAACCCCTTCACTATAGCGCTCGCCCGCCTCTTAGCGCCCTCTTTCACTCCTACCCAGTCTTCCCTTCGCTCAACGCCTACTTTAGCTATCCGCACTTCCTGCGCAAATAACACTTCCTTCTCCCAGAACTGTACTGCACGCGCGCGGAGCTCGTGGTCTCGCATGATGGCCTGCTTAAGGCAAATGGCGCTGTTAACTGCCACAAGGGAATTTTCCAACTTTGAAGCAACTGTCTCGAGACTCTCAGTAGGGGTTTCAACAGATCCACTCCAGCGGCCTGTGCCAGTGAGATAGATAGCGTAACCTAATGTTGCATCTAAAATAGCAAATGCTATCCCGCGGATGGTAAGGAGTTGCCAGTAGGGAAATCCTGCCTCAGCCGCTACTCTCCCATCCATCACAGTGGTATAGGCATAAATACACAAACCTTCACTTAAGGCGAGAACTAGGGCAGCATAAGTGGCGTGCGTCCGCCATACACCCCCTGCATTATTATTCCTGCCTAGAAACTCGGCAGACGTAACCACACCCAGGATGGCAGTGTGAATCAAATGCGGTAGCAAAATACTCGGTAATGCGTAGACCGCGTATGTGAAAGGTTCGTCTACCCCACACCAGGTACAGTTTATCAAGGGCCCTGGCCCATAGGCTGAGTATAGAAGTCGGCCAGTACGGGATACAAATCGGGCTCTAAGAATTTCGTCGGAAGGGATGGGGGGCCGGAGGCTGTGGAGGCGTTGGAAGACTACTTCCGTAGAGGGTTTAGCCATGCTTGACCGAGTCCGGGACAGGATGTTCTCGGGGTGAAAGTAAGGGAAAGTACTAAGGAGAGCGAAAACGCAGGTGGCAGATAGGAGTTCAAGGAGAAGGTAGGTAATGCGTGAGAGCGGGCGGGATGGTTGTTGGGGATGCTGGGCGGCATAGTAGAAGCCCCGAAAACCGCGCTGGAGGAATCTGCTGGTGAGTTATATATTTGTGGAGAACGGTAGAGGGTAGGTGCAACGCCAGGACCCGGAGAAAGGTGCTCTCACATAGATCCCCGGTATAAACCAGAATCCCATGCTGTAAAAAGTAAAACGGTCAAAATGGTAGACTTCACAGCCTGGGATGGAGAGAACGCACCCAACTATCACGACACCAAATAGATCAATTACCATAGCTAGCGTTACGAGTGTCCGATAGTGATAAATAAGTGCGATTTGCCATGTGCTCGGAGCTGGAGCACCTGGAGATCTAGATTAGATTATCGATTGGTGTTTTTTTCGTATGTAGTTTGCGCGCGATTGTAAAAGATCAACAAAAGTCCGAGACACAGGTGTCGTGATGACTAATCTCACATGAAGCAGGCGGTTAAGCCGCCTTATGTAAGCTATGGACTGCCATTTTGAGCAGCATCATAGCCTAATTGAGATGATTTCCTAAAGTAGCTACGGACTAAACGAAAACGGTAATGTAAAAGAGAGTGATGACATAGTCTGGTTGGCACAACCCCCCCGCCAAACGTGATGACAGTAGTCGGTTTGACGCTAGTGCCTGATTTGATGTTTGATGCTAGAATTCGAACCAGACTACAACGCCATTTAAGCTAACGTGGGGGTATAACCACGTCCTGCTGATCTACATACACATCATGTCATGGAGATCTAGACTTAGGACCAATATCAATGGCCACAAAATCTCAAACTCAGTCCAACCAACACTTTTCAACTACTGTATCACCCTGATTACAGTGGGAACTAGTCTGGTTGGCACAACACCCTCCGAAAGGGGGAACATGAAACATGAAATGGACCTTGATGGAATTCAAAAGGCAAGCATATGCCAGATTTCAAGAATATTTATCTGACTGTAAGCGTTTGATGTCAGTTAGATGATAGTTACTTTGTAACGTAGTTGGTGGGGGTAGCGAGGCGGGCTCGGGCCCTTTGCAACGAATTTTGCTGTTTAATTCCTTGGCGCCTCGACTCCGTTATATATTTGTGCTGCAAATGGAAGGTTAGGCGCAATATAGTGGCGCAGGCTTTCAGAGGCGCACCTTTTCCATACTTATGTGGCGAATATGGGCGTAGGCAGCGTCCTAGTTGGGATCTGGAGTTAAACTCATCGCGAGATCGCGGGGTCCCAGACCGATGGTTCCAGGGCACCAGTTTATGGGAAGGAGCTAGGTAGGGGATTAGGGGAGTGGAGGTTCAACCAGACTAGGCGATGCTCTACATAGCCTTACTAGCCATGGGTCATCGACGCAGGTAATTGCAAATGAGTACATACCTGCCTGCTGGAGTAGAGCAGTTGCAGTGTGAAAGTTGGGGTGCACTGACATTACACTAAATGTATATTGCGCGAAATAGATAGAAGGGAGTCCGTAACCATGGTTCCTTTACTTGTGAATGGCAGCCACCGGTTCCAGGATGGACGAATTGGAGTCCTGTAATCTGAGAAACCCAGGGATCAAACAAGGTCCGTCACAGATAACATCATGGCACAGGGTTTAGTTCGAGATTTGGATGCGATACACAGCGTTTGCGTGGGTGAGGTAAAGCGGGAAAGCAATGTACATGCACTGTGGAGGACAATTGCTTCGAATTTAACTGAGAGCAACCTCCTTTGGACAATCATGGGGGACGGGACATATTCCTGGTACCTCTGCGCCCAAGAACCAGACTGCAGACAAGCCCACCTGGATATGATCTGTGCTACTTTTAGCAAACGAAACACCTGCCACAAGCTAGCCGTGGACTGCTGCTAGAATTTACAAACTAGGCTCAAGGCACAGCCCCAGGTTTCTCAGTGCGTGAATTTAGGCCCCCTTCTCCTAGGATAAACAGTGCACTTCAGGTGCGAAATTATAGTCTGGTTGGCACCTAGCGAAATTATAGATTTACGGAATATGGCATGCGGCTGACAAGAACTCGGAACGCTAAAGTAGGTAATCTACTTAGTGTCACCAGTAGGTTGTTAGTCCGGTTGAAATATTTTTATGTACCTCAATTTTACATCCCTTCCTTAAGTCAAGCTCGTGCTCGAGCTTGTCACATAACCCGAAAACAGAAGGCCATATGAGAAGAAGTAGCACGGAATATGGCTCATAGTTGTGAATGTCTCAAAGGATTCCCGGATCCAAATTTGAAGAGATTCCGACCAAACGACCATCCTAGGTGCAAGACTGAGAACTCCCAACCACCACCAGTAAGTACCGTAGGGTTTGGAGTTGGACGCCCCCTCCGAAGTGAGCGCCACCCCACTTCACAGAGGATTTCTACTGAGTTCTGACTCCATTTGGGGCACCAGGCATGCTCCCTAATCACAGATTTAGGCAAGTATGGCTTTGACTTGACGATTTACGGAGAAAGGGGCACTATATTCTACTTTCCCGATACTTGGGGCATCGATGCATCGCTTCAAGTTTTTCTATCCTCAAAGAAATTAGTTAGCCACCACATCTGCAGGACGATTTGTATCTGGACTCCGTAAATGACAGGGGTATTACCGATCGCTGGTACCTAGGTGAGACTACACTTCTCTTGTCCCATGTCGACTCCGAGACATGGCGTGCCATAGAGTAGGGACATGGAGCTTCACAAACATTTTTTCGGAGAATAGATTGCAAGAAGTCTGTGTACGATAGACCAAGACAGGTGCTCGCCATCTCTAAACTTGTCTTATAATAGGTCATTTTGATGCAAGAGTGCAGGTTACGCACATAGACTGGCAGGTGGCATCGGAGTGAAAGGATTGTCAAGTTTTTCTGGTGCAAATTTCCGCGGATGCACTATCACAACCTGAGTGGATACACATACCAAGTAATACACCATGAACTTTGTCTAGTAATAAGATAACACGAAATCGACAATAGAACACCGTGTACCTCGAAATGACAGCACTTTGCGGATGTTGGTCAGTATTTGCAGACGGATTCTGCGAGAAAACCAGATCCTCGAGGTGCTATAACAAATCCGGGTCAATGTTCAGCAAGCTAGAGGTGATATTCAATGATCCTTCAGATCAACCTCGAACTCTCAATAATCTTCATGACTTCAAGGCTACTACTCTCTACATTCATTCAATTGGTTGCTGAGTAGATCAGCCCGAGATCAAGTACCATAATGGAGTACCATGTGCTAGGAATAGGTTCGAGCTTAAAAACACTAACGTCCACATGTTTCAATATTGTTCCAGAAATGCGAACATCTAGAGGCAAACTGGATGGCATTGATTTGGAATCTTAACAAACTTTAGATCATCTCTGACTCCCCATTGTTATTCAATATGAACGGTGTTTTATAATTCTGGAGCTTAGTATTGTTTTGGGTTACTTTGGTAGATAGATCTAAGTAGTTACGTTTATACACAATTTCAAGGCACTTCCTACGAGTACTAGGAATACAGAGTACTTGGCGTGTAAAGCAGAGTTGTACGAACGCTTTATTCATATATTGCGAATAGATGTTCATAGTGAGATCTACCTATATTTGCAAAATCCCTCATGATCAGATGAAAGAGGGTAGACACTATATAGTCTCTAGTATATCTAGGCCTAGTGTCGTAACGGGGACTTAGTAGCACAAGAACACGCATAGTCTAATGTACCTCTGAAGTAGAGCTAGGGCCATTTCGCAAATCTATATTTAACTAACTACTGTAGCCATTGCATTTGTTGGCGGAGCGACGAAAGTTCTGAACGTTTCGAAAATGAAGTTGGAAAGGATGCAACAAATGACAGGAACTCGAATCCGATTGAACAGAAGAATCTAGGAAACACTCGAGCATTATTGACACCAAAGGACACCATACTATGTCCATACACAGGTCTGGCCCTAGAAGTTACGACAAACCTCACAAGCATCACGGGAGCAATTTATACGTGTCCATCAATCAATATGGTTGCAGGCGCCGCATATCAATTATATATGTATCTAGTAGGCATGAACTCTAACACGACTACCCAATTGCAAAAGCTAAGTATTAGAACAGCTATAGTAGGCGAGATGTACAGTGTATGTACTCCCGCACATACCACCATACTGCATATGCATAGTTACCTTCTGCAGTATCTAATCCATAACGGCTATCATACCATACAGAAAAGCCCCGCATTTCTATACTTATATGATGGATTAGATTTAGCTGGCTGAAAAAGCTAATGGTGTGCACATAGCAGTAGCTTCGCTAGTCCGGAAATGCCGGCACACGCTGCAGGTTAGTCTGGTTGCACAACCTCTCGTAGAGAGCTGCAGGTATGTACTGTACCGTACATAAGTACTCCCTCCGATCTCAACTGGAACATTGGAGAGATTGAATTTATAACTATCGATATCCAGTTACTAAGTACATTAGATGACGGCTCAAAAGAAGGGAGAAAGTGCGTCGCTAAATTCTCTCCTCTTCCCTTTGTATAGGCTCTAACCACAGTGGGGTAAACCTTCCAAGGCACCTGGGGGGCACGAGACTAGCCCCGGGCAGGAACATTAACGTTCCGCCTGAACCCGAGAACGTGGCTACCTTCCCCATTGGGCCAGACTATCTGGGATTTTATCGCTTCCAATTCTCGTTGGGTGATGCCTTTTGTTTTGGCGTCCTCCGAGGATAATATGCCATCTTACACGGACTGGAGTACAGAGTATTACGTACTGCGCATGCGACTTGGGAACCTGCCTTATGAGTACCAGCAATCCAGGTCCGCGGGTTTGGCATATCCTGGTAGGTATGCAGTACCCTAATCTATATCGTAAGTGAGTGCATACTACAGGGCGTCGTTTTCTTGTTTGTTTGTTGTTGTCTGGGGGTGTATTCAAGGGCTGTCATCCACGGTGTCATGACACAAACGCATGAATCCCATGCATGAGCTTAATTACGCCGCACGAACCTGTGGGGGTTGCGGGTCGGTAGTTGCGTTTGGAACATTGGAATTGGGTCAAGTACCTAATCAGAGACAATATGCGAGGGTACCTACGGTATAACCAGACTACTATCGGTACCTGCTGCAAAACTAGGGCTCTTTCGACTGCAGCCTGTTCCTGCATAAATAGACTGTGCTGCCAGGTCTCGCCTGCCGCGTCCTCTCCATTCAAGTTGTAAATATTTTTACATACATATATAGTTACCACATGCAAGTGGACCGATATTGGTCTAGTCGCATGGGCGTAAGTATTGGGATTCTGTGGGTATGCGCCCCTCCAGCCTGTCAGGAGGCGAATCGGTTAAGTCACCAATGGTACTATGAGATGCACCGGCACCAGGAACAGGTTCTAGCGTGGGGCCCGACACTTCCAAATTGGGGGGTCTGTGCAAAGGTTTCTCGGGGGGGGTTGTTAGGAGGCACGGGCTGTTGGGGATGGCACACATAACAAGTGAATCTCCCAGAAATCTTTTTGTCAGTTTTTTCCTGGACAGAATGGTATCTTGACCTTGCAGTGCGGGCTGGAAAAACAATACGACGCTCGTGAGGGATAAAAAAATTTGATTGGTTGGAGGGAGGTTGCTGATTTTCCAGTGGGACAGTCACAGCCCAGCATAGAAAACGCAAATATCCTCCAACTCTTCATCAGTCCCGCCTGAGGAGGATATATCCCCTATGCAACACTCACGATGAGCTTTGGATACTCGAATGAAGAGGCTCACACTGAAAATCCACATGACCCAACTCACATAGTAACGGGGACACCTGGGCTACGAGCAGGCGTAGTTAGCAGCGTCATTCTGGCTTTTATTGTGGTTTGCTTGAGAGTTTATACGAGGCGTTGCATTGTGAAGCGTTTTGGGCCTGATGATTACCTCGTTGGTATGGCTATGGTATGTTCAATTTGTATGATTTTTTCTCCAGTCATTTCATAAGGCATTGGCCAATCATGTGCATGCAACTAATAGTGGACTTGATTGTACCAGATGACTGCTATAGCTTTGATGGTGGTTGCATTAAAAGGTCGGTATCTCATTCGCCCACTAAAGGAAGAGGATTATGCTAATACATTGAACAATTTTTAGGCACGAGCTATGGCTGGGGCCTTCTCTATGGGGATGCGCCAAAAGAGTGGTATCGCCATGTCCGTCTTGACCGTCCCAAAAGCTCTTCCTACTGGTGGCATGCTAATTTTAAGGATACCCTACAGTATTCATACCTCGCTCAAGTCATTTTCGTTCTAGTGACTACTCTTACCAAGTTCTCCATCTTATACTCATACCTTCGCATCTCACCCAATCTGGCGTTCCAACACCGCGTAAACTTCCTCTTTGTTTGGACTGCACTGTGGTGTATTTCTTCATTCATCGCGTTAATTTGCCGTTGCTCACCTATTAGGGCGTACTGGATTGATGGACTCAAGGGAGCAACTTGCGTAAATTCGCAGGCTCTGGTCCTTGCTTCAGGTGCACTAAACTCACTTACCGATCTGGCTGTTGCGATATTACCGGCGCCGATGCTATGGAGAGCAAAATTACCAAAGAAGGATCGGGGAGGATTAGTGTTGATGTTTGCATTTGCGGGGACAGTTTGTGTTGTGGGAGTAGCGAGATGGGGGATATACTACGACGCGACAGGAACGAAGGGATCCATTGACTGTACCTGTGAGTGATTTCTTGCAATACCTCAGATAGCCCTTTCAAAATGAAACACTGACAAGTTGATAGGGGGCGGTAGTGTTGCTGTGGTTCTCGGAATTGTCGAAACATGCACTGGAATTGTTGGAGCGAGCATTCCCTCATTACGCCCGTTCTGGGGTCGTTACTTTGGCGACAAGCCCCAGAGTGAGCTTATCAACGATAGTGGGAGTGCTGGTGACTTAGGGAAGAGTGGTAATGGTGGGAGAGAGTTGGTGCAAGAAGATATTGAAGCTGCTCGTGAGGCATCAGCAGGTACATTCTCATACGCAGCCACACAGCCACCGAACGCCGTTGCCGCAGCTAAAGGCACGGGTCCCAAAAGCCCGAGCTCACCAAATCAAGGAGGTCCCCCGTTGAACCCCTTCAAAAGTGCCGACTCGGAGAACACTTTCAGTAAGAAGCTTTCTAGGAGACTGTCAGTTGTAACGGGGCGGGCTAGCACCCTTGGGGGAGAAGATAATGAGGCGAGGAGAATTCCAACCGGTAAAACATGGTTTTCACTTGATGAAGGTGAGGATGAAGTCCAAGAGCTAGGTGGATCAACACGATTCAGCGAAGCTTCAATTACAGTGCATTTCATAGAACGAAATGGAGCCCGGAGGAAGGCTTCAGAGGAAAGTCAAGGCGAAGAGAAGGGAACAGATATCCGAAGGAGCATATGTCGATCCCCAACACCACCACTACCACCAGGAATTGAAATAAGTGACAATGGTGCATTCAGCTTTGCTGCAACAACTACCACTACTCCAGTTCTTACGGCAAAATCGTCAAAAACCTCCCTGAAGTCAGCGGGAGATGACCGGGGTGACCATAACGCCCAAAGTACGACACATATAGCATCTCCAACATCATCAACACACCAAGCAGAGAAAAAGAGATGGATCCCAGAGTTTACGCTTCCATTCAGGACACGGTCGCGGGGACGCACGCTGGACAGTACGGATACGTATGAGCTTGGGAGGGCGAAGAGTCAACAGTAGACGTGGGCAAAGGAGGTGTGCTTGAATCAGTTGGGATATTCTGTGAATATTTCCTTCAGTATTATTTTATTTTATGGATTTCACGGTGGGCATTCATTTTTTTTTCTTTTTGGCATAGTCACCCATATATATATCCCCCAAACGCAAGTTTATCACTTTTGTTATGGCGTTTTTCAATGGCATCCTTTTCTTTGCTTTCGGCTATCCTGGAGACATGGATTTTAACTCCAAGGACATTATTTTTGCTTTTAAAACTGTCACTGGCATGAGGAGCTGCTTGTGTGCTATGGGTACGTGAAAGGCTCTTTACATGGGGGTTCGGTTTTAGATTGAGGGTGGTTTCTTATTTTGTTTTGCTTATGTGTGCGTTTGCATCATTGGGGATGGAAGTGGAAATAGATTGACATGTGGGATGTGTTTCTTTTGCGGCTGTCGGATCGATTTTCTGGGGCGGCAAGCCTGAGCTGAGGACGTGCACGAGATGGAGGCGTAGATAGGATTGCAGTCACTGGAGTCATAACGTGGGTTCTTGTTGAATCAAATATGCATATATAGACTAAATATGCTTATGTATCTCATGCTGATACATATTTCTGGATAACATGTATTTGATAAAATGCCGCACGCTAAGGCGTTGCATTAGTACTGCATCTCTCCACATTTGCACTCGTTTGTATGACTCAAAGAGGGCTTCGCTCGCTTCAGAGATCTGAATTAAAGGACGGCGGCGTCAACAAACATAAAAAATAAATATCCCGTTTATAGACGATTTTTTCGCCCCTCTTTTTTTTCCCCTCTCTCCTCTCTCCTCTCGCTTCAATCGTGGAGTCAATTGCATAATACATAATGTCTGCTCTCCGTGCATTTGCCCGCTCTTCCAGGGCGTTGATCGCTGGCCGAGCCACTCTTTCGCAACAACTGCGCTCCTTCTCTCAGGTGCGAGTACTTTCCGCCCAGACCTCCAAACTCCCGCAAGAGGAGACTGAGGCAATCAAGGTATGTAATTTCCTATGCATTTTTATTCAACTTCACTGGAGTTGGCGGCCTCCATCATCTCTTTCGAGCTCACATACACGCGAAGGTCCTTCATCAAAAGCTATGTCAAGCTGATATCCACGTTAGGCTGCATCTCTCCTCCCCAATGCTGACCCCACCGCCGACTCCGCCTCCCAAGCTTTCATCTCTAGCCAAGCCCCATACATGGTGGCTACATACTCCCGCCCCAGCCCCGTCTTCACTAGAGGCCATGGCGTGCACCTCTACGACCTCGAGGGCCGAAAATACATCGACTTCACCGCCGGCATCGCTGTCACGGCTCTGGGCCACGCCGATTCCGAATTCCTCCGGATTTTAAATGAGCAATCCTACGTTCTCATCCATACCTCCAACCTCTACCACAACCCATGGACAGGGACGCTTTCGCAGCTTCTCGTACATAAAACGAAAGAATCGGGTGGGATGTACGATGCCAGCCGTGCGTTTATCTGCAATTCCGGCTCCGAGGCAAATGAAGCTGCGCTTAAGTTTGCTCGAAAGGTGGGAAAGATTGTGGGTGGGCAGAAGAATAACCAGGATAAATATGAGGTGGTGGCATTCAATAATTCCTTCCATGGACGAACTATGGGCTCGCTTTCAGCTACTCCAAACCCGAAATACCAAGCTCCATTCTCACCACTTGTGCCAGGATTCTCGTATGGCAACCTCAATGACCCAAAGGCGCTGGATCTCATCACGGAGAATACCTGTGGTGTGATCATCGAACCTATCCAGGGTGAAGGTGGAATTCACGCTGCTACCCCAGAGTTCTTGATTTCCCTACGAAGTAAATGTAAAGAAGTCGGCGCAGTCTTGATTTACGACGAGATTCAATGCGGCATGGGTCGAACTGGAAAACTCTGGGCACATTCTTATCTCCCTAAAGAAGCTCATCCAGATATCATCACCACTGCAAAGGCCCTCGGGAACGGATTCCCCATCGGTGCAACTATTGTCACTGAAGAGGTTTCCTCCAAGATTGTATTGGGAGACCACGGGACTACCTTTGGAGGAAACCCACTTGCCAGTAGGCTGGGACACTATGTCCTAGGCCGACTCTCGGACCCAGCGCTTCTCTCGTATGTTAGCGAAGTGTCGAAGGTGTTCATGGAGAACTTGGAGCAGATGCAGAAGAGGTGGCCAGACGTAGTGAGGGAGATTAGAGGTAAGGGGCTGATATTGGGAGTGCAACTTGATAGGGACCCGACTGCGTTGGTGAAGGCGGCCAGGGAGAGGGGGTTGTTGGTTATTACAGCGGGGGAAAATACTGTCAGGTTGATGCCGGCGCTGGTGATTCACAAATCGACGGCGAAGAAGGGGCTGAAAATTCTGGAGGACGCGATGGAGGCGTGGTTGGCGGAGGAGGCGAAGTCGTAGAGCGGGAAGGGGAGTTCAGGGTAATTGAAGCGGGATTTTCGGTTCTTTTTTAGTCTGTATATTGTTAGCCTCGAACCGGAGATTGTTGAATTGGAAACATATTTTATTTGCTAGACCTGACCTGAGACTAGAGTCTGTGATATAAAATTGATTGGGGATGCGACGAGACGTGCCTATGTGCTCCGAGCAGACTATGTGCGGCTCTGCGCCGATTATTCAAAATATAACTCGAACTGTCAGCAACCACAAAGAAACAATCCCCTCCGCAGAAGACAAAGAAAAGCCATTTCCGCCCCAGCCCTTTGTTCAAGCTGCAGCGAAAGGGCCTTGTAACAATGGCACTACTCATGAATCTCCGTCCACACATTGTCTGTGGTGAGATGCGGTACATACCAACATTAATATACCCCTTTCAGCGCAGAGGCGCTTGAGAGTTGGGAAAAAAAAAAAAAAACCTGCTATATACAAGCAGAGATTTGGATATCGATACCCACGATTTCTCTCTCTAAGCAGATTACATATACCCTTCTATCTTCCAGTACATGCTGCCCATCCGGCCCCCCGTTCCGCAGCCCCCGCCGGGGCGCAGCCCGCCCCCAGGCAGGCGTCCCGCCACAGACCGGTTCGCTTCCGTCAGAAAAACACTCTTCAACCCCCACGCGAGCAACAAGCTCAACTACACCAACGAGCATCTATGGAGGCTAGCGGGGAAAGCCAATCCGGAGGAGACGTTTGACCAAAAGGTAATTCGTGCGTTCACAAACGACATCCAAATATACAAGTTCGTTCCCTACCTGTACCTCGTGCGCGCGCACTCCTTCTTCAACCTGCGGCACCCCATGCTGGTGATTGGGGACTGCTGGAAGGCGATTAGGCTGGTGGAGATTGCGAGCGGATATAAAAATGTGGCGGGGCTGGGCGTCTGTGACATGAAGAGGGTTTTGGAGAAGAATGCAGAGTACTGCAGTGATTGCCTTGTCGAGGGAAGTGATGATTGGATCAAGGCAAATGATCTCCCCGCGCTGGTCAGGGATGCTGCGTACATTCTGCTGGAGGCAGCGAATATGCTGGGTGCGAATCCGGATAACTTGGAGGATATCTTGGGGTCGGTGTTTGAAATTGTGGCTGACTTTAGAAGGACTGTTTGGGACCCTTGCTATGAACATATTCTGGCGGAAATAATGACTAATGAAGACGCAAAGGCAGAAATGGAGTATCTGAGACAGAAAGGGGAAGCCTGGACTGCGGTTGTGGAGAATATGAATGAGGAACTGGATACTATTGAGCTATCAAGGGGGAAGTTGGGCTTGGCAACGATTACGAGGTACATGAAGCAGGTGGACCCAAAGCTGCGGGTGTGTCCGATGAAGTCGGCAGAGTTGACCTGGGACGATGTGGGCGGCGAGGAGCAGCTGGGTACGACGCATATGGGGATGATCGCTCAGTACGATATTCCTGCGAAAGCCAAGATCTCGCACGACAAGACGGACATAGTCATCCAGGATACGGGGAATACTAAGCCCCCATACCGGTGCGACAACTGCTGGAAGGTGGTATATGATTTCGGGCCAAATTCGGGGATGGTTTGCTGTTACCATGCAACGACGAAGGATACGGGTACACCGATGGCACCGACAGTCTACTGCAATGCCATGTGCAAGTATGAGAATCGGCATTTACATGCACCCTGGCACCAGGCGGAAACAAACACCGCCTACGACGCTGCAGCGGCAGACAACGACTTCCCGCTGTTTGTGGCGAGGCTGTTTACCCTGAAGCTAGGCCCCGGGTCGCACCCGCTGAAAATGATTGAGATGCAATGCACACTGGCGCAGTTTGGCCCTCACACTAGGCACGGTTTCAGCATTCAAAGGGATTTAATCGACCCGTGGAACGCCCTGCTCGAGCTCAAATTCGACATCTTCGGCGACCTCCGCTTCGAGACATGGGTCCTGCTAAGCCTGAAGCATAAATGGGACAACAACAAACGGATCAAGCACGGCCTGAAAATAGTATTCCCCATCCGGGCGATGTATAACCATAGCTGTAACAGCAATGCTATGGTTGCAATGGCGCTTTCCAAGGAGAGGAAGAATGCGGGCGCGGAAGAGTTGCCGGTGAATCAGGAGACGGTGTATGCGAGGAGGGATATTAAAGAGGGGGAGGAGGTGACGATTAGTTATATTGGGGCCGGGACACAGGTGATGCCGAGGAAGCAGAGGGCGTTGGAGCTGAAGAAGAGGGGGATTGAGTATTGTGAGTGTTTGTTTTGTTATTCGCAAAGGGAGGAGGAAGGGTAGTTGGCAGAAGTAGTCATGTGGATGGCGACGGCGTTGAGGTTGAGGAAGGGGAGGGACGACAGGAGGAGTGTTTGTCGGCAGCTATTATTTCGAAAAAGAGTTCATAGCTCTTATTTATTTGTGCTGAGAAATTAAGAGAAACCCTAAGATATACTGAACATAAAGTAACACAAGATGTGATTTCTATCTGTATCAGTAATGAGCAAAACCAAGTAACACATGCAAAAAGCAACAATGTCCCCAAATGCACTTTTCCAGATCCCCATATAAACTCCTTTACATAACCAACCCAAACCAAACATCACATAACCTCCGCCGCTCCCCTCCTTCCACCATCAATCTCTCCACCTCACCCACACCTCATCCGTCCTAAACCTCTGCGTCACCCCCGCCCCCTCCACCTCTACCACCCCCTCCCCAACGCTAAATCCACACAAGCCTGCATGCGCAATCATAATCCCATTATCTATACAAAACCTCTCATCAGTCCCATACACACTTCCCCCCCGATCCCTGGCCATGATGCCCATCATTTCCTGGAGGCGAAGGTTACAGCCTACACCGCCGACGATCAAGACTTGTGAAGAATTAACGTGCGACATTGCGCGCTCTGTGGTTTCAACGAGCATACTAAAGAGGGTTTCTTGGAGGGAGAAGCAGAGGTCAGAGGGGGTGATGGGGGGGTCGGACGCGGGGGGGTTGTTCTTGGGTGTACCGTCGGGGTTGAGGTGTTCCCGAGCGAGGGAGTCGATGGACGCGAGGATGCCGCTGAAGGAGCAGTCCATGCCCTTTACGGCATAGGGGAGGTCGAGGAGGGTTTTGCCCCTGTGGGAGGAGGGGATGGTTAGCTGAGGATACTCTGGGGATAGACAGTAGAAAGCGGGAAAGGGGGCGATACTGTTTTGCGAGTTGCTCAATGTTATACCCCGGCGCGGGGTCGTTGCTGATATTTAGGGTTCGGGCAAATCTATCGAGACAGTTCCCGACAGCGATGTCGAGGGCTTCGCCGAAGATGCGGTATCTGTACATGTACAGTTTAGAGAAAACCCCATTTATTCATTCATCCCCCATTTCTCTTCCTCGCCTGTGAGGCTAAAAAAACATACCGCTGCTCCGCGTACGCAATAACCTGCGTATTTCCCCCCGACACATACAACACAACCGGATTTTCTGCCCCTGTAATCTCTCTGCCCATTTCAATATCTACCTCCCCCGAGCCACCACCACCACCACCACCTCATTAGCTTCCTAGGCATGAAATTTGTTTATGGAGCGAGGAACAAACATACGCCCAACGCAATGATTCACCCCTACCAATGGCTTATTCCACAGCATACTCAACATCCTCGCGACAACAGCAACACTCTGTAGCGGTGCACCCATTCCAGGACCTAACTCCGCCTCATCAGCACTGACGCGCAACCGAGGCCCCTCTCAAGGCGCGCGGACCTCTCGTATAACAAATACAATCAACATCTCTCCAGCTGACCCCACTCTCCTTCAACGCCTGCTTAACCAACTTAACAGCCCACTCTCTATGGTGAAGCGCAGTGTCTTTCGGGAGGAAGCCCGTGCCGGGGGGAGAAACGAAGGTGTGCCGGATATTGCTGAGGATTTTGGCGCGGATGGTGGGGTCGCGGCCGTACCCGGGGGGGTGCTGGATGAGGCCGATGCCGAGTTTGTTGGCGGAACCTTCAAGACCGAGGGCGATCATTTAAGAGTGAGTGGGGAGAGCTAGAGAGAGGTGGGATAGGATTGGTGAGATGGTGGTGTTGAGGTAGGTTGAGATTAAAACCTTCGCTTGCTACTGCAGCGGGTTGCGGGGATTAGCGAGCGGGTATTACCCTGAACTATGAAAGGCTAAAACTTCGACGGAGAGCAAAGCCTTCTGTGTTACTGTATGCTCCGTTGTTTTGCGATTACTGCCTTTTTGCATACATTATTTTGGCTTTCCTCACTATCGATAGTACATGTTTCTATCCTCTATTTAGCCAATCTACATACGCCCAACCCAGCACCAGGAGGTATAACAAATAACAATGGAAGATCTTGAATATATCTCCCCTTGTAAGCAAACAGGTAAGTACAACAATATGAAAGCCCAAAGTCACAAAGGTATGAAGAAAGGAGATAAGATGCATAAATATGTGATACAGAAGAGAAGTAAAAAAAGTCTGTACAGCCAACAAGGGTATTTTTACCCCGAAAAGAAAAAACCTAATTTGGCACGGAAACTTCAATCAGCTCGTTCTCCACCTCCCCCGCGCACTCACTCATCTCCGCCCTCGCCCTCTCCTCCTGCTTCCGCGCCTTTGCTTTCGCCTTTTTATTCATTCTCTTTCTTTTGTTTTTACTCTCTCCTACAAGCCCCACACCCTCCACCACTCCTATGCCCTCCACCACTTTCATGCCCTCTCCCACTTTCTCACTTTCTTCCACCGGCCCTCCCCCCTCCCCCCAAAACCAACTCCCCACTTTCTCCCCCCACTCCCCCTTCCTATATGGCCTCACCCTCATCCACGCACTAACATCCCCCCACCCTCCCCTCCTCACCTCCTCCAAATACTCCGCCACCTCCAGCAACCCCTTATCCCTCGCCCCATCCTGCCCTCCCTCCCAAGTACTAATCTCCACCACATTAAATGGCTGCGCACTCGCCTTGATAGCCGAATCATCCACCAGTACTGTATTCGCTTGACTCCAAACCCCCCCTCCCCCCTTCCCCCCCTTACTCAACCCAACACTTTTCCACACCTTCTCCAACTTCTTATACACTACCACATTCGCAAACATCTGCGCCCTACTCAACCCCAACGTATCTCTCCCCCAAACCGCCACCAACCTCTCCCTCTGCTCAGACGTAAACGCCGCTGCGACCATCGAGGCCACATTCGCAGGCTGCGCGGACGACCAAACCATGACTGAGAAATGGGCGAATAGATAGTTCAGGAACTGGGCTAGGTATGGGCGCGGGTGGGGGCGTTTGGAGGAGTTGGTTGCTTTGGAGCCTTTGGAGCGGTGAAGGAGCGTGCCGTTGAGGTCGAGGATGATGAGGATGGGGTTGGGGGGTGAGTTAGGTGGAAGGGGAGTTGGGAGAAGGGAGGCGCAGTGGAGGTATTCGGGGGTGGGGACGGGGATGGGGAGAGCGAGTGGGTCGGGGGAGGAGCGGCGGTGGGCGGGCGGCAGGGGTTGGTGGCGGTGGTGGAGAGACCTGAATGGCTCGTGGAATGGGAGGGGTTGGTGGGAGTGGTGGTCTTGGAGTTGGATGTGTTGATATGGGAATTTTGAACGGGGTTCATAGGCTTCGCATGCGGGGTTTCCGCGTTCAGAGTACCATTCTTTCTGGCATCGTGGGCGTGAGGCGGGCTCTGTATGCGGAGCAGTTGGAATTATTTCTGCTGGTGCTGGAGGTGGTGGGCTTGGAGAGCTCCTTCCTCCCGGGTACCATTCATTCTGATATTGTCTCCGCGAGGTGTGTTGACCTTGCTGAGGATCTGCCATTGGTGAGCGAGATCGGCTGTACGTGTCTCTTCGTCTTTGACGCGGTTCTACTTCTCTTTGATAGTAGCTCTCTTGGCTGACGTGTTGATTCTCGTGGGATTTTGTGACGTAGTCGTATGTCTCTGGTATAGGCTCTTGCTGCTTGGAATGCGTGTATGACTGGTAGGCCGGGGCAGAGGGCGGTGGGCGGTATCGATGACCACCTGAAAAGCAGGAGGATGAGTGTGAATATCCTCCTCCTTCCTCGTCTTGACCTTTGCGGACTTCTTGCTCTTGTCGGCAGTCCTCTCGACAACCTTGTCGCCCTCTTCGATAATCTTCTCGCCCTCCTCTATAGCCTCCCATATTGTCACTCCTGTAGCCTCTCCGGTAGTCATCCCGTCTCTCCCATCCTTCTCTCCAGCTTCGCTCACCGTGGGAACTCGACGCAGGCGTATGAATTCCTCTACGCTGAGTGAAGCTCCCCCCTCTAGATCCCCCCTCTCCACCCCAAGAGCTAATGGAATTACTCCAGCTCCCATCCTTCTGCGGCGAAGCTGATCTCCCATCACGCTCCCTCTGTATCAGCTCAGGCGGTAACCTCACTGCTCTCAACCTTTCCTTCAGATCCACCTTCCTATCAGGGCTGGCAGCCATCTCTAGAGAGGATGTCCAAGCCCTTCTTGTCATACTGGCCGACCTCTCCCTGCTATGCCTGAGTCTCATCTTTTCCCTCTCTCTCTTCCCTGGGGGGGCCTTTTCCCGCCGTAACTCGTCTTCCTCAGGAGATTTCCACTGGACGTTTCCGGCAAAGAATATTTCGTCATCAGACACTATATTCTGCGTATTCCATCCTCCCGCCTTGTTCTTCTGTCCCCTCTTCCACGAGATATTCTGGAACGGAGGCTCCCCACGCGGCACAGGAGATCCAAAATCGGAACCATGTTTCCTCCTACGTACATAACCATCCTCATCCTCCACTCTCCTCTTCTCTCCCCTGCCCCTGATCCGGCTTACTTCGCGGGACCTTGCTCTCTTTCTCCCACCAATACTAACAGGGGAGGAAACTCTCGCCTCCCCTCCCCGGCCGCCAGCCCTATCATCCTTCAACCGATCATTGTTCGACCGCGTTCTAGACCCCGCGCCTCCATCTTTTCTCCGGGTCCCATCCCCTTTCCCCGGGCTCTTACTTTTCCTCCTCACCCTCTTCGCAAACCTCTCCACCTCTTTCACCTCTTTCGCCAACCTCTTCTCCTCCATCTTCTTCGCCTTCTTCTCCTTCAACAGCTCCTTCTTAACCCTCTTCTTCTCTGCCGCTCCCAACGCCGGTTTTTCTCCTTTCTTCTCTCCTACCTTCTCCTCCCTCTCCCTTCTCACCTGCTGTGACGCCTCCCGTCTTGCGCACAACACAGCCCGTAAATCCGCTTTTTTCTTCTTGCTTGCTCCCCGGTCCTTCTGGGCTTTCTTGTGCGTGTGCGATTGGGTGGAGAGGCGCTTTTGGCTAGGGAGTGTGGCGGTTCGGTTGCCTTTTGCGTAGCGCAGGCTGTGAGAGAAGGGACGTAGGCGGGGTGGTAGATGTACTGGGATTGGAGTTGCTGATGTAGTGGTTATTGTGGGGATTCGGGATGCTGATAACGAGCGGAACAGTGATGGATATATAGACGTTGCCGAGCCGCATAGCAGTCGTAGCATAGCCGGGGGGTTTCTCGTACCCCAGGTGTTGGTAGAGAAGGGAGACCCAGCTGTGGATGTACTTTATACAATAAGTGAGATTTACGTGGGATCCAAATTGAGAATGTTGGGCGCAGTATTTGGAACGTTGCTGCCAAGAGTTGCGGTTTTGCGTGGGGAAGAGCAGACTCCGAAGCATTTGGGAGTATTTGCCTAGACAATCTTTGGAGAGAGAATGTGTTAGAGAGGAGAGCTCGATGTCTAGAATGTAGAACCGGCACGCAAGTTTACAGTCATGACCACTGACTACTTACCTAGCAGTGTATATGTTCTGGTCCGTTGCGGAATTCGGTCCATTCCGGAATGGACCGGTCTTTTCGGCCCATACCGGAATTTGCGGAATTGCAGGGCCGTTCCGGAATAGCATATATGTGCACTCTACTAGGCAATGTACAAAGGCAAATTGAGTGGAAACTGTCTGTTATTTTATACGTAATTAAAGCTTAAAGCTCCGCATGTCCAAACCTCCACCTATTGAATTATACCTTCGCCCTGCCCCAAACCTCCACCTATTCAATCATACCTCCGCTTGCTCCAAAACTCCGTATATCTAAATCTCCCTTTATTGAATTATACCTCTGCTTGCCCCAAACCTCCGCTTGCCCCAAACCTCCACTTGCTCTAAAACTCCGCATATCCAAACCTCCTCCTATTCAATTATACTTTCACTTGCCCCAAACCTCCATCTATTCAATTAACATAAATGCCCTTCCTTTTTGCATTAGCAGTGACGGTCTGCATTGGCCCTTGCATTTGCAGCAAACTACAGATCTAGTCAACCCAAGGTGTGCAACTTCATGAAGAGACTTTGGCTTTTGCATTTGCCAGGTTGATGGGATAGACTCAAGGTAATTTGGTCTAATACTAGAAGGAAGCCGCTCCAATTCTCTAGTAGGATAGTATTAATCCAATAACCCATACTCATAATATAGCTGATGTCGGTTAGAATAAGGCTTGTAGACAACTCTACAGAAAATTTGGCGATGGTCGATTGAAGCTCGATCAATATTAGGAATATGTAAGCTAACAAGATCACTAATTGTAAAGGTATCTATTTTATACTATTGAAGATATCGATTTGCCATTTGCTTGCAAGCTATTGTAGTACGTTTGCAAACTTTTGCTAGTATAATATTGGTACTAGGAAGTTGAATTAGAGTAGATTGAGGTTTATCTTGATTATCTTCCTTATCTCTCTCTTGCTCATCATTACTATGACGAATGCTTCAATTGCACTGCGAGATGGAGCGGAACCTAGGGGGTGAAATTGATCCAGATCAATATCACTATTATCTTCTACCACTGACATTGTAGTAAGAGCGGAAATGTCGCAGTATGCTGGTAATGTTGCGGTGTGCAGAGTATGTTGCGGTGTGCAGAGTATGTTGCGTTAAGGAGTATGTTGCGTTGAGGAGTATGTTGCGTTGAGGAGTATGTTGCGTTGAGGAGTATGTTGCGTTGAGGAGTATGTTGCATTAAAGATGTTGCGAAGAAAATTTTCACTAAGTAAAGGTTTCCATTCCGGTATAGACCAGTCCATTCCGGAATGGACCGAATTCCGCAACGGACCAGAACATATATATGTAGTATGGATAGGTGCAGGCGTTTTGGGCCCTCGCCGGGCTATATTTGAGACCCAGTTGATACCCAGTGTCCGTGCCTCGATCATGGGCTCGTATCCTGGGCCCTACCTCTGGCTGCAATAATGATGTGTATAAACTCCCCCCGCAGTAGCATCAAAGACTATATACCGTTCAAGCATTCTAGGGTACCTCCCCGCTCCCTCTAATTCTTCTTCGCCTCCTCAACCTTCTTCCCCTTATTATTCCAAAACACCACCATCTGCGCTGCCAACACCAAGTTCAACACCGCGCCTCCCAAAAACCCCGCCAAAATAAGCACATCATCGACCTCCGCCAACGTAGTCCCCACCCTTGCCAGACTCCCCAATAAGTAATTAAATACTGCAAACGCGCTCAACTGTCCCGTAGACTTATTCCTCTGCACGTCCAAAATCTGAGGGATTTTGGATATCAACCCCAGCGGAATTGTCACAAACATTTGTAGATTTCGAAGAAGCTCCATAGACACAACTGAGGGCGTAAAGAGGGCATATCCCGCTGTAGCTACTCCCGCGACAAACACGGCTGGGTATGGAGATGTAGTATTCTTCGCTGTAGCCGTGAGATGTAAAACTAGCACCGCAATAACGATATTCTGAATCGCAATTGACGCCGTCTCACCGAATGTGCTGAACGGGAATCCACTCCTGAAGTTGTATGCTAGAGTTATGATGTATGCGGCTGTCTCGAGGAGGTAGCTTGTGAAATTAACTCCCTCTGCGGAGCGGGAGTTGAGGAGCTTCAGGAGCTGTGGGACTTTGACGACGGTGGAGGCGGCGATGATGGCTATCCCGACGGCTTTTGAGATAGCGAATTTGAGACAAGTCGGGGAGGTGAAAGGGTCGATGTTGAGGATGAGGTGGTTGTAGCATTCTGGGGTGATGAGGTCGCTGAGGGGGCGAGTGATGAATGGGGGAAGGGAGTGGGTTACTGGCTGAAGGTAGGGGCGGAGGATGGAGAGGACTTGGTCAAGATGAGCGGCCATTTTTGCTCGGTGGATTTGGAGTTTACTTGGTTTGGGTTTGTAGAGGAGTAGCAAGGGATCGAGTTGGCCGTCGTAGATGTTGTGTTTGGCAGCCTTGTTATCGCAGAAGCTGCGAGTGGGCTGGTGTTGAAAGGTGTCAAGTAATTTATGCAAGCTTCCTGAGTCAATGGTGCCGAGAGACCTAGCTAAACCCTGTTCATTTTCCAAAAATATATCTTGTTAATGCCAAAATATCCCAGGTACCTTTCCTCGTTCTATATACTGAACCCCCTTCATGAGAAACTGGTACTCCAAACTCCAGGTCTAATTCGCTGTCTCCACCATTTCATCAATAAACATCCTCACCAGTCTCTGCATATCCTCCGCTGCCTCCTTGCCACTCTCCAGTACCTCCTCATGAGTAGCCTTGCCCTTCTCAATCACCTTGTTTAATTCAGCGTCCAGACCCTCCGCAAGGTATGCGTCACCCTTCGGTGTTGGCTCCAGGACGGCGCAATTCGTCACCAAACTCATCGCCAGGATGCGCATTCCAGCATGCCTGGCGACAATGATCTCCGGCACAGTAGACATACCCACTACATCTGCCCCGAGGGCTCGGAGGAAGCGACACTCTGTTCGAGTCTCAAAGCTATATATTCCCATTGTAATTAATTTCATGCGTTTCCCATGCAAGTGGAGGAACTAACCTGGGCCCAGACACAAAAGCATAAACTCCCTCATGTAGCCTCCTCTTGTGCTTCACAACCTCCTGCTGCCTCTTATACGTCAAATGTATCTTCCTTCTCAGTACCAAATCATAGGCATCGCTGAGCGCAGGGAACCTCGTTCCGAACTCCTCGATATTTGGTCCCCGGAGAGGATGTGCGCCCGCCAACCCAGGGAGATTTATGTGGTCATTCAGAACGACAACATCACCAACATTGTATTCCGGGTTCAATCCGCCGGCAGCGTTTGTAACAATAAGAGTAGTGATGCCGAGAAGGTGGAGTACTCGTACAGGGAAAGTAACTTTCTCAATTGTATGTCCCTCATAGAAGCTATAGAGTAGCAATTAGCATAAAGTCCAGTTCTATGACTATGGAGGAAGACAAACTGAACTCTTCCAACCATCAATACACAGGGGGTTTGCTTCTCCCCGAGAAGACCGAATACAAGCTTTCCGGCATGACCAACGACTGTTGAGGCAGCGAAGCCGGGAATATCTGCGTATCCAATTGCGACTTGTGGAATAGGGGCGATTGTGCCTACAAGTCCGCCGAGGCCAGAGCCGCAAATAATACCGAAATTTGGGCTGGAAAGCTGGGGGTAATCTGCAAGTTTTGAGCTGATGAATAATGCCGTTTCTCTGGCCGCTGAAACGATTGAATCTGGAGTAAAAGTTGTAGCTGCCATTATGTTGGAAATGCACTCAGTTCGTGACAATACGTTGACTTTAATAGTCGACTGCAACAACTACTTAATGAATACGGTAGGTTTGAAGTTCAAGGTATCTCAGTCATGTGGGTGGGGTTTATGAGGCTCGGCAGAGCCCCTGATCTGCTTAACAGTTTTGACAGAGTTGCAGCAGTGACCTCTCTTTTAAGCAACCCTACTACCTTTGACCGGTGAAGAACGCTCCTGTACTCTCGAAGGTACTCTTCGATTGGGAAATGTGCTCTGTGTCAGGCATCTCATTCTCATGCTGGACGATGTGATGTGGTACTTGACTCAGACATGGAACTCCCAGCTAGAACATATGTATTTGTGTGCAAGGTTGCATTGTAGTCTCTGCTTCTCAACCTTGAAGAATCATGGCTAGCAATCTTATGGAGGTACGTAATTATATTCATTGACTTGGAGTGGTTGAAGCTAGGTCCTTGCTTCGCCAAAGAGATGTAACCACATCTGAATTTCCGAGCTGCACAAAGAGTCACCTAGTCTGGCGGAGTCACCTCGATCAATTGACATCACACATAGCACTTTCATAAGCGAGAGTAGGAGGGCCTCTTATAGTCATGTTCGGGTTTAAATGTTACGTTTTGTTCGTTGTTGACAGCAGGGAATATTCGTACTCAACATTGCACTTCAGAATGACTCTCCAAGGCGCAGTAGGCTTACTATTTAACACTCAAGGCCGCTTCTCTAAATTCCCAAAGCCACGCCTCGCCATGCACATCATCATCACCATCATTCTAGCCACCTTTTGTCCTAGCGGTAGACATGGACACCTAGTCTGGCGGGCACCGGACACCATATTGTAGGGCGTCGACCAAGACGGTCAGGTGCCCTAGACTGCAGGTAAGGGTGTGGAGCAACCCTACGAAACGCAACTGTCGCGATACCGAACACGAACGCTGTCGACTACGGGGGGTGCTGATCCTCTGATTCAAACTAATTTTTGATCTAGCTTCAAGCTCGGACTGGTTGGTGACCTCGTCAGAAAAAAAATGACTGAGTTTTTCAAATACCCCCCCCACTGCTTTCGAGTCTCAAGCATCCTCCACCTGGGCCACGCCATCCTCAAGGGCAAGTTTTCCTCAGCACTCCCGGGGATTGGACATCGACCTTCTCTTGCGCTTCCTAGCTTATACATCCAAGCCCGCAATCCTTCAGTAGCATTCTAACTACAGAGCTGCGAGCAACGGAGATATATCCATACAGCCTTCCTCAGCCCGTGTGTTTGCCGTGGCCGCTCCTGCTTTCCACGTTGGCCAACATTCATCTTCGCCAGACACGACGTCACCGCGAACCAGAGCGAGCCTTTTTACTGTTCTCTTGAGCAATCCATTGGAGTCTCCTGGAAGGAATATATTGCAAGATTTCATCTGAAATTCCGTCGTTCAACATTTTCCAACCTACTTCCAACAACGATAGCCAATAAATGGCCGCCACTAACCTTAATCAGGGGTATTGCGAGGCTGAGCTCTCTAAAGAAGACCTCATAGCAACTGATACTCGAACAAGCCTTGCCAGTAGGGGGATTAGTACTTGTAATGGAGCACGTGCGGCTGGGAATGAGAATGTCACTTATCGTGACGTGAATGAGTCGGCCATTCCGGCACTTCCGGATGCGATACAGCTGTCTTATGTAGCCGAAGGTGCAGCTAACATCATTTACCGCTTCTCCTTACCCTCAGGCTTTCATAAGGGAGTGTTACCTTCACGTGTGGACAAGACTCACCTTCTACGACTTCGCAAGGCCTTACCATCAGGATCACCTAATCTCCCAGCATTTGCGGCTCTGCAAAAGGTTTTCTTCCCTCTTTTCCCGAAGGAGTTCATTTTGGATACCCGCATTATTCGGATTCCTAGGGGACTGATTGAAAAAGAAAATGCAATCTTAAAGAAACGGGAGGAAGAGGGGGATAGGCCGGCAAAACGGGCGGGGCTCTATTTGGTGGGACCTCCACCACTACCTGGCACCCCTGTTTACGGTATTGGAGAGAAGCCTACCCTATTTGAGCGCCATGGGTTTTTGGTCGAGGACATGACTCCTGCAGCTCCTGGTGTGGACGCTGAAAGTGGAAGATATCGCAGGGAAGTACTCGTTGAATTCAAACCCAAGTGGCTGTTACCATCTCCGAGTGCTCCTGTTGGTGCCAGGCGGTGTCGCACTTGCGCGTTGAGGATATTAAGGGAATACAAAAAACATGGCACGATTGTCGTAGGAAATGGCTCTGGAAATCCTGGGCATTGGTGCCCTTTCGATCTGGCTAGTGGGGATCTCCATCGAATACGACTAGCTGTCCGGGGCATGCTTTCACAGAAAGGAGCAATGTTGACAGGTTGGAAGGAAGCAAATGGAGGGAAGGGTGAGATCAATGGATATGAAAGAATGATATTGGAAGACAAGGTTGTGGGATATTTCTACGGGCCCAAAGGAAAGAAGCTTCTGGGTTTATTGAAGGAATATCAACGAGACTGGGATCAGCATGGGCCAGCCGCAATTTTTGGAGAGAAAGGTGACAAGAACACTGAACCCCTTGACAGCGAGGATGGACATGATCGTGAATGGGGCGACGAGTGGAGTGAAAATGTCAAAAAATATCTGATGGTAATGACAATCAGAGATTTGACTCTATTCTTGAAAGTACGTCTTTATTTCTCCTTTAGTATTTATTTAGTACTAATTACGGGAAAACAGGTTGATCTATCTGTACCACCAACACGTGATCTTGATGCCAGTGACGAGTCTGTACAAGTCCGAATTGGGGATTTAGATATCAAGAGTCCAAGGAATGGCAAAGCCAAGTATTGGATTGATGTTGAGAGGAAATTATGTGAAGGAGGATGGTATACTGCAACAGAGGAGATCAGACGCAGTAATGGTCAGCGACCCCAAGTGACAATGAAAGTTAGTGCAATTGGGGACAAGAGGAAGCATGGAGAAGTGGAGGGTGAAATAATAGATGGGCGAAGGATTGGGCCTACTGGTGAATCTATTGAGGTGTTAATTGAAAGGGAGAGGGGCGAAGAGGGATTAGATGAAGATATTACGCCTGAAGAAACTGGTACTGTCAGTTGGTGCAGACTCTAGGAATTTTTGCGCTCTATTGTGTGCCTTGATATCACACACTTAAGTGTAAGCTAGTGCAGGGCTAGTGTAAGCTTTATATTTTGGGCTTTCAGTGGAACTTATCATGTTCCAATATTTCGGTGGAATCAGATGTTACATGTCCGGATGCAGCTGTGGTTCAGGCCTTGTTATCTTCCGCTCCGATATATACATATGTATTTATATATTCAACTAGTGTTGCACCGAACGATATAAGGTTAGCGTAGGAACGTCATCGGAAAAATAAATATCCGAGTTCGACTTGATCTATCACGTGAGTTGCAAGCTCTTGACTCTGCCGTCAGTTGCATTGTGAATGTGTAAGCCAAGCAAGCCAGCCATGAACTTTATCCGAGTTGTAGGTTTATTATCTGCGGGACGGATACCAAGGACGCAATTGAAATGGGGGAGCATACGGCGGAATTTGCAAAGGAGATTTTATGCAGTTGAGTCGGATATCTATAATGTGGTTGTGGTGGGCGGTGGGCCGGCGGGACTATCACTGACGACCGCACTTTTTATGTGCATTTTCCTAGGGTATTGTGGGATGATGTGCAGAAGCTGATGTAGGAGGCGTTAGGATCATCGAGTGTTACGTCACATTTGAAGGTTGCGCTCATCGAGGGGATAGATTTGGGGGTCGTCGAGGGAGTGGAAGCCAGTGGAGGGGACGTATTCGAATCGGGTGAGCTCGCTCACACCGGGTTCGGTAGGGTTCTTGACAGGTTCGTTATATATCATCCCAGGAATTGATACAATGGAATACTGACGATAGAATGGTATGTAGATATTGGAGCCTGGCACTACGTCGACTGCACCCAGGTACAGCCCTACAACGCGATGAAAGTCTGGGATAGCGTCTCCGGGGCAAAAATAGATTTCAGCTGGGACGCACCTAGCTACCAGACTATAGTCACAACTACCAGCGGGATCATAGCGTATATGACTGAAAATATTAATCTTACTTATGGGTTGATCTCTAGGCTGGATGAGCTTGGGGGAGTGGAGGTTTTGGATAAGATGAGGGTGGAAAGGATTAAGAATGGGGTGGATGATGGAGAGGTGGATTTCAATGGTTGGCCAGTAGTGGAGATGTCTGGTGGGAGGAAGCTGACGGCGAGGTTATTGGTTAGGGTGGACAGGGCGAATAGTCCAATTAGAAGGTGGGCGGAGGTGGAGAGTAGGGGGTGGGATTATGGGAGAATGGGGGTTGTGGCGATATTACAGTTGCAGGGGAGTGGGGTGGAGGGGCAGAAGATGGCGTATCAGAGGTTTTTGCCGACTGGGCCTGTGGCATTTCTGCCTGTGAGTATTCTCTGATGTAAAACTCCCAGTGTGATACATCCGTTAATATGTGTGTATTGGCATAGCTACCTGGTAATTTTATGACCTTGGTTTGGTCAACGACGCCAAAGCAAGTTACTCAATTGAAGTCCCTATATCCAACTGAATTTGTTGCCCTCGTCAACGCCGTATTCAAATTCTCGCATGTAGACCTGCAGTACTATGAGTTCCACACTCCAGCAGATCTTACTTATGACATCACCTGGAGGGAGAATGCTACCCCTGTTGACGAATCTCAAGTACCCCCGCGCGTAATAGATGTTCAGGATAGCTCAGTAGCTATTTTCCCACTGAAAATGCGTTATGCAGATACCTATATTGCTGAGAGGGTTACACTTGTCGGGTATATCCCTCCCCTTCCCAATCACATAAAACTTCCAATATTGTATACAAAATAAATACTAACCCTCGGCTATAATAGTGATGCTGCATACACAATCCACCTCCTTGCTGGCTAGGGACTAAACCAAGGTATCGGAGACACCTAGTTGCTTGTGCAGGCAATTGAGTATGCTGTACTTCATAGTCAGGATATAGGTGCAGTATTGTCCCTAGAGAATTATGTCGCGAAGAGGTATATGGCCAATCATGTCCTGCTGGGAGTGGTGGATAAGTGGTATAAGTTGTATGGGATGGAAACAGTGCTGGTTGTAGCGTTAAGGAGTGTGGGATTGGGGATAGTCGATAGATTAGGGCCGTTGAAGGGGTTTCCGAGTCTTATAAAGTAGGTGGCAGGGATATAGAGAGTTGTTTTTTCCATAGAATATATGTAAGAATGCATAGACTCATAGATTGTGTTATAGAAATTTTCATCTCCTAATAGTATCAAAGCGCTGTGTTTGTGAATAAAAAGACCACCATATCCTGAGATGTTCATAAACAGTGTCATTAAGACTACCATGAGCTTACCCTCAACTCTCCCAATTCGGAAATATACTAAAACCAATCTAGTAATCTACCACCAGTCTGCTACCCAGTAGACTCGCTCTATAGCTAGCTTTGTTATAATACTATAGGTACTTAGAATACACTGCTAGCTTTATCTATCATCCTATCTCCTCACTACTATCCCTTCACCACCAACTTCTCATCCTCACTTTCTCTATATCTCTTATATTCTCCAACTATATCTCATGCTACAAATACCACTTATACTCTGATATTAGTATTATATTAGTTGCACACTGCATTCTTGTTTTAAATTTGATTCTTGATTTATCAACATTTATATTAGTTCCATAAAGGACTGCTATATCTGCATATTATATCTGCCTATTATCTATCATTACATCTGCCTGCCATTTACTTACCATCTTGACTTTTATCGAGCCCATTGCAGGTAGTCTCTACATAGGTCTAGCTTATCTATTTTGAACTCTACTGATCTCATTAAGGTCACTAGGTAGTATACTGCAGGAGCTTAGGTAAGTATATAGCAGTATATTTGTTATTTTCTCTTCTTTTCCTTAGGATATCCTTCTCCCTCGCCTTCAGCATCACAACCCCTCTCACGAGCTTCAAGTTTGTTTGTGCATTTTCCGGGTTCCAAGATGTTGACCAGCATGGTATCACATATAGAGTATAAACAAACAATCCATTCTCAGGGCACATCTCCACCGGTATTCCTATTAAGATGCTGAACAAAGACGAAGAGAAGGGTCAGAAGAAAGGCAACTACTCCCAGTCCAATTGCTTTTTGCGACCACCTACCCCCGGCCGCCCCCCTCACTTGCCACATGTCCTAGCAACTGGTTGTCCCCTGGTAGTAGACACTACCGCTGTCCTCGTTTACGAGGTGGGACAGTTTGCTACAGTCGTAGTGACCAAATAGGAGCACTCTCTACCTGTGCACAGCCTCCGACAGCGCCAGGTACTATTTGGGTTCCCTAGTGGATACCAGGCGAACCTGCTCAATCTTTAATACAAGACATCTACCGGCTTATGATACTATATTGGCTCGCGGACTTCCTAAGCCCAAATTATCTCTAGTAATATGGAAGCCTAATGCACCAGGAGGGGAAAACGTTATAGGAAGGGAGTAGGGTAGGAGGTTGCTGAAATGGGAAGTTTTGGACCAATCCCAAGCCTACTAATACCAGCAACTATCATCAATCATAGCTCAGACTCACTAGTAGGGATTGATATTAATGTAGAGGCCTATAAGGACTCTGAAGAGTCAGATAAGGTGGGGATTGATGAGTAGAGACCGATTTCTACAAATTAGGCTCTTTTTGAGGTAGAGTAGATACTCGCCACTAGTTGGAGGCTAGGGAACTTGGACTATATGACATGCTATCAGATAAATATGGCCTTCAGTGATCTTCGGTCACTATCAGAGTGAGTTAATTCCTGTACTGGGTAGTTGTGAGTTGATATATGTCAAGGGGGGGTGTATTGAGTACTTTATTGCTCTGACCAATACATACTGGTCCATGGTCTTTTCTATTCACTTATTTACTATGCGTATGATGTAGAGCAGGTTCGATATAGTCGGGTACGACCCCAAGTTCTATAAAATTGGCAGAGAAGTGATCGCGAGGCATGTGGGAGAGTGCCAAGTATGCAGGAGTTCATTTCTGTCGCTTCCCCATCCCCTGTCGCTTCCCCACCAATAATAGTAGTCTGGGGCACGAGACGAGGGGCTTGTGCCAACCTGTGCCAACCAGACTAGCTCCGTCCTTTGGGTTTATTTCCAGCCCTTCCTTTCGCTATCTACGATTATAGGCTTGACAATGCTTCCGAACGAAACCTCCCCGCTGCTTGCTAGGGCTAAGTCAAATATTCAATATGATAACCATAATACGGACCAAGCTCCCCCAAGTAATCCAGTATATGGCCATAGTTCTACTCAGGATGCGGCGAATGGATATGTCAATCGGGATGCATCAGAGCAAGACCCAGGTGTTCCTGCTATACCTGGTGTAAATATAGCAGTTGTGTTTCCTGCTATTGCTACAGGAATATTTCTGGCTGCTATGGATAATACAATCGTGGTTGCGAGCTATGGAAGAATTGGGACGGAGCTGAACGAGCTGAACCGCACAAGTTGGCTGAGTACTGCGTATGTGACTTTCTAACAATGGCAGAGGCAATCGAGCTTGGAACTGACCCCTACACAGATATCTTCTTACAACAACTTCATTCCAACCTCTCTATGGTAAACTATCGGACATCTATGGACGTAAAGCATGCCTACTTTTTGCATACAGTGTCTTCGGGCTCGGATGCCTCTTTAGTGGCATCAGCAGAAGTATGAATGTCCTCATTATGACACGGGCCTTTGCCGGTATTGGAGGTGGTGGGATGACTACAGTTTCATCTATCTTGATGACTGACATTGTGCCAATATGGAAACGAGGTACCTGGCAAGGAATCATGAACATTATCTTCGGACTTGGTGCGGCTGTTGGTGGGCCATTGGGTGGCTGGTTAGCAGATACCATTGGCTGGCGCTGGGCGTTTATTGGGCAGGCACCCCTTACACTTATCGCTCTCCTCACTGTCACATTCGCCTTGCATCTGCCTCACGCCCCAATCAAGTTCACAGGAGTAATCACGGGCCGAGAGGTTGCTTCAGTGAAGACCAACTTACTTAGGGTTGATTTCCCTGGTGCCTTCACCCTAGTTCTTGCGATATTCAGTTTCCTCTTATCATTAGACTTGAGCGTCAATAGCATTAGCTTTCCTATATTTTCTCCCATTACCCTCTCTATCCTCTTGGGCTCGGTGCTCCTTTTTGTTAGCTTTTATCACATCGAGAAGTCTTACTCTGCGGAACCGTTCTGTCCTCCAGATCTGGTAAAGAGGCGAGAAATCCTTTCCCCATGCACTGCCAACTTCTTTTGCTTTGCTTCTGCAATGGCTGTCATGTTTCATGTCCCTCTATTCTTCCAAGCTGTTCTAGGTTCCAGCGCTGCCGCTGCGGGGCAAAGGCTATTGCCTATGATCTTTGGTAGCATGTTGGGTAGCATAGGTGGAGGAGTATATATGCAAAAGACGGGAAAGTACTATTGGCTGACTTTCTGTGCATTTCTTGGGCTCTTTTTGGGCGCTGGTGTAATTTACATCTGCGTCCTTCTTACTGGAACAGGGCCCTCGGAATCAAGGATCATCATGTGTATGTACGCCGGAATGGTCATTTTTAACCTCGGACTCGGAGCTGGGATAACCTCCACCCTCATTGCGCTAATTTCTAATGTTACTAGCGCAGAGCAGGCAGTTGTCACGGCCATCTCATACTTATTTCGCTCGCTAGGTTCGGTTCTTGGTTTGAGTCTGGCTGCTGGCTTAGCGCAAACAGTGCTCCGAAGGCGTCTTTTGGAAAAGCTCGGAGATGGTGATGAGGTCCTTGACATTGTGCGAAAGGTTAGGAGAGATTTGGATTACATTGGCGAACTCGAACCCGATAGGGAGGTCATTGTGAGAAAGTGCTATCAGGACGGTATTACCGAGGCAATGTTTTTTGCTGTGATCTTAGGCTTCCTTTGTTGGGTTACCAGTTGGGGTATTAGGGAGGTAAAAGTGAAAAAATAGTAGTCTGGCTAAAAATAAGTGTTTAGTTTTCCTACATAGTCAGATACCCAGGCCTTTATTAGTCAACCAGACTAGGCCTTCATAGAGTTACTGAGCAAATCAATATATATTAACACGGTATAGAATGGAACTGTGTTACTTCAGGCTTGTTCGTAAGAGGCCAACCAGACTACATCTCATAGTCTCATGTTCATATTTCGAGGCAGAATGCAGAAAGCTACGGTAAGTTAGTCTCAATGCCAACTGTAAGTAATTCTTAATTGAGGACACTGTAAGATTTCATACACAAAGCAGACCGTTCAGCGGGTTTGTTTTTGTGGCTGTTTCTACTCCTTGTGACGTTACCTGAGTCATCCCCCGAAACCTTTAAATCCCAGTTTTGGGAGAATTATTTCTCCATTTGGATCATGACCCAACCAACCAACCCACATTACCGCGCCGTCTTGACCACCATTGGCCGAAGCCTACAGTATTTCTTCAGTGTCTCCCGCAGTATGGGTGACAATTATACAACATGGTCTCAAGAAGCGTTGATCGCACGAGTGCAGGAACTCGAAAAGTCTCTGGCGCAGTACAATAAGCAGTAAGTAGATCACAAATCTATAGCCTCTTTATGGAGCCTTAGTTGCGACCGTGGGGATAATAAAGTCTCATTCAGTCAGAACCTTGCCTATCGACAATGTAACAGCAACAACTATCCCACCAGTAGCAGCAATAAGGCCTAAAACACCACCGCCCAAGGAGAAGAAGAAGCGAGCATTTGATGCATCTCGATACTCTACCCGGCTTATAGCTTTGAAATTTGCCTACCTAGGCGGTAATTATAATGGTTTCGAGCACCAAGCTAATAATCCAACTCCTCTACCTACGGTTGAGGAGAAGCTTTTCGAAGCCCTATTAAAGAGCCGGCTTGTCGCTCCTGCAGCAACTGATAAACCTGAGGAATCAGGTTCGCTAGTGAAGTTTTGGCCGGGGGAAGAAATAGCTCAGTATTCTAAGGGCGGAAGGACAGATCGGGGAGTCTCTGCATTTGGACAGGTCGTAGGAGTACGGCTACGAAGTAATCGGCCACTGCCCTCTCGACCTGCTAGCAGAGGCAGATCAATCGTAGGAGACGTTAGGGACAAGGAAGAAGAGCTGATATCTCCTCCACCCTCACCAGCTGAGTTTGATGATATTAAAGACGAACTCCCCTACGTTCAAATCCTGAATCGCCTCCTACCCCATGACATCCGCGTACTCGCCTGGGCGCCCAATCCCCCACCAGACTTTTCCGCACGCTTCAACTGCCGAGGCCGACAGTACAAATACTTCTTCAGTAACCCAGCTATTTCTCCTCGGAACAATTCCTCCTGTTCATCCTTCTCTGGCCGCCTCGACATTGCAAAAATGCAAGAAGCTGCCTCATATTTCCTCGGAGAAAACGACTTTCGGAATTTCTGCAAGCTCGATGCAAGCAAGCAGATCAACAACTTCAAGCGGATAATCTACGAAAGCTCAATTGAGGAGGTACTAACATCTCGCGTTGGTACTGGCTCGGGTATTGAGGCGCCAAAAATGTATTATTTCAACCTCCGGGGAAGTGCGTTCTTGTGGCATCAAGTCAGGCATATGATTGCCATTCTATTTCTTATTGGTGAACGATTAGAGGAGCCATCCCTCGTCAAAGAACTTCTTGACGCGGAGAAAAACCCGCGTAAACCTCAGTACGAGATGGCTGATAGCCGGGCCCTTGTGCTTTGGGAATGCTATTTCTCTGAGGGTGAACTAGACTGGGTATATGGAGAGAATGAGGAAAAAGACGGTTTGATGGATATCGTGTGGATGGAGTGGCATAAATCTCGGTTAGAGGAAGTGCTTCGAGAGGGCCTAGCTGGGATTGTAGAGGAGACCAAGCGAAAAGCTACTGCTGCTGCGGAGGCAGAGGAGCTATCGAAGCCTGTGCCACCGGCGGATAAGAACAAGGGACATATTCTTATAGATGGAGGGAGTAGGGTTTTACATAGAGGGAAGTATATCCCGGTGATGCAGAGGGCAAGGATGGATGAGGTCGAAGTTTTGAATGAGAAGTATCGGGAAAAAAAGCCTGAAAGGGTCAGTGGGAAGGGAAAGGCGAGAAGGGCGGTGGATGCGGCTGCTGCTGCGGCCACGGAGGAGGTCGAAGTGGAAGGGGTGGTGTGAAAGATGGTGATGGAAATATGGATTCCAAGGGCGTTTAAATGTATTGGGGCGTTTCATGTGCATTTATATTTATCCTGCAGTAGGTTAAAATATATCACAGGTAAGAGCCTGTGATCGACACTGACTCACCTTGGATAATAAACAAGCTGCCCGCTGATACAATAGTCTCCAATATCATACTTCTTTTCGGAAATTCTCGGAATAATGTAGCCAATATGGTTCTTCTCTAGATCTCTATTTACTGTGCAATCTCAAGTACTTGAAAACTGACACGCGTTGCTTGAATAGACTCAGGGTAACGAGTCCTCAGGGAGATAGCAAATTAAACCAAAGGTAAATTAAAATATGTATTGAATATACTTCTTCTCCAATCGGATATGAACCTGAATTAAATGCATATTTCACACTCGTCTATCGAGAGCAATACCGGATTATCTTGTTGGCCAATTTCTTTTTATTCCTACAGGACAGCGTTGCATGTACTCTACAGTAGGGGACGCACCTCCAGGGGTTATATGTATATCATCAACATGTAGGTCCGGCCCCTATTATTCTCATCGCAGCGCCCTTACACAGGTGGATCATAAAGCTCTTATTGGACCAGCTTCTTGGAGAAGCTAGGACCAATAGAGTTGTAGGACGAGAGTTCAACACGGTGCTGGGTTGGCAGAAAACTGTCTGCATCGAACGAGCCCATTCAGCAGTTTGAGTCATCCTCTAACATTAGCAACCTTGGACGCACTCTGGCAGCAGCAGTGAACTGGATATCTGATGCTCTGTTTTGGGTAGGGGAAGGAATATTTATAAGGAAAAGCATCCCAATGACGATAATAGAAGCTCCAAAGTCATCTACCCCCACACAGAGTTATTAAGCTTATATCCTTGCACCCCTAATAGGACTAGGGAAGTTCAGATTCAATATCCAACTGGGAATATTTTATTTTTAATGAATCTAGGGTCCACACCACCAGCCTCGCAGGGTGCATCATAAAGAAGAATTCGAACATTCCACTTTTCCAAAGCATTATGGATGATATTTTCATTTAGCCTATACAACTGAGACAATTGAATTAGTACTTGGGTAAAGTTAGATTCTAAAGTAATAGCAAGAGGTATATACTAATAAAAACGACTTAGATTAGCAGAGACTCAAAAACTCTTGGAAGCAATATTCTTCCCCGCAGGGGTAAAAACATGTTGTCGAATATGCCATGGGATTACTCTTATTGCTGCATAGACACCTCATTAATTTAAAGGCTTGAAATTGATGAGGATAAGATGAAGCCCAAAAACAGCAATGAGGGTATTATCCTCCTGTGTTGCCCCACCAGATATATCACGCAGCCGTACCCAGGCTTTAGAATCGCCACCCGTTCGTTGGTACAGTAAGCGATCATCTGCCGGGCTCAACAACAGCGATTCACGTTGCGGCCATCTTCTTCTTCGCCATGTGGTAGCAAACGAGGCATTTCTATTTGTGCTACGTAGAATACAGAGGAGAGCTCAGCTTTGACTCGATGATCTTTCTTAGACAAGTGATAAATACCAGTCGGTGGCTGGGAATATTCCAATTGCTTCCAAGATTCTCAACTAGGATGTCCATCACGTGGGATCTACATGCGGGAATGACAGTTGTCAAGCAGCAGGCTGTCGACCGTTTATTTTTTTGTTTCTTCTGAGCAATGTCTTACGGAATTCCGATCCCCTGCCTCTGCAATACTTCCCGCAAAATTGGACGTCGTTAGCTTGGCTAGTCTCAATGCTTTTATTTATACAAGGTAGTACCTAATGTTGGTGGATTTGTGACTGGGCCTTTTTAGGAGGAAATATTCCTGCAATAAGTATAGCTTTGCTGTATAACTTAATGCCCTGTGCTTGTAGTTGCCTTGGTGCACGCTCAACTCCCACACTGCCTTGAGGGATATTCTGTATTTCGAGGAAGATGAGGGAAACGAAGAGATGGCAAAAGAAACCAAAGAACGATAAGGAGAAGATGGCAGTTGTCATCGGGAGGAACTGGAAGAGGTCTGTAATTAGTTATGATGCAGGATGCCCCTCTTTAGTAGGTTGTTTCGTCATACCTAACCTTGCCTAGTTATTGCCTCCAAGGTCAGCACCCCACCACTACACACGAATTGCCATATTATGGCTTGCCTGCATAGGGTTAATATGCCATTGAGAAGCCCAAGACCTTTGCTGTACCAGAGGGGGGGCCCGTGTATCGACGGGAGGGTGCCCCTCCTTGTGCTGTGGTTGACCGTGCTCCTGCTTGATACCTACTACCAAAGCTGGCCCAAAGTTCCCTAAACTAAATTACTTGACAGCACACTCCCGCTCCAGCATAGAATAAAGCCTGCCCATCCCCCCCTTCTCCTTTCTATCCTACTGCTTCAATTATATCGCAGGGCACCAGCAAACATTCAGCTCCTGGAAATCTTCCACAACGCAACCGTCAAAGAAAGTCAGCTTTCCTTCTTTTCAGTTATCTTCGTTATCAGGTTAGTACTATGTTGAGCTTGTTCCCGCAGGTAAAGTCGATAAGCCCCATGCTGACCCCTTTCATCGGGAATTGATCAGAAGCCATGGCCTCTTTTAGGAATCTTGCGTCTCGTCTGAATCCAGGTAACATGGACGGTGGTGGACTTGAAGTGCCAGGTGCTAGCCGGAAGCATGCAAAGTCCCAATCCGCATTTGTACGCCCTCCTGTACCTGAATGCTTTCCGTTTCACAGAACCTACTGACTGATCATAGTTGTTTGACAACACGGCCACCTCTGTTGCTGCGTATCAAATGAGAAATGCCTTGAACAAGCTTGCAGACACTGTCAAGGATCCCAAGGAGAAGAAGGTGAGCAGGCATTGCCCTAAACCTTCTGTTTTTTGAGATCTAACATGATAGTGTAGAAATTTGAGACAGAAATGGACAACTTCTTCTCACTGTTCAGGCGTTACTTACAAGATAAGGCTAAAGGAACAACACTGTAAGCTTATCGCCTCACGTAAGATAAATGTAGCAGAAGAGCTAAGCTTATATAAACAGAGATTGGGACCGCATTACTCCTCCTCAACCTGAACAAGTTGTCGACTATGAGAGCCTACCCAAGGTGGAGAACCCGGAAATTTTCTCCAAGTTGGCTGTTCTTAAGCTCAATGGTGGTCTTGGAACCTCCATGGGTTGTGTTGGTCCTAAATCCGTCATTGAAGTTCGTGAGGGCATGTCCTTCCTAGATTTGTCAGTCCGACAGGTTGAGTTCCTTAACAAGACCTATGATGTGAATGTGCCGTTCATTCTCATGAACTCTTTCAACACCGACGATGACACTCAGAGCATCATCAAGAAATACGAGGGACACAACGTTGAGATTCTTACCTTCAACCAGTCCAGGTATCCTCGTATTCTGAGGGATTCCCTACTCCCTGTTCCTAAGGACTCTAATTCTCCCATTTCTGACTGGTACCCCCCTGGACACGGAGACGTTTTCGAATCCCTTCACAATTCCGGAACCCTAGATAAGTTGCTTGAGAAGGGCATTGAGTACCTCTTCCTTTCCAACGTTGACAACCTTGGGGCTGTGGTCGACTTGAGCATTCTGAACCACATGATAAAGTCCGAGGCCGAGTACATTATGGAACTTACCGACAAGACCAAGGCCGATGTGAAGGGTGGCACTATCATCGACTACGAGGGTACCGTCCGACTTCTCGAAATTGCCCAAGTGCCAAAGGATCACGTTCAAGACTTCAAGTCCATCAAGAAGTTTAAGTATTTCAACACCAACAACATCTGGCTCAACTTGAAGGCTGTCAAGCGCGTTGTTGAGCAAAACACCCTTGAGTTGGAAATAATCCCTAACTCGAAGTCCATTCCTGGTGACAAGTCCGGCGAGACTGAGATTCCCGTCCTTCAACTTGAGACCGCTGTCGGAGCTGCCATCCGCCACTTCAAGAACGCTCACGGGGTTAATGTCCCCCGAAGACGTTTCTTGCCAGTCAAGACATGCTCAGACCTCGTACTTGTCAAGAGTGACTTGTACTCTTTGAAGCACGGTCAACTGATGATGGATCCTCAGCGCTTCGGCCCCGCTCCATTGATCAAGCTTGGGTCTCACTTCAAAAAAGTCAGCGACTTCCAGAAGCGGGTACCAAGCATTCCTCGTATTTTGGAATTGGATCATCTTACCATTACTGGAGCTGTCAATCTTGGAAGGGGCGTGACACTTAAGGGTAGGCTTGGCTACCATTTGAATTTATTGCGGGAATAAACCACTAACTCATGAACAGGAACCGTCATAATTGTAGCTAATGAGGGTAGCACCATCGATATCCCTCCTGGAAGTATTCTTGAGAATGTTGTCGTTCAGGGTAGCTTGAGGTAAGTTTGTTAGCGATGTCCATGTTGATTCATTGTTACTGACACCATTGATAGGCTCCTCGAGCACTAGTTGGCATCACCACATAGTGTTTAAAGGTTGCATAACACATTCGCGCGTTCACCGGCTTTGGGTCCTTTCATCACCAGCCCGATCCTTGGTTCTTGTTCTTTGCTTGCGTTAGAGGCTTTTCTTTGGCTGCTATAAGATATGTATTTCTTAAGACCGGTTTGGGTATGAGCTTTTTTATATTATATCTTCATTTCTGTAGTGTTATATTTAGCATGGGGTACGGGATTTCAGGGGCGACTTCAAGGGGGATATATTCCTGGGAGGGTGTCTGAGGCTAAGGGAGAAAGGTCCATGAAGGATTTCGGTGCTGGAAATTGTTCCAATATGGGTTGGATAAAAAAGATATACTTGTACCATGGTACCATCCCAAAAAAAAAAATTCAAGCTCCATTCCATTAAATTATTCTCGGAATATAAGATTGGAGATGTTCAAATTCCTCTAAGTACCGGGAAGCTTGTATAGAAAGTAAACATAACTTTTGACCAGAAAACCTAAATATGTCCAGTCCCGAAAAAAGATGAAAAAAATATACATGAACTCAGATCTAACAACACAAACTGCATACTACTCCTGTACAATCGTGCTTCAGAGTGAAGCGGGTACGGTAAGTTTGATGGGGGATTTTTGCTGTCATGATAGCTGGCGGGGTACATCCTTATTGGGAGGATGGCTCTTGATCCACCGCATGTTAACCTTGATCCTACTCCACATACTATCATCAACTTGCACATCACCCAGGCAACCCCATGCCGCAGTCTCATAAGTGTGCTCATCGTTGAACCAGCATTTCATGACTACTCCAAACTCCTTTACGAGGCCCATACTCGCCTGTAGGTATTGATTTTTCGACGTCAACTCCATGGTATAGTGTTTGGGCATTAAGTGTTCCCGTCCGGGTACAACCTTCGACTCCAAAGTTCCCCATCGAATCAGCTTCCACACCCAAAATTTCTCTGCCGCCTGCTGCAAATCTCTGATTGTACGTTCCTTTGTGAGCGCAAATGGGAGTGCTTTTTCCAAGTATACTTGTGAGTAAGGGAGATTCTGTGTTGCGGGGAGCCCGTCTCGGAGGTTGTGTATTACTTGTTGAAGCTGGAAGTGTACGACCATATCGAGATATCTTCTCAGAGGAGAGGTGGCTTTCGTATATCCGCCGATACCAGACTCAGGATCAGCGCGAATACCAAGGAGTTGGTGGGATTCTGCATGGGCCTGGAGTCGGGTGGAACCAAGAATGTTGAAGTGGTCTCTGAGAATATTCTTGTCAATGAGACCCATTTCGTTCCGCTCAGGGAGGAGGACGTTTTCCCAGATATGTGCTGCACCCTGGCGCCGGATGATGGAGTGGGCACGGAAAGGTGCTGGGATCTTGTGAGTGGAAAGGAACCGCGAGACAATGGTGCCGCCAAGTAACATGAATTCAGCTACGGTCTCATGGGCTGCAGTGGGGGGTAAATCTCGTGTGAAGGTAAGTGTAGGAAGGCCCTTGTGGAGGATAGGAAGGTTTGAGTTGATGTCAACCCTGTTTGAGCGACTGGGGTCGAGGGGGTGGTCCTTGACGGAAATCCGGAAGGATTCATTGACGAAGGAAAGACATCCCGAAGCAACTCGGCTCTTCTTGAGTGAAACTGCAATGCTGCGGAGCTGTTTCAGAACAGCCTCCTCTTCGGGGGAGACCTGGACCACAGGATTTGGAGGGGTATGCTCAATAATATTGCCAGTTACTGGGTCTCGGGGGGGGTTGACAACCAGAGTGAAGGGTTTGGCGGTGGGTTTAAGGCCGAGAATGGTATTGAAATTCGCGTAAGTGAGACGCCTAACGTTCTTCGCGTTACCGAAGCGAATTTTGTAGTCAAGGACCTCCCCGCTTTGATTATTGACTTTCACAGAGATAGTGAGAGTGGGTCTATTGCTGGCAAGACCCCATTTGTAGTCAACCAGGCCGCGGGGAATCATTCCAAAGGTTTTCTCTGGTAGGTAGATGGTCTGGAACTTCTCTTTTGCCATCTCTGCGATCCAGTGGCCTGGTTCGAGGAAGGCTGTAGGATTAGCTACATGAACGTGCACCCAAGATTCCGTCTCTGATACTGCAGTCAGTGATATACCATCGTCAATTTCTTCCGCTGATGGATCGTCAATAGCGTAGATAGTCTCAGTGATGTCCTCACGGAATGATTCCATCTTATCCTTGAGCGCAAGCTTCTGCCATGCTGCTTCAGCATCTTTGTCCACCTCAGCGACCTGGTCCGCAAGGGCATCAGCCTCTTGGCTCATTCCGTGATAAGGTAACGGCATTCGGTGGCTGAACCGATATTTATTCTCCCAAGGCCGATAGACGCCGATCTCCATAAGGAAGATGTACAGAAGATCAAGATCCAATTTCCACTCTTCCTTATATCTCCCGGTTGCCTTGAGGACCTGTGGGTAATGGGGAGCAAAGGGACTATTCTGAAACCAATAAAGAGTCAAAGAGTACTTCAGAAATTCGATGATGGCCTTATCATTCTCATCCCATGCGAATTCTGGCATTAGGATTTGTTCCACGGGTTTAAATAGATCCTTCTGGTTCCCCCTTAACTCGCGGGATTTGTCAATCAATGCTGCAGCCTTCTTCACAAAAGAGTCAACAACATCGGAGTGTTTCTTCGCGACTTTACCAGTGGCCAATGTCACCGACTTCCGCCTTAGCCACTCGGTAACAGTTCGAAGAATTTCAAGCTGCTTCCTAGAGCGAACTTCGAATTCAGTGGTTTTTTTGTGGTTCCGGCCGTTATCAGCGATGAAGTGTCGTGGGTCATCCATCAATGCAAGGTGAAGTGCATAGAATTGGTGATTCTCGTATCCCTCAGGAAAGATCACCTTGGCCGCTTCATGGGTACTTATCACTCGGGCTTCCGTTTCGTAGGAGAATATGTCATAGAGCCGTTCCATGATCGGCAGCTTTGAAGAAAATACATTGAGGGCATTCTTCTGGAACTCCCTAATCTTGTCTGTGAGAGGCTTCGTCAAATGCCGGGGTGGGTCAAGCATGAGTGCATCATTACCCTCGGAAATTTGATTGAGATACTTCCGAAGCAATTCAGCAGACTCCGCGGGAGTAAACTTAGGGATAGTGAAAACCATCCCGGTGGTAGGCCAAGTCTTTATCCTACCACTTTCTGTGAGGAATAGGAAATTACCGTTCTTTTGGAGTGGCGGTTGAATAAATATACCCAACTCCGAGCCGCCTCCGAAACTCCTAAGCTCAATTAGATCACCTACATCCATGAACTCCATGCCGCTCGTTTCCGTAATATCTTCCACAATTGAAGTAGATAACTCAGTCAGAGCTTGAACGAAATCGGCTTCCTCCATCATGTCTTCTGGAGGCTCGTCCACACCCGCCACATGGAATTCTTTGCCCTGACGGATGGCTGCAAGGGAGTCTTGTCGCTCAACTTCTTGCTTTCGTAGTTTCTGGCGGAGGCGACTCTCACCAGTATTCACTCTTTTGAAGCCCAAGGCATCCATAAAATTTGGCAAGTTATATTCATTTTTACCTGTACCCTACACATGCGCGTAGTCAGTACTGCTTGTAGGAAAATGAGAACCTAAGCCAAGAACTCACAATTTTTGGGCGACCGGCACTCATTCTTGTTGTGCTGTACATCCTGGTTTGGCCGACAGTGGTATTGGCCAGCGAGTTACGCGATTCCCACAAGGCGTGGATATGGCTTTGAGGCTGTTCAGGTCCGAGTGAGGGGTAGTACCGTACCCGCACATGTTGACGATCACCAGCTTTGACTTCCTGCACCTTACTAGCATCGGGGGAGTTCGTGATAGATGATGGAGTTGAAATGGCAGTTTCAATTTCCACGTCATTGTCTCTTTGAGAAGAAGGGCCCTCCCTAATAAAAGCTCGACGTACCAGTGGAGAAGGAGGATTCATATTTTGTTTTATTATGCGTGGTAAGCGAGTGTCATCTGGCGAGCCCGTTGATCTCGCTGCACCTTCTGATCGCATCATAATGCGAATTTCAGGCTTCAAAACTTCGAGATTCGCCGCGGTAGCATGCGCATCTTCCCAGGATTTTCTTGAAGTATATCGCCTGTAACTGTGTGAAGGTGCATCTGTTATTGCCCCTTCTTCCTTGTGATACCATTTGATTTTCACAGTATCCCTTTTTTTTACCAACGGCCGGAGATTGGCATCTGCATTACTGGGGTAAACCTGAAATACATTCTTGCCTAAGTTGACGTTTTCTTGGAGCTCTTCCCTCGCCTGGAACCACAACCGCAGTGTACCTCGTTTCACCTTTGGAATAGCCAAACTAGGCGTACCATTCCATTGAAAATGCGGTCTATAGTTGTGTATAAAAGCCGCGTCCTCGGTACGGAGAGGGGTAGGCAGTGGCGCGAGCCCACGCCTATGCCGTATATACTCAAGCTGGACTTGAAGTTGGTGTTGCCTCGCAGCAGACCTTTTCAAGGCATTGTGGATTCCCAATTCTTCGAATGTCGGAGGATTCCAGGCGATCTTGAGGGTTTCTTTCCCTTTATGGAACTTAAATTTTCTATCCGCCAATGGGGCGAGTTTAAAAAGAACTGGAAGTGGAGTACCTCCAGTGTTGATCCTGCGATTTGATGAAGCATGAGCAATTACTGTAATGTCCCTCGCAGTTTGTCTTATGTCCTTAATTAGCGCCTCAACTTCGGACTTGGTTGGATGAACAGCATTCTCGACTCGATAGTCTAAGCCATTGACAACGTCCTCAGAGAGGAACTGTTTGACTGCCTCGAGATGGGTGCTGAGGGCGTCTGGCGTGCCATCTGCTGGGGGTGTAAGGCCCAGGTTATGTTTTTCACGAAGCCATTTTCGGTAACGTAACTCAGTCACGGTGTCAGCCAAAGCGTTTAATTGAATGCGAATTTTCTTTGCTTGCTCCAAAGCTGCTCTGAAATATACGTCGAGCTCTTCTCCCTTTAAACATACAGTTAGTATGAATGCATTGCTACTTTCGGCGTCGATTGCACACATGCCTCTTCATCTGCAACTTTTCCCCATCCAGCCCCAATCCTATAAAACCTTATACTCCAATTTTTCTCCAGCAGTTGCGCAACGCCCGCCGCCCCAGCCTCCAATCGCCGATTCCGCAAGGCCCTAGTAGCAGGATGTCGTTGAGAAGCTGTGACCAACAGTTGAGGGACGTGAGCAGCAGCAGAAGCTCCGGTGAGAAATCGATGTGGCAATGGCATTTGCGATATCTTCAAATTCTGTGTCCTTAGTGGAGCTCAGAACAAAAGGCCGCACTTTGGAAGACGAGGGATGCACAAACCCAATGCATACACGGATCAATATCCTTCAGAAAAAAGCTAACGATTTACGTTAATAAAGCCCTGATGTTGTTGCCAAGAGTTATTCACGTGATCAAGACCAGTGCATAAGTACTGTATAATCTATATACTACCTTACTAGCCATATCGTAGTGTATTCTTTTCCATCCTTCATTACCAAGGCTATTTGGGACTAATCTCAGCAATATATAGTACATGAATCCTAAGTTATTACTTGTAAGGGGTATTGCAATGTAATCGAGTGGGCATTGACACCAACATGCGGGTTTGGAGAAGTCCTTAGCTCGAAGTACTAATCCGAGGGTAGTATTCTTGCAGTGAATGGATTCCTCAAGAGGCATTCTAAGTACACATTAAACCCAGCTCCTACCTTGGCATGAAATGCTTTCATGTTCCGGAACCGTTTCAGGTTCAGGTCCAGAAGACCGCCTCCCGCAGAGGTCAGACTAAGCACCTGGCCATATATTGCCATTCTTACCCTGTCGATTCCGGTACTCGTATGTGCTCCACCTTAGCAACGGCTCCTGCATATATAACATATGTATATGGGCATGCTTATGTTATTGTGACCAGAAGCTTTAATACTTTAATGTTTGGAGAACCTCTAGAACTCTGCTTATGTTGTTCGCATTCGAACCACGAGGTGAACATGACAAACTGGCCATTTGAGACATACTAGGTAACTAGACCTTTGAGTTTCCCCCATTGGGATCGCGCTAACCAGTCCCCTCAGACTAAGTTTCTCCGAGACATGTAGCTGAGTCGTGTGCGTAAGTAGCTGCAACCGACCTGTATGGTGACCTGTCAGTGGGAACATACATCCCATAAGCCGCTGGAAAGTGAACCATATTAGAGTAGGTACCGGTAGTCAGGTTGCAGGTATAGTACAACTCTTACAACTCTATCATGCATTTGTGGGCATTTTTTTTTGGCATCCTTTTCAAAGAAGCATGATGATACATATCACGCTCCTTCACCAGAGGCATACCTGATACGTATTTGGTGACCTTCTTAGTACTATAGAGCTCAAAATTAGAAGACACGCGCGCGAAGAGGATCATGCTAAAGTGTTAATACGAAATTCTGGTTACTTAATGCCCTGACACGGAGAGTGACTATAGCAGACGTGATAACAGTGCTCTACGAGCAAAAAACGCGGGGGGCTTGTGCCAACCAGACTACTCTACGAGCGGCTTGTGCCAACCCTGAGAGTCTGGGCACGAGAACACCAACCCTGGCGGCTTAGGGGATATGGCCAAAATTCTTAATCTAATTGACAAGCTACTTTTACCAGCGGTACAACGGCAGATCCACCAGTAGTGCGCTCGGTCAGAAGGTCTTGGTATGAGACTAACCAGTACTGCAGCGACTTGTTCACTAACGTAAGCACCAGTATGAGGCATGGGGAAACAACCAGACTACATATGAAACGTTCCATGAGGCTGTACCGGTGGATAGTCCAGGTGTGGCTCAGCCATGGAGCCACTCCTGATCGGCACTGCAAGGCGCTTCGGATAACTTCACTTCTCGTCCAAGTTTATCCGCAACACGACCATGTCGTATCGGCAGCAAATGTTTTTTTTTAGAGTTAAGGCCATCGGAAGTTGTGTGGGCAGGTTTATGAACAACATCTACCGAACCATTGAAGCCGCGTTCTGAAGTTGTGGTACAATCATTGGGGATTGGCAGATTTGATTGATGCAGATCGTCGCTTATGGAACTGCACTAAGTACGATACCGAATTCTATTCTATCTTTACATGCAAAACGCTAGCATGATGCGACAGGTTCGATCAACAGGTGACCAATCTTCTATTGTCTGTATAGTCTCATTATCATTCATAGCTGTCCTCTTTGTCTTCCCTTGGCCATTCAGAACAGTACATATACGTACTATGTCCATTAGCAATATGCAACGATTTCTCCGTCTTACCTCACCCGTGGCACGAATTTCATTTCACGATTTCCATTCTTCTCCCGGTTGAACTGGGCGTTATTCGGTGAACAAGTCTACTTGACTGTCTGACACTTACCGCCTTTCTGGTCATTCATCGCTCCATTGTCATTCATATTCCCAGCCGGTGTTTCAGCGATCAAGTATTATATGGTAAACATATTAGTCTAGTTGGGCAAACATCTAGGCCATTTGACCGGGCCACAATTAGGCAAAAATCACCAGGCCATCGAGGACAGGTCCTCGGTTGAGAAATACATAAGGACGTCGATTGACCAGCTATTGTCCTTTTTTTCCCTTTTATCTCAGTTACGTACAGGGAGGGTTATAGCAGGATTATAATACCTTTTTCGTCAAAAGCCACCTCTGTAGAGCTTGTTTGATACAAGATCGAAGAGTATAATTTTCAGAAATCTGCACTGAGTTCACGGCATTCCCCCTACATTAATTCAAAGTGTCATTCCCTACATACATATACCCAAAATCATAATGAAATATCTTACTTTCTTGAGCCTGGTTTTTAGCAGCCTCACCATCGTGAGCGCTCACACTTGGGTTGACAACATCAAGGTCACTGGAGGTGCTGGGCCAATTGATGGTTCGTTGGGATTCATCCGAGGTTATATAGGGCACAACGATGGGGCTAGCAGCTATAGGATAGACAAACCACAGCAGTCGGTTTACAAGGACAATCAACGGCAGTCAAACCAACCAAACCTCAAATTCCAGCGCTTGAAAGCCTCTCCAGGCTCCGAAATTACTGCAGAATGGCACGAGAACGGACACACCACCAACGATACTCCTGAAAATAATGCTCCGGATTACAACGCTGGAAAGGTTTACATGTACGGTACTACATTGCAGCCAAATCCAGACCTCACCTTGGAACAGATATGGAATTGGAAGGGAGATAGCACCTTGGAAGGTAGATTTCTTGGATCCTTCAATTACGACGACGGCATGTGTGCGGAAGAAGGTAGTCAGGGCAGGCCACTCGCTATTCCAAGGTGGGCTGCGGGCGGTGGAGGGCCTTGTAAGGGCAAATTTAACCTTCCTCAAGACCTTCCGCCTGGTAAACCATATACTGTTTTCTGGGTGTGGGATTTCAGTGGAAAGGTTCCAGGTGGACAGCATTTTGAGGTATGTTCTTCACTTTAGAAGCTTTTATAAAGATGAGATGCTAATTTTATTTTTGCTATACAGTGGTATACATCTGTTATGGACATTGATATCGTTGCAAAATCTGGCAAACATAACGAAGATATCCCACCTGTTGCAGAACTCCAACCTTACGAGGATGACGATGGTGCGGAAGACCCTAATGAGAAAGGCGATGACAAAGACGATGGAAAAGTTGGCAAGCGAGATGATGTGAGCGCAGAAGACGATGTCGAGGACGATGACGATGACGATGACGATGACGATGCCCATGACAATGATGAGGATGATACCATCGGTAAAATTGGCAAACGTGCCGTGGATGATGAGGGCGTGGAGGACGATGATACTGGAGATGTCGATGATGAGGACGACAAAGGCCCTGAGCAGCCACCACTCATCAAGCGCAGCGCAAAGTTCAGGGCTGCCTGGTGAATTTCCTATCGGCCACACTTGCCATGATGATTTTCTTAGTAGTATTTACGAGTTTTCTTGCTTCTTTAATTTACTTTGAGCGCTCGTCTGCATGACTATGTGGCTGGATTAGATTTTTAATTGTTTTTGTTTCATCTTTGCGAATATTGATTATTTTTGGGAATTGGCATCGATATCATGAGTTTTTATGTTTCTATGTGCTGGAGTGAGGTTTCTGGGCTGGGATTTGGATGGATTGCTTATGACATCGATAACTGTACATGAAACCTTTGACCAGTGGTTCTATTGGCTGCGTGTGAAGTGAAGTTAGTCAGGTTGGCACGTACTGATGCTCATATCTCCCAAAGTTGCAGTAACAGGCCATGCCCATTAGATCAAACTCCAAAATGGTCGCATTGTTAAAAAAAACTAAAAATAATATATTTAGCCTTATGTCAAATATATGTATGCCTCGACCCAACGTTGTGGGTGATACATAACGTGAGAATTGAACAAGGGGCTCTGTCGCTGATAATTGAGAAGTAGTGGCTAGTGCGGCGTTTATCTGCTGGCGGTGATGAGGTACCCTACAATGTGGCCATGGTAATAATGTAATCTGATGCTTTCACCCGAAATTTCGATTTCAGTCAGCAAGGAACTGGGTGGTTGCTAGAGCCATAAGATTATACCTAGTTAGTGAGCTATGTGCGGCTTGTGCCAACCTGCGAGGGGTAGTGCAACCAGACTAGTGCCAACCAGACTAAATAATAGACATCTTTACATGCAACCAGACTAGGACATCTTATTAAAATATCGTAACTCGCATCGAGCTTGCGTCATGGTGGGGTCTCCCGCTCCAATCCGAACTTAGATTTATCTCTTATAATAAACATCTTCACTGTCATGACCTAGTCTGGTTAAACACCCCCATGCGGTGTAGAGTTACTGCATATATACTGATGTCACCATATCATGCCGACACAGCTCATCTCTCAGCTCTCTCCCACAACCATTCATCAAAATCAAAACTGTCCTCCTTCTTTTTCATAGCAAGTTTCGTGCTCCACTTATTCCCCAGTACCTGAAAGGTGTGATAAGATTGTGGTCTTCTAGTAAGTTCTCGATTCCGTGCATGATCCTTCAACCCAGTCCCTAGATAGAAACACCTCGTTTTGACACACAATTCCATAAACGCCGAAGCTCTTGCCTGATCACCAGACCCAATGCAAAGTTGAAACGCATCATTATACACCCTCCCTAATTCCCCTTCGAGATTTTCCTGCGGGAATAATTCTAGCATCCTTCGAAGATTCTTCATAGCCCTCGCAGCATTCATGCCTGGCGAGAAACTCCCCCTGGCAAGCTCCCCATCCAGCATTGCTAGCTCGGTACGGCGAGCAACACTTTTGGCGTTTCCAGGGCTTGCACATGCATGACAACTGCAAATGAAGCCATACCGCCCTTGGAGCATCGTTCTTCGCATGGCGCAGGACTGGATTATCTCTTCAAAGGAGAGGTAGGACATAGTAATCTCCGCACCTTCGAGGATGACCTTTGTTGCATGAATTTCCAGCTTCTTGGTATTATAATTCCAAGAGTGAACAGCATTTGGAGAGCAACTGTGGTTGAACCGTGAAGCCAGCTCAAAGATGCCTGATTCATCATTGTCAGTGCCTAATCCGAAAGCATTTGTTTGCCAGATGCCTAAAAAAATGCCAGGCCTGGTTTTGGAATTGTGGAGCTCAAGAAATGCGACTTGTTTGGCTTTGGGAAGGGCTTTGACGGCTGTGGCTATAATAGTGTTTAGAGTTGATTCAGGGTGTTTGGTTCTGGTGAGAACTACTTCTGAAAAAAGTGCTGATGGGAGGGAAAATAACGGTTCTTCGGCGAGAGTTAGTGTGCCGGGCGACATTGCGGTTGTTGCAATCATCCCGTACCCCTTTTGTTCAATGGCGGTACATTGATATAGAGCCATGGCTGCAGCTTAGAATCTGCGAAAAGAGGGAGTTTTCGTAGTCTTTGCAAAAGCGCGTTGTGGTATAGTCTGGCTATAGTCTTGATAGCACCTGTGCTGAGGTGTTTGGAGTAATCGAATCTGGTAGGTAAAACGCTGATACTTCTAGCTGTTTGAACAGCAACAAACTCTTTACGTATCTGCTTTCTGGCAGTCCGTCCGTTGATATGGGCTAGTGAAACCCCTCAATTATTTCTTGCAAGTGGTGGAAATCGTGGACAGCATAATTTAGAGTGATCTCGCGGGCCTAGAGGAACTTATACGCGTTCCATATCTCCAGCACCATATGCATCTGGGCTGTAGGATCAAGTCTGTGGCCCCTTTCCAGCAGTAAACATGCCCAACCAGACCAAGTCACGGATACAAGCATTTCATGCATGCATGCCACCTGTCAATTTCTTGATTCCTAGGTCTGCTCTGTGCCGCCGGTCTATCCGCTTTGGAAAAGAATAGCGGAGTTTTCGATCCAAATCAATACATGTACTTCACTGACGGAGTGCCTAGTTCCTCGTAGCCATTTAGACTGCTCACGTGACATTATACTCATCTCTACGAGACAACCAGACTAGTACACATGTTTGTGTTTGACTATTTATTACGGGTGTCCTGAACGATGGTCAACTTGGAATTGTTTAACACCTCGTTCTTTATTATCTTTGTTCTCTTTGACAAGCGCTGCTGTGCTTTGTTACTGCTGTCACTGCTCTCTTTTGTTACTGTTGTCACTGCTCTTCTTTGTTACTGCTGTCGCTGCTGTCCTTTGTTGCAGCGGTCTATTTAGACCACTCAATAGTCCTGTCTGTATCGAAATGAATAATAGCAATTCAATCACACTCAATTATCCAACATTTATGCCCTCTCATACCCTGTAAAATACAACAGTTTGTGCACCAGTGATTGTTCACATGCCAATATGTACACTAGCCATATCTGGAAGTCACTGCCACATTGGGAAAGTAGTCTGGCGGGCACCGCCTCTCGTAGAGATTGTGGCAAAGTGCCCATACATCGGCCACTTCTTTCAACTTGCTCACTCAGCTTTCTGTCATTATCCCTAGCTACCACACTGCTAGTGGAAGCTGGGGCTACAGTGCAACTACTACCACTTAGTACGTGTTGGCCTTGTCCTTTGCTAAAATATGTTGAAAAGCACGTGAGTCAGCTGTTGCCACCTACATCATACAGCTGTTGCCACATACATCATACAATGTCATTGTGGCAGCCACTCACGTATCTCCAGCATTTCCTGCTTTCCAGTTATACTTACCTGTAATAGCAGTCATTAGCATTATCCCTTCGTGTATATAGAGAGCTCTGCTTGTTGCCTCTAGGAGAGGTAATATAATCGCATAGAATCATATAATCTCATACGCTCTCATATATACTCATACACTCGTATATTCATATATTCGTTCTGTCTTACCAGACACACATATCAGGTGAAGTGTTCCTTTATTGGCCATTCATCTGTTCATCCGCTGTCACGCCGTTATATGCAAGAACTGCATGACCTCTATTTTCAAGAAAATATAACCAGGGCCTATAGCACACACCAAGAGGTCCGCATACAAGGAATCTACAATCACTATGAGGGGCTCTGCTTCTAGAACTATTATTGAGACCATTACAAGAGAAAACCGAATGAAGACAAAAATTTTGCGGAAACAGTTTGAGCACCCAAAACCCAAAGTCATATTCAATATGAGAAACCTTTTCCTTTCAACAGAAGAACAAACATAAAACCCTGCTATAGACCTCTCCACCTAAATCAAAATAGACACCGCAGTCACATCAGGCTTCAATACATTATACTCAGTGCACTCCGGATCCAGTTCCGCGTTGTACTTGAGCACTATCTTGGCAAAGCCCACCAGCTCCAACCACAACCCCTTCGCTGCATCCATTATAGCCTGATCCTCCGCAGTTACTTGGTCGTTCTCTCCTGGTGGCTTGTGTGAAATATAGAGGCTACGGGCGTAGTTAATCAAGTTCTGCTCACTTGCCACTGTCATATTCAACAAATGAGGAATATGGGAAGCGAGCAGCCACGTTCTAGGAAGATGTATTGGTAATGCATTAGTGAATGCTTTCTCACGTATCTCACTCCAATCCTTCAGCGAAGTTGGGATGGGGGTGTAGAGTGCTGGCGGCTTGTTGATTACGAACACCTGATAGAATTCCTGGAGATAATTCACCGCTGTGTGCTGCGGCGACGCGATATGAATGCACATAGTCAAAATATCCACAAGTTGCTCGCGGGTGGTGATTTTTTTTGGGAAGTGCTTAAGACCACCCCCTTTCGAGTTTGTCATCTCCCAACACCACTTTTGGATATCGTTGTCCCGTCCCACAGTAAGAGGGTTGCGATAATGGGGCATCGTTGCATCTAGGTACGTGGAGACAAAGTTGTGGAGGATACCCCATAAGGTGTTGATATTTCGAGCGTATGCACAGTTCTTATACTTCAGCTGGTCAAGTTGTTCTGGAATAAACCCACGGGCGCGGAGGTCCTCAGGAACAGGAGTGAACTTGAAATTATCATACGCTTTAGCCGCGAACTTCATTAACTGTTCAGCCGTCATGCCCACGAGCGGAACCACTACTTGTGGTACAAGTGTACTTCTAGCTGCGGCGTTCAGGGACAACGTCTTTAGCCAATGGGGCTTGAGCAGACGATATATGTGATGCTCCTGTCCTGTTTTTTTATCGGTACCAAACGATCGATGAGCAGCAACGATGACGGCCTCTTCAATGAAGTGAGTGTGAACAAGGTGTACTGCAACCTCGTGCCTTGTCCAGTCAGCTGACTGAACGCACGTTTTTGCATATCGCCATGGCCAGTCCTCGCGTTGGTTCACTGTACTGTCAAGAGGGTTGAGACGCTTGTTGAAAGTAACAACTGAATTTCGTATATGTCGTGGGGGCGTTTTATTTGTTGGTGGAGATTCCCGATAGTCGAGTACAATTGATAATGGGTGAAGCTTGCCAACGAGCTTCTCGCCACTCGAGTACAAACGGAACAAGCAAACAGGCGCACATCCGTAGCGGGTTTCTCGCTTTCCCCATCTCCCAGGGTCCTGTGCCTCAAAATCGCGGTTCCAGGCGACTCCTGCAGAAGTGCGGAAGTCGCTGTAGTCTTGGATATACAATTCTTCAAGCTTTTGCGCATCTTTGAGCACTTCCACCATCGCGACATTTCCAGCATCTTCCGCTGCACACACAAACCGATCTATCCACAGTTGTGATGCCTTGGTCAAAGTTGCTGGATTCGGGCCGGTCAGGTGTTGTTGCGCGAATACAGAATCGGTGAACCAGTCAAGTTCTTTACGAACGGAGTCTCTTCTCTCCCCAATATTTGGTTTTGTATAGATACCTACATTCGATGCACGCAACTTTACATTCTGGTCCTCAACTTCCGCGATCGTTGCGTTTCTTCCCGGGGCATTATTTAGCCAACCTTCAATTTGCTCGGGAAAAATTTGCCCAAGAATAACTGCTGTTTTTAGGAAACGCATGGAGTTGAAAATGGCTTCAAGAGGCTGCTCGGTGGCCGCTCCGGCAAACTTTGGGAATACGTTAGCTAGGGCTGTCATGATGTGCTTTGGTATAAACCAGCCAAGGATCCACCAGAAGATTCCGATAATTAGGTATATTTTCGAAAGCGTGGGACTCTGATCCTCTTTGGGAATCTCAGAGAGATGGGGTGAGAAATCTTGGGTGGACCTGGGGAGCTTCCACTGGTAAAGTTTACACCTCTGTTCAACGCTGTAGGTTTGCGGGATGGACGGCTCATAATTGGCGATGTCGTAATAGGCTTCGTGCCTATGAAAAGCAGTCAGCCATGGTACACGCTATCAGGCTTACCACAGCAATGGAAAGAGACCAGCAGACCTTTCAATAACCCGTTTATAAAATTCTGTTGCTGCTACCGTCGTTCCCTTCAGCGTTCCCTTTTTCAAAGGCTTCCGATATAGAAACTCTAGGTCGTCCGCTAACTTGATTTTCCCATCTAGGAGGCTCTCAGTTACTCCGAATTGGAAACCAAATTGTTTAGCCCCATGGAAGGCTTTCATAGGAATAACATGATCTCGAGTTATAGGATCATTAGAGTTTAGGGCGGGAATGAACTCCGTGACGCTGGTAAGAGAATCACTGAAGACCCCTATGCTCCATTCATCTACTGGGTCTTCAATATCATCTTGACGGTAGTCTTCAACTAGGCGCTGTGACATTTTCGCTATGGAATTCTCTTGGATGGAAGAAAAGTATCGATAACTTAGGAGAGCTAGAAGCTGACTGCCAAACCTTCCATAGGGGCCAAGCTTAAAGAGGAGGGAAAGGAATAAAAGAGATGCCTGGATGTTCGAGAAAACAACCGACAAATCTTTGGAAAGTTGAGGGAATATATATTTCCACTAGGACCTTTTTACCAAGTATCAAGCCCTAAACCTAGCTCAAGGTTCACCTAAGTATTATGGATGGACTACATATATATAGCATACCTGCAATGTACTCTGCAAGTACATGATAACGTAGTGTGATTGAGTGAATATAAAAATGATATTCTGGGCATCAGGGTAAGTTCGCATACATTGACTACCATGATTAACTCATAGTCTGGTTGGCACAAGCCCCCACCAACCAGACTAATTAACTCAAATCTAGAAAAGGCCCAGATGCAGTGATTAAGTATGATGACCCTTTCATCCAAATTTCAGGTATGGCATTCACATGCAGCAGTCATGAACCCGATGTACGAAAGAGTGAACAATTGTTTAAGAGCGCTTTGTGCTACTGGAGGTTAAGTCTCAATCCATGGATACCACATCTAATATCAATCGGTACTCCCTTATGAACTTGAGCATGAGAACGTCAGGACCAAAAATCAGAGCAATCCTTGCTGTGGAGCTTTGATTTTTTACTGAAGCACGGTCCATGCTTGCTCGTATGCACCGCTTCTTGTGACGGTGCCCTCCGCAGCGACTGGTCCCATTACTGACTAACTCTAGCACATCTTTGCAATTCAATCCTGCACAGAAAATTTTCACCACTCGAACCACCATGAGGGAATGATAAGATAGCAATACTTGAAATGGCACTTGCATGTGATGAGAAGTCTGCAGCTGACCTCTGGGGCGTCGATATCAGGTATTGTTCTACTTATGAATGGACCTGAGCGGTTAATTTTCGTACGTTTTTCTCAATTGCATGGCTGTAAGCTCGGTGCTGCAGGGCAATTGTGATTGGTGTTAAGTGGAGAGCTTGTAGGCCACTTATTGGGCGCCCGTCTCAAGTGCGTAGTGAGTCTCCGCCATGCAAATTTATATTGCGTGCGTGTGCAGAGTAACTCAAACGAATCAACATTTAGTAATATTTTATTTTTGATATACAATCTATTTCCATCTACATACACATCTTACTGGTAAAAATGGTGCCGGAGTCCAGAGGCGAAATAAGCGAATAAAGTTCGAACTCTGAATGTGGACATTTGGACGAACGAAGGCTATTTGAAGCATATAGACTGTGGAGTTTAAGTTCACAGAGGTCAGATGTTCTCTTGGTGATACGAGAAAATGGAGATATTTTGTATTTCCCTCCATATTTGTCGCTAGACCTTTGCTACGTAAAAGAGTGGACAATGGATGTGTCAATTGAGAGGGAGAATTGATATCAAAAGGTGTGAAAAAATGGAAATAAGCTAGATTAATGACCAAAGAAGCGAACGAAAAACCCCAGCTTCCTTAAACTCCTTCTCATTCTTTCTGTCTGCTCTCCTCCTCCTACTCAGCCTTCTTCACAACGTTGATATATACTGTCCCCTCATCACAACCTTCTCCCTCTTCCCCAGTCTTACTTTCGGTATCGAAAGCATCTTCGTCCTTCCCAGCCTCGCTTAAGGCTTCTGAACCCTTTTGCTTTCCAATAGCGTTAGATGGCACGGGTGCCGCTGGATATCCCGGAGGGAATATACCCGCCTTTGGAGGATCAATTTTTTCCACACTCTCCGCCCACTCATCCTCCTCCGCTTCATACTGGCTCGGGGCATCGCTAAAGTACGATCTAGCAGGGCTATATTCTCGTTGATATGAAATCATAGCATCACGGGGGCATTCTACTCCCTGACAACGAGACAAGACCACTGCAAATGAAGAGAATGATTCTGGGGCAATCACGTTTGTTGCCACTTCAAGCTTGACTTCTCTTCTAATTTCGTCTTGATTTTCGCCGGGCTCGGCCATTCTGTAGGGATGTAGCCCCAGGCTTGTTGGGTTTGGTGTGAGAAGACTTATTTTCTCTGGGATAAAGGTCAATTCGACCTCTTCAATGGTCCAGGGTGTCTCAAAGGTTGCAGGGCTAGGAACGCATCCGCGGTGGGACGGTGGGAGAGTGTTGCGGCCTCTATAAGGGCGAGCATCAGGAAGACGAGTAGTGTCTTCAGAATCATATTCATAACGGTTTCCACAACGACTTCTATTGCGAGTGACAGTCTTCCTTGTTACCCGCTCTCCTTGATTTTGCTTTTCTGCCGAGGATTCGCCATCTTGTTCCCTTTCTCTCAGATACTGACGCTTGAGGTTAAGCAACTTCATCTGTTCTTCATTGCGCTTCATTTCCTTCTCAGATTTCTCCTTCTCCTCCTGCTGGATTGAGGCTTTCCAGTCCTTGACTAGTTTCTTCTTCTGTTCTTCGACTTCCGTGTTCAGTTTCCCTACATACTGTTCTAGGAAAGATAGCTGGTCCGAGGGCAAGCGGTAGAGGTTTACAAGGCCATCTCTGTTTCCCGGGTATCCCTTTGGTCCTGCCCCGGCATACCGGCCAGAGCATGAGCGGCCACCGAATTTACGGGCTGATCTGCTCGAGAGAGGGAAAACGTGAACAGTGGGGTTGGTCCAGTTGGACCCAGCGTTGTCTTTGAAGACATGAAGAGAGTAAAGACGACGAACTTCGTACCGTGAAGAAGACATGATATAGCTTAGTCTGGCGAACACAGTATAGATTCGTATTTCTTGGGTACGGGTATCTGGTCAACCGACTAATCTGGTATTGGTGGATGTAGATAGAAGACCCGAGAACATGAGGTAGAGGGTTAAAGCACTGGATACTTATCTATGCGCAAAGCGGCTCTTCGACGGGCGTTTAACGACGGTGTGTAGTTAGCTTCCCACCCTCAGATAAGCAGCAGCGTCGTCAGTCGCTATTCCAGGCTGAGGCTCCATCACGGCTTGCAATATCCGGAGAGGCATGCGTGCCGCAATTATTGCAGATCCTGATAGGTCTGACTATATGTTAGAGTCATAGCTGGGGATTATATGCAGCTCTGATGCAGTCCTGCACTTGAATCTGTATCTGTTAACGTTGACTTTGATCCAATTGGTAGGCAATAGGCAATAATGTTATACAACGTTACACAATGGCGGCCTGAATCACTAGTGAGCTTTAAGAGTCATGAAACTGAGCATTGATAAATATGTGATAAGCTATCTAGTAAGCAAGACACTTGTACATGTGAAAATGGTGTGTCTTATAACCAGATTATCTAGCGAGGGGTAGGTAGTTGCAAGACTGAGACACTTAGCGTTTTCACAGCACTGCAGCCCGCCCTGCAACCAGACTAGGTTTGACTTAGTTTGGCGCTCTCTACGAGAGGCTTGTGCCAACCCAGCACTTATGTAAATGTTTGGTTAGTCTCATACCAAGCCCCACCGAGGAGCATGAATTCGGGCTTTAATTGAAATATGTTTTTAGAGTACAGCTTATCTGATAAACCCAATCTCGGTTCAGCAACAGTATGTGCATAAGGCATAGATAGGCACAGTTCGATATCATGCAAAGTGATACATATCATGAAGCAGGTAATAGCCTCTCTACGAGAGGCAGTGCCCGCCAGACTAGTGATAGGTTATATATCGAGGGGATACTCCATGTTCCTTGGAACCGGTCCATATTCATCCATAATATATATGATCCCTTCTTCATCCTCACCGCTCCCCGTCATCTTGTCCTTCACAATCTCTGGCTGGGAAAATAAATGACCAAACAATAATCTGTCTACATCGACTCTCCTCGCGCGAGACGCATGATGTAGCACTTTCCAAACAACGGCTACCTCACCATTATTTTTTTCGGGTACACTTCCTGAATCGAGAACGACTAGCTCCATCTCATTCCACGTTCTCCTAGTGAACCCGCGATGTGCAAGTTGGCCTTGTCCCTTGTACACAGGCTTACCACTCCATATCTTGGGATCCGTGGCCGGCTGGGCATAGCGGACAAAACTACTGGGTAGATTCGAGCGCCCATCCTCACTGTCGTGACCTATATTTGGTACAATAAAAGTATACTCCCCTCGGGGAACATTAATATCACCCGTAAGCTTCGTGACCTCAAGCCGCTTGTTATACTTTCTAGGATGCTGAAAGAGAAGAAACTCCGGTCCATGGGTAAAGTAATCACCAAGCCAGACTCCACCGAGGTCTGTGTTTGCTTTTTCTGGTTCGATAGTTGAGGAGAGAGCTTGTCGAGTGTAGAGGGATGGATGGACTTTGGTGAAGAGGTCGACGGTTTGGAAAACCGAGCAGCTGGTAGGGGGAGCCCAAACGTTCGAGTTTTCCATTGACCTGTAGACATATACATGGTCAAAAGCAAAGCTCTCGTCCAGAGGCGTTAATGGAGGTTCTGGAAATAAAGAAGAGCAGTAAGTAGGTATAGCATTGCTGTCCGACCGCGGGAAGGCATGTGGGAGCTCTTGCGGACTTGTTACATTCACATCCCAGTCTGCCATGGAATGAGCACCACCCTTCCCTATTGGCGGTAGACGCACATACTCGCGAGACGGTATCATGGATGGTGGCCAGAGTGTGCGATCATGATTGTCTCTCACAGGTGTTCGTGGTGTAGTGGGAATACCCAGCTGTAGTTGAGATACGTCTAGTTGCTCATGTTCATCGCTGTCATCTTCTGAGTAGCTTGAAATATGATTGACTCCCTTGGGCCTGGCTGTAGTTTCGGCCCGCGGATCTCGGGGAACAAGCTTTACCCTACCCAGGCTGACAACACCTTCTTCTCCAGACTTCCAAGTATCTCCCGTCGCCCGATCCACCATTAATCCTGTTTTCTTGTCGTAATATGTATCCGGCCCACATACAATCTTCACCTTTGGGTCGTTCCCAAAGCACCTCACTTTCGGCCGCTTGAATGTAGCGATGCTGAGGGTTTGGTCATCATCCGAAATGTAGCCCCCCTCTCCTCCTGTCCCACTTCTAGGGCCATTCCACCCGCGTAGACCCACTAAAGGCACACCCTCTATATTTCCTGTTTGAGGGTTGTAGCGGAAAACATAGAGTGACCCCCCTATGCGTCGAGTAGAGAACCAGAGATGGGGAGCTAGGTAAAGATGTGGGCGAAGGGACACGTAAAGTTCCCGAAAGGACTTATATGGTGCAGGTGAGGATATTCGGAGTTGTGCCACGAAAGCATGCCATAGAGTGTCGTCTAGGGTCAGCTGTGAGAAGAAGGAGCATGTTTTAGCTAAGCTGCAGAGAGAAACAGGAGGTAGATATGTGAGGATCTGCAACAAAAGCTCTGTATAGCAAAGTATCAGCCCTAGGACTCAAAACTCGGAGTTGGTAGGAAATATGGAATCCTACCATTTGGGAGCGAGCACAGTCCAGTGCCGGATTCTGACACTGAAGCGGTCGTCGCCATGGATTCAAAGTCTTTTCCCTGACTATATCCGGCGGAGTAAAAGGAGCTGTGAGCTCAAGGTACGTCACTCTCTACCCGGGAAAAAGATCAAAGTGAAGGAGATCTCAAAAGGCAGATGTGTTGTTTATAACGACAGTGGCGGGTGTATATATGTGTATATAAATGTATGTACGAGAGGCGAGGAACAGTATTACATGTTACTAAGTACCTAACTTTACGTAAGTATTTAGTTTGGCGGGCATTACTGACTGCCCATATTGAAAGCCTAGTCTGGTTGATTGACGGCTTCATAGAGGGCTAATATACCCGTACTGTATAGGTATGTATTTACCTACTAGTCCTTCCATGTTACTGGTTCTACTTCCATGTGTGTCTTTGCGCCAAGACCGGACATTTAACTTTTGGTGTGTACCTCCGTAGTGTGGCGCCGTATACAAAACGATATGTATGCATTGCTTACTTAGATCTGCAAGGGCTGGTTGGTTCAACGCGTCGACCCCACGGTCTACACCTCGCTGACATCGATTTTACAAGTCTATCGGAGGATTTGGCAAGGACAGTCGCAGGCCGCTTTGGCAATATCGAGAACGGGACTGTCCAGAATGGAGCCATCGATGGTGATAGTTCTGTCAAGCTCGCCACCACCTATGGCTATATCTCAGGATGCCTACGAGAGCAATGGGACCGCCAAGAAGATGGGGTCAAGAAATGGCCTATCCACTCCGACAAAGTACCACAAGGACATCTGGAAGATGCCTTCATCTTCGCCGCTTCCATCACCAGGGGCGCTGTTGAGAGGCCTGTTACAGCCCAAGGCACGGAGAGTTAGCCAAAACAAGGTTGGAAAAAGTTTCAAAACTGCGAGGGAGTTACTGGAAACGGAAGAATTGAGAGGAGAACTGCTGTTTGCTGTCGATGACAGCCAGCAGGCAGAAAAGTACGCAGCTATTGTACCTGAAGAGATCACTACTCAACCAAAATCTGTTGGTGTGAAGAAGAGGGTACCAAAAAAGACTATAGCCAAGTCTGAAAAGAGGGTGAATAGGACAGAGACGGTATCCTCCCATTTCTCGAAGAAGAGCAAAATTTCCAGTGCAGGCAAAGGCTCGAAAAGTTTGTCACCTGTGGATCAAAACAAAACGGTCTCTTCGCATGCAGATGTACTGCAGTCGACGCAGGCAAGAAGTAAGGATGCTAAAGCGGGATTGGACGAGGTACCTATGCCACTTGTACCAGCAAGAAGGCGAGATTGGACCCCTGTCAAGAACACAGTACCGGTGGTGGAAATAATATCTTCACCTATGGTCCGGAGGACTGAATATGAAGCGAATCTTGGAGAAGCCGAGCCCGAAGATCTTACTACAGGAACAACGGATGAAAGCACCTCCTCGAAACAGAGCTTTGGAGACAAGATAGGGCTTTTCAAGTTTGATTCCAACAGTACATCTGCCCCCAGCACGGGAGCCAATTCGGGCCTTGCTAGATCATTGAGTTCGACATTGGGAACGACCAGACGGTGTATTCAGGTATGGTCCGTGCCTCGCTCTACACTATTTTTACTCAGGCTTATATTCCCATTTCAAGATTCTGGAAAAGCCGCATTTATCTCGGTCAATATCCTACCTCTCAAGCTCTGCCAAAGATTCTAGAAAGAAAGGCAGGAAAAAGGCAGAGACAATTACCGATCTGGCAACTGCTCAATACCGTACCGAGAAAGAAGAAAAGCCACAGCCACCTTCAATTGTTGACTTTCTCACGAAATGGTCACCTGAAGTTACTGTAAATGATACTAAACCTTCGGCAAAGAAACAAAAGAGAAATACAAAATATGAAGCTACGGCCGAGGGAAAGAAAGTCACAAATCGTAGGGGAGGCAAGAAAGCAATGAAAGAGAAAGTTGACGAACCCATAGAACTGCTTTCTCCACAGTCGGCTATAAGAAGGACGAATGAGCAGCAAATCATATTCGGGACTTTCTCCCAATTGACGGATGGCACAGTTGATACTATCCCAGATATTGAAGCATCAGGCACACATAAATTATCCAGCTATTTTGATCATAGGATTTCGTCAGACTCCCAGTTTAGTGGACTTGCAAAAGCTAGGAGTCCTCAAATGTACAATAATACTCTGGGCGAGGGCGCGGAAGCACTGGAGGAATTCTTGCACAGAGAGTTTGACGTCAGTGAGGCAACCAAGGCCAAAAGTGCCTTGAAACGTAAGGGCTTGTGGGAAGCCGCTTCCAGGAACGATGAGCTTGCAGGCATCGACTCTGTGAACCTGTCGAAGACGTCAAATGTTGACAATGAAGAATTCGAAATGTTGGAAATGTCGCTGCCTGTTGAACAGAAGCCGCGAAGAGGAAACGGTCAAGGGAGTAAGTCGGGGCCAGTAACACCCGAGTTTGAAGACTATGTGAAGAAAAGCGCGACGCCTTCAATGAAGAAAAGGAAGAGGGACCCTTGGAAGCTCTCCACAGAGGACTCAAAATCAATACCTCTTGCCGACGGAAGTGATGCTGAAGCTCCAGATATTGTTCCTGGCAAGGACAAGAAATCCTCCAAAAAAGCCACGACAGGTAGTCCACAGTCAAAGGAAACAACAAAGGGCAAAAGGGCAATATCTCCTGCGGAGTCAAAAGGTAAAAGGCGGGCAAAATCCCCACTTTCGTCGCTGCCTGTTGAACAGAAGACGCGAAGAGGAAACGGTCAAGGGAGTAAGTCGGGGCCAGTAACACCTGAGTTTGAAGACTGTGTGAAGAAAAGCGCGACGCCCTCAATGAAGAAAAGGAAGAGGGACCCTTGGAAGCTCTCCACAGAGGACTCAAAATCAATACATCTTGCCGACGGAAGTGATCCTGAAGCTCCAGATATTGTTCCTGGCAAGGGCAAGAAATCCCCCAAAAAAGCCACGACAGGTAGTCCACAGTCAAAGGAAACAACAAAGGGCAAAAGGGCAATATCTCCTGCGGAGTCAAAAGGTAAAGGGCGGGAAAAATCCCCACTTTCCTCGCCAACTCGTAAGCGCCATAGAAGCAGGAGCCCATCGAGACGGCCCGCTACTCCTTTCCTCTGTGGTCATAAAGCCAACAAAGTTATACACAGCTACATCTCCAAAGCCATTACAGCAGAGTATCGCTCCACAAACGATATAGTGAATTCATGGCACTACAAAATTCTAACATACGAGCCTATAATTTTAGAAGACTTCACAGCTTGGTTGAATACAGTTGGATTTGGAAATGTAGGTATGGATGATGAGGTTCCGCCATCCATAGTGAAAGAATGGGCAGAGGCGAGATCTGTTGTAAATGTTTGGAGAGAAACTCAGAATGGGACAGACAGGAAAAGATTCTAGCCCCAAATTTTGCGTCCACAGGTTTTTGTAGTCTGGTGTTTGGTACATATCCAGATTCACATGTATTAGTAGCACATTGCACTTTTTTTTCCTGTGTCGATAATGTTTCACATCTGAAGTTTGCATTTTTGGCTGCCAACGATGCTGGTTCATTTACTTCTTGTGATTTGTCCGGTTATGCCTGGAGTTGCGTCGCCCCATATATGACGACCTTGTATTGGGACATCACGTAACTAGGATTAGATACCACACCATCAACACGTTCTCACAGTTTCAGGCGATTTTGGTAATAAGCGCATCACGGATGCTCAGTCATCTCCAATAGTTGGTGAGACGAATCAAATATTGAGGCGGAGATCGATTCCGTCCTGGGCACTAGTGTTTTGAGGCGGTTGGTGTCTGAAACGGGGTAAAGCCTGAATCTGGTCTTGCTCGTTAAAGACTTTTTTCAAAGCTTCACATCCTGTGCCCAGGTTGTCAAGGCAGGATAGAGAATCTGATAAGTGAAGGACGATTATCAAGGGCAGGAAGCATGTGACTTTGAGGATGCTGCCAAGGCCTTACCTACAGTCACCCACACCGATTTCGTGTGAAAATTGGTTACCACTTGAAGGGCTATACCCTAGAATAGTTCTGAAGGCACACTGGCCTTACTGCCTGGCGGCACAGTCAGTATCACGACAGCATTCAGCGCCCTGCACAAACAAACACTCTTATAGCCTTCACCAAAGTTCTTGTGAGTACGATCTGCAGCACTAGATTGGAATTTGTGGAGGAGTGGTGATGGGAGAAAAGGCGGAATTTGGCTAATGGGATAGTCAGAGACAAAACCTCAACTCAGACAAGATGGAGAACGAAAAGGGAGAACTCGTTGACCTGTGAGTAGCGACCTCCAGGTCTGAGACTGGGCGTCAAAATCCACTTTTGAGGCTTTTTTTGCTTATGGCGCTTTTCGAACACAGCTACGTCCCACGAAAGTGCTCTGCCACCAACCGCATCATCAAGGTCCGACTCGACTCTCTACAATTCCCCCGTAGCTATCAACCTAACTAGTTTCTCTCCCCGATATAGGCCAAGGACCACGCTTCCATCCAAATCTCCATTGGCAAAGTTGATGAGAATGGCCGATACACCGGCAGTACCATCACATACGCTCTTTCCGGCTTCGTACGATCCCAAGGTGAGGCTGATGACTCCCTCAACCGACTTGCTCAGCGTGATGGTCTATTGAAGAGCGTCTGGAGCCCCTCAAGACAATACTAAGAAATGATCATCCTCGTTACTTAGTGTTGTCCGGGGTAGGAGGGATGGGGATTGGGGGACTCGGATGTCTGGTGGAGAAAAAGAGAATTTAGAAGGGGCCGCAAATACCAACCTATTCGAAATCTTCGTCCCAGCCAATATCAAGAATTCCGTTATGAATATGTTTACGCCGTGCTGTCCTAATGAGCGAGGTGACACGGTGGGTAAAAGGGTTGGTTAATTGTGTGGTGTTGGGTCTTTTTCCGGTTTTTTTGTTTCTACAGTTTTCGTATTTCTTTTGTCAAAGGGTTTCATCACAGTCTTCCTGCGGCCCTTCCACATGTTATTCTCTTGTGCTGCTGTTAAATAGCGGTACGGCCGAATGCAAAAAAAAGATGAGCAAAAACCTCCAATTGTGGCTTTACCTTGCCAGGCTGTATTATGCCTGTGGGGATAATGAGTTTTGGCCGACTATCCTTGCATTCATTATAATTTAGATTCTCTGTCGTCCTCCATGGCCGAGGTTGTGCGAGTCAAGACTACCTTGAGGCACGAGTGGGTAACATCCATACTCAAGCCCCCTTTGAGGGAGATACTCAGCTTACCATCCCCCTCCTCCCTTCATAGGGCCTGGAATAGCGGGATCGTAGAGCAGGTATCCTCTACTACAAACACCTACTTCCCACATGATAAGTATGTTGTCATTCTCGAAGGGGGCAGAGCAATTTCTCCTTTATCTTCTTCTACTCCTTCATCCAAGGACCAGGTGAGTGGGGGAAAGAGGTGGAAAATGAGGCCTGCTGAAGAGCTGCACTTTGTAAGTTAGTGGAGTGGAGCACAGATACGGGTCTTACATGCTAAATGTACCTTGTCTAATGAATTTGAGAATTTTTCTGATACTAGTAGACACTTTGTTATCTAAGAACATTTATACACCTTGTTCTAAGTTGATTTCACTCTTAGTGTCAGCCTCTGCTGCCCAATTTTGGGGGATGTCTTAGACACGCTGTATCTGGTTTCTACCAGGAAGGACTCAAATTGATTCACCCTCCATATCTGACGAGACGGGACTGCCTTGGCTGGCTCACATAAGTCCCCATAGTGCACTTCCGAGCATTGGAGCACTAGGGCTACAGAATCAAATCTCCCTACGAAGCATAATAGATACAGCGCGAGACAATATTACAAGAGTAAAGCCCTTGTCAACTTGCACTGCTGTTAAGTTGGATCCTTAATGAAACTCCTGAATTGATGCTATTAGGTCCTACAATTGTAATTGGGCATACAACAGTTACTAGGGCATTTCGGGGACATCTCCAGAGTGTATTACTAGTATTTCAGAAGGATTTTCTACACAATCTCTGTCGTATATCACGCTTACAGTAGGTTCAAAGAACGGTCAACAGCGAATGTTGAGGGTAACCAGGTCGCCCAACCAGAACAAGAATATACTAACTGTTTGTGAGGTTAAGTAGAGACCATATAGTAGTACCAACAGCGGGGGGGTTATCGAGGGCATTAAACCTTCTGCTTAACCAGGACTCTATCTCATGTGGTATATGGTGCTGGTGAATTTCACATTCAGATTAGATTTGGAACAGGCTCTGTAAGATATCGATTCTGTGACTAGGTAGCTTATACTTTGCACACTTGAGCAGTTACTCCCTACAAGCATTCTATTTGAATAGCTAGGAGCCGCAAGTCCCTAACACCCTCAGTGCCAACCTCACCCCAAAATGCAGTAACAGAATAGCCACCCCTCCTACTACCAGCCCCTGCAAGTAGAGGAATCGGCTAACAGTGAGCATTTTTCCCCCTCTGCACAAACATGCTGCCACTAGCTAGTGGTGGGACGGCCCTTTGAGTTTCTCCGACATTCGAACCGGTGGTCTTACGTTGCGGTCGAGGAGTGTTTGTTAAATTCCCGCTGGGCTAGGGAGTTTAGACTGACTGATTGGATTGATATGATTTGAAGTATAAAGGATAAGTTAGTAGCTGACACCAACTCGCTTTGGTAAATGATTTGTATCTCATGCAGAATTCTCTATATACCTCTTGATAAAAAACTCCAAATTTAAGACCGTTAAAAGCCTACCGCAAGATAAAGCCTTCAAAGGGTTTTATCAATAAAACGGAAAAAGGTGGTACCTAGGTACTTCAAGATGAAGGAGACTACGAGACAACCTACAAACAAGTTCCTCTTGCGCCGCTTTTCAAGCACCTTTTATAGCCCTAGCTAGATGATGTAAACTGGGCTGCTGTATGAAGGACGCCGTAGATCCGGGCTGTTCAATATGCCAGAGGTGTATATGTTGCCGCAGGAGCTCAGGTAACTCATGAACAGTCTGCATTATTAAAGCGGGCAACTCGATTTACCGATGGGGACGCATGCAAGTTCAAACATATAATACACGGTGAATCACTGCGCCACAATTCACTAAAACCAGCAGATATTTCTTATCGTTCATGCAGTCAATTTACAGGCATTGAGGATATGTCATGATGTGATTGTTATCTTGCGTGCAGCACCAAAAGCTTCTTCGTCGACAAGATGAAGAGTATATGATATGTCAAGGGCATAGTAGGTAACTGAGCACCCCTTCCCTGTCCGAGTTAACGAGTGAGGAACTCGGAATGAAAAAGCATACAAAGAAAATGAATAAAAAGAACTAATTGACAAAAAAGGAAACAAACGCAATGAAAATCAATTTATCAAAGAAGCAAAAAATGTGAGCAAAAAGTTGACAGCGTGTAAATAATACACAGCATCACACCTATCCCTCTTAGCAAAGCTCTCCATGAGAGTAATTCTCCCCTCCAGACCCCCATCATCGTCGAAGATTAAAGTAATCCGCACATCACATAAATTCGTATATAGCCCGCGAAGCGCTCTGTTCTCACCAAACAGCATGTTCCTTGGGTTTATTTCCACGGGACTCCATTACCCTTAAAAATAAAACTCCAATCAGTAAGAAGAGATGGCTAATCGCTGCATCTTCCATTTTAAAATTCCCGACCTCGACCCCTTTTGGTTTTCTTTTGGAGTAAGTCACCGTGGTGCAGGATTAGCAGTGTTGCTATCTTGAAAGTCGATGCCTAGGCCTGTGCATTCATCAGGTTGCTTAGCCGTAGTCGGTACATTTGCTGTGGGGGGTGACTTGTCATGTGGTAAATGTGAGGGAGATAAGGCGGTGGACGGAAGCGTCTCTGATATTGCTTCAGATGCCCGCTCCTTCCCTTTGCTTGATGTAGTCCCGTTCTGTCCAGCGTTTGTATCCCGGCCCTCCTCACCCTCGTCCACGAATCCCAGTCGTGAGTTCTTCCTCCTATGACCAGCCTCCCCTTCTCCAACTTCACCACTGTCCCGCCGTGGCCCGCTCCAACCTCCGCCATGTCCGGCTCGAGGAGTTTCATCACCAGTGCTGCTAACCATACTACCAGTTCTCGATTTATAACCGCTGTGACTCTCTTCCATTAAGGCTTGCTCCCGGGCCCTCTCCAATGCCTCAATTCTGTCCTCCCACCCTCCAGCCGTTGGCGTCTGTATTTGGCTGCTCAATCCCCCATACCCGCTTCTGCTGAGGGTCCTTGGTGGAGCTTGTTCCCCTGGTTGGTGCAAAGGGCCTGAATAAGGATGAACGTCTTGGGATGAGGTAGAGAACGTGGATACAACAGGTTTCATCCCGTTAGCATATCCTGATATGGGAGGAGAATTAGAGGTAGTCAGGTTAAGTTCAGAACCTTCCTCTTCATCCTCTTCAGTGCCGGGGCCCTCCACGAATAAAGGCTGCTGAATATCCCGCAACAAGCGCACGTATTCTTCTGGCACGAGCCCCGACTCCCTAGTCTTTGGATCTTCTGCAACAAGCCATCCCATTCCATGACGATAGCTAACCCAGATAACTTGACCCTCTACCAATCCTAATTCATTTTCATTCTCCTTTTGGAAATCAAATAGAGCAACTGCCTTTCCATGCATCTCCTCCGCTGGCGAGGCGATCGTGATAAAGTACTGATTCGACAATCTACTGGGGTCCCCAAAATCATCGTCCTCACCATCCTCCGAATACGCATCATCCTCTCCCTCTGAGAAGTACTCCTGATTGCCATTTCCATGAGAATATGGGCCACCCACTAAGTCCCCAGAACCTTGCTCACTTGTGTAATAACCTTGACCCCCCGGTTGATTATGGAATTCTCCACCAGGTTCCCCATCACTTATATCACCAAGGTGATTATTCCGAGACCCATGACCTCCTGCGGAAGCCTCATCGCTCCACCCCTCATTGAAGTCTCCAACAACTGCGTTCTTACTAGGTCTTCGAGAATAACCTTGGGAGCTTTGCATGTGCGCAGCTGAAGATTTATGTTTCCTGTGCTTTGAACTTATTACCACTGGGCTATGTAAATCAGGGTCCTCTAACCACGGGGGGCCATCTTCAAACTGCAGGGGTGGTAATTGATCTGCTTTTCCACTATGTTCGGTGCTTCCCTTCCTCGATCTCGAAGCCCAGTTCCCACTCCATCCTCCACTTCTCTCCTCTGTGCCGAACGAGGGATAGGCTGGGTCGCTGAGTCGCCTATACTGACTCGAAGAACCACCATATCCAAAGGTATTGCCACTGAACCATCCACCCCCATTAACACCAGCGTCGAGGAATTGGCTGCCTCGATGAGACGATGCTGGTGTATCGGCCGCCGGTTGAGAGCCATAATGAAGTGGATGTAGGTTAGGATAAGCAAAATCCCTCACCGAAGTATATGAGAGAGATGAAGGATATTGTGGTAAAAATGAATCCCTGTGGGACAGAGAAAATGAAAGAGAAGCAGTAGATAGTCTTGAAGAGGAATTAGGCGAGTATGCTGGTCTTTGACGTAGGTGTGAAGGAGACGGGGAGGTCGTCGAAAGAAGATTAGATGTAAAGGACGCTGTATTCGAAGGAGGTGAGGCACTATGCTGCATCGGGGCCGATGTCCGACTTATTTGTGGAGAAGCTGCAACTGGTTGAAGAGAGTCGAGTTGCGGAGATGGCACCGGCGAAGCTGCTGATGGTGCGAATGCAGTAGTAGCCATGTTTATGAACAATTGCTAATGCAATCCAAGCCACCATATGCCACCCTCAAACGTTGCGAAAGACCAAAATTATAGGGCGAATTGACGAATGAAAGTCCGAGACAACCGGTCGTTCTCGAGCCGACTGAATAAAATTGACAAAAGCGTGTCAAAATACACTGATTCTCTCGCTAGTCTTTTTCTCCCACCAACGTTCCTGGGATGCCTTTTGCAAACCTGACTGATAAAGACCGTGAAGGGCAGCACCAACTATAGCTGCGGCTCCTAATTTTGCAGGTACCTGCGACGATAGGCACTTGAACTGACTAAAGGGGCGCAGTAAGATCGTTCGGTTGTCAAGTTGCAGCCTGGTAGGGTATCGCCTGTGGTGCCCAGGACGTCGTCAAGGTGGATAAGATGAGCAGAAGGAATGCGACAGAAGGCACAAAGTTGAAAAGAATAGGATTTGCCAGATGTGTCTGGGTGTACAGGTGGGGTCCGAGAGGGTACTGTTCTAGTGCGCTTGCTGCACCACTGTACCTGCCTAAGTAGCTTTGTGACAGGGTCGATACCTGACCAGCGATATCAGTCAATGTCAGCGATAATACAGGTGCTTTCTATGTGCCCAAGGAGTTGACGGAAGAGGACAACAATCAGACGAGAGGTGGGGTGGAGGGGCGATATGAGTGGGACTGGAGTGGGGAGGTAAAGGTTTCATTCATAGCCGCGGGACTTACGCTACGTCTGGTAAAAGCTTTCTGGGAGACTTTGGTTAATACAACAGATGAGAAGTGGATCGTACGAGTATTTTGAGATTCTTTAATATTGATTTGACTGTAAGAGCAGGGCGAGCAAGTCAAGTAATAGGTACATCATCGAGGGATTTGACGATCAGGCCTAAAAAGCAGGCGCAAGTAATATGGCCGTCGACGCAATCAAACGGCCTGAAAAACCAAAATCAAATTCAAAATCGTGATCGAGCCATATGCATTTTCACCGCAATACTGCCCACCACACTTGTCAACAGGCGCTGGTACATATCCGAACCCATTCCTCTTGGTTTTGTTCCTGCCGTTTCAAAGTTCAAGCCCACAATAGTCCCCATCTGTCAGTCCCGCGTTTAACCATCCTGACCTGTGCCAATTCATACAGCCACCGTTGGCCTTTCTGTTCTCGTGCCTATACGCACTAAGTGATGCATTAAGCACATCCAGCTTGCAAGCAGCCTGGAGAGCCTGCACTTAAGCTGTTCAAGTTCGGAGTCGCACGAACCGACTACCTGACTCTTCAGCCCTTCTCCATGACCCAACTACCCCTCAGCAAATTTTGGGCACTTCAGCTGCTGCTATACAACACTGGAAATTATCCTATGAAATGCACCAACAAATTTGGTCCAGTTATCGTGGGGTTGCCTTTGACTGTCGTGGTTTCCATAAATAGACCTGAAACGATAGTCCCTTTTTGCTGCGTGGTCTTGGCGATCTCTCGCTTCCGGCTGCTAACTTGAAGTCTGGTTACTGTCACTTTTGGAGACATATGCAAGTCTAGAGCGTTTGTGGTCTAGTGTGGTCTCGTGCCGGTCTGGTGAGTCTCGTATGCTAGAGCTGGTTTGCGAGCTGTGGCTGGCTAGTCTTGCTGTGGCTGAACTAGCTGCTGTAAGCGCTTACCTCCATTCTAGAACTAACCATAAACAGAGCCGCGGGCTTGGCATAGCAGTTGGTCACGGCCTAAGAGTCTACAAAGAACTTTTCACCACACCGTCTACAACAACTTATCAAGCACCATTGCGACCCCAACTCACCCTTCGCGCCCGTCAACTACCCCAAGACCACTAATATACGTGAGTAGTACCCATCCCACCATGCTTTTTCTGCGCTGCTATTGTCCCTGTATGATGATCACTTTATATTGGAGCTGTCCTATAACATTCCGGCTTCATGAGGACACATCTTTATAATTACGCAACAATGTCTGATACCCATCGAGCACTCCGTCAAACGCTTCCTAGTTCTATCTGTCTGATTTTGTCACACATGTGCCGCTTCTGACATTCCAGATTTCTAGAAGAATTCTAGGTATCGCTATATATAGGGATACCGATTAGCGTAAACATCGGACTGAGGGAAGGAAGAAAAATTACCAGACCCAATGATTACCCCAGCATCTACTCTTCCGAAACTTGCACCTGCATGCCCTCAGGAATCAATTACTCCACAGGCAGAGAATGGCGATGAGCATGGGGTTGAGGATAGCAGAGAAGACGACAGAGAGAATAAAAACACTCCAGAACCAAAGGAATTTCTCTTAAAATTTTGCACTGTTTGTGCCAGTAATCAAAATCGGTAAGTACACCTATGTACTATTGATATGAATCCGCCTGCCATTGGCGTGTAGCATGCTTTACTGGTATAGCATTTCTTCTACTACTTGTTATGCTGTGAAACCGACATCGGAATTGTCCAGAATGCACAGAAGTTCGCTGCGGTTTCGTGGATAGATATGCATCATGAATACGATGTTGCCTTCGATAATATACTATAATTCGCATAATATATTCTTTCTACACTCCTTCATCGGCTCAACTATCCCTTTATATTATGTCTCTAGCCTTTGACATCATGGACATTCTAACCCGTCATGAGCAAGAATAGTTCCATGGAAGCCCATCTAGTTTTGTCTCTTCGCAAATACCCAGTCATTTCATTCGGTACTGGTTCTGCTGTCCGACTGCCAGGGCCTGCTATCGATAAGCCTAACATATATTCTTTCAATACCACAACTTACGACGAAATCTACAATGAACTCAAGAGCAAGGATCCTCGACTGTATACACTCAATGGGCTTTTGAATATGTTGGACCGCAATCGTCGGATCAAGGCGCGTCCTGAACGATGGCAAGACTGGAAAGTGGGCCAGCCCCGTCTTGGAGGTACTGGTGCCGTAGGTGAAGTCCAATCGGAGGAGGAAACCGGCGTTGAGGGCGGTGTGGTGGACGTTGTCATTACGTGCGAGGAACGATGCTGGGATGCGGTTGTCGACGACTTACACAACAGAGCAAGTCCGCTCAATAGGCCTGTTCATGTTATCAACGTGGATATCAAGGATAACCATGAGGAAGCAATTGTAGGAGGGAAGGGCATCTTGGATCTGGCTGACATGCTGACGGCAGCAGCGAAAGAAGAGAGGGAGAAAGCAGATACTGAGGGGAGGGGGTGGTCCAGGGAGACTGTTGATTTCAGAGTTCCGGATGTGCTGGCCGAATGGCAGACCAAGTGGCCAAACCTTCCGGTGGTGTGGACTTGCGGATTCTTCTGAGTGACCCAAAACCCTTCAGAGCAAAATATTGCGCGCGGTTCAATAAACAAGGAGAACGCAAGGCATGAGGATTTTGTATTGCTTACTTCTTATAAAGGCAATTTTTTCCTGCCTCTTTAGGTGTATGTTATAGGGTAGATTTCAGGCGTTAATGGTCATACCGTGGGTTCGGCACCAATCCAGTTTCAAAATATCCGTTCAATTGGTCTGGGTTCGATTCCGTTTTTATTGATTAGTATATGCAAGATATCTATTGGAAACGGGCGCTTTCTTTTTCAATGAATCAAGGTTATTTAACGCCTGCTGCTACCTAGGAGATGGTGTGCAAAAACATCATCACTCCAGAGATTCTGGGAGAAATTACCTGCAGGATCAACGGAGATTGTGAGGTTGAACTTGTCGCTGCTGATTGGTCGATCATGATAAATTGACATATCTTCTCCCGCGCGGCAATTGGGGCGTTGATGTCGATCTACCTGCCACGATCGTCACCGAGATCGATGTGTCTAATCATATGAAGAAAGGAAAAAGAAAGGAAAAAGGAACCAAGCAGAATGATGACAACCTCCGCTAAGACTTCATTCCTGGCTCGTCCCATTCCTGGCTAGTCCCAACAGTCATATGTAAGGTATTTGTGGTACTAATAATAATAGTGGAATATATCATCAATAGAACTTGAATGGTTTTATCTGATAGGCTCGGCTGTTACAACGGTTGTTCAATTTCAGAGCTGAAAGAGGCACTTTTATACTTTATTAACGTTAACCATGACTGCAGGGCATTTAATTTGCGATTGCTAAACTAGTATCCTTATACGATGTATACCAATCTCTCGGGTCCCTTGCATTAGGTGTGGAACTTAATGTGAAAAATAGTCTCGCTTAAAACTCTAAGCACCTATCCCTCCGTGATAGTGCTGATTGTATACTTGACGTACTTCAGCCGAATTGGGCGCAACACAAATTCCACGTCACAGGCTTTTGAAACAATCGGCCGATGTTAAATGCGATCAGGATTCCAGTACCAAATCCATTTAGGTGCAGTGGTCATAATCCTATTGCCACACACAAGCTTTTGGTGGTTGTATGCACCGGAAGGTTGACCGGGATCATGACGTCGGTTCGAGACTCATTCCCTACTTGTCTCGGTATTGTAGGCTCAAACAAAAGTCTTTTCGTGACACTCTGCCACAGAAGGCTAGCTGGGACCCCATCATTCTCCGCATATGAATTTAATAGAAGTAGGAGAAGGGGGATTCAATAACATGGAGTTATTCTATCTAAATAAACAAATTGCGCTTGTAGACCTGGATCTAAATAAAAAAAACCATCATGCAGTAGTTATCCCTAGTCTGGTTGGCACAACGATCAACCAGACTACATACAATCGTAAGATCATCTTATATACCCTTCTACGTCCTCATATCATTCAGCAAGGTTCTCATTGACGCAGCCAATCAAATGATTAGCATATTTAAAGTTTCCCCAACACTCTGACTGTCCATTGGTTCATCGCCATCCATTACTTTGGTCTCCAATGACTTCGTTAACAAGCTACGGTTTGATGCAGTTGCGCCGCTTTATTATTGGACTTGCTTGGCAAAAGCTTGTAGTTAAGTACGTAGGTAGGTAATCCGTAGTCTGATTGCACTCCTGGAGGGGTAGTGCAACCAGACTAGGTAATGGTAATCCGGTACCACAGCCCACCTGGGGTTCTGATTTGTGGTCGCGCAGCGCCGCTCGAGTACCCTCCTCAGGGTATGCTCTAGCTCTGTAGGACAATTCCTCTTCCTAGGATATTGTAGTTCCATTCCGGAAATTGGTTGGAGTTTGACGTTATACCACAGAAGATGCATTCCTCGGTTGATCTCGCGGATATATCGCGAAGTGGGTTAAATTTACGGGCTTTGATGGTATCTAGATTGTTTAAACCATATCCATCTGCCCTGACTCCAGAGCTGCTCCATTTTCTAACAGTCGCCCAGCGGCTTGGTCGATGTTTCTTCCTATTGGCGTCAGTCTAGGTGACTGCTACAAACTCCTCCAGCGGCCCTCCTTCGCCGCCAGTATCTTGAGTTATATCTTTTCCTTGTCATACTGCTTCCCTACGAGAATATGTACTTCATCGCCAAACCTTGACAAATACAGTATGCAAACATTGAAGCTGCATATGTAAAAAATATGCTTGCAGCCTGCAATTAGCCTCGCTCCCGGTCCTACAATGTACACATAGTCTGGCCGTCACACACAAAGGTGGTTTTTACATAAGCACGTGTTTAGCTTAGCAAATAATCCCCAGTGCTAGCCAAGAAATCCATTGCTCTCCAGGAGGGTGCCCGCCAGACTACGAATGAGGATGTATTGGTACGGGTGCCAACCAGACTAATTGGTACGATACCCCTCTGTCGACAACGCCTGGCGGGAACTAGCCGAGGCATCTCGTATAATCTAGGCCATCGATACTCGATGTATTGAGTTTTCTAGATCTAGCTGTACAGCTTCTCGTAGATGGTGAGAATTTGTTCTCGAGCGACATCCTACTAGAATGCATGGGGAGTGTTTTACCATTTGGGAAGTGGCTACCTAATTGGGAAATGCAAGGTTAAAATTTTGCCTGCCGCTTTATGTTTGCAATTTTCAATTCACTTATGCAATCCTCCACCAAAGTACTCTCCAGTCGTAACAAACCGTAGACGATACTCCATCATTTATCCGATAGCAGACATTGTCCCATCACAGCTCCAAGTGATGATCCGTTTGCTTCCACAATAGGTATATACCTTTTCTTCCCAACTTGACCTCGTCTTATTAATAAACTCCTTATCTGTTCTCGCCTTGAGGTCATCTGAAACAATTTGTTCTTCCCTGACTAGTCGTACCTTTTGTGTCCTGTCCACAAGATGAAATCTTCAAATACAGGAAGAATGATTAATAGAACCAAATTGTTCATATTGGCTTCTTTAAAGTCGAGGGGTGATCCATGTGATAACCTTCAGTTCTCAGATACCATAATATCTACCCATATACTTCGTCCTCCGTCGCCAGAACAGCCTTCGAGTCTTCATCAAGTGGGTACCCTTCTTGTACTAATATTTCATTGGCTGAAATCATCTTAGATGTGGATCCTGAAGCCTACCGTGTTTTCTTTTCCATTTCGTGTATGGTCATGGCGGAATATGCATTCTCCGGGTAGGTTGGGCTCTGATTATCATCGTCATCCTAGTCATCCTAGTCTCATGCCAAGACCCGTGTGGAGTGCTACAGAGTACTGACTAATCGATCAATATACACTTACTTAGCTCTATCTGGATAATCATATCCCGTAGGGTGCTGTTAGTCTGGTTGGCACAACAGCCCCACTACGTTTGTCTTCCTAGAGGGATTTTGCAAGCTTTCTTGTTGATGTTAAGTTTAAAGTTAGTAAGCAGAAATAGACCGAAAGTTAGCCAAGAAAGACAAAGAAGAGGTTTTGCACACTTTTATGTTAATGTTAAGTGGTAGTATTCTAGGTACGACCTGCACAACCAGTACGACCGACCCGCACAACCTACGACAGACCCGCACGACCCGCACGACCCGCACAACCCACACAGTGAAGTGGTAGATACTAGCTATGACTTCGGAATCAGCAATATCAGCAGCAACTCTAGCGATTGCAAGTGCAGTTGAGGCACAAAACATGGCTATCACACTGCTTCAGTGTCCGCGTTACCGACCGCCCTTACCACTCCACTCCCAGCCCCAGCAATTGGCTTCGATCAGTTTACAGACACCGAGTGTGTTGAGTACTTTCAATTTACACGGAGTCAGCTACATCAGATACTGCCGCATCTCGGCTTTGATCAAATTACCTATCGAAATAGACATCAGGCATTGCCTGGGGAGGCATTTTGTATATACGCACTCTACATTATAAGGAGTATTTTGGTCTTGAGAAGCCATATGTACAGTGATAGGCTGTTTGGATAGCTATACGTTGAGTAAGAGGCAATGCAAGAGGGGTAGACTTTTGGTATAATTATACCTCAAGGTGCAGCTATTTTTATTTACTAACAAGTCGTTGCCATAGTAACATCAGAAGTTGTCGGGTTGCTATGGCAACTTAACAAGAAAGGTTAAGTTGCAAAATCCCTCTAATATTGTTGTAACCAATATCAACACAAAGTATCATACCTGAACAATCATGAACAATTAAGGCCATGCAGGACGATGATGAACCAGACTATCACCAACTCCAAAATCGATTAGCCAGAACTCAGTTGAATATGCCAGTCATTTAATTGGCTGCTGCAATCGATCTAATATGATCCCCCTAGTGCAACCAATAGGCCAATGCCGGCCCATTAGGCGAACAAAGTACTAACTAACACACATCAGTAATGGTGCCTTCAGGCATATTGACAGCAGAAATCCCACTCCTCCTTATTCACAGAAGTGTTGGTTTTTTGTCAGAGGGGAGAATGAGTTCCATATGCATCTTCGCTGGGGCTGTCTCTATAATTATCGATTGGATCCCTTTTTACTGAATATCCAGATGTCCAACATCAGGGAAGACGTGCATGTGCTATTGGCCCTCTGGCCTCATGTCCCATTCTCTGGTAGTATCTTCCTTATGAGCGTGCGTGATAGACAAGACTTCTCTGTAAGGGATGAGGGTGACATCTTCCATGTCATGCTTCAATTTATAGAGAGCATTGGATATTTCTTCGTGAGCCACTATGTTCTGAATTGAATGGTACATCCGAGATATCGCCGTCTAGTTGATCGTCGGAGGATGGTGTTATTCGTTACCGTCAATTTCCTCTAAACTGTAAGAGTGAGATTACTGCATCCTTATTGTATCGACATTCCCGACCTTAGTAGCCAACAAGAGAGGTCTAGCTGTGGTTGATTGGTCGAGTTGCGATGACCCTTACATGGGAGCCATTGGTATGTGTATCCTGTGGCAATATTACTTGTGTTAATCCTCTAGAGGAAGGCAATGCAGCCGCCCAAGACATTTTAATACTGCATGACTCCCATAAGGCACCTCTATGAAGCAATATGGGTCACCGGACTGCCAAATGACATAGGTAGGTCTGCGGATGCAAAATCATAAGTAGCTATGTATATATTCTCTGGCTGCACCATGTACTGTCTACTGTTATCCCACGGCTCCTAGTTAGCGCTTTAATGTTTCAGTTCAACACTCTATCATGGCAACCAACCCATGTGCATCACATTACATAAGCAATCAGTAGAATTGGAAACCAACAGAATAGGAGTTGGTTGGTTTTCACCTCTGCATGCTCTGCGTCAACGAGTGAGCAGGTGGAAGCGTCGACAAACCGGTCCGTGTACCCACACGAGTCAGATGAATAATAATCTCGCCCGAACAGCTCTCTCGCCTGTATCTGTTGCCGGGAGTGACTGGTCTGGGATATCACGATACCAATCGATGCAGTCCAACAATTCCGAATACTTTTCAAACAGCGGAGGAGATGGCGGAGGGGGAAGCACTCAAACGGGACCACCAAGTCGCTCTGCCATTTTCAATGGAAATGGCCCGCCAGGTCCACCACCTTTACCGCAATATGGAGACATACACAATGGACCTAGGTCCCGGGATCCCCGAGATGGGGCTCCTTCACCACCATCTTCAGTTGCGAGGTCTTCAGATGGTGCCGGCTTGTACTCGGATTCTGGGTACGGTTCACTGAAGGGCATTGTACTTGAGGAGGAGCTTGCTATACATCATGCTGCGCTGAAAAGGTTACTTGCCCAGGACCTCTTGAACGATCGCAACCCAAAACAGAAAAGGGCTAGGGATAAACTTTTGCGTCTTTCAAAAGTTCAGTTTCAGGAGCTTTCAACAGATGTATATGACGAACTGCAAAGGCGCCAATTAGCGAACGATAGGCGGGACTCTGGATCAACGCCTCCATACTTGCTACCGAAGGAATCATTTCACCCAAAGAGAAACCAGGCTCGTATGAAGCTAAGCACATTGCCCGTACCGAGATTTCGAGACTTAGCAAAAGATGTATTTTACGAGCTGGAGAGACGATATCCTCATTTTCAGGATCCCAACGATATGCCAGTGAGCCCAACAGGAAGCATGACGAGTATGAGGAGCTTTCCCCAACCACTAGGACCAGGCAGAGTTGGAAGTCCCGGGCCAGGAAGGATGGGTTCTCCAGGGCCTAATGGAATGCGTAACGGGCCTCCGCAGGGCTATCCGCCGGGTAATCTCGGAATACCAGGTCCAGGAGGGCCATCGAATCAATTTGGACGACCACTACCGAAAACTTTCCAGTCTAATACAATTATTCCAAACAAGAGCACAATGGTAGAAGAAGATGATGATGATGCTGGACTGGATGACGATGACCCTTATGGATTGGATGACAATAAGAGGTCGACAAAGGATACACTATCTGGCATGATAGGACCTTCCGGAAGTAGTGAAGGCCCTATAGGTATGAAGAGGGAGAGTTCAAGCTCGAGGGTTAGAAGCCGAGCAGGGAGCATGAGGAGTATGAATGGCAGTATCAGTGGATCGCTTGGAGGAAATAGTGGGATTGAGGTAAGCCAATTGAGGCCAGCGTCGTCTCACTGCGCTTTGGCCTGGTTGCTGATATGCATTATAGGCAGATAAAAGGGTGATAGCGGACTATCAGTCCCAAGTCACGTCATTACAACAGCGGTTGGAGGATTTGGAGATTGCGCTGCGAGAAAAGGAAGCAGAAGCAATACGCATGAAAGATGAAGAGATGCAACGTGAATCAGTAAGCTACCACAGCACTGTATTACTCTGGCACGGGGTGACTAACGTAGTCGGACCAAAAAAGTCAATTCTGCAGGAACGCAAAGAATGGCAAGAAGATAAATTTGAGCTTGAATCCAAAATCGCCACATTGGAAAGTCAACAGGAGGCTTTAGGGCAAGAAATTTCAAAGGCGGAAGCTGACTATGAGACTACCGAGCAGTCACTTCAAAATCAAATTGAGAGCTTGAAGCTGGCCTTGGATAAGCAAGACCAGGGTAGTGGAGAGCCGAGGGGCGGCAGTGTGGATGGTGATTATGAAATCTTATTAGCGCAACATGAAGAGTTGAAGGCTGAGCTTCAGGAGCAACGAGAGGTGCGTGTTTTACAATTCCGCCTTGCCTAAGTCATTACTAATGAGCGGTACTTCTACAGGTTACTGAAGAGGTTCGGAAAGAAGCCACTGAATTTTTGAAAGAAATGAAAGAGCTTTCTGAGCGTAGTGCCGAGTCATGGGAACGAGAGGAGAAATTATCCCAGCAGATCAACAAGCTGCAAGATGAGGTGAAAGAATGGAAGAGCAGATATGCTCGGGCAAAGACCCAGCTCCGAAGTATACGTGCAACCTCGCTGGGTTTAGCATTGCAGCAGCCAGGGGTATCCTTAGCTGCTAGGGATGGTGGCTTCACTGACGCTAATGGAATCATCAAAGATGTCCATGTCACCAAATTCCAGATTGCGATTGATGATATGCTCCGAACAGCAAGAGGAGTGGACCCAGCGGTTGTCTTGGACCATATGAAGACAGTTGTGATGGCTGCTAGGGCAATCACAGAGAGCGTCGACCAAGCCACTGCCGCAACTCCAGGATTGGAAGATACCGATATCGTAGCTAAATTAAAATCGAGGGTGTCTGCCACGGCAAATAACCTCATCACGGCAGCTAAGAATCATGCCACGGCCAATGGGCTATCCCCTGTGTCCTTACTGGATGCCGCTGCTAGTCACTTGACTGCCAGTGTGGTTGAATTGGTAAAGAAGGTTAAGATCAGGCCTTCCCAGCCAGGAGAATTGAATGAAGTAGCAGATGAGCTAGCAAAAGACGACCCACGTATATCACAACACTCAAGGCAATACTCTGTCACTTCGTCCTCTACGCAAGGTTACGGGCAGAGCTCGATGCGCAGGGAGTCGACAAGAGACACTCCGGATCGACAAAGAACAGCCACCCCCACCAAATTCACTCCTCCTCCATCAGCACAACAATCCACACCACCGAAGTTTGCCACGCCTACAGCAGTGCCTCCTAGAATGAGCACGGATTCAGTGTACAGCTCGGCGAGCCCCCCAAGGCAGTCATCGAGGATAAGCAGCGGTGGCGCAAGTGGAAACGTAAGTTGGGGTAAGCGTGATGGACTTTCAATGATGTCTCCACCACGGGATATTCCCAAGGGACCACAGGGTCTTGGTATGAGGACTGAACAGAATAATGTTGAAGATCTGAAGGTAAATAGTCGCACAAAGTTTTTCAATATTCTTATCACCCTCGCCTTTGACTGACAAGACTGTAGTTATTCGTCGAGAATCACTTCGAGGGCATTGTTGAATCAATTCAAGCCCTTCTTGCTACTATTCGCTCGGATGGCGACATGGATACTCTTCGCAGCCAAATTTTTGAGATTGCAGATGTTGTAGGGAAAGTTGTCCACTCTACACAGTCTTCTATGTCCCTTACTGGGAACATGACGCTTCGCGAGAGAGGTCAAGTCACTGTTGGCAAACTGGGCGACTGCCGCACCAAGATGCTGGATATGGCGGATCAGGGTGAAGAAGTAATAGGTAGTGCCGGTAAAGAGTTTAAAGGGAAACTGGCTGGACTATCATTCGACATGGCCAGAGAAATCAAGGTATGATATTCCTTCCTTCTTGAAAATCGCTTAATACAGACACTTACCCTATGAGATCATAGGAGCTGGTCAAGACAGTGGAAGATATCGACACAGAGGCAAGGCAAGGTGGATATCAAGGTGGATATCAAGGACTAGACATCAATGTGCACGACGTCCTCAATGATGACGACTTACGATAAAGGCCATTCTGAGACGAATCACGGCGCTACATGGAAAGGGATTTTGTAATTTGCTATGCCTCCATGATAATTTTGATGCATTGATTCAATATGTGACCCTCGAGTCACGCGTTGGGCATCTGGAATCTGGAATACATTGGAATGGGGAAATTTTTTAAATTCATCAGTGTCTTCCTCCTACTTGATATTCCCCTTGTTCTCACGTTTCTATTTTCTTATCCTTCTAATTCTTGTATGAAAATTTTGTGGATTTTTGTTTTCCTAACACAACTGAGCTTTATACCCGTGGGGGATGATTACGAAGCCGTGAAAAAAAACTGGGAGGCGGTCTACTTGGGGCTCGAGATGTATCTCTCTCTAGCTTGTAGAGTCTCAACATAGAGAACTTTATGAGTACGTTATAAGCATACAGATCAAATGGTCAATAGGGGTCCCACTCTAGTCCCCGTATAAGCAAACAGCAGGGGATGCTAGATGCTGGTCCGGTGCTCCCCGCTGCACTTTTGTAATCAAGCTATACTTCTTGAATTCATGTGGAGGGAGGCAACCAGGAGTGAATGCTTCTTTGAGATATTCCACCCTAAGCCAATTAGTTATACTTATAGGAAATAGGTTCCTGGTACTGCCAAGTAATCTCGGGGAAGACTGCTTCAAGTAATGCTGCTTCGAGTTTGGCCGTAAATGAGGATCGATTGTTTTCCTGTGCAGCTGCTCCCATCCATATCGATATATTAAGACAGGAACAAGCACATGCCGCCACGCACGCCTCACACACCGTGCATTTACAGTGAGGCCTGCAATGCTTATTTTGAATTCCATTTGGTTGCGCGGCAGCTGGATTAGTGCACCCGAAGCAGGAATTTCAACGGTTCAGCCGCTTCTATCGTAGTACAGTATGCACAAAAGACTCCTGAGCTGGTTTCGTATGTATGTGTGTATGTGTATATTTGCGCGCGTGTGTGTGTGTGTGTGTGTGTGTGTGTGTGTGTGTGTGTGTTTGTGTGTGTGTTTGTTTTTATGTTTTATTTAGGCTCTTCGGTAACTATTGTATGTGCAATTGATGCTAAGTTCGTTTCCTGTTTCAAGCTCAAGGAATTTTTGGGCCAGATTTATGGTCAACATCGCCAGCCTCCAGCAAGCAGGTGAACAAGGCATCATCGTCCCCAACCCAGGTCGCAAATCGAACAAGGGGGCACATCCCCACTTCATGCATCAGGTGTTGTTTGTGCTGACCGTCTGACGTTCGACTTGTCACGATCGAGCAGACGCCAAAGAGAGACATTCCGGCCGGGTTCGAGATTACGGTTCGACCTGCGAGAGACCAATAGAACGCGCAGAAACACCGAAACTTGGTCCGAGCAAAAAGAAAATGGCATCGACCTTGCATCCTCAGCCTTTGAGTATTCACAAAAGGGAATAACGTTCCCGCCCAATCTGCCAGCTTACTCGAGAATCTAGCCCTTTCCGTGAACCTATCGCTCCCGCTCGTTTGGTCACCAGGGGGCAGGTAAGGGAAGCAGAAATTAATCCGACACAAGCTTTCAATTTACACTACCTACATACGGTCAGCCCAAATTCTTAAAGGCACGGGAAGCTCCTTTCGAACCTTCCTTGGGCGAGCGATTTGCGGGGTCACTACCGATTCCTAGATTCCTATAATTCATTTTTCCTGCTTCGACGCCGCAAAAGACGTAATAACTTGGAAACGGTGCCTGCAATACCCATTGTCGCTCACGCGCTCCTGCTTGTCCAGACCGTCGACAGAGCAGTTTCGCGAAGCTTGGAGTGCAAGATTTCGATACCAGTAAGGCCGTGAGAGACCCAAACAGCTGGGAAGACGAACCGCACCCATTACGCTCGTTTAACAGCCAATACTTATCTAACTATGCCTCCAAAGAGGCAGACCCCGGGAGTCAGCCCGGTTGCGGGAATGGCCCCAGGAATAAATGAGAATATTGAGTTTCACTCAGCAGACGAATTCACGAGGTCGGTAAAACGCAAGTTATCGAGCTCGACAAGAACAGGACAGGCTTGTGATCGGTGTAAGGTATGAGTGTCGATCGCGACTTCAATGATTGTGAGCTATGGTTGACAGGATGCGTTCTTAGGTGAGGAAAATACGATGCGATGGCTTACCAGGTGGTTGCTCTCCATGCATGCAGAACCGAACAGAGTGTCGCACGACCGACCGAATATCGCAACGTGCAATGCCTCGTGGGTATGTGGAAAACCTTGAGGCAAAAGTTGGTGCTTTGGAAACGAGGGTGAGGGAATTGGAAGCTAGTCTGGTGCTGGAAAGGAGTTCTCGTGGCGATCATGGGGGTGTGAACGGTGGAAAAAAGCATGATGGATCGAGTTTGCGCAATGGAGGCGACATATACAATTCAACCAACAGAACAAAACCTGGTATGAATGGCAACAGGAGTATCAAAATTCACCCAGAGGTCCGGGACAGCACATGCCCGGGAGACGACAAGATTAGAGGATTCCGGGCTGGCTGTTATTATCTAGGATCATCATCTGGGGCCTCTACTCTACATAGTATGAGAGATACAGCACTATCTGTTTTGGGAGTTGAGATTGATCTTTCAGATGTGGACCCCGCGGATATCAACCATCCTGGAATAGAGGATGGCATTGGCGAGTCTTACGCTAGTTGCCTAAGCTCTATGTTTGGCGTGAACCCTAAGGTTCCTCAAGACTTAGAGCTTCCATCGAAAGCAGAGTGTATGGAATGCGCCGAATGGTTCTTCGCATTCTCGTACTCATACCTACCAATAGTACATCGCCAAACATTTATGAAGCAGGTCGGTGTACATAGCCCTGGTCCCTTGTTGTCACTACTGATTGCTTCGTGAGTAGCTCGAGCGGTTATATGACGATCGGGACTATAAACCAACTCCTGGTGTCTTGGTCCAAGTTCACATGGTGGTCGCTATCTGCTACTGGCAGACTGGCACCCGCGGACGCTCGAAGGAGTGTACAGAGAAACTGAAGAAGTCCTATGAGCATTATCATTTCTCGCTAACACATTTCTACCAACTACTCCACTCCGCTTCGTTGGAAGACTTGCAAGCTCTTGGTTTAATACTTCAGCATATTCGATCATTCAGAAAACCTGGTGCCTGCTGGTTCATAGCACGACTAGTAGTGTCAATGGCGGTCGAACTAGGGCTCCATCGTTCGTCGAAAAAATGGCGTGCGCCTGATCGCAAGATTGACTATATTGAAGAGGAAATGAGAAAGAGGGTTTGGTGGTGCTTATATGTGATAGAAGTGAACCTCTGCACCAAGCTCGGGAGGCCAGTTGGCATCACGGATGGGGACTGTGACATAGAGTTGCCAGAGAGAATTGACGACGAATATCTCACAGCCGAAGGGTATCTTCCACGGCCTGAAGGTGTGGAAGGTTGCAGCTTTGATGTAGGCATAGAGATGTTCAAGGTCATACCATTATATATAGAAACCAACGCGTCTCTTTATGCCGTAGCAAGACCGGATAGAGACAAGTACGTGGACTTGGTGGAGCAGCTGGAGAAGAGGCTGATACAGTGGAGGAACCAAGTACCAAAGTGGATATCACACGAATCGTCCAGGGTTGATCACCGATATCAAGCACTCACCCTTGACCTCTGGTTTCATGAGTGAGTTATCTTTCTATTGGTGGGACTGAGCATTACTAACGAATGTGTTCAGAGCTCGTATTCTAATGAGGCACCCATCTTTGAGCCTTTCACCATCACCTACATTCAATAAGGCAAGTGTGAAAATGTGTGTTGAATCGTCTCGAGAGATATTACGCCTCACCGATAAAATCAGAAAAGAAAACAGCTATTTGGATGCGACATGGTACACTATCACCCAGCAATTGCTTGCTGCATTGACAATTCTGTTCTCAATGTGGAAAAAGGGTGAGCAGGAGGTCACACAAGAGGAAATTAACCAAGTTAAAGTCGATATGGATCTTTGTGAAGAGATCATGGGTGAACTAGGCGCATTACTTGGTTGGTATTCCCACGTGTCACCAATTTCCGATTTGTGCACTAATATATGGTTAAGGTACAGGCTCTCCAAACTCATTGCGCGACATTGTCCGGAGGTTAACCCAGGGCACACTCGAGTATCTCTACCAACGGCAAAGGAATAACCAACAGAGTGTCATTGCTAAAACTAATCGCAACCTACAGGGAGCTGGTGGTTCCGTGCTAAGTCCATCGTCACCATCATATTACCCCCTCACCTCCAGTATGGCTTCAGGCGGCTACACAATACCGTCATCGAATCTACAGCCACCAAAGTTGAGTTCGCAACTTCTCTCTCCTCTTGACACGGACCGACTAAACCGAATGCCCTCACCATCTCAGCAAATCTATGTACCCACCTCCCAACCACTATCAGCTCCGCCTCAGCAGCAACAAGCATACGTTGTCGACCAACTCTCTATGCCGGAAAATAACACCTACGACACCAACAACTATGCTTCCCAACAGCAACAGCAGCAACCTCACCACCAGAGCACATACTACCAGCAACCTCAGCCTCGCCAAGATCCTCTCCACATGAACCATTTATCTCATCCCCATCATAATTCGCACCATAATCCTCACGCATCAGTATTTCCCTGGCCATACCCTGGGTCAGATTGGCAGAAATACGCGGAATATGTTAGCACGATTGATATGGACACAAACCCGCATGCACCCAGTTTGGTCCAGGCGGGGCTAGAGGGACTGATGAATCTCAGTGCGGATAATAATTTGTTGAATGCGGCGGTGGCGGCGGTGGCGGCCAGTAGGGCGGAGGAGGTTGAGAGGGAGCAAGTTAGCGCGGCGGCGGGGGGGTGGTTATTCGGTAACGGGGAGAGAGGAGTCGAGGAGGAGTAGTTCTGGAGGACAAGTGGAAGGAAGACGTTGGTGAGGGTAGTGGTCAGTTCATGAGACTAGGTAATGGGTTGCTTTTAGGCTTGCGGTATTACTTGTTTGGTTATTAAGTTTTTTTATTGTTCATCTTACCCTTTTCCGGTTGATTGATTCAGTTATAGCGGATCTTCAATGTCCCCAGCTGGAGCTGCGATTTTTTAATTTCTCATTTGTCCTTGAATTTCCTCCGTTCGATATACCTAATGCAGGCACGCTAGTCCTTTTATACCTTTTTATTTCAGGTCAGTAAAGAAACAATATCCCCCCTTCGTTTATTCGACATAAAACGTCGTTTCCTTAATTTTTGATATTTAGTCTTGTTGGCACTCTGATAACTTTTTATTTAAATTTTATCTCTTATGTGTTCCGTTGGTCTTGTTTTGGGTGTTGCGAAGAATAGGTTGGTCTTTTTTATTCGTATGTTATTTGGCAGGCGTTTCGTATTAGTATTAGTATACAACTAGGAGCTGAGACTCCTTTGGTTTATTAGTTTAGTTGTTTAGTTTAGTAGTTTATTTTGGGAGGAAAGGAAGGTGGAAATGGGGATGTGGAATTAGTTAGTCTAATTACAGCCAGTTTGTTTGGGTATATGTGTACTGTACAGGACAGGGTTGGGCGGGTATCTAGTTCTTGAATCTTATAACATGTGTGGGCGGGAGTTTCTTTCCTTTTGCTGTATGATGGTGTAGGAATTTGAATAGATCTGTTCTACATATAGTACTAGCTGGGAGGTGTATGAATGGCCTTTTTATATATATATATAAAAAGATTTTGAGAGTCCCAAATTTAATCCAAGGGAACACCTTTCGGGATTATGGAAAGTCCATTGGAAACAATCTCGCAGCTGTCAACTTCTATCCTTACTTACGTTGGTTGCAGGATTGCGCTCTTATATCTGTTCAAGAAAACGTCTGATTAATACTGTCCCAATCAATGCCTATGCCATAGTCTAGAAAAAATGATAACACAATTCAGACTTTGCATTAGGCCCACCCTTTCTTGAGTGAGTAATGTTTTTTTTAAGGAAGTGGGATTGAGGGTAACACCACACATGATCAACCCAGCAACTTTTGGTTTTTTTGCTCAGGGAATGTTTTGGCGTTATCATTTTCATAAATACTCATGATGTATAAATCACCATCGACTTTGCGAAATAGTATTGCTTGGATGTATACTAAGAATGTAAATGTATATACTCAAGTATCTAATATACACTATACAAACTCCACACCCGATCTCTTGCCCTCCCACCTCTACAGCCTCTCTCATCTTAATCTTCCCCTCCCAACACCCTCCACACTGCATCCAATTACTCCAACAACCCGAATAACTCCAAACAATGGTTAACCTCGCCATGCCATGTAATGATGTGTTACGAAAAAAGATACGGTATGGTACGAAATGGATGCATTCCATTTTCCTTCTCTATCCCTTCCCCTGCACACCTCGGCCAACTTTATATAAACATAACTTATCAAAGAAACAAAAACAGCATGCAAAAGCCGCGCCCATCAATCAACACAAACTATCCATAAGAAAAAAAAGGAAAAGGATGGAATAATGAATACCCGCACGACGCCGCAGCAAATACGTAAGATAAATTTCCTAACCGAAAAGTGCCCAAAGAAAAATTGCTGAGGCGACACGATGGGAATGTAAGGTATAGCTAGAGCAAATAGAAATATAGTCAAGAAAGAAGATAAAGCCCCCAAAAGCCACCATAAGTAATTGTAGAAAGCACAAAAATATTTTTAAAAAAAAAAAAAAAAGTAAACTCCATGTGCAGAGGTAGGAAGGATAGTTCCCAGCGTCTTAAAAGCAATGAGGAAAGAAATTAATACAGCGAAGAGATAAAGCAGGGCAAAGGCAGGATGGAATGGGAGAGAGAAGAAGAGGGAAGGAGGATGAGCCTTTTGTAAGTTCCAATTTATATATACTCATCACCCACGCCTAGCGTTTGATGACCCTTCACCAAAATTATCCTCCCACCCCTCTCCATCCAAATCGACCTCTCCCTCCCCCCTTTGCTCATTTTCCTCCCAACTCACCCCACTCCCACTTCCATTCGCACTCCCACTCCCACTTCCACTTCCTTCCGTATCCTGCATATCCACATCCACCTCCTCCTCCCCCAAATTCCAAAACCAATACCCCCCCTTCCCCCTCTCAAATCTCCTTTCTGGCCCCTCCACCTCCCCACTATAAAACCTATCCACATGACACGCCAAATAATGCGACGCGAGCTCCGCCCCTGTCATTTTGACCTGTTGCGGATCACTAATTAACCTTCTAGGTATGGTAGGGAAGCTGGCTGCTGTTTCCGCGGTATATAATTTTGGGAGGTATTGTGCTAGGACGGCTTCGGTAGATGTGTGAGTATGCTTGTGTCGTTTTTGGCGGGAGGGGGAGGGCAGGGAGAGGGGGGTGGGGTAGGCAGAGGCGAGGGTACCTATTGGGTGGGAGGGTAGTGGCTGAGAGGTGAATGATGAGGGGGATTGTGAGTTGGAGGGTAGTGGTGATTGTGACAGGAATGGTAATGGCGACTGTGAACTGGAGGATAATGAATCCTGTAATATAGAGGGTAATAGTGTTTGTGAACTAGAGGATGTCGGCACAAGTGACCTCGAGACTGGTGAACTGATGGATGACTGTTGCTGTGGACTGAAAGATGAGACTTCTCGTGCGGCATCTATACTTCCCTCTCCGTCAATACTGCTGGGCTCTCGCTCCGAATCCCCGAGGTCAGCTAAATCCCGCTTCCGTTTCCGTCTTTCCAGATCGACCTTTTGTAAGTCCCCACTCTCTCTCAGCTTCTTATCCATACATATCTGACAATATCCGAACATGAGCTTGTCATCCGCCTGCATCCCTCTATGATCCCAACCAGCCCCAAGCCTAACAAATCTCTCCTCGTGGTATTTAAAGACTGCAGACTTTATCGCTGCGGGCACATCACTCCCCTTAATTATCTTCTTACCGCCCTGTATCAAGAAAGGTTTGCCCTCTTTATCAACTGCATACTTCTTTGGCCCTTGATAAGTCTCATCAGGTACAATATCAAATTGTGGAAGAACATCTTTCTTAGCAATATCGACACACCATACTTTCGTCCTGGGCTTCTTGCACCACCGGTTTATCACTTCAACAGACTTAATTATTTCCAACCCATACACATAGTCCTCCATCTTTTCCACAGGAAAAATGGCACGGAATCCAGTGAATTCAGGGTCTTTGGAATAAACTTCCACTGCGGCCTGCTGTACTGCTTCCCGGGTTTTGTCTTTATATTCTGATAGCGCATTTTTGACCTCCTTATACTTTGCATCGTATGTGCGTTCAATGTCATGTATGCTTGTAAATTTTGTGTCTGGTGGGAGTACGCGAAGGACGTCTGGCAGCCAGCAGGCGTATTGCACAGATCCGTTTTTCCGCCGAAATCTCACAAATCGGTACGCATTATCTTCGAGCTTCAAGAACCGCATCTTTGGTCGGTCTAGCCGAACACATCATCAGTATCGTAAGCAAAGTGTAGGTAAACATCTTGACGTACTAATGGTCATATCATCAAAACAAAATGTGCACAGACGCATTTTTATGCTACCAAAGTATTTGCTCTCTGTAAACGATCCAACGCAGCAGACCTGACAGCCCCGCTTCTCTTTGAGGTTTGATTGAATTCGCTCAAAGTACTTGAAATTAGCGTCATACTTATAGAGCTGCTCTTTGTGTTTGCTAGAGCCTCGCACTGAATCTGCACTTCGATTCAAGAGATTTAACCGCCATAGTGTATCCCAGAAAGGCAACTGGCTCAGCTCTGGAGGCACTGAGTCTGCAACTTCCGACTCCGACGGGGTAGGCTTCGGCGGCGGACCATAGTGGACGATGTAGTCCTTATATGTAGTCTTGAACCAGAAGAGATTATTCTCTGGCCCGAATAGATGATAGAGCTGCGGATGCACTAGTCGCAGGTTATATGCGTCGGCGGCGTGGGTCTCGTTGGCGATCTGCGTCAAGATCTCCGGAGGGAGGTCGAGGAAGCTTGTCGACGTCCGGCTCCTCGAAGGGGAGAGCAGTTGCTCCTCAGCAACAGGCAGGCTCGGAGAGTGAAGAGCCGGTGATTGCTGGATGATTGTCTCTTGGAGCAGAGACTCTGATGAGCTCATCTCTAGGGAGAGAGTGGGAGAAGGCAGGGCGGGGGGAGGAAGTGGTTGATAATTGTGGATAAACGACAGTTTATCGAACCGAGCACAGGTTTGTGAGCCGTGTCGATGCTGCAGGCAACCGGTCGGCGTTAGCTTCGTGAGGCTGCGGATCTGCACGAGAGAGACAGTGAATGCGACTCTCGTGTTCACATTTGAAGTTGCCTGGGGGGGGGGAATGCTTTCGTATGCCTTAAGTAGACACAGCCCGGAGGTGAAAAAGAGGGGACGATCGGGAGATTGAGCAGACTGGAGAGCAGACGTAGCTGCTGCAGTAGCTTTTGTTCGTGACCCTTGCCCTTGCCGGTGCCTACAGGCTGCGATCCATGGGCGGAAACGTGTATATTGAATGTAGATTGGCGGAGATATATATATATGCAGAACGACACCCTATTGGCAGGCTGGCAGCCGGCAATGGCCCAGTCGCTCGCTGCACGGGAGGACTCGGTTTTGTCGCACTGATTGAGTTCCTAATCCAAGGGCCTATGGATGCATAACCCAGTAGGTACCGGCAGGTGGTTCTGCGACTTGCTATTTTACCAGAGCATGACATGGCCATGACATGTGGAGCACTGCGCGGCAGCTGGACCCTTCAATTACTGTTAACTTCCCACTAACGCGCGATTTCCTGCGTTCTGCATATTCTGCTGCGGTTTGCACTCTGCATATGCCAGCAGCTGCATGCATGCTTCGATAGGTATGCATGCAGTCTTCTATGCATGCTCTGCAGCTCCCGTCTCCTTTGGGCAATGCGCCATCCTGCATGCGGTTGCGCACAACCCGATCAGCGACGCAGCCCCAGGGACGTACTCGTACACAACGGGATACCAGATTGATATATGCCATCCATCCCAGCTCAGTCCATCCCATACCACCTCGACTCTTTCCCAGGCTCCCCCACAAAGAGGCTCTACTTGCATGTCAGAATAATTACAGCTGTAACGGCATTTCCAGCTCCCCATAGACATAGCTACAGTACATAGCTACAGTACCCCCGCAACCCCACCACCAACATAGCCCATGACCAAGGATCGTCGACCGCTTCTCGGCGGCTACGACGAGCAGCGGCGCTCGCTTCTAAAGCGTGCCATTCATGGGCCCTCGTCCCGGACATACCATAGAACGACTCTTCGCATCGCGCGTTTCACATCTATTGTACTCTCAGTCTTAGCTCTCTACGCGGCCATTGGCGTGTTCCTCGCCCTTGATGTCAGCATCACGGACCCTAGTACATGGTGTCTACGACTGCCTTACAAGCATTGGCCCCATCAAGAGCACCCCATCGAATATTGGGAACATATAGTAACTTCATACCCCAAGGCAGACAGGGCGAAGGAATGGAGTAGGTACTACACCTCCGGGCCACATCTCGGTGGACAAAACTACAGCCAGGCATTATGGACAAAAGATAAGTTTGAGGAGCTAGGATTCGACACAAAAATCGAGGCCTATGACATCTACGTCAATTATCCCGTAGGGCACCGTCTCGCTCTGCTGGAGAAGCACGATGGCGACTACAAGGTGAAGTACGAAGCAAAGCTCGAAGAGCCTGTCATAGCAAAGGACACGACTAGTGGACTCAAGGACAGGATTCCTACTTTTCACGGATACTCCGCAAGGTACTTCACCTCTCTAGCCCCCATTTCTTACTCGAAGTTAACTTTCCCTCTCAGTGGGAACGTCACCGGGCCCCTCGTCTTTGCTAATTACGGCACTTTCTCTGACTACGATACCCTCCTCTCCCATAACGTCACCATCGAAGGGTCCATCATAATCGTCAAATACGGTGGCATCTTCCGCGGTCTCAAAGTCAAGCGAGCCCAAGAACTCGGCGCCCTCGGTGTAATCATCTACTCCGACCCCGCCGACGACTTCGGCATCACCCCCGAAGCCGGCTATGAAGAATACCCGGAAGGCCCCGCACGGCACCACCAATCCGTCCAACGTGGAAGTGTGCAATTCCTCAGCTTTGGCCCGGGGGACCCAACAACTCCCGGATACCCCTCTAAACCAGGCTGCCCACGGCAAGAACCCCACCACGCCACCCCCAAGATCCCCTCAATCCCAATCTCCTACGACGACGCTATCCCACTCCTCCGCGCACTCAATTCCTACGGCCCACTAGCAAAAGACCTTGGCTGGACCCCTGGCGGCCTCGAATACAGAGATGTCAAATACAACATCGGCCCCACCGCGCCCAACCTCTCAGTCAACCTCTACAACGAACAATCTTACACAATCACACCCATGTGGAATGTCATCGCCCGTCTCCCGGGCACCCTCGGCTCCACAGAGGGAGTCGTCGTTGCAGGTAACCACCGTGATGCCTGGATCGCCGGCGGCGCAGGCGACCCCAATTCCGGCACAGCTGCACTCCTCGAAGTCGCTGGTGCTCTGTCGAAAATGGCAAGTATGGGATGGAAACCAATTCGTGATATCATCCTCGCGAGCTGGGACGGAGAGGAATATGGCCTACTTGGTTCCACAGAATGGGTCGAAGACCACAAATCCTACCTCTCCAAAAACGCAGTAGCATACATTAACCTTGATGTCGGTGCTACCGGATCACACTTCAAAGTTGCCGCAAACCCACTCCTCTTCGACCTCTTCCACGAACTCAATTCCCGCGTTCCCGTTGGCCAACCTAGCGAGGGGAAGACAATTGAGAATAGTGGATGGAATGGCAAGATTAGAACGCTCGGCAGCGGAAGTGATTATACTGCTTTCCAGGATTTCCTAGGCATCCCAAGTTCGGATATGGGCTTTGCGAATAGGCTCCAGGATGCAGTGTGGATGTATCATTCGAATTATGATAGTTTTAGCTGGATGGAGATGTTTGGGGATAAGGAGTTTGTGCATCATGAGGCGGTGGCGAGGCTGTGGGGGGCTCTCATATTACATTTGTCAAGCAGAGATATTTTGCCAATGAATGTTACAAGGTATGCGGAGGAGTTGGAGGGGTATTTGGCGGGGGTGAAGAATGAGGCTGATGAGGAGCATCACCAGTCCTTGGAGATGTTTTCTGCTAAGGGGATGAAGTATGATGAGGAGGTGGAGCTGGATATTTATGGCAACCCGAGCTCGTTCTCTTATTCTCCCCCGAAGAACTATAAGAGACATGATTGGAAAGATAGTGATGATGATAAAGACCCATTCACTCTGAAACCTCTCTCCCACCTTTTCTCCACCCTCACCGCTCACGCCTCCCGCTTCGAAAACTCCCTCCATCATCTCTCGTCCTTAATCCAGCTCTACCTCACCCAAATGCAGGAACCATCTTGGAGAAATTACTTTAACCGCTTGATCCTTTGGCGACGTGTCGCATCTGCGAATAGGGTTATTAGGAAGTTTGACCGAGCATGGGTCGATAAAGATGGCCTTGGGGGAGGGAGGCAGTGGTTTAAACATGTGGTGTTTGCGCCCGGGAGGTGGACAGGGTATGCGGGGGCAGTGTTACCAGGATTGGGGGAGGCATGGGAGGATGGGGATTTAACGGGTTGGGAGAGGAGTAAGAGGGTCTTGGAGGAGGCGGTGGAGAGGGCGGAGAGTGTTCTTGAGGAGTTTAGAGAGGGGTGTGGGAGAGATGGGGAGATGAAGTAGGGGTTGATGTATTTTTGCTTTTTATAGCTTCTCTAGTAAGGTGTTGAGACGCCAGGGCTTATTTATATTGAGGCTTACACCCAACATTTTTTTTCTACAGTACTTATACAAGAAACTATCTTCAGGAAACAAATATTGCTTCCCCAAACGTAAAGACATGCAATAAAATTTTAACGACTTATTCTTGTACTCAAACGTGCAATTCAATTGAGACCATGCCCATGATGTACTAACTTCAGGGTAACCTGACTACACTTAGTACTTACTTCGATATGAACTCCTTGACCATCTCCTCCCGACTACAAGATGCCGATTGAGCGCAGATACCGTAACTGGCAATGTAGGGAGAGTAGATGATATCCCACAACCCAGCCAAGACTACCGTTTGTTGTCTGTTTCCTGAACAATATCCTTCTGTATATGTTGACAAGCTCTCTGTATGTTGTGCTGTCTCTGCTGTATTTACAACAATAATAGCAACACCAGTTGCCATGAAGCCAGGGGTAGGAAGTAGAATCAGATAAGATCCGAAGCGATTAGTTCTGGTTGGCACCAGCAGGAGCGCTAACCGAAATATCAGCATCACAAGGCAAAACCGTATTAGAAGAGTAGAATGGATATAGCCTGTATATTGATTATGACCCGCTATTGGGACACAGGTTACATGAGGTAGTAGCCTGCTCTTTTTTTTTTTTTTTTTTTTTTTAAAAAAAAAAAAAAATTCAGGACATGGAAAAATGGAACCGACTGCCATCAGATGACTGTTCTAGTTGAGAGGATCTCTGATGACACTAAAAATTTTCGCCACTGCCATTCTGTTGCTCTAGTATGTAAAGAGCGTGCCTACAATATTCTCAGAGTAGTAGTCTACAGGGTGCTTTGAATAATAATAAGAACTTCTGGACCAATGACTACAGGGTAACTAGCTGTGCTGAGCTTGAGGGGCAGTGCATCGTAGTAACATGACTAGCCGGAGGCTAGCACTGCAGTACATGCACTGTTAGGTGTGTACACACACTCCACATATTCTCATGGTTCTAGGTAAGGAAGCATATAGTTTCTTGATACACTTACGACACTAAAGGAAGCATTGAAAGTCTCACGACAATAAGTCACTTTGGCACTGCACTGCTACTGAGCTTCGGACCCGAAGTAAATAATAAGGTATCTACCCCACTTATGAAAAATACTCCACCAGAATTATCGATTCCACTGGAGATCGATTCACTCCTCATGCAACTAAATCACCTACATCCGTAATGGGTACGTATTGTCTGAACATAAGCACTACATGTATGCGGATAGTTTGGATTCCACTTCATAAATATACAAGGGCTTCGGTAGTCTTGTTTCATTCGGTTCTTACACCCACTAGCCGAAATTGAATGGTAGTCCTTTGATACTGCGAGCTTAGGGTAACCGAGCCGCGCTTAATAGCTATTGTTAGTGTTATACCTAACGATAACTATCCTAGGCTGAGACGATATTTCTTTCTGCGAGACATCTTTTCCATCCTCCACTACCAAGGCCATTTGGTATTAGTCTCAGTAATAACCTCACTGACTAAGCTGAACCTCTGCTGAGGACCAAAACCCTGCTGTTAAGGGCGAGGCAGGATTTGGTGTTTGTTTTATACTCCACTTTTGATATTGCTTTCGGCAAGTATTAATAAAATCCATGAGTAAGTCATAGAACTCTTACAGAACCTGGCGGGCACTTCGACTCCTGCTACATACAGCTTCCTAAACTCAGGGTAACACCCCTCCACCCCACTAAGTATCTGGGCATCTACATTTGTTTCCTCACACCTAAGAATCCAAAAAGGGACTCAAATCATAGGTACATATATCATTAGTCTCTGCCTAGTCCTCTCTTCGATTGGGCACGAGTCTGCTCTTTGGTAGATCCAGCTTATAATCATTAATCCACCCTTAATTAGCAATACAATCTCCGACTAACCAGAACCCAAAACCCTCCCACACCCCTTCCTACCATGCATATAACTATTTACCCACTAGAAGAAAAATTAACAGCACACGATGCAAACCATGAGTTAATTTTATCCCGCTTAAGTAATGATGAAAACATCCAATGAAAAATGAAACTCCTAATACTCCTAATGTAGAATGATAACTTGGCTAAACGATGTCTCCAAACATATCATGTCATTAAAGCCAAATAGTGGCGAGGCTAAGGCGAGGCTAAGGGCGTCCTATAAGCCCACAGATCAAAGTTGGTGAATGCCCATAGCTATCTTTTTTCCCTCCTCCCTCGCCACTTTCTGCCTCCTCAGCCAGCTCCTCTAATGCCCCTTCACATCCCCCCCCCTTCTTTACTCACTCACTATCAGACGATCTCCTCCTCCTCCCCTTCTCCGTAACAAACACTACCCTCGGTCTTGTCACCAGCCTCACCCCCATCCCCAAAATCCCAAACCCAATCCCTCCTCTCTTCTTCCCCTTTCCCTTCGGTATCCCCACAGGGCCACCTCTTCCCCAACACCTCTCAACCCCCCCCGCCTCCAACCACCCCGCCAAATTCTTACACTGACTAACATCCAACTCCCACAAGTCACAGCACCCCTCCACCACGGCTTCGACCCCAACGCCTGTCACCCTAACACACCCCCTAACACTCAACTTCCTCAGCTCCAATAAATGCAGCCCCACGGCCCTCAAACTCTGATCCGAGACCGCCGATCCACAAAAACTCAAATCCAGAGTTTCCAGCCCGGGACATCCCAAAGATAGCACCTCCGTCGCCGTATCACTTAACGCACAACAAAATGACAAATCCAAATGCTTCAACCCCCTAGCCGCAGTCGTCAAAAACACAATTGCAGAATCAGTGAGGTACGTACAATCCGCTAAACACAAACTAGTAAGACGGTCAAACCGCGCCATACTCCAATGCTGAAAGCCGGTATCAGTGATTGTTGTACATCTGGTGAGATCAATATGTTCTAGTCTCTTCGAGGCATGAGCTGCAAGGTGAGACATAGTCCTATCTGTAACATGTTTACAGTAGGACAAAGTGAGTCTTCGAAGATTTGGACACCCAATGACCGTTCCTGGGGGAGGGTGGGCTGGAGGAAGAAGCTGCGGGGGAGGCGGCGGGGGCGGAGGGGGAAGTGCTTGAGGAGGAGGGATGTACTGGGATGGATTCGAAGCACCGTTTTGGGCACCGTGACCATTTGTAAGTCCCGCAGCCGCAGCGGCAACTGCTTGTTGTTGCTGCTGTTGTTGAGCGGCAACGGCAGCTGCCCGGTGCTGAAGGTATGTTTGCTGTTGCTCATAGTACAAGGCCTGGTAGTCAGGTATTACCCACCCCACAACCCTCGCCAATAAGGTATCACTGACTTTCCTGCAATTACTCAAATCAATCTCTTCCAGCTCTTTTGCGCGGTTCGACATCTCGAGTATAGCCTGCCCGGTGATATCCCAAACTGATTTCATTTTCCATTTTTTCACATTTTTGCCACAATTTTGAGCGAGGTATACGAAGCCTTCGTCAGTCAAATGAAAGCAATTGCTTATATCAATAGTTTCAGGCCGATGTCCAACAAAGGGTGCTATCGATGAGGTGACTACTGCGTCGGTCACAAGACGGTTATATTTTCTGAGGTCCAACTCCTTCATTAGGGATGGGCTTGTAGTGAGGAGCTTAGACCAGTGGGTTGAAACCTGCCGTAGGCGCATCAGCTCGTGGAGCTTCAGATTTTTGAATATCTCAATCAGTATGTCGTCTCTAAATGAGCCTATATTGAACCGGGAGGGTTTCCGTGAGAGTATTCGAGCACGTTTGACAGATGTGTGATGTTCTGGCGGAGTTGTCGCATGCTTGCTGAGTTTCGACGGAGAGGGTGGAGCTCTTGAGAAAGGATTTGAGAAATTTGGCACTTCAGATGATACCGGAGAAACTGTCCTTAAAGTAGGAGAGGTTGGGGTTTGCTGCCCTGGATTTGGTGGTGCCAATGACCCACGACGGGATTTGGACCTCACTGCCTCATCAAAATCCATTGACAATAGGAATGGGTCAGGATCGAACGGTTCTACAACGTGCCTATTTCCGCCGTTGGGTGCAGTTTCTCTCAGAGGCGAGGACGGACGGGTTAATGTCAATTGAGGAGTATCCGATATATCGAGATTTTCCATTGACCTATTAGCCGATGGCGGTGCATCGCTCATTAATATATTCTCAGGATCCCCGTCCAATCGAGTTTTGGCCGTCATCTCCACTTGATGCTGCACTTCTGGAGGGCATCTCGTCCATAACTCTGCTAAGGTATTTCCACTTATGACCAAACATTCAACATATGACACACTCCTCACAGTGGCAGTCCGTCTCGGTGCATACGACAATCCTGCCACCTCACCGAAATATTGCCCTTTTTTCAGTCGCGCCTTGACTCTGTTTTTTGAGGGATCAAGAGGATTCTCGTCAATAACCTCAACTTCGCCCCTGACAATAAAGAAAATGTCACGTCCCATTGAAGCTTGTTGCACAAGGGTATTAAAAGGAGCAAAAGTTTTTGGTTGGGCGCTTAATCCAAGAAAATGTAAAACATCTGGGGGCAAACTAGCAAACAGCGGAAGTTCCTTCAACAGTTGACGGACGTATACCATTCCAGCTTCTAGCGCAGAATTCGATATCCACTCACTGGCAGGATTTATTCCAACCTGTCCCCAATTGCCGATCACATTATGATGCAACTCGGGCGTCTCGGCCATTCTGACATCTCCATCTGCGGACCTTTTAACCCCTCCTGCCGACGAGCTTTCCCTCTCCTGCTTCTTCCTATTCAATAACATCAATCTCTCCTCTGCTTCATCTCTTATCACCCTTTCCACCTCTGGAAACTTAGGCAATTCCAGACGCAAAGCTTCTTTGCTCAGCACCACTAATAAACATCTACTTTTTGCAATGATAGTTGCTGTACGGGGTATCTCCATTAATATCCCAATCTCGCCAAAAAACGCGCCTGCTTTCAGCTCTGCGAATGTACTCTCTCCATCTCGGGACGTCACCACGACAACTCCCCTAACTAGCCAATACATTGCTTTGGCTTCATCTCCCTCAGTAATTATATAATCCCGTGGCGAGTGTGTCTGGGGACGAAGGTGCTTTGCGACCTCTGTGAGGAATGAATCAGGAGCTGATTGGAAGAGAGGAAATGAGCGCAGGCGCTCCAATAAATCCAAAGGCATGCCATTCTGTGTCGTCAATGGTGATGGACGGATTGGCTTCGTTGGATTAGTCGCAGAATCAAAGGAACGAAGCATTTCGATGGCGTTAGCATCCTGCTCGGCGCCTGGGGACGAGGGCGGTGGTGACAACAGTGACATTCTATGCCGGCGATGCATCTTCATCTTTGTGTAGTTCGCGGGGAAATGTCCGCCAAAAGCTTATATCAAGAAGGGGTGAAAGTTATTGATAATATGTCTGCTGCCCTCAGCTTCGCATCTAGAGTAACAATAGTTACAAATCAAATTATAGAAGTCGTGCAGCGTATGGTGGTGTGAATAGGGCACAAATAATGTTGAACCAGTACAGTTGAAATGGTATGACGCTGAATGTCAATGAAAATCCAATTCCAAGCTGTAGTTACGCAATGGCAATAGATACTTCTCCCCCACAAGACCGTAGGCCACAGGAACTGATGCACTGAAAACGCAACGGTTCCTTATGCCCTATTTCACGGTTGCTTCAAGTTGTATCTTTCCCGTTCTTACTTAACGCTTGTCGATCGTGTGACCAGGCTGCAGCGGCTCCGCTGAGTTTCGATTTAATTGGGAATCCGGAAGGATAAATTACTTCAGTGTTTGGGTTCGTGAGTCCGAGAGCTATGATCAACATCAACGCATGTGTGTGAATTGGATTTGTTCGAGTGCAGAAGAAACGTATGTGCGTGATGGCGAGCTTCGGTTAGCCTTCTAGAAGCTTGTTTGACTAGATCAACAGGGGTGCGGTTTCCCCTTCGCACTTGCGTCCACTGGTATCTCGAGCCAATCACAATGAGTGATTGGGAAATGATATGAAACGGCTGCGGAATGTACTTAAGAACGGAAATTCTCTGTGGGGTGCTGAGGGAGTGTAGGTACTCTGGCTACCTATATTGTAGTACCAGACTGCCTATATTGATAGTCTAGCGCTATATTGAGGGATGTCGCAAGCGCCTGACGGGTAAGTCTGGTTCTGGCGGGTACGGCCGGCGGGGGGCTTTATCCGACGATTAGATAGTGAGTGCAGCGTTGTGTCCGGATCCCATACTCGTATGAGCATCTACCGCCTGGGTCTTGAGTTGGTGCGTGTAGAGAGTTCTCTAAGCTGTAGAAGAGTGACTCGTCAAGTCCGCTATCATGTTAAGGGAAAGGAATACCACCTGAGGCTACACAATGAAATTGAGCAGCCGACGCAGTGAGGCGTCTAGCCTACGAATTTCTGAGATGCCCAACGGTAGCGAGCCTCCTGGCCCTGGCACTTACATGACATGAACTTCCATGCTGCTTTCCCGTTTTCTTTATAGTAAAGTATGATGAACAAAGCAAAGTGAAAGCCTGCATCCTGCAAGTAAACTGCATCCCTCATAGGCCTAAGCTCCGCTAATTTTTCAGGAGCCGAAAAAAGCAAGGGTTGGTGTTCCAACCATCACGGTACACTACATATATCGAAACTTGCGAGCAGAAGTGGGGCTGCGATGATGTGTGTGGGCATAGCACTAACAGAGTATGATCCAGTGCCGGCGAATCTATCTGAACGTGCCTACCCTATCTATCAGTGCCTATGGACTTCGATTCTTGATCATGAGGACACTTCAACAAGACTAGTCCTGAGACGAAGCATCCCTATGTGGGTGCCTTGGTGTGGCTAGCCACAGGTCTCGACGTCGATGCCAGTTGCATAGGCCTAGGGACAATCCTCGCAAGCCTGAAGAATGGTCTCACAATTGTCGATTGAAATCCGTGATACCTGCACTATGTGTACAATGTACAGCATCGGCCGAGTAACAGACATGGCTCAAATTAGGAGACACGTGCTCCACTTTATCTAGTTAGGCCGTGCCTAAATAGGTAGTAAGGCAAATGTCTCCACACGTGCAACCTCAGAGTCCAATATCAAATTTTAAGTAATTGTGCTAATTGTGCAGAGAGTCGAATGCAACAATTTCAAAGCTCCACCAATCAACTGCCGTGTGCAAACCCTATACAGTGTAAGCAGTCTATATAAACTATCATCTGCATTCAATCTCTCGAAAACTTTCATAGTTCCGATCCTGCCTACCGCATGCTGAGTGACGCCAGACACAGAATAAGTGATGCCAGACACAGAATGAGTATTACAAGACATGCCTCTAGAGACAGTAATTTCCAATTATGACTTGTTGCCCGCTGCCTAAGTGAGAGGTTGACAGCTCCATGAATCTGAACAACTGTCGGGACTGACTGCAGGAGGCACTGAGTGTCTTGGACGTTCATGCTTTGGTCCTAAAGCTTCGTTTGTTTCCACATTCATGATTATAGAAGATCCGGAATAAACGGTCGAGCCCGGCTGAGGAAATTTCTACAAGGAGAGGAAAATACTCAGATGCAGAGTTTCTCAACAGGTGATTTACCTACAATAGAGCAACTTGCATTTCATCCCATGCTTCAATATTCGCCTTTACAATTTTGAGAATGGAGCTTTTACCCCAAATTACCCAACAAATGAGGCGTTGAAGCTCTATTGTAGGTTAATCACCTATTGAGACATCTGAATAGGAATAGTCAATATCTGGATGCAAGGTCAGACACATCGAGAAGTAACAAGCTGTGGCAAATACAGCTTATTTGTATCGTGTCACTTAACTCCCGAAGGGCAGCTCGCAATTCTGGATGTTCTCCGGCCATACAAATATGTGCACCCTCTGGATGTTCTCCGGCCATACAAATGTGTGCACCCTAAAGGATACTAGTGCGTTGTACTGTTCATCTAAAGAAACTTCTCTATATGGCCTCTGGCTGGAGCATACCTCATACAATTTCTTCAACACAAGTAGGGCCTAAAAAAGCTTGCAACTTGCAAAAGTATCTTCTAATAAGTCAATCGGCGTACCTAGCTCGGGCTTTAAAACCTCGAGAGAATCTTAGAACTATCACCTCCTCGAGCTTTTCACCCTCTGGGACAAATTTAGCAATTGGGATGGAGAAGACGTTGGCACATAAGACTATCCTGCATTGTATGACTAATATACTGTCACGTCAAGTTCTAGCATTTACTGTAGTTCAATTACACCACACTCTGTATTTGGAAAGGTTGGAGATAAGGGGACCTCTCAGATGTTACCCACTTAGTTGCAAGGCTTGCAGGTGGAGGGAGCTTGTGTATGGCTCTAGGACATCAATCTTCGCGTAATGATAAAAACCAACAACGTTATAAATTCTGCTGATATCCAGTAAAAAGATATAGACTATGAAAGGCTACTAATCAAGCTCCAAAAGATAGCTTTTGAACTGTTATTTCATCAGCTTGAATGTTCTAAAATGTTATAGATACATGAGAAATTTGTATGGGAAAGGTACTTGACAACCACTCTTGAAACTTCTAGATTTTTAACCGAGGGTATTTCCCATTCACAGTGCATGATCTTTAAGTTCTTGATAGAAACTAAATTTTAGAACTTCGAGCGAGCTTAATTCATGGTGTTGATAGTATTTTATATTTTCGCAAAGTTGGCATGTTTTGGTGTAAAAATGACCAAGGGCGAAGCACGGAACTATACTTCAGGCAGGATTGCCTTTGTAGTTTACCAAAGGAAGCATAACCTTTTTTTTTATTATTCAATACTCGCATAAGGCATGACCACGGCGAGGTAAAGCATAACCTTCAGGATGTCTATCCCCTACTAGATATACGCCACATACTCGTCGCCTCGCCATTCTATAGAATCTATGGGAAAGGCTTATTTGGGGCACTGCATAACGGACCAGACAGATTGATTTTGTTGTCGCCCCTATTGCTTCTGGAGTTTTTCTCATTATTTTAACACTTCAATCGGTCTGTGGAAGGCAGTCCAGAGCTACCATGGTAACCTAATGTGGCACAGGTGTAAGGAGGCGAGTGCTAAGAGAGAGAGAGAGAGGGATAGGGACATTTGGGCTCTCCTCCTTTTGAGTAACGACTCTGTGTCTGAGCAGGTATAACCGTTTCGGATTCTCATCCTCCTACCCCATATCCCTAAAGATAAGGAGGCCGGGTGGTTAACCTCCTTCGCCTGTGACGCTACTATGAGGCTTCTGACCTTTGACCCTAACCTAAGGGTCAGATCAGGTAGGATTATATATATAATCCAGACATGACAAGGGAGGTTCCACCGTCTCATCCCAACGAGGATGCATTCCTTCAACCTACTTCTGCTGCAATGGATACTCCACGTACCTCTTCGGAATCTACCGAGGTAAATATTCCAAAAGCTACCTCACGGGGCTCAAACACAAATACTCCTTTGTCTCAGACGGACCAATTGCAGACTCAAGAAGCCTACGGAGGGTGCTGTGCCAACCAGACTACAAGAAGCCGAAGTATTTTCCTACCGAAAGGGTATGGCGGAAAGGTTGCATCAATGGCAACGGATAAGGAGGGAAGAAGGCTCGTAGTTTAAATTTGAACACGAGGGAGAAGGCAGCAGCGTCTTTTGATACCAGGGTGCTTATCACTTGTCCAGACTAGAATACCGATTTCAAACAGACCCTGATTAGCAGGAGAGAAGTGAAGGTAAAGAAGATTATATAAGGCGCAAGAACGGAACCACGCTACTCTATGATCTCGGGAAAAGCCTCTGGCTGCTCTCGCGCCACGGACACCTACTGCAGAAACAATGACGACAGAAGGTCCTGCCAGGGAAAAGTGTTTGGCAGCATTGAGAGAGTTTGGGAGAAGGAACATCAGAGGGGTGCTCTTATGAAGCCATAAACTGATGCCTTTCTCCTGGAAATTTTCCCAGGAAGAAAACGATAATAATGCAAGAGCCAAGCAGGGAGGAGATGTAGGTAAAGGGAGGTGAGAGGAGATTACAGAAAAGAAGCTCAGTAAGGCTTTTCATGATGAATTGTATGTATTCGGTCAGTTCGCGGCCTACTTCGCGAGCACATAAGAAATGGCTGTCGGAGGAGGCATAGATACCTAGTATGGTCCTCACAGGAAAATACAGTACCCAGAATGGCCCATATGTGTCTACAGGTTCAAAGCGTATATTAAGGGTATGGAATCAAAATCAAGCGCGATAAACCACGTAAACCGCAAGTACAAGGCTTGGTAGAACAAGCCAATGGGGTTATTCAAGCTCGAATAGCTAAACGGAAGATGGAAAATGGTTCATAGCATGGGTTACAGCACGACAGAATATATAAACGAAGCGCTCATCGACCCTGAAAATACCATATGAGATTGTCATGGGGCACCCTTACTCTCATCATGCTCATATTCCACCTTTGAATGGGATACAACAGAGATCATTGGGTTTTTTTTTTAATTCAATACTCGCATAAGGCGTGACCACGGCGAGGTTGAGAGATCATTGGGTAGCAGTTAGGTAAGAGCTAAAATGATGGAAGTGACAATCTAGAGACCCAAATGGCTATCCGCTACAATACCCACCATGCCATGGAAGTATTCACAATTGGAGATATTGCCAGTTTAGAAATACCCAGAAAGGGTTCGAGTTGAGACACAAATGCCTATTTTGCCAGAATACCATCTTTTTCCGTCCTATATCCTACAAAGGACTTATAACGATCTTCAGATCTTATGGACCAACATCCCAAATACTCCAGAATCCCGAGCAACTAAAATAACATTGGCCTACACAGCTCTCCAGGCCTCAGCTTTCACTCGCAGATATCGCCGCATTAGGAGGGGCTGAAATACTCCATCTATTGTTACATAGTTGGAATCTCTCATGACTTGCCACTCGTATAATAGGTTCAATCCAGTTAATTTTTAGACTAGGAAGTTGATTTTATACCTGACTTTATAATACTGTCTTAAGCTAATTCATTTGTAATTTGACCAATCAAAGCCCCTCTACGAGGGTCTGGACAAGACTAATCCAACCAGACTAAATCATGTCTGGATTGGCATGTATATAGTTAGCACCTTTCCCAGATTACTGAGCAGAGAATAATCTTAAGTATAACAGTAGAAATATTTAGTAGTCAAGACTAATTTCTTCGATTCACTAAAAAAAAAAAAATTTCATCACATCACAACCATCCCATCCATTCACTTATTCATGATACACACATAATCTCATGCCATAATCCAAGTCAAAAAAAAACAATTACCCGTGACTACCCAATCCTAAGATGAACCTTATTGCCTGATTCCTCCCCACTTTCCTGGCCGCGAGAGCACTATTCTAACCTACTTATTCAGACAGTTTCCATACCCATCTTTCCTCTGTCTACCTTAACACAATTCCAACCCGACACTTGGTGACCTAGAACCAAAGACAACAGCGTGGGTTATTAAGAGGCTTCTGAACACAAGACAGAGGCTGTAAAAATGATGACTATAACATGATAGACGAGGTCAAACCCAACCCGATCCAATGAGAGATAAAAAAAAAAAAGTAAAAAAATTGGATTTAAGCAACTGCACACATCTTATCATATCACCAACTATGAGGAAAAAGGACAAAATAGCTCCGCGGGGGAAAGGGGTATGATATTTTACTTCATCCTCGTCATAGCCAAGCCCGCAATTGCCGCAGCTGCCACTGCACTATTTGGCCCTGGTCCGGGGGCTCCCGGTGCGGGGGTATTCACCCTAGTAGCAGGTTGACTTCTATTGTGCGCCATGTGGGATCTGACAAGGTGTCCAGCGGTCAATGCAGAGCAGAGAGAGAGCTCTCCAGCCAATACTGCCGAGGCAACAACCCTAGCGAGCATCCTTGCGTTATCACCAGGGTTTGTTGGGTGAGCACCACGGACTCCGAGGAGGTCGAGCATGGCGCCTTGAGGCTCCAGGATGGTACCACCGCCAATTGTGCCAACTTCGATGGAAGGCATAGAAACCGAGATTTGTAAAGCGCCAGTAGATGGTCTGTTCTCTCTCACTGTCAGTGTTTGTATTTGTATGTGACAAGGAAGAGGTTCCAAAACTTACACTTTCTTCATAATGGTGATACAGTTGCTGCTTTCAACGTTCTGTGCGGGGTCCTGACCAGTTGCCAAAAACAAGGCAGTGACGATATTTGCAGCATGGGCGTTAAAGCCACCAACACTTCCAGCCATTGCACTACCAATAAGATTCTTATTGATGTTCAACTCAACCAAGGCATCAACATCACACTTAAGGACAGACTTGACAACATCCGCAGGGATGATAGCTTCCGCCACGACTCCCTTTCCACGACCTTCAATCCAATTGACAGCAGCCGGCTTCTTATCTGTGCAGTAGTTACCTGACACAGAGACAATCGACATATCATCGAATCCACACTGCGTAGACATGACATGGAGAGCATGTTCGACACCCTTGCTGATCATGTTCATCCCCATCGCATCACCAGTTGTCGTTCGAAATCGAATGTAAAGGAGGTTTCCAGCAAGAGCAGTCTTGACGGTTTGAAGACGAGCAAACCTGGAGGTGGAGTCGAATGCTTTTTTAATAGTAGATTGTCCTTGTTCCGAATCTAACCAGACCTTTGCAGCACCAGCTTGCTTGACAGTAGGGAAGGATACACATGGCCCACGAGTCATACCATCACCAGTGAGGACAGTGGTAGCTCCACCACCAACATTGATAGCCTTGCAACCACGGGAAGTTGAAGCAACAAGGACACCCTCAGTAGTAGCCATGGGTATATAAAACTGCTTTCCATCAATAATAAGAGGACCGGCAAGACCAAGAGGAAGTGGTAGGTATCCAACGACATTCTCGCAACAAGCGCCTAAAACACGGTTGTAGTCGTAACCCTTGTATGGAAGAAGAGAGTTTTCAAGCTTTCCTGCAGTTTCAGACGCGAGAGGGCCCCGAGAAACAACTGCCCTGCGAATTTTCACAGCCCTAGTGGTATCACCGAGCACCTTCTCCAAAGCGTAACCCGGTATCTTCTGTCGAAGGGAAAGTTCAATAGCCTCAGAATCAGTCAACTCACTAGCGCGCTTAGCCTCCAGCAGCTTAATGCAGTCGGCTACAGTACGGGATGGCTCCTCAGTGAAACCGTTCGTTTGCTTTCCGCCCATAACGAGATATTCATCGTCACTAGATTCTACTTCCCCTGGTACGCCGCCATCTCCACAAGTACAGTTGACAGTCACAATTCTTTCGACCACCTTGGTATTTTCCTGCTCTTTTGTACCAAATGTAGAGCCCTCAGACCTGTCGAAACTCCATCTCGCAGCATTGAATAGGTACGCATTGAGGATGACGCTGACGGCCAAGGCAAAGACAACCCATTTGCTCAACATAGGATTCTCCAATGACTTGAGGAACCCTTCAATCTGAGACCCGAGATCATCAAGCTGCGCATCGTCCTGGGATGCTTCTGGCGATGGAAATGGAGCAACAATTTCCACGGATGGGTAATCAGACCCTTTCTCCATCAACGTGTATTCCAGGGGTTTTAACACAGTAACCACCGTTTCATCAACTAAGGTGACTTTTAAGTTCTCTAGAGCAGGCCCCGCGACCTTCCAAACGTTAACCTCATCAAAGCTTGCAGTTAAGCCAAACGTTTTCAGAGGCTGAACTGCACCCGCATGCTTGTTCGTCGCCCCATGCTTTATTCCAAAGCCAAGGGGAATTCGCACAAAATTAAATAAATTGACCAGGACAAAGCCAATGACCATGCACATCTTAAACTTGCTGACCCCAACTTCGGTATTCTTGCTGCCAAAAAATCCATTAGTATAGGTATTTATGTCTGCTTTTCGGATATCATCGCTTTGAGCAACATTTTCAGCAACTCTACGACTAACACCATCTTCCTCGAGTGCCTTCCTAAGGGCAACGTGTCGCTTAATCCTGTTAATTTCCAGCTTGATTGACAAAATTGCCGTGTAGAAGGTGAAAAGTAAAACGCAGTCGAAAAACAGGATCCAAGCAGCGAGGAAGCAAAACTGTCTCAAACCGCCCTGAACACCGGAGAAGACACCAAGAGTGAGAATTCCAATCTCAATCAAATAATCCCGGACGATAAGTGCACCCTTTTCCTTAACGGCGTCGCTAACGGCATTGCCAACGCCAGCCCCAGTGGCCTTGCCATTGATACTGGCGTTGAGAACAGCTTTTGTCAGGATAATTGGTTTCTCGAAGCCAATAGTGATAACCAGAAATGGCAGTCCTTCTGAGAGGAGACGCATGTTGATGGGAACACCGAGCTTGTAGGTTGTAATTGCCGCAAAGAGGAAACCGAACGTTGAAGAAAACAGTACTGTGAAGGCGAGCCAGAAGTTTGATCCAAGTCGTCTCATTTGCAGGAAAAGCGAGAGAAAGGTCAGATGCATTGAGAGATACGCTACAGCCATGATGACGATGTCGAATGGATCCGCATTCTAAACAAGGATCAGTCGCGATGTTCTAACGAGGGATTTCAACAGTACGCACGTTCAAGACTTCCCAGAAATTCTTCCACACCTCTTGAATAGTATTAACGATGCCTGCCTGGAGGATCGCCCGGTAGTTTCGTGCATCTTTTGTCGCAACAATCCACTTCTTGCCATCCTTATTGTGCTCTGCTGATGCAGCTGGTAATTCGATGATTGAGTTCGCAAACTCGCCTATGTTCTCGAATGGTACCGAATATATAAGTGTGTTGTCTGTGGAAGAAACCAGCGTTACAGCTGAAGAGGACGGTATCGTCGGTAATGGCGAATGTGAACTGCTGGAAGCAGGGAAGCTGAGAGGCAATAGGGCGAACTTGGGTTGTTTCTATTGACGTCCACGGTTAGTCTTTGAGTATTCTAATACATACAAGTTGGATTCTTAAAGTCCTCTAAGTGATACCTACCTCAAAACCACTGATCTGTCCTACTTCCTTCCATCGCCCATCCTCTAAAATAACACTTTTCCTACCATATCCTAAGTTCACCACGCCGTCTCGACTTCCTCCGAAACCCTCAAACAACGAATTCTCCAGGATGCTGATGTATGTAGTACTAGCAAGAAGACCGATGCAAACAATGGTGTGAATTGGATGCGAACAAGCCCTCTTGGAAATCCCAAGTAACGGGGGTGTGATGAAGTCCCATCTGGAACTCACTGTACTCTCCTCTCCGAACAGGCGGGAGAGCATTTTGGTAGGCGATAATGTTGGGACGGCACGATCTGTCAGCAGATGCTGCTTCCCAAAGTTAGTCATCAATAGTGGACAAGAGAGATTGCAGTGATGTAATTACTAGTAGAGCCTCACCTTAGATAAGATATATTTTGAGTTTGATTTAAGTCCTAAGATTAACCCACTCAATTCAGGTTTCGTCCCAAAAGCCTTCTAAACAGAATTTGAAGATCGTTTGTTGCTGGTGAGAGGCAACGCACGATGACGCCTGTATCCGCGTTTTTTCTTTTTGGGTTGATCAAGAGCAATGAGAAACAAACGTAACGCGCAAACAACCAGGTCCTCGGCTTCGACTATTTGCAGGACCAGCGGCGAATTGTTGGTACTCTTGGTGTTGAAGTCCAATTACAATTGCCCGAGGAGTCCCTCTTGCGTAATATATATTGTCCCGAGAGTTGGGGAAAGGGATAAAGGGGTGCGGCAGCCACAAGGAACGTCGAGCAGCAGCAGTAGGAGCCCTATCACACTTCCTTACCAGCTAGAGAGTGGCACAGACCAGTTTGCATAGGAGGGTGAGACACTATCCTCCGCCTTCCTTTACACCAACTGATGCGATTAATTGAGCGGGAGAAAAAATTCGTTCCTCTATCTAATATATCCCTCCCCCGGCCCAGCGAAGGAATATTCGAAGACATTACGCAGGGAACCAGACTATGTGCAGGGAAGCCTCCATCTAAACATCTAGGCGACTCCCGATTGGCTAAGCTGTGAAGCGGTTGCGCGGTGTGATCGACAGGCACTACACATTGAGACTAGCATTACCCTTCCAGCATAACATCGATAAATTCATAAAGCGCATTTGATCTTATCCGTCACATATATTCACCTACAGTAAGTACGCACGTTTTGCACCCGCATATGTAGGTCGTTGTCATGTCAGCATGCACTCAAGCACGCTACATATCTGTAGAGCGGCCCTAGCCTGGAGATATTCAGTTCAGGTATTGGTGTGTTGTCTCCACGCTGACTCTCCACTTACTGTGATTGATGAACACATTCAGCAATACATCGGCACCAATCTGCTGTCGAGTGGTGATAAATCAATATCGGTGGTTTAATAGTAGAGTGACATGCTTTTGCGGTTCGCAAACGCGACCCGTGTGCCAAGCTCATGTATTGAGAAGGGCAGGAAATCTTTCTCCGGGCGCTTCTAGCGCTAATGAAAGTTCTTCCGCCATTGTTTTAAGACATGGGCTGCACGTCTGTGGCGAAGATCATGATAATGAACCCAGGTTTTTCTAAATGTGCGGACTGATTTTCATAGCGGATTGGAATTCTCAGTGTTGAATGGAAGGTCTGATGTATTCTCGTGCCCGGAAACAAAGGAGAGGGGTGGGGGGTTCCAGATTAGACCGAGTGAATACCTGCTGGTGGCATTTCATCAAAGTCTGCTTCATGAGCACATATATATATACATATAACATATATTATGCAGCTGACTTGAGAATCAATAAGGAGACCAACTCCAGCCTTAGGAAGAACCACATGACGGAGGCTACTTCACTTAGTCTGGTTGGCACAAGCCTCTCGTAGTGCCAACCAGCTATACTTCACTGGTCTGGGTACGGGAATAGAATCTCAACTCTAGCTTACAATGATTGCCCAAATACAAATACCTTGCATTTGGTTAATCGTTGAGAGTCCGTGTATTGCTGAGAGGACCATAGTACTTGAGCTCTGACGCTTCTTCTTGAGAAATTATCAGCCTAGGGCGGGGTATACCTTATCCCCCAAATAGGGCCTGCGCATGCATAAGCATTATCTTCAAGGGAAAATCACCACCTATGGGAATAGATAACCTAGGTGGGCTAATTGGCACCGCGTATCAGTCATTCTCTCACCTGACAAGAACCTAGAAATTGCGCCGCCTATGTGCATGGAGTTGTAGGCTAGTGTTTTTTTACCGTATTGTAGTGAGCTTATGGAGTCAGATAGCGAGAATAGTTTTACCACGCTCCTTGTCCTTCTTTTCCCCTCTGGTACGACCCATGAGTACAGCCTCGTACCTATCATAAGGACTTCATTTTAGGAACAGGCAAGACACGGAGATTAGCCTCACTACAACTAACAGTAATATCAGTGCTCATGATCAAATCTTCCCATATGCATGTTTTGTACTCACCGGATTGTGACAATCCCAGTACCCTGGTTATGGGTGAATCCCCAGCGCATATCAAACATCAAGCGACAGCCGAGGAAGGGTATATATGGCCATAGATCGCATGACAGCGGGAAGCAGCGGCTATTGTCTGTTTCCGATCCAATGACCGTAGAAAATAGTTCCAGCCTCAATTGTGACCCAAGAAAGCACGCTGTTAGAAAGCCCAATTGTGACTAAAATATTCCGGGGTAATTAAGTTGGGTAAAGTGCCATGAATTCAACTACATCACATGCCCCTCCTATTTCCCTACAGCGTCAACATACGGCTGGCCCTGGTATTAAGGGATCACCGAGCGGAACACAGGTAGCCGGTGGAAGGCTCTGGTATCTCAAATCCCTTTGGGCAGTAATGGCAATCTCCTTGGTTACCGTGTCCATATGTTCATCCCGAACTGACAGGTGGAATGATGGCCACCTCATCTCCGGGCTGAATCACCACTTCTTCCTCAGTCTCGCTGTGTCCGCCCCCGCCCGTAATATCAACGTACTCAAAGTTTACTGTGACGAGGCAGCTCCCCAAGACTTTCTCTGTAATCCCAGTATATTTCTCTTCCAAGACGGAATACAGTTTCGAGATCGGAAGGGGAGCTGGAAGGGACTCGGATGATCGGGAGGTATAGCTCGAGCAGGCGGCGAAATAAAGGATTGTAAATGTTGACATCTTTGAAGAGCCATCAGTAGAGCCAATGCGTTATGGTGAGGGGAAGGATAGCTTACCTTCGAATTTTCGACAGGTTTGCCACCTCCTTTCTGGCCGATCAATATAATCAACTAGTCTGGTTGGGCCGGTCACCGGATGCCTAGGATATATATGAATTAACGGTAGTCCATGGGGTGCTTGCTGTAACCATTATTGCTTTCCGAGGGGACAATTGAAGAAGAAATATACTGTGGATGTGGGCTTTTGATGTCTGTTTTACATACCCCATAAACTGCTGCCCTGGTAGATGGTTACTAAATGGAGCTGGTATGTACTAAGCAAGTAGGTTTACAGTACTATACATTTATACCTTGTGTATGGTCAGATGTTCCTTGCTTAGTACGAGCGGCTTGTGCCAACCAGTGCTTCTACTAAAATCGTAGTCTGGTTGGCACAAGCTAAAATCGTTCCTTTTTAAGTTTGGGCACAACCTGCCTAAATTGGAACTTTGAGTTACGTGAGCAAGTGTTGCCTCAGTGGTTGCTTAAATAAGTATATGTAGCAAACCAACGCACTGGCGTTAATCCGGTGGTCTTAACCAGAGCCTCAAGTCTGGGGAGTTGAGAGCTGGCCTCGGACTCCATTTAGCCAAGCGTGGCCTTGACAACGAACACGAGTACTCATAACGAAGGAGTACCATACGACCCCCTCTCCTACCAGCCTCCTCTAGATATATTTCAATATTTTACTCTTTCATTGCTCTAAACGAATCGTTCATCCTCCCGTACAGCAGGTCTTCTAGATGTTTAGCAGACGTTCTTTCCGATCAATGTCTGATAATTCCAGTCCTCCACCTAGTTCACAGGAGACATCAGCTTCGAGGTCTCCACCATCGTCACCACACACGGAAAGGTTAAAACACTCCAGTGCAAGTACTGGCTTTTTTCAGGAGCCACCGAAGTTGGGGAATCAGTTCGAAGATGATGTTGCGTTCCAGAGAATCCTTTCGTGTACGTGTTGTGAACTTCCAATTGTTATGCTGGCAAGTTCTAAAATACACTAAGTTTATCTGCCATCACAACTCTCAGAATCTCGTGACTTTCATCAAGATTTGTTTCGACTAGCTCAATTTTCTACCTCAGAGAAGGTAGCCAAATGGATTGAGGATGCGGAAAGAAACCTTCCCAGACTTGAGAGCGAGAATCCCTCTAAAGAAGAGATTCTTGACGTCTGGGGTCGGAAAAAGGGGGCCGGCTTAGATAAGAACGGCCGCTTCCTGAAAACGAGCGAGGGTTGGCGCAAGCTAGGGGAGTGGGGAGCAAGAGAAGGGTTCGTCTAAAATACCCCCTTTCGTACTGGGTGGCATAAAGCTGATAAGTTACGGAATAATAGTGTCGTAGGCATTGGCTATGAAGGTGACTTCGGTCCATACAGCCGTAATGTGCAATTCGCAAAGTAAGGAAGCACTCTTTTGTTGGAAAGTATTTGTTGCTTATTTGATTCCTAGATATTATCTCTACTCGCCATCTTCGGCGCTCTACACCTGCCCGCTTGCCATGACTGACGGTGCTGCGCGTTTATTATATGAGCAATCTCGAAGGGTCCCTCATTCATCCATGCTAGGCTCCCGTTCATCTGGCAAACCCATTCCCCTTCTCTCTTCATATGGTAACTCTCAAATAGGAGTTGAGGAAGTATTCAAGGAAACCTATGAGAAATTGATTTCCCGTGGAGGGCCGGAAGATTCAGAACGGTGGACATCTGGTCAATGGATGACCGAAAGGCCAGGAGGTTCTGATGTCTCCAACATAGAGACTGTTGCTGTGTACTCACCCTTGACGACTGAAGAATTGGGGGATCTCGGTTTGCGCGAAGGAGACCGCGGCGTTCTGGGACCATGGGTTATCAATGGCTATAAATTTTTCTCCTCGGCGACGGATGCAAATATGTCAATCTTGCTTGCCAAGACAAAAGAGGCTTCTGGTTTGAGTGCTTTTTATGCTCCATTGAAGAGGCCATCGATATACTTGCTGGCTGGCTCTGATCACGAAGGTGTTGACAGACATGAAAAGGAACAGGAGTGGAACGGTGTTCGTATTGTCAGATTGAAAAAGAAGCTGGGGACAAGACCAGTGGCTACTGGTGAGATGGAGCTTGAAGGGATGAGAGGCTGGCTGGTAAGTAATATTAACTGGAGATTTCGGGCAGTGGCACTAACTGTGCTACAGATTGGTGAGGAAGGTCAAGGGATCAAGGTTATGAGCACTATCCTTAATATTACCAGAGTGCATAACGCAGTAACAGCCGTTGCCGCTATGAGAAGAGGATTAGCGATCGCGAAGGTCAAAATTCACTCCTGCAACCTCAACTTTCCCAGACCCTGACTATTACTGATATCTTCTCAGGCCTTTGCCCAAGTTCGCAAAGTTTCACAAAACAGAATCCTTGCTCATATACCCCTTCATTTACGAACGCTATCTCATCTAGAGACCATTTTCAGAGTTAACCTTCATCTTACCTTTTTTGCCACTTCTCTCTTGGGCTTCGTCGAACACCCAGAGTATGTCTCTGCTACACCAAGCGTTTCCTCTTCGGCTCAGCAGTATATCACCACTTCCGTCGATAATGAACCACCAAAATATCTGCTTCCAAGTGGTGGACCATTGGCAGTTTCTGCGCTCTTCAGGGTAATCGCCCCGCTGGCAAAAGCAATTACCGCGAAGACTTCGATAGCTGTCTTGGGAGAATGTATGGAATCCCTTGGAGGCGTGGGTTACCTTGAAAATGAGGAGTATGGTGGATTGAATGTCCAAAGGCTTTACCGGGATGTCAACGTTTTGTCAATTTGGGAAGGCACTACCAACGTCCTAGCTGTGGAGCTGGTCAGAGCTCTATTGAGCAGGACAGATGCCGCGTCAGGCGGGAGAGGCTTCAATGTTGTTGGCGAATGGATCGAGTCGAACCTAGGGATGGGTTATAGCTTGCCATCCGGTGGTAATCGTGAGATACTGGAACGCTGCAAAGTTAAAACCTGGGCCTCATGGACTCAGCTTGAAAGGCGTATTGGGGGTCGCAGCAGGGAAGAGTTGGTCGCAGGTGGCCGAGAATTGGTTGGCTGGCTTGGGTACGTCATTTGTGCCATTTTGCTAATCGCCGACGCTAGAAGGGATGGCCATGTGATTGCAGTTGAGACATGTAAAAGATGGGTACTTGAGGGTATAGGAAGGGGTGGGATGGCCGCTGCGGGAGAATCGGAGGATGGGGAACAAGCAGAGAGGAGAGCCAAAGAGGAGCAGTGGGGTGAGAAGGCGGATATGGATTACCATATGACTTTTGGAAGGCAGATTGAGAAGAGGTTTGGTGAGCCCAAATTGTAATAGTATTCTGAGTGGTGGACTAATGGCTGAGGTGATTCCTTTTTGGTCGTTGGCAACGCCTTTCTCAGTATGATATTTACTATCCAGAATGTATGTTCGTCTGTTTCTTATTTGTTTCATTCCATTATTGTTGATTTTTGCTCTTTCAATTTGAGATTATCTGCAATATCATTATTCATGTATTATGTACCTACAAATATGATGTATAACTATTAGCAGTTATTGGCTTTATTGATCTGTTGCAACGTATTGTCTCCCGTTAGTGGTACCAGGTAGTTACGAAGCAGCCACTATTGCACATAGCTGTAAGTGCAAGTATCTTGGACTTCCAATGGCACGGTCCATATAAATGGAGTCCCTTGTACCAATTTGAGGCGGTGAAGACCTAACCGAAGCCTTTCCTTTCTGAGGCATAAAGTCCTTCCACCACGCCTAGTTATGGAACTGCATTGTTATAAATAACTCCTCTCTATAACCATCGTGACATGACAGTGCAGCTATTATTCCGTGAATTAGTTTGTAGTTAGAGTATTCCTTGGTGAATGAGCTATTTTTAGCCCATATGTCCCTTGCGTAAGTAAGTATGTACACTTTCTTACATACAGTATATACCCCTGTTGCATTAATCCCCTGTTGCATTAGTCCACTGTTGCATTATTCAACGGATGCATCATCCTGACGTGCAACCAGACTACCTGACGTGCTGGCTTTTGTAGCTGTAAGGGTACTTCTTATAGCCAGAGTACCAGACTCAAGTACTGGGGAACTTAGCAAACAACAAGTTTTGTGATTGAAGATTTAACCCAGGAGCTTTTTCGATCTGGGAATGACCCTTAGGTATGCTGATGATGGTGCGTCTACTGGATCATTTTCGTCATAGGCCTGCCGCCCTGGTCGCACAGCCCGTGGTACTGGTGTCTTTGCTGTTTGAGAAATTTATCGCCATATATCGTGCCGCCAGACTAATATCGTGCGCTCGGCCCGTTGTTCACTCTGAATTTATAGCGTTTTGTGCATTATAACGTTATCAGCTGCGCAAGTCAGCAAGTGCAAGTGGGGACCAGTGATCAAACAGCCGCAAAAGGACCTGGTCCTCTCGACTCCTTGATAATATACCGATAACCTCCAGGAGAAGCAACACACTTGCAAGACTTTCTGGCTCGCAAGCCTCCCCCTGCCTGCACCCCCTTGCTTGTCATGAGTGTTGCCAGTTGATGGTTTGATTAGGCTGTTGGTTGGTGGGGAATCTGTAGTTGTGCGCATCTTAAAGTTTAGTGCGTTCATACGAAGCCTAAGTTTCTTATTCCATACTTTTGTTCAGCAACGGCACCGGGTCGGTTGATATTTCTCGACATATTTCCTTACTGTCCTTTATCCCCTCGCTCCCTCCCTCTATATTGGACGCGATTTTGGACATGTCCGTGTTGCTACCCTCATCACTAATACTGGAAGTTTTGATCATCCAGTTCCATTCAGGCCAATCGTAGCAACAGTGAGGGGGATTATCGGTTGCATCTCTTTGGGGGATCGGAGGAACCGACATGGAGTCTTCACCATCTTCACCAAAATCACGTTTCTCAGTGCAGCCAGCTGCAGGTGCTTCTTCCACACCGCTACCCTCGCATTCGACCTTTCCATACCCTCATAACAGGTGGTGGCCCTCGGTATCTGGGATGACAGTTTCCTCCAAGCGTACTGGCTTTGGGGTTCTTCTCTTGTTGATTTTGTCCTTTTTGACAGCACATGCCTCTGCCACCCTAATTACATCCTTCACAAACTGTCTTCCAGAGGACGTCCAGCAGTCACCTACCCATTTGCAATTTCACCCACTGGCAGTAGATGCTATCTTCAATGTGGGCATCTTTCCTTATAAGCTGAATATTACGGTCTATGGCAATGTCACTGGGAAGTCTAGTGAAAATCCCTCCGGAACTAAGCGATGGCTGTCCGCTTTGACTGGTCGTAGTATTGGTGAGGAGGGCTGGGAGCCCGTAAGCGGGCAGTATGATGAAGACGGGGTACGAAATGCTAGACGACATGGCACAGGTTTCATGGAATCTGTAGAGGATCCTGCGGGCAAGCATGAGATATTCGTTGAAGGGGTGCAGCGGGAGCTAGATCACAGAATCCACAAAAGAAGCGACATACAGTACGAGACAGGTGGAAGTATTCTTCGGCAGGACCCTGCCTGGCAGAATGATAAACAAACGACACTCCAGTCCCAGGTGGATGTTCTTACATTTCAGCTTGTCACTGGTTTGGATGCGTTTTGTAACAGCGCAAATTGTCCAATGGAACCAGTTACAAACCTGAGGTTCGTTGTCATGTGAAATTCTGTGAAGCTTGCTTTTAGGATACTTATTATGACCAGTGTCAATGATCCTTCATACCCGAGAAGCCTTCCATCGTTCATGGTTTCGACAGAGCTCAACGATACATATGCTTTGACTAGCATAATAAGCACATTCATCATCGTATCTGGGGATGCTGCAGCAACGCAGATAGGGTGTGTTAAGGTTGAGGTTACTCCTGCCCTTGGTCCTGCTGTTTCAAATGCACTCCAATGGACTCCCGTGGGAATACTCATTTTCGTTGGACTGGCTACGATATCAGCGGCTATCTTCAACCCCTGGAATGGAACAAAAGATGTCTTTCGATGGAGCTCCAATTATGGTATGGATGACGACATGTTACGACTTGTCACACCGGGGTTTGGGGACTGTCTACAGTATCTGCAATTCGCTGTGCTGACTGGGAGTCTGACTTTGGCGTACCCAGGCTTTTTCCAGCCATATCTATCAAAAGTGGCTTGGTCGGTACTGCTGTTTAATACCAATCTAAGCTCCTCTGTGTCTGCATCGAGTTTGGTTGACAATCTCTATATTGTTGACTCCCAATTTGGCTTGGAGCGGATGGCAAAATATGTGGGGATAGCAAACACCAAAGATATATGGCCTGTTACGATGATATATATGGCCGGTATCTTGCTAACTGTGATTTTCTTTATACAAGTGGGGTTTTTGGTTAGGTGGGGATTCATGAAGGTGAAGTCCATAGCTGAGGAGGATTTGCGGGCCAAAAACCGCCCCTTCACTTTTGGTCAGCAGAACCTATCCCGTATGTTATAATCATCTTGCTAAAACATGTACGTAGGAAATATACTACGGCTTTTTTTCAACTACCTGTTGACTCCGTTCGTAGCATTCACCACATTCCAGTTTGTCATACATAATAGGACTCCCGACTCATATACTGGCCTTTCGGCCACTTTCTTCACCGTCTACATTGCATTGACAGTTTACTTGATGCGTTTAATTATTATTCACAAACCGCGGCCAGCACTATGCGATGACCTTCCGACGCTATTGCTTTATGGGCCCCTATACAACACATATCGCTTGGAAGCCATTTCTCTCTATTGCCCCGCACAGATAATTATCAATATTCTTAGAGCCGTTGCATTTGGGGGTGTCCAACAAAGTGGTATAGCGCAACTAACTCTTCTGGTGGTCTGTGAAGTACTCCAGATACTGGTGATAAACGCTTGCCGGCCGTACTCTGCAAAAACGTCAATGAACCTTTATCAAACCTTCTTCTCAGCAGTGAGACTATTGACTGTCGTATTCATGATGGCTTTTATTCCGCAATTAAAGATCGCCGACTCGGCCAAAGGTTGGATTGCCTATGCGATATTGCTATGTCATGGCATCGTTATGGTGTTTGGATTCTTCCTCAATGCGCTGCAGACGGTGGCAGAGATAGTCGCGAGGCTGATGGGTGCTGGTAATGATGGTGGAACAGCAGCGAGAGGAGGACTAGCTCAGGTTTGTAATAAGATCTTTAATCCCAGTCCACAGCGGGCTATTCACCAAAGCTCAGCTTTGGCGGATGTGTACCTTCCTGCCCAAGCCCCAGTCCGTTTTGATTTGACTAAGTGATGTATCCATCACTGTTTCACCGTGTTCTTCAGCGTTATTTCTGTTTTCTATCTACCTGTCTGCATTATTCTGGCGTTTGCGTTGAATTTGCGGCATTACGGGGTGTTTATTGTATTCCTTCAACTTCATAGGCTTTTGTGAATATGGTGCTCAGAGCATGTGTACCACGGTCATGGAAGGTTGACCTGCGCGGCGTTGGCTTTTAGAATCTCTTATTGCTTGTGTTCCAATATAGCTTGTGTGCATCTACTTTTATTCATTTCCACCTTATCTATCTATCATGCTGATGCCGATTTTCGTCTCCATTATCGAGTTTTCCATTTCGTCGCTCGTTGTGACCAACTTGCTACAGATGGCGGAAGTCACTAATGCTTTGGAATATCTGCGACAGGTCTTTGGGAAGCGTCAACTCTCACGGAGGAGTAACCGCCATGAAACTGCGTATCGCCCTGCCCACCGTCACACAGATAGCAGTGGTGCCCCATCCCTCATGAATGGACCGGACGGTGACAGAAAATCAAATTACGCTGGTAACAGCAGGCCAGGTATTACAACAGGAGCTCATAGCTACAAGAGGCACGGCGATAACAACGTGGGTATACCTGCAGATAATGCAGCACTAGTTGGATTACTGGGCCCCGACTCACCAGCTGCAATAAACCATGGGCATAAACATACTAATAGCTCTAGTACAGCCTTTACCCCTACTTCTCCAGTGACCGCCTCTTACCCATCAGGAAGTGGGGCTATAGTGGGTTTGGGGGTACTCGCAGCAGGTCCGGACGCTGGCCCGTTTTTCAGGCCGCCTAGAACTCGAACAAATACGATTGGAGTAAATGACTCTCAAAATGCACCAAGCAGAGGATCATGGGCTACTGGAGACTGGACTGTGCCGAGATATGATTCTATGGGGAATCCAATCACTCCAACAGACAGTGCACCGCCTAGAGCACTTTTTGGTCATGTTCACTCTAGTAGTCAAGGTTCATTACCAGGAAGCAGAGGTATCATCTCTGAAGACTGGGACACCCCTACAGCTTTGAACACGAATAATCCAAATTCTGGAGCTGCAACGCCACCGGCATTTGGACCTTTACATGGCCCTGGCTCAATGAGACATCAAACTACCGAATCAACTCTGGGCTCTGGAAGAGGACATACGGATTATGCTGTACGTGAGATGGATTTCTACTATGGTGTAAGGGGCCCTGCACTGTCCTCAGCTGCCCCTAGTAGGAAACTAGGGACTGGGCCGGCAGATCCTACGAGTCCAATGGCGGTTGCAAAGGGGTGGTTATTGAATAGGTTTGCAAGGAGGAAGGAAAAAGCTAAAGGATTTGAGGTTGTGAGAAGTGCCAGGGCACCAGAGATGCTGAGGGAAATGCAAGAGGCCGCAGAAAAAGCAAGAAAAGATCAAGAAGGAAAAGTCTCCGAAGAAGAAATCGGTGTAGCGGTAACAAGAGACCGTGATGACAATAGTGACAGTGATGACGAGGAGGATGGGTCTGGGCAGAAGCGGGTAGGAGATCATCAGGTGAAAACTACTACTGATTCAGAAGATGAGAGTGATAGTGACAATGATGACGATAATTATGGAGAAGGCCCATCTGGGGCAAGTGGGAGTGGGCGTGCTAAACATTTAAAGCCGCCCCCTGTGAGTACAGGAGCCGATATCGCTCTAACCAGGGGCTTCTCGAAAGGAAGCCAACAAGGCATTGGTGGTGCGCCCAAAGTGCCGAGGAAGAGTTCAAAGCGGAGAAGTACTAATCAACTTTTTCTTGGATCGGTAACGGATACCTCTGTCCCATTCGGCGCTCAGCGACAATCACCTGAGTTGGCTGGGAGGATATCCCCAATTCCAATGCGAAGTCATGTCCTTTATGACCCGCCATTGCAGTCCCATACCCATCTCCACCAGCCACAGGAACAGAACAAGAATTCTTCTACTCGCCTTCCCTTTCAAACCCCCTCAATGCACTCTCATAGTTCGTCGCGAAACGAACGCAATTTGGCAGTAGATGGTACAAATTCCTCCCCTACAAATTCTAGGAATAGCTCCAACGCAAGCAGTATATTGCCACCCGTACCGGGTCTTTATAGTACTCGCGGCGGAGACAGTGGAAGCGTAACTGGAAGCACCGGGGGCCAAGGAAGACCAGCGAGTGTGGGAACGGTGAACAGACACAGGATGGAGGACAGTTTGACAGAGGTGACAGATCAAAGAGCGCTTGTGGCTGGTTTAGGCAGTACCGCTGAGTTGGTGGAAAGGAGCAATAGTTTGGCAAGTGTAGAGAGGGAGAGCGTTGCAGAGAGACTGCCAGAGACACAACCCCGAGAAGCAGGTGGGAGGCGTAGATACAGCTTTGAATAAATGAGTGCTGGTTTGAAGGTTAGCAGGGTGATTGATCTCATGCGCAGAAAATGGGCTTTTATGTATCTGGGTTTGACGGGTTGGAGGCGATTTCAGTGGAAAAAAGGGTCAATACCTTTTGTTTTTCTCTGACTAATGGTCGCAATCCTATATCATGTTTGTCTATGTTTTGCTTGATACCAATTTAATATACCTTCTATTATCTTTCTTCTACTGTTTCTTCGAGCTTGGAGTTTTACTGTGGCTCATAATCGTCAGTTGAGAGTTGTTTTGTTCAAGATTCATTAAATATACTACCACCATGGGTCTATTTCTTCTCTCCTCGTTTCACTCTTCCTGGATCCAATTTTTCTATACTTGCGGCGGGGTTGTTGAATAAGTGTTTGATATTGAGGATCAAATGGTATGTGATAACGCTCCCGTGGTATTACAAACCTTGAAGCTTAAAACCCTCTAACCTCGTTTGTTCTATACCTACATAAGTGTCATCTACAGAAACATAACAACCGTTCCTTGTCAGCTATTGAGTTTAGTTAGCTGGTTTCCTTTCAGCCTGACTAGTTTCTTCTATGTATTCTACCATCCTATCGTTGACATGATCATGAGGTTAATTGTTCCCCCGGCATGGTAGAACCCTATCCAGAATTAGAATTCAGCTTACAGACAGTAAGTAATGCATGATATTCAGAAATATAACTGGAATTTGCTTATTACAATGACACTAAGTTGAGGGTAACCATGTCTCGATACTGTTCCCGCGACACCAGCAAAATTGCAACAATCTTTTTTGAGCAATTACAAAGCACTAAATGAACGACCGTATCCTACCCCATCTCCGTAATTAATGCCCATAAACCCTTCAAACTTAAGTCACCATCCCATTCCCTTCATCAACCAGGAACATACTGACAGGGCGGATTTCTTCATTGGTAGCACGCTAGTTTAGAGTTGTATCCATTCTAGTTTGACGCTCACCTTGAGTTCAAGGTTTAGCCAGGCCTCTAGCAGGGACACTGTCGCTTTGTAGAAACTGGCAACTGCCATTGCCATTAACACCTACAAGGTGACAGTGGAGTTTAAAATCACTTTCTATCTGAGGGGATGCCAAAATATCTATAAATTCCCGTTTTGTTAAAGGATATTTCATAATTTACGGGGGAATGGATATATGGATTGTTAGGTTCTCATCGATCTTTTTACCTCTCATGTACCGGTTATACCATGAGCATACATGCCTTATTGACGAGGATATTGATTCAACCACTATATATAGATTCTAGATCAGAGTCTATGTGTCGATCCCTACATTGAGGGCGGACTAGGCTTTAGTGTGATTGTTGATCCTGGGAGTGGCATATTCCGCACTATGGTTGTTCTTATGTTCCTCTCCGAGGATAGTGACTGTTTATGAACTTAAGAATCCAATTACCTTCCATTCCCACTGATCCGTTTTCCCGTTTCACCGGCAGGGCCTACCTTGTTATTCTGAGAACGCATTCCTTATCCTTTTGCTTCTCGTCAATCATTCCCGAGGACGGCTAATTCCCATGCTGAGTGTATTGAATACTTTCCTCTACATTTTCTCATTACATCCTTTACCAGAATTCCTAGACTGGACCGAATCTTCCATCACACTAACACAGCCCTGAAGCTAGACAACCTCAATGAGCCTCACGATGCCATCTTCGGCTTGTGTGGAGCAGCAGCTACCTCTACTGCCGCTGGAAGATTGCAGATCTAGACTATCTGCAATAGGCCACCGCCCATAGAGCTTTACAAATGCAGATGATAATGTAGGGCAAGTTGCAGCCATGATTTACCACAGCCTTGAGCGTAATACTGACATCGTTGGACTTAAATCTTGCATTTGAATCTATTTAGGCTGTTAAACCCCGATATTGCTGCACTTCGTTAATCTCAGGATCAGAAGTCTAATGGTGTTATTGCAGAGAATGATATTACCCTGAATGCGATTGAGATATTGACGATTTAAGGGACGCTATCATGAGTAGTACTTTTACCACTGGGGAAACTGGAGACCTAATTGATGTAGGTAACACATGTGGCGTTCTTGACAATGCAGAAGGGTGTATTTTCTTGCAGAACTTGCTGGCCTCGGCTGTCATAGAGGAGGTCCTTGCAGCTGTAGAGGCTGCGGGATTGACCAATCAGGTGGATGATAGCAACGCTGATGAAGGGCCGATGAGGTTGAGGATGTTGGTGGAGGAGAATGACAAAATTAATGACTCTTAAGGAATTATAGGGGAGGAAATGATGTTAGGATTGTCAAGATCATTAAAATTATTAAGTGCGTTAGAATCTGAGGAATCTTTAGGTGACAGCTTTTGAGGCCTTTATACTCAATTATAAATTGAGTAGAATTAGAAGAGTATTTAAAACTTATATGCATGTAAGGAATGTTTTTTTTTTTTTTCTTGAAGGTTCCTTTATTCCTTTATTCAAGCCGCTTCTGCGAGTTAATATTACTTGCGATGTAGCAGAAGTAGTGGTTTTCTAGAGGCAGCATATACCGTTGAATATGCATAGTACGATGGCTTTAGAAACAAACTATTATTGAATTGTGGGAGATACATATCGGTGTTAAGTGACAGAAATCGCTAGCTGAGGATGGAGCGAATGGATATCTTAAGGAACACTGTGGAAGAATGAGTGAAGCAATTTTGCCGTTGAGTTGCTTATTCTCTGAGATGAAACTCCTAGGTTAAAGGAAGCAGAGAATCAAGTTGAGAAACGCCAGACGAGTTACCCTGAAGTCCGGAGAAATCCCGGCAATTAGTAAAGACCGTAATGCTCCCCACGTATGCAAAGGACCCACCCAAAATCTGAAGAGCTGTGAACAGAACATAGGGCCTAGACAAAAACGCAACAAACACGCAATAGATGAAAACACATGAATGCTAACGGAAACAGTGACAGGCCCCAAATCAAAACCGCCCAAAATTGCGAGGCATAAATAGCAGAGTAACAATAAAAAAGATAAATCTAGGTAAAGATATAACTCATGCTCTTGTTGAGCCGACTGGATTGCCAACCTACCCCCTCCAAACAGGAGCGAAAAGAAAAACAAACAGTCCGTAATCTGTATTCTATCAGCACATAAGAGTCCCTAGGATGGCAAGCTTATAACGCCCAATAGTCTGCAATTGTGACGAATCGGCAATATCAAGGAATATCACTCCCGAACAGCATGTACAGGACAATCACCATTTCCCTTACGGTCGAACCATTCCCTGATACAACTCTTGTGGTATCGACACAAACACTCTAATCTGGCAATCAAGTCCCCTACTTCAAACTCTTCGAAGCAGATGACACACTCTGCCTTTTTCCTGCACTTGCCCTTTGTCGAGGGTGGCGCGGGTGCAGTGGTTGCTGTGGATTCTTCATCATCTCCTGTAAGGTCAATGACTATGATATTTGTTGAAGAAACCTTATTTCGAGTATCCCCCTTCCCGTCTTCACTGCTGTAATCCCATGTATCCTCTTCTCTTGCCTTGTAAACCACCATCCTGCCACTAGCTTTTGCCAGTGCCACACCACTTTGGCGTAGAAAGTCTATCATATTCATTCCTCCAGGAGTGGAGCCTAGAGGATCCCTAGTATCTGTTGGAGATGCTGCTGCCGAAGGGTTATTGCTTCTACTGTGTGGGCTGCTGGACGCCTCATGGCTTCGAATACAGTCCTGAATATGAGCTTCTCGTACTGATTCGTCACCCGATTCCGGATGAGGGGGAGGAAGAGGTAGAGTACAAATAGGACAATAATCGGTTTCCTTTAGCTTTGCCTGACCCGAGCCAGTGAGGGAACGCGGTTGCGAATAAGGCTGGACAGGTTGGGGTGCATTGTTTTGAGACGCATTACTTTGGAGCATATGGGTCGAAGATTGCCCATATTGTGGGGAAGGTCCACTCAGCCCAGGCGTGCGCTCGCGAGTAGTAGGATGGCTGGCATATTTTGCTCGTAATTGGGGGGGAAGAGAATATGCTGGATTATGATGTTGAGAGTGAGATTGGGGAGTAGGGACTGGAGGTGGAAGAGTAAAATTTGACCCTGAGGCTGGACTTTGGGGTATATATGAAGTTGAGTTTTGACGGGAAGGCGTTGATGGATCATAGTGGTATGGTAACGATCTTCCTCCTTGTACCTGCCATTTTTTTATTAGTTGCCTGGTACGGGTTTCAACAACAAGTTTTCTCGACTTACGCTCTGCCTCCGTCTCCTCCCATTCGTATCCGGAGCATTGACGCCTGCTGGTGTCCATAGCTCTGAAGCCGAAGTCCGGATTGGCGAACCCGATCCATTCCAAGTCCTGCGAATTGGAGTAATATTTCCGGAAAAACTTCTGTTATCGTGTTGTTCAGGGCCGCTACCAGCGAAGCAGTCGCAACACACCCTTACGTCTTCCATCCCTAGTGGGGGATCGTCGTTGGCTCTCCAATCAAAATTACCAGGAGGAGCATAAATACTTCCCCCCAGTAAGCCACCCCAGTGTGCCGATGATGGTAGCCCTAGACTATCAAGCCCTTGAGTAGGGGGCACCTCTCCTGGCGGTCTAACCACAGCTGAGCTGGCTAGAGTAAGTCGATTTGGCGAACATTGTGCACACACAACCCGCCCACACTTTCTATACACCTGTTAGCACTACTCTGCTATTCATAGAAAAAAACCCTGACTAACCGGCAATGGTGTCGCCGGAAGAATAATGTGAAAGGGCTACCGCATATTGGGCAGTTCCTGACAAGGTAATCCGGTTGCCATTCCGGAAGATGAGAAAACTGGCCGTGTGCTATTCGGGACTGTTGCTGACTCGGGTTTGCCAAAGGGTCAAGCCCGGGGATAAAAGGCGGGGTGTAATAAACTCCTGGTTGGTTGTATAGTTGATGGTAGCGTGGGGGAGAAGCTGTTGATAATGGAGGCGGTATAGGTGGCAGCGCTGAACTGGAGCCGGGTCCTAATGGGTGATCCTGCAGCAATGACCGGCAATGACTTTGTCTGCCAGGCACTGGCGGAACCTGGTATAGTGTTGGAGGAGATGGGTGTGATGGGTTTTGCGATCTGGAATTAGAGGACGAACCGTCCATTGAATGTTGATGACTATGGAAAAAGATATCCTGGTCCCTCGGCTTCGTCTGGTGATGCAGTCGTAAGGCGTACAAAGCTCGTATGGCACTCAAACAGTGTAGAGGAAAAGCTCCTCGCTGAAGTGGTAAGATCTGGACCAGGTCAACGAGCCTTGTATATGTAAGAATGTATAATCTATAGGGAGATTTGGATGTAGGGTGTATGCAGATGCCCCACAGCTGACCGTGCGTAATAGCCGATTCAACGGGTAGAAAGTATTCGTAAGGTCGGATGAAGGCGGTCTCCTTTACTTCTTTCTTTGATAGAGGGGCTGGAGCTCTAAGTAACTTACACTTGGTTGTTTACTAAGCCTGATAGTGCTGCATGCAGGGTTTGAGCATAACCATTTGGTGCTGCCAGAATAAACCACTTATTACCTGAGATGCCATGTACAGATATATGCATTTCTTATATCAAGCAATATAATTCGAAGCTTACATGATTGATATATCAGTAAGTTATCAGTTTCAAGTTACAGTACCATTCCCATGAAGCATTGTCTTACAATGGGTACACAATGGGAGTGTAGTGGTACATGATAGTGCGCATATCATATCGTTTCTACTCGTAATGACGTATGGGGAGTCGTCTGGTAGAAACAACACCTTCGGAGATGCTTTGCAACAAGACTACATGGGTAGCACTTGTACTGTCCTAAAACCATCCGCCAGACTACTTTACAGAAGATCAAATGCCAGAAGAGAACAGAGTCATGAAGCTTAAAGCCCTCTACGAGAGGGGTGTGCCAACCAGACTACTGAAACCACCACGCTATCTATGCTGCCTACTGAGGCGGTGCCCGTGGCCGATTTAAGCTACCACTCAAATAAATCGGTCTGGGCACGAGAACAATGTTTTCGTGCTTTCAGTAGCTTTCTTTCGGAATATTACTTCTTAGGTACTTAATTTCAACCAGGCTACTTGATTTATAGATATTGAGATAGCCTTGAACCTACGCTCTTGAATGTGGAAAGGCCTAGTCGCTGTGTCCCTTGGTCATATGATTGTGTTGCTGCTTAGCTTAGTTAATAGAAATTTAAAATTTAATTAGTATTATACTTCTTTATATAAAAGTCTAGATATAACTTTTATACTACTATAGTAATTCTATTTAATTATTAGTTTTAGTATTAATAGTAGTTACTTTTTAATTATAATAATAAAATAGTTTAGTAATTATAAATTAAATTTAAACTATAAAAAATTATAATTAATAAATAATTATTTTAATTTATTAATTATTATAAGTTAAATTATTATTTATATATAATTTTATAATTATTAAGAATTTGATATAATTATTTATTAAAAGTATTATATATAATATTAAAGTTTTTATATTTAATATTATTAATAAATTTTTTTTAAATTATATAGTATTAAAAATAAATTATTATTATAATAGAGTTTTTTAAATAATTTTAATAAAATAATATTAAATAATAAACTTTATAGTATAGTAAATAAATAAATATTAAAAATTAAAAAAATATTATAATATAAAAATTAAATAATAATATTAATTTAATAAATAATTAAAATTTATTATAATTATTATAATAATAAATTATTTTCTAAATATATTTTAAAATATATTTATAAATTTAAATTATAATAATAATAAGTATAATAATAAATTTAATTAATTAAAAAAAATATTAAATTATTAATCTATTTTATTATTATAATTATTATTATTAAAATTAAAAAGTAAGTATTATTATTATATATTTTATAATTTAATTAATTAATTATTATAATATAATATATATATAAATATTTATATTATTAATTAGTTTATATTTAATAATAATAATTTTATTTAATATAAGTAAAAAGAAAATTTTTATATAATTAATTTAATAATAAATAAAGTTTTATGATTATAAATATTTATATAAATTAAAAAATATATTTTGTTTTTTAATAAATTAATTTTTAATAATAATAAATTTATATAATTTATATATAATAATAATAATTATATTTAATATAATAAAAAAATAATAATATTATTAATTTAGTAATAAAATAAAATTTTGTATTTTTAAATTAATTTATTTTTAATAATAATAATAATATATAAATTATATTTAATAATTATTATAATATATATAAATAATATTACTTTAATAATTAAAATTATAATTGTTATTTAAGCTAATATTAAAAAAAAATAGATAATATAATTTAAAAGTATTTTAAAAAATATAATTATATTTATAAAATTAAGTTTTATTTTCTTTAAATATTTTTTATTAGTTAAAAAGTATAAATATATTTTTATAGAGATTTTTTATATTTTATTAATTAGATTTAGACTAAAATAATTTTAAATTAGTTTTATTAGTAGTAAATAAAATATTAAAATAGTTTATTATTTTATAAATAATATTAAAAAAAATTAAAATATTATTATAAATATATTTTATATAAATAATAATAATAATAATAATAATAAAATACTAATATAAATTTAAAATATATATAGTTATTTAAATAAATAATAAATAATAAATAATAATAAAAAAATTTAAAAGTTTTAAAAGTTATTATATTTTATTATATTTTTTATTAAAATTATATATATAATAATTATTTAATAATAATAACTAATTGATAATAAAATATTATAAAAGTTTTTAGTAATTATTATTTATATATTAAAATTATATTTTATTTATATAATTATTTTTTTATATTTTTATAAGGATATATTATATTTAATAAATAATAAAAGTTTATTTTTAATTATAATATTTTATATTATATTTACTATATATTATTAATATTATTATTATAATTTTATATATATTATTTAAAAATATATTTTAATTTATAATTAAAATTATATATAAAAATATATTTATTTATATATATAATATTTAATATTAAATATATATTTTTAATATATATTAAATTATATATTTTATATTTTGAATTTTAATTAGAAATTATATTTTTTATTAAAGTTTTATTATAATAAAATTTTAAATTTATTAAGTTTATATATATTAATTATTAAAATTATATATAGATAAAAATAAAAATATTATTATATTATATATTATTAATTAATAATAGTTTATATTTTACTTTTATTTTTATATATATTTTATAATATATTTATAATATATTTAATATTTAAAAATAGTTATTAAATATTATTTTATATTTATTATATAAATTTTATTAATTTTATATATTATTTTAATATAAATATTATTTTTTATTTATATTATATTATTTTTAATATATATTAAACTATATTTATAATTATTATTAATTATATAATTTTTATTTTTATAAGTATATATATATTATTAATTAATTATATTATTATTAAATTATTAATATTTATTAAAAGATTAATTAATATTAAATAAATATTAATTTATATTTTATTATTATATAATTTAAATTTATATATATAAAATAAAATTAAAATATTAATAAAGTAATTATATTTTATAAATAATAAAGATATTTAAACCTAAAATAATTGATCAATTAAATATAATTATAATTTAAATACTAAATTAAGTTAAGTTATTATAAATTTATTTACTATATATAAAAATTTTAATTAATAGTAAAATATTTAGTCTAATAGTAATTTATTTTTAAAATAAAAATTTCTATATATAAAAAAGTAATTAAATAAGGTTTTAATTATTTATTATAATTAAATAATTAAATTATCTAGATTATATATAGTTATACTAAAATTATAAAAATATTTAATAATTTAATAAAATATCTATATTATACTTATATATATTTAAATACTAATTATTAATAATAATATAGATAAATTTCAAAAAAATACTAATAAATTAGTTTTTAATAAATATAAAAGAAGAAAAAAAAAAAAAAAGATAAATATAATAGTGAAAGTTAATAATTATGATTATAGATATATCTCTAAAAAGTATATAAGACTATGGCAAAGGCTATAAGTAGGAGTACTAGAAAACATAGTTGATAAAGATAAAAGGTAGAGTCTATATTACCAAAGCTTATAATATAAGATATTATATAGAGAATAAGAAGAGAGAAAGAATAAGAGAGCGTAATTACAATAGAAGTCTAAATTTGAAGTAGTAATTACTCATGGCTTCTATGACCTTCTATTACTAACCAGTCACTATGCAGATCTTCCATAACTTTCTATTATTATCTAGTTATTATATATGGCTTCTATAACTTTCTATCATCTAGTTGATACATATATATAAATAGCTTATATATATGATAACTTAGTATTAACTTAATGAATAACTATGATAGTGAGTATTAGCTGTCACTGGTATATATCATGACAATTATCCCCCCCTTATAGGCAAGATTTACTGAGAGCTAGTTATTATTATCCTTTAGTAGAGGGCCTAGTTTATTAAGGTATTAGGTATAAAAGTTATCTATGGTCTTCAGTTTATTAATATTAGTAGCTAGTTCCTAGTCTGAATTATTAAAGCCTACCTACTTGATAAGGTACTCTAACCTTCGCTAAAGAATACAAAAGTCCAAGATATCTTCAATATACCATTACTCTTTATTGCCAACTATGATAAGTAGTAGTAGAAAGGTTTATTGGCCTGATAAAGTATCTTTACTAGGAAGATCTAGGAGCGAGATATATTGCATACGATAATAGTAAATACTAAGAAGAAAGTTAAGTTCATATATATAAGGAGATATAACTTTTATGATTTTAAAAAGCTCGATATACTTATAATCGAGTTTTCTACTAAGCTATTATATTATAATATATTATATATTGAACTAAACTGAATTACCTATCTTAAAGGTAAGGGCATAACTATATCTATAGTTCATTTATATCTTTTGTCTAGACTATGTAATAAATGATATAAGATAGTAGTTATTTGGTACCATTTATATAATCTATATCTACTAGAATGGATATGTGTGTATACTAGTTCTATTGAGGGATTGTCTTAGAAGAGTAGTTGTTATTAAGTAGGGAGTTCCATTAGGAATATTAATTAATAGGTATAATCTTCATTTAGATTATTTACTAACTAACTGATCTATTATAGGTTATTGTCTATATTTAAGTAGTCTAAGAAAAAGATTTCAAAAGAGAATTTGTGCTCCTTTTATACTTATTTAATAATATATTTGACAAATCAGAATATATGAAATATAGTACTTACTATAGGATAGTACTATATGAGTCATAGGAAATATGAGTTATAGAAAATATATGAGTCATAGGAAATATATGAGTTATAGGAAATAAAGTTATATTGGGGCTGTATAATACCTTCGAGGGCATACATGAGATGGCAAGTTATACTAAGTAACTAACTACTAAATTTAATAGTTATGAAATAATAATAGATATAGAAAATACAAGATAATTAAAATAATAAGAAATAATATCTCTTATTATACTTTCCCATTTTGAATAGATTTTACTATATTAGTAATTCTGTTCTGTAATTCTAGCTTCTACTCATTCTATCTTAAGAGATAGTTAAAGCACATTAGTATTAATATATTTATCATTAAAGGTTTTATTCATAATATAGTCTCATTCTTATTGAATAAGAGCTTGAGTTTTATTTCTTATCCGAAGTCCTTATTTTCCTTTTTTAATATATTATCTCTTAAAGGTGTCTTTTAGACTTCCTCTAACTCAGAAATCCTGAAGGATTTTAGTAATAATATCTTTGGCATCTACTTAAAAATTATATTCTAGAGTATATTCTAATTATCTAACCTAATATTAATATTTACTAGATTATAGTACTATTCTGAATTTTAATACTTTTTTAACTTTATATCGATCATTATTAATTGGTTCTAGTTCCAGAAATTATCTATTTGGGAACTAAGTATGATTGTTTTAATAATATAGTTTGAGTTTTGAAATATAAAAGGTATCTTATATGAGATTAAGGTCAGATTAAGGAGATAAATCTAGATTATAATTATTTTGAGTATAATTAGTAAATATAATTGAGAAAGGGCCTAACTATCAAGGTTTTAACTTAAGTAAAATATTCGATATATTTATATTTTCTGAGGATAGTATAACCTATTGTCTAATTAAAAACTTAATTATATTATGACATTTATTTGCTTATATCATTTGGGTCTTCTTAGTATTATAGAGTACTTGTGAGATATTATTATAATATTTATTTGCCAGTACAAATGTATTAATAGGATAGAGTAGTAAGAAGGCTTCTTAATATATACTAAATCTTAATAAAGTTATAAAGGGACTACTTTTTCTAGCACTATTAAATCTAAAGTTCAGTTTCAACTGAATTTTAGGCAATTTATATAGCTAGTCAGATACTTTAACTTTATATACTCTTACTACTTATAAAATTTTCTTATTTATAATTTCAGATTATCTGTCTATATGAGGGTGATACTGTCACAAAATGATATCCAGCCCCATTATAGGTACTTGAGCTCTTATAGAACGACTTTAGATATCTATATGGACTTTAGGTATACTTATGATAGTATAGTATAAGTATTTCTAATACTTGTCTATAGAGATAAGTATATAAAATAGATATAAACCTTGAAGTGATATATAAATATTATAGATAGTTAAGACCCTTATAATATGTCTATAAACTGTTAAGAGAGCTATAGTTTAAGTTTTATAAGTATCTGATCAATGGTTCAACAGTTATACCTAGATCAATATACTGACTATATGTATATATACTAGCTATACTAGCTATTACCTTAAAGTCTTAGCATTACTCTAAACTAAAGTTATTACCCTGAACTTTAGTGAAATAGCTCAGTAAAAATAAATAAAATAATGAAGCTACAAGGGTATACTTTAGACCAAAGTATATCCGATAATATTATAAGGGAGTATATTCTAAGCTAAGGTTAAAGATATAGTTAAAATATAAAGTTCTTTGAATTTAATATTTCAAAGTTGTATCTAGGCCTATTCATCACCTTAATTCTATTTCCGCAATCTATTTTATGATCGGAGTAATACTCATAGACTTATAAGACCTTTAGTAAGGTTAAATAAATCTACAAGGAAGTTTATTTATTACTAATAACAACTCTATGAATAATATAGGTATTGAGATAAATTAAGATTCTATAATCTTCTACACATTAACGCCTATCTAATGATAATTTATTTGTGACCTATGAGTCTTTATTAATATAGTTATGAGTAGTTGAAAATTATTTTCAATAGATACTAGATATTATTAAGAAAATACTACTGCAAGCTTAAATAAAATAACTCTATAATACTATTAGGTATTTATTCGATAGTATTGGGAATTGGTATTATATTAGAAGTAGAAATTATTTATCTCAGCTAAGTGTTCTTTAATAGAATAAGTTAGCTTAAGTGAAGTATATGAAATATATAGGCATAAGAAACTTCTCTATATTCAGCCTAGTAACCTATAACAATAAATATAGATTATGACTGCATTAATAAAGGTATAGATAGCATAATACTTAGGAAGAAATTCTAAAGAGTGATAGATAGGTGTATGTCCTCCAAAAATATTTTATCAAAGAATATCTACTATCACTATATATTATAAATAGTAAGAGTAGTTTTCAGTTAAATTTAATTCTACTATCAAAAGTATTCAAAAGTAAGAGCACCTTGAGTATATGAAGACTATAAAGTTCTAAGTCTAGTGAAACTTTATATCTAATTAATATAAGATTTATTTTATATTATAAAATAAGTTCTATCAAGAAAGACTAAAATAGAATTAAACTTTACTACTATAGGATTATATTCTATATTGTGAAATAGATATCGTTATAGTATAATAAGTACAGCTATCCTATTTTCTAGTTATAAGAGTACTATAAGGGTTAATAGAGCTCCCATGATAGATACACAATAGACAGTTTCAATTTGATTCTATTCTTCCTAGCCTAATCCTAGAAGTATAATAATATAAAAAGAGTATTATGATCAAAAATAATATATAAAGGATATTTTATAATCGAGACTATATAAATATCAAAAAAAGTAGTATATTATTCTACTATGAAATTGTTAGGAATAGAAATAAGAAACTTAAATTCTGATTGTCTATTAACAATTGTCCAAAGATATAAAATACAGATAATATATTCTTCATCAGTAGAAATATTTGGATATAAAAGAGAACATTCAATGAAGACAGGAGCTAATTTAATGAAATTCTTCGAAATATCTAACCAAGGTCTTTCTGGTATATATAAAGGAGTGACAAGTTTGATAGGTAGTTTATTAGAATACTTTATCTATTGATAAGTATTGCAACTTCTAATATACTCCTTAACTAACTTAGAGAAAGACTAGTATTGGTATTAGTTAATAAGATATTTTATAGTTTTCTCAATTCTATTATAAGCTATTGCTTCATCTATTTTATTAATTACTAGCATAAAATAGTTCTTATCTTTAATATTGAAAGTACTAAGTAAGATCAATCTCTATTGTTCATATATATTTTTAATATACAAGAATCTATCTTTAATCCTATAATCCTTATACTATTCTAAGGTATCATAGTAATCCTTCTAGATAGGGCATATCTTCATATATGCTTAGTATGTTGTCTTTATTCTATCTTCTAAATCTAACTATTATCTAATAAAGAAATCTTTATTATCTTTTTAACTATCAGTAATATACTTATCATTAATAAGTCTGTTGAGGGTTGGTTCAATTCGTTGGTTAAAATCAATAACTGTAGGTTTCTTCTTTTTATAGGTAGTAGTATTGTATCCTAGTCGTTTGCAGATTTTACAATATCATCTAGAGGATCTAGATGATTCCGTAGAAATAATAATAGGAGTTTTATCAACTACTACTCATTTCTGAAAATGAGTGGTAACTATGGTAGTCTGAAAGATATTATCGATATTACTTCCAGAAGGGGTTAATATTAGGTTCTATGGTTATTGAGGTATGATTAGTTCGTTTCAGCAAATTTTTTTCATGTAATTACTAAGTGCTTTTTTATAAGAGTTAGTGAGAAGAGGAGTGGAAACTGATTTGGCTAGTTCCTTATAAGAATCTTGGACTATATTAAGGTTGTTTAAATAGTTCTTAAAGAATTTCTTCTCCTTCTAAAGAACTGAATTTATGAGGATATAGTTGAGGCTGTTATATCTTAGAGTATTGTAAATAGTACAAATCTCAACTATAAATATATAGTTATAGATCTTATAATAGCTACTATATATGGAATAGTAAAAATCTTAGTATATAGACTAATATATATACTTATATTATTGATAGTTAGTATAGATGAGAGGAATGTCGATTGGAGTCAGTATTAATGGAGGAGTTAAGGGCTCCTTTTCTTTATCCTTAGTTGCTGCTTATGGAATAGGGTCTATCTTAGATTCTTTAATATTGGTAGGTTAATACCTATTAAATAGTTTAGTATTAATAGAAGTAAGAGATTCCTTATCAGAGGCTTCTAACTTATAGCTAAGTACTTTATACTCATAGTTGTCTTTTACTTCAGCTTCACCTTTATAGTAAAGGTAAGAAAAATAGTATTTGTGCTCTACAGCTCTTTTATTATACTTGTTATAGTTATAGTTAATATATTAGAAGTTGATGGCTCTATGAAAAACTATTTTGAAGGATAATATATAGAAGTATAGAGAAGAAGTTAAGGTGTTAATATAAAGATAAAAAGGAGGATCAATACTAGTAGAAATATAATTATCCTTAGTAGTAGGAATATTGGGGTATTTATGCTTTCTTAATAAAGCATCTGCTATTAAGTTCTCCTTTCCTGCTGTGTGCTAAATTTCATAATCAAATTCTATAAGGAGGTCCTACTATCATCTAAGTTTCTGGCTTATAGGTTTCTAAATATAAAAGGTGACCAATAGTTTATGATCTATAAAAATAGTAAATTTGTAACCTTTAAGTTATATTTCAAAAATTTTAATGAGTTAATAATTACTAATAATTCCTTTTGGAAGGTTGAATAATTTAATTGAGTTAGATTAAATTTTTTGGAATGAAAGTATAATAGTCTAATATATATAATATCAGAAAAAAAAAATTAGTATCTTGATACTACTATTATGTATCCTGATGTGCACATATGTCTAGGGCATCTAGGGCATCCAGATATCAGAGCATACATAAAACTCGTCTGGGTAGAATTTATTAGTGAAATGGTATCTAGATTATTTTAGATATGCACTAGGAGTCAAAAGGGGTATTTTGTAAGCTATTGCATTTTGGGTGCAGGTGTACTGACAAAAGACATCAAAGGCTAATAGGTTGTATATTGAGCATTATGAACTATATCTTGCATTAGCCTCTATATAATCTAAGCTTTATTTATGTATGCTATCTTAAGCTATAGATTTTACTAGTTGCCATCATAGATATTGTTTTAAGTCTGTAGGTCTATCCGATTATTTATAAGATAAATCTGATCTGGGTTAATAGTAATAAAGTAGGCTATACCTTCAATGTCTATAATCCTTATAATGTGATTCTTAAGTAGAGTGCTAACATGTACCATCTCTTCTGGACTATCTGGTATAGGGGATCCAATGACTATTAAAAGAGATATATAGGCAAGTCAGTAATAAGTATTTTCTAGGATGTTTCACAGTTTAAAAAAGATATTGAGATGAGCAGGAACTCTTCCATTCAGCGCACCAGAGGTTGACTTACCTGTCTGACCTCAGCATCGGGCAAATACTCAGTTATATCTTTAGTCTTACTTATGGAATAACTCACCTCCTATATAGTATATATAATATATTATATAGCCATCCCTATTGAAGGTGAGAACAATGACCTGTAGGGTATAAAAGGCCTCTAATAGGGATTTCAGAAGACAATTGGCATAGAATTCTAGATCAACTATTTGGTGGAAATAGTTTTAGGTAAGATAGGTCTAAATGAGTATTTGGAGGTCCAGGAGTTCGTATACTGTTTCCAATATAGATAGAGTATTTATATTCTTATTAGCAAGTCATCCCTAGAGCCTAGTTATTGTACATACTAGTGGATTGTCCTTGAGTATATGTAAGGTCAGTTGTTAAGGGGCAATGATACTATGTACTTCGTTAGGGATATGTGAAAGTTTAATAAGATATTGCTCAATATTTCTTTCCTATATTGTAAAATTATATGCTTGTGTATATATAATGAATGATACTAGACAGTAGTCATTCGGTACCATTTATACAATCTATATCTACCAGAACGGATGTATGTGTATACCAGTTCTTCTGAGGGATTGCCTCAAAAAGGTAGTGGTTGTTAAGTGGGGAGTTCCATTAGGAACGTTAATTAACAGGTATAATCTCCGCTTAGATAGTTTGCTAACTAACTGATCTGTAGTTGATTATTGTCTATCTGAGTAGTCTAAGGAGGAGATTCCATAGGGGAATTCGTGCTCCTTTTATACTTGTTCAATAATGTATCTGATAGTTTAGAATACATAGAATACAGCACTTGCTGTTAGGCAGTGCTACATGAGTTATAGCAAATATGAGTCATAGAAAATATGTGTATCATAGGAAATACATGAGTTATAGGAAACGAGGCTATACCAGGGCGGTGCTATATCCTCGAGATTATATACAAGATGGCAAGTTCCATTAAATAACTAACTACTAGATTCGATAGTTATAGAATAATAACAGATATAGAAAATATAAGATAAAATAAAATAATAAGAAATAATATATCTTATTACACTTTCCTACTTTGAACGGATTTTACTATATTAGTAATTTTATTCTGCAATCCTAGCTTCTATGTATTCTATCTTAAGGAATAGTTGAAGTATGTTGGTGTTGATATATTTGTCGTTGGAGGATTCATTTATAACACAATCTCATTCTTATTGAATAAAAACTCGAGTTTCATCTCTTATTCGAGGTCCTTATTTTCCTCTTTTAGTACGTTATCTCTTAAAGGTGTCTTCCAGACTTCCCCTAACCCAGATATCCTGAAGGATTTCAGTAGTAATATCTTTAGTATTTACTCAGGAATTATGTTCTAGAGTATATCCTAACCATCTGACCTTATATTGACGTTTACCAGATTGTGGTGTTGTTCTAAATTCTAATACTTTTTCAACTTCATATCGATCATTATTAATTGGTCTCGGTTCCAGAGATCGTCTGTTAGGGAATTGAGTATAATCGTTTTAATAATATAGTTTGAGTTTTAAAATATGAAAGGTATTATATATGAGATTGAGGTCAAGTTGAGGGAATAAATCTAGACTATAATTATTTTGAGCATGATTAGCAGATATGATCGAGAAAGGGCCTAACCATTAAGGTTTTAATTTAGGTAAAATGTTTGGTATGTTTATATTTTCTGAGGATAGTATGACTTGTTGTCCAAATAAGAACTTAACTGCGTTATGACATTTGTTCGCTTGTATTACTTATGTCTTCTTAGCATTATAGAGTGCTTATAAAGTGTTGTTATAACATTCATTTGCCGATACAAATGCGTTGATAGAACAAGGTAGCAGAGAGGCTCCTTGATATGTACTAATTCTTAGTAAAGTTATGAAGGGACTACTTTTTCTGGCGCTATTATATCTAGAGTTTAACTTTAATTGAATCTCAGGTAATTTATGTAGCCAGTCAGATCCTTCGACTTTATACACTCTTGCTACTTACAAGATTTCCTTATTCACGATCTCAGATTACCCATCTGTATGAGGGTGATACGTAATAGATGGTTCCAATTTGATTCCATTCTTCCTAGCTCAGTCCTGGAAGTAGAATAATATAAAGAGTATGTTGCAATCAAAAACAATATATAAAGGATATCCCATAATTGGGACTACATGAATATTAAAAGAAGCAGTATATTGTTTTGGTGTGAAATTGTCAAGAATAGGGATAAGAAACTTAAATCCTGATTATCTATTGACAATCATCCAAAGCCATGAAATATAGACAATATGTTCATCATCAGTAGGAATGTTCAGATACAAAAGAGAATATTTGATAAAGACAGGAGCTAACTTAAAGAAATCCATTGAAATATCCGACTATGGTCTTTCTAGTATATGTAAAAGAGTGACAATTCCGAGAGTTGGTTTGTTGGAATACTTTGTCCATTGATAAGTATTGCAACTTCTGATATACTCCTTAACTGACTCAGAGAAGGACTAGTATTGGTATTGGTCAGTAAAATATTTTATGGTTTTCTTAATTCCACTATAAGTTGTTACTTTATGTGCTTTATTGATCACTAGCTTGAGATAGTTCTTACCTTCAATATTGAAAGTGTTGGGTAAGACCAATCTCTATTGTCCATGTATATTCTTTACATATAAGAATCTATCTCTAATCTTATAATCCTTGCACTATTCCGATATATCATAGTAATGTTTCCAGATAGGGTATACTTTCATATATGATTAGTATACTTCTTTCATTCCATCTCCTAGATTCAACTATTGTATGATAAAGAAGTCCTTGTTGTGTTCCCAACCGTCAGTAATGTGCTTATTGTCGATAAGTCTGTCGAGAGTTGGTTCGATTCACTAGTTAAAATTAATAACTAGGGTTTTCTTCTTTTCATAGGTAGGGGCATTGTATCCTGGTCATTTGCAGAAATCGCAATGGCGTCTGGAGGATTGGGATGATTTGGTAGGAATGATAGTTAGAGTTTCATCGACTGCTACTCGCTTTTGGGAACCAGTAGTAACTGTGGCAGTTTGGAAGATATTGTTATTGTTGCTTCCAGAAGAGATTGGTGTGGGGTTCCATAGTTGTTGAGGTACGATTGGTATGTTGTAGCAGATTTTTCCCATGTAGTTGTTGAGCTCTTCTTCACAAAAGTTAGTGGGAGAAGGAGCAGAAACCGATTCGGCTATTTCCTTATAAGAATCTTGGACTCCATTGAGGTTGTCTAAATAGTTCTTAAGGAATTCCTTCTCCTTTTGAAGAACTAAATCTGTGAAGGTACAGTTAAGGCTGCTATGTCCCAGGGTATTGCAGATAGCACAGATCTCAACTGCAAATGCACGGTTATGTATCATGTGAGAGCTGCCATATGCGGGACAGTAGAAATCTTGGCATGTAGCCCAATGTATACGCTTATATTGTTAGTAGTTGGCATGGATAAGGGTGATATTGATGGGAGTTAATATTGATGGAGGAGTTAAGGACTCCTGTTCTTCGTTCTTGGTTGTTTCTTATGGAATAGGTTCCATCTTGAGTTCTTTGATATTGTTGGGCTGATATCCATTGAATAGTTCAGTGTTGATAGAGGTAAGGAATTCTTTGTCGGAGGCTTCCAACTTATAGCTTAGTACTTCATACTCATAGTCGTTTTTTTCTTCTACTTCAGCTTCATAGTAGGGGCATAAGAAATAGTATGTGAACTCTACAGCTCTTCTATTGCACTTGTTAAAGTCACAATTGATATGTTGGAAGTTGATAGCTCCGTGAGAAACTATTTTAGATAATGAAGATTGGGGATATGGAGAAGAAGTTAAGGTATTGGTATAAAGATGAGGAGGAGGGTCGATGCTAGTAGGAATATAATCGTCCTCAGTAGTAAGAACATTGGGGTATTTATGCTTTCTTGATAAAGCATCTACTATAATGTTCTCCTTTCCTACTGTATATTGAATTTTATAATCAAATTCTATAAGGACTTCCTGCTATCGTCTGAGTTTCTGGCTTGCAGGTTTCTGAGTGCGAAAAGTGACCAATGGTTTCTGATCTGTAAGGATAGTGAACTTGTGACCTCTGAGTTGTACTTCAAAAAATTTTAATGAGTCAATAATTGCCAATAATTCCTTTTGGAAGGTTGGGTAGTTTAATTGAGCTGGATTAAATTTTCTAGAGTGAAAGCACAATGGTTGGATATGGTTGAAGGGGCCTTGACCAATCCAAAATCCTAGACCTATATCACTAGCATCACAAATTAAATATTTAGGTTCGGTAGATGCATTATTCCAGGATTTTAAAATGTAAAGAAAATTTACAAGTTCTTTCAGGTTTTTAAATGCTGTATTATGTATATCTGTCTATTTCTA